>CM035429.1:138083491-138683491 GCA_020310875.1 Ceratopteris richardii
GTCTCTATACATGCCAGAATTAGTCTCATTACTCTGATCAGTAAAATGCATGCAGGGTCATTCACATCTTTGTATGTAGCTATAACAGACTCAGCTGTATCCACCATGTAGTTTTTTGTAGGCCATGTTCCTGCCTTTGGAATTGCTATCTTTGGGAAATTCAACCATTTAGGTGGGATTTTTCCTTCTCTCCTTCTTTCCCAAAAAATTGTCCATTCTCTTCTTCTTGCTACTAGGCAGTAAGCTGGATTAATTTTCAAATGAAGAGGTGCTTCCTTCCAAATTTTCCTGCATTCTTTATTTGCATCCAACCATCTATTCCTCCACTTTGGATTGGCTTTCTCAAATAATTCTTTGGTCACATTAATATCTTCTTCATATTCTAGATATTTATTTGGAGGTAATCTAACTCTTGCCAATTGATCGTTCTTGATACTCTCCATGATCATGCATAAAGGTATGCCCAGTCCATCTACAGCCCGATGATGCTGGTCTGGATTAATCCCCTTATTCAAAGCAAATGTGACAATTTGATCTTCATATTCATCATGCATTTTTCTGATAAAATCCATTCTAGATTCTCTGTTTGTCAGCAATTTTTTGACAAATTCTTCTGAATATTCTTCCTCTGTTCTTTTATTTGCTGGTTCACTGCCATGTTGTGTTCCATCATCATTTCCTACTTCATATTCTTCTGTATATGTAGTCTCTATATGTGTTTCTTCCTAACTTGTGGCTTTTCTAGCTTTTTCTGTAATTCTTCTATTGTCACCATCAGACTTTTGTTCTATGTTGCCCATATCTCTCTTTCTTTTATCCATTCATTTTTTTCCTTTTCCATCCTTGACTGCCAATCACTCCTTTCTTTTTCCATATCCATGTGCAACTTGTTATAACCTCTCATTGATGTAGCAGCATGTGTACTAGCCTGCTTCTCTAGTTCCTTGGCTTCTTTCAATTCTATTTGTAATCTCTTAATCTCCTTGTGCAATTCTTCCTTTTCTTCCTCTATCATCTGAGCAGTCTTGCTTTCATCCTTTAACTGACCTTCTTCCAATATTAGCCTATTTATTTCCTCATTTGCTTTAGTCAAAATTTGATAAGAAGTCTGCAAAGTTCTATATCTTCCTTCAATTTTTCTCAGCTCCATTTCCAATTTATTATTCTGCTCTGTTAGTTTTACACTCTTTTCTTCTAGATATTGAATTCTATTTTGTTTCTGTACTTCTAACTCCTCCAAAGCAATTATTCTGTTTGTAAATTCCTCATTTTTCTCCTGCACCTTCCTCAATTGTTCTGACATTTGTTCCTTTTCCCTTTTGTGCTCCTTAATGATCATAATGCCTTTCTCAAATTCAGACTCTGCTACCATTCCTGAAATGATCATATTCCTGCTTGAAGGTCTAAACTGCTCAATGTTGCTCATAATAATCTGGCAAGCAGATCTTATATTCTTGGGTATTCTTTCCAACCCTACTTCCATTTCCATTTGTTTAACTTCTATTTGTTTGTCTTCTTTGCACTCATTCTCCTCTTCCTCTTCTTCTTCATATTCTATAACCTTAGCCTTTTGTCCTTCATTTCTTTGATGAATTTCCAGTGTTTCTTGATCTGCAACATCTTCTTCATGCTCCAGTGTCTGATTATCCTGGTTCTCTTGTCTTGATCTATCTTCATCTGCCTTTACTTCTTCTACTTTGTTATTCTCCAATTCTGGTTGTTCTTTTGCATAAAGCTGTGCTTCTTTTACCTGGATTGGGGTTTCGTGAATTAAAATTGACTCAGTTTTCTCACTGAATTTTATCTGATCATGGCTTGTCTGCTGTTTTTGCCCTTCTTCCTGCTCATCAATGTCCATAAGATTCATTTCTTCTTCTTGTCCTTGATTTTTGTTGGTTGTAAATTCTTCATTACTCTTCAAATCATGAAGTACATCTTTTATACTTTGGATAATCTCCTTTTCTACCACTCCTTCTGTAACTTCTTGAACATTCTTTTTCACTTCTATTTCCTCTGCTTCTTGAACTTGATCTGCACCTTTCTGTTTTATGGCTGGACTGCTTTTCTGTGCTTCTTTTACTATTTCTGCTATGCTCTCATCTAATTTAAAATAAGTTTGTGAGGGTTTTATCCATATTGATTTTATTCCTGTAGGCACCAGCCCACAACTGAATTCCTCTCTTACTTTACTTTCCTCTTCTGTCATTACTGCTTTACCTTTCATCATCCTTCTTTCTTCTTCAGGACTGATTTGCTTAACTACCTCTTCTTGAACCTGCTTCTCCTGAGAAGTCTTTCTCAAATCTTCAGGTGTTTTCTGTTTCTCAGTGGCCTGTGTAACCACATTAGGAGTACTTGGAACTGAAAAATTCAGACTTTTTAATAAGAAACTTTCAATGTCACTTTCAGAGTCTGAGGAAAAATATGAAGATCCTCCAATTCCTGGTTTTTCCACTTTTGACTCTTCTTTAGCAGTAAATTCCTTCTGCTGTTCTCTTACTGTTACTTCTTCTGCCTCCTTTATAGTTACAGTTTCAACTACCGATTTTCCCTTCTCCTTCTTGGTCAACTTCTTCTTTTGCACTGGTTTCTTTTGAACCTTCTTTTTTACTCAATTGTGGTTCTGGTTTCTAGAGGTCCTTGCAGTTCTTTGAAGTATGCTAATAGCTCTACTTCCTTTTTAACAAATACCTCTTCTGTTTCGGCTGCCATCATTTGATCATGAAGTTCCTCATAATGCTCTACCTCCTCTTGAACCCAATCTGTTGTCTTGCAAGAATAATCTTCCAGCATCTTTTGATATTGTGCCTCATACATTGCTCTTTTGTTATTTCCTTGAGTTAGATAAGTGTATAACTGTTCTTTGCTTGTTTGGGGTGGATGAGGATCACTAGAGGATTGGACCTGCTTCTGTGCAGCTTCATGTTCTTCTTTTGTAGCTTCATCCGGCTCTAATTCAACCTTTCTTGGGTCCAACCTCCTTTTCTTTACAGGAACCACTTACTCGGATATTACCTTTCTTTTCATCCCTGCTCCCCTCATGCTGGTTTGTCCTTCTATTTCTCTCACAGACATTTTCCTAGGAGGACTCTTGATCCCTGACATAAGACTTCTGAAATATTGTGCCTCTGGAGCCAGTTTCAACTGATCTTCCATTCCCAATACATGATAAATGATCCTGGTTAAAAACTGGGCTCCATTCATGAATTTTTTCTGTTCCCAGTGTTTTGCTGCTTCTTTCAGCTGTTCATGGATGTATGGTGTCACATCCATTACTCCAAAGGGCTTAGTTCTATCCTTGTTGTTAAACATCAGCAGTGTAACAGATTTATGTGGCATGGTATACCTTGGTAGCTTTGGGAAGCAGAAATATTGTAAGAACATCCTTGTGGCATATTCTTCATTCTCTCTTCCTTTGAAGTCAGTGAATTTAGAGTACCCTGTATAGGTTTCCTTATTCTTCTTTACAAAGGTGGGGTCAAGCTTGGTTCCTATAGGGTAGAATTGTAAAGCTGCTCTGATATGCTCTGCTTTTATGGTGATACCCACCTCTTGATTATCCTTGTTCTTGACTTTGCACCGGAAATAAGCATCATTCCCTTTTCCTATTTCCAATAGACTACTCATTACTTGTGCCACTCTTTCAAAATCAATGAAGAAGATGGGCTCTTCCAGTAATTTGTGTATACCAACTACCTTCCATCTTTTCTGATTGACAGCAACCCTTTGAAATCTGTAAAATTCTTCACATAGCATGGTATATTTGTATCCACCTACTCCCACTGTGAATATATGCTGTCCAATAATGCTTAGGGTTTCTTTGAGCTCCTTCACCACCTTCTCTGCCTCTGGAATCTCTAGTTCCTCATCAGATTCCAGGTTCACCTGCTCTTCCACAACTTCACTGTCTAGGAACCAATGTCCTCTTGATAGGGTGACTGATTCTGCTTTGAAGTCATGAATTGATAACTCCTTTGCATTCACCATTCTGAGGAAAATATAATACACAAAGAAAAACTCCACCCACATGAGTCACAAGAAATCAAAAAGTAATATTTATTTTGAGATGTCATGACATAAGAATGAAAATAAAATTCAAAATAAATTCTGTTTCTTCAAAAATACTCAATTAAAGTGATCATTACAGGTGTAGCAAGATGTCTAGTGCACTCCCTTTTCCCAACAACTCTTTTGGAGAAAAACAAAACATTTATCAATGATAGAAAACTTAATACAAAACAAATAGAAATCTACTACCCTTCTACCTAGATCTTGCTTTGTGCTATATAATTTTGTAAAAAGGAAAAGAAAATAAACAATTTTTCTCAACTTCTCTCTCTTTTTTTTTCTCTTCTTTCTTTTTTTTTAATAATAACATTTTTTTTAATAATAATTTTTTTCTATTTCTTTTCTTCCCCTCCTAATTCTCTTTTTAGAAAAAGGATAAGGTAAAATATTTTTGTCATAATTTCCAAAATGTTATGATTTTTCTAAATACAGATCAAATATGGATGATGTTTTTTCCATTGAAACAACTCTGATTTTTTGACCCAATACTTTTTAACTCTAGTTGTCTTGGTTTCAGGCAAACATCCATTTCCTTCTGATAAGCATTTTGTAGGATTTTTTGGTCTCCATATCCATTTTGTTCTGGATTTCTGTTTTGATGAGCGGACCTCCTGTAGACTTTGATTCCATATGCTTCTTGTTCTGATGTTTTGATTCTTTAGACAATGCCATGATTGCCACCTTCTTCCTATCTCTCCTAGCTTCTTTGTTCTTCCAATCTTTTGCTGATTTTGATTACATGAAGCTTGATCATTTAACATTTGTATTGGTAATGTCTGTGTATCTTCAAATGCAAAAGTAAATCCTTCCAAGTGTATATCATGAACATCTGATTGAATTTCTTGTTCTTCATTACTCAATAAAAATATTAAAAACCTTTTGTCATTTATTTTTAATTAAGCTTCATTTTTTCAAAATCCAAAATCACTTTACCTTGTTGGAGCCATGGTTGACCTAAAATCAAATTTTCAGACATCAAATGATCTGGCCATTCTTCACAGTCTATTTTCCTATATTCTTCATTGAACTTAACTTTAATAGACAGTGAAGACATGCTTTGTACTATTTGACCTTCCAAAGTTTTGATAAAGGTTCTGCTTTTAGTTCTTTTTATGTTAAATTTACTTACCAAAGCTGAACTAATCAGATTCACTTGTGCTCCAGAATCTATCAAAACCCTATTTTTTTCATTTTGAAAATCCATTGTCATCACAGGCAAATGTTCTTTTAGTTTTAGAGGAGTTTCACACAAACAGACTTCCCTAAGATCTTTGGTTTTTCTTATCCTTTCCTTTGCTTCCTGTTGAGCCTCTTTTCTAATGTCTTCCTCTTCTTTTTTCCTATTTTGAGCTTGTTGCAACCTTCTCCATTCATCAACAGTTAATGGGCAGTCATACCTCTTGACTCTACATCCACTTATGAAGTTTGGCATGATTTCTCCGTCTATGTTAGCTAGTTGAATGGCTCCACTGTTGCTTATCTGATGTATAATATATGGTCCATGTCCTTTTTTCTGGAACTTTTTCTGATGTTCTTTGACTGTGTAAGCCAAAACTAGATCTCCTTCATGTAGATCTTTTTCTTTTATGTGAACATCATGATAAGCTTTTTGCCTTTTCTTGTCCACATATATACTCATAATGGCTTGGAGTCTAGAAGCTCCCAATTTTTCCCAATTTGTCCATATACTAGATTGAATGGTGTGTTTCCTATTGCAGTTTTATAAGCCACTCTATAAGCCCATAGGACATGATTAAGTTGTAAATCCCAATCATTCCTGTTTGTGTTTACTAATTTTGACAGTACAGTACAAAGTACTTTATTAGTACTTTCTGCTAACCCATTGGCTTGTGGGTGATATGGGGCTGACTTTCTATGACTGATCAGGAAATATTCAGTGATGTTTTCTATGATTTGGTTTACAAAATGGATCCCCCTATCACTTACCAATTCAATTGGAAGTCCAAATTTGGTGATAATATTTTCATACAGGAATCTGGCAGTAGTATGAGCATCATTCCTTCTTGTGGCTTTGGCCTCAGCCCACTTTGTCAGGTAGTCTGTAGCCACTATGATGTATTCAGCATGGGATTGTTTTGCTAGAGGATGTATAGGTCCAATGAAATCCAACCCCCATTTACTAAAGGCTCTTGCTGAAATTAATGGAACTAATGGAATATTATCTCTTTTATTTGGTTAACTCACCCTCTGACAGACATCACATCTTTTTACATAGGTTCTTGCATCAAGAAATAGGGTTGGCCACCAAAAGCCAGAATATAAAATGAGTTTAGCAGTTCTGTCACTTGAGAAGTGTCCTCCTACTACTCCAGAATGTGCCATTTCCAAGATTTCCAGATATTTATTCTCAGGAACACAAATTCTTAAGTATCCATCCATTCCTCTCTTATACAATTGTTCTCCTATCAATTGATATTCTTCAGAGACTACTTGTAGATTTTTGGAATCTGCACCAGCTATCACTTGTTTTCCTTTCTTCTTCCTTTTCAATTCCTCAATGATATTTTCACTCCAATCTGGATTTATAGAGTTATGAATTCTGAATCTTGCAATAATTGGCACTTCCTGCAATTAGCAATGTATTTTGTTACATCTTGAATCTTATTAGGCCAATGTACCCCCATCCTATTGAGATTACTTAGGGTGACTACCCTGGAAGCATGAGTGCAAGGGTTCCAACAATGAGCTCTCTTCAGATATTCCTGTTGCTCTTCTTCAGGAGTACAATATTCCAATATGCCTGTGTGGTTGAGATGATACAAATACCCAGCTAGTAACATAAAGTTCCTGCTTTGTAATACTAAGTGTGCATTGTTCCCAACTGTTCTGCAAGGTCCCATGGTTAATAATGGTACTAAAGTCATGGCCCACTCAGGAACACTCTCTACTTTGAACAAATAAGTGTGTGGCAGGTCGTCATCTAAAGGTGAACTGGGTTCTTTAGACTGAATTCTAGATAAATGATATGCTCTCAAGTGTGTTTTCCCTTATCTGACCACCACTTCAAACTCAAATTCCATTAGTAAAAGAAACCATCTGACTATTCTACCAGTGTGACAAGGTTTATTTACCAAATATAGTAAAGCTTGATGGTCTACAAAGAACTTAAACTTGTTGGCCAAAAGGTAATGTCTATATTTCTTTACAGCAAATATCATGCCCAATCCTTCTCTCTCAGTGGTTGTGTAATTTTTTTCTGCTAGATTCAATTGCCTACTAGCATAAGCCACTGGAAAATCTAACTTGCTTCTTTCTATTGGTTGTGGTAACACACATCCTAAAGCATAATTTGAAGCATCCACATGGACATGAAAAATTTTATCCCATTGAGGTGTTTTCAGAATTGGGGTTGTTACCAAACAAGTTTTTAAAGTTTCAAAGGCTTGGTCACACTCCTTGGTCCACTCAAACTTTGTAATTAGGGCATATAAGGGTTTGGCTATGTCAACAAATTTGTGTACAAATTTCCTATAGTACCCACAATGTCCCATGAAAGTTTGAAGTTCCTTTACATTTGTTGGTCTTGGAAGTTCTATTATGGCCTTTATTTTCTTCTCATCAGTTGAAATTCCATTTTTAGAGACTATGTGACCTAACATTCTTCCTTGTCTTACAAAGAATACACACTTTTCTGGATTTAAACATACTCTGTAGGTTTTGCATTTCCTGAATATATTTTCTAAATCCTGCAAGTGATCTTGTCTTTTTAGTGAAAAAGTACAAAGATCATCTACATAAATTTCCATTACATTCCTCAGGAACTCTTTGAAGATATGACACATCAACCTCTGAAAAGTTGCTGGAGCATTGATTAACCCAAAGGGCATAACCCTAAAAGCATAAATTCCCCATTCTGTGGAAAAGGCAGTTTTATGTTGGTCTTCCAATGCTATAGGTACCTGATTGTATCCTAAAAAACCATCTAAAAAACTATAAACCTCCTTCCCTGCAACTCTTTCTAGAAGATGATCTGTTATAGGAAGTGGATAATTATCTCTTATAGTTGCTGCATTTACCTTTTTCAAGTTAATGCATACCCTAAGTTTCCCGTTCTTTTTTGGTACCACAACTATAGGAGATATCCATTCTGTATACTCAATCTCATAGATGAAATTGGCAGCTAATAGCTTGTCAATTTCTTCCTTTATTTTAGAAGAGTATTTATCATTGAATGTGTAATGTCTCTGTTTGCTAGGTTTTGCCTCAGGTGTAATAGGAATCTTATGCTCACAGATTTTAGGATCAATTCCTTTCAAATCCTTGTAGCTATAAGCAAACACATCCCTATAGTTCTTGGCCAAACTTCTTAGTGCCTCCTCTTCTTGGTTTGTCATATCATCAACTATTACAATATGTCTTTCTTCTCCATCTTCCTGAGTGATCACAACCTTCTTGGTTTGTTCTTCATTATCATAAGCATCTCCTTTCTTCTTTTCTCTCTTTGGTTTCATTTTTAGAAGTAGTCTTTCTTCTACTTCATAAGTCTTGAAATTTGCTGGTACATCAAACTGTTGATCTTTATTTGTTTCCTTCTCCTTTTTCTCATGCCCCTGATTTTTTTTTATTTCCTTATGTTTGTGTTTCTTATATTTGCCTGAGATTTTATCTTTTATTGCATCTTCAGCTTTTACTTCTTCCAAATATTGTATTTTCCCTTTTTTCAATATCATTTCTTCTTCTTTGTCCTCTTCTGTTCTGGATACCTTTATCATTTGTATTCCAATGTGAAAGACATCATATCCTTCTTCATTTTGAAATTCCACTCCTACATACTCATCACTGGCTAGATCCATGGTAGCCAAAATTTGATTCCACCCATAGGGCTCAAATTCCTCATCTTTGAATTGTTGTGGTACATATTTCTCATCTTCTAACTTCCTTCCTTCCACACAATCTTCTCTTCTCAATCTTCTTTTTCTATTGGTAAGATTTCTTATCATATTGCACTTCCATATTGATGATTCAGTTTCATCCTGGTCTTCCATTTCTGATTCTTCACTTAAATCTTGATTTTGATGTATTTTATACCATTCTTGAGGAGATATGTCACAGTAGTGCCCATTTTTTAGATTTACCAAATTGTATTTTTAGGGTTGCGTTTCCCTCTTCTCCTTCACAATATCCTCCTATCTTATCAATGGAAATATACCATAATTCCTCTATTTCCTGTAGTTGTGGGTGAAGATTTTTTGGTGTTGTTTCCCATTTTTTCATTTTGTTTTGTAAGTGAGGATTTTGTTTCATTAAATCTTCCAATGTGGTGTGATATAGAATTGTGCATTGTTTATCTATATTCACCTAGAATGTTACTTGTGGGTTTTCTTCCTTGTTACTATTTCCTCTTGTTTTTGTTGTCTCAAATTCCTCAACTGTTTTTTGAGAATTGTCTACTTCCCCCATTTTGAGTTGTACTTCCCGTATGATTTGTTTACACTTCTGCATCCTTTCATGTTCTAAGTCTGGCATAGGATAAGCCATTGTATGATCAGTAGGGCTTGGTCCCTCTTGAATTCTTCCCTTGTATGCTTTTATTACAATGTCTAGACCTTGTGAATTTCCTATCTCCGACTGGGTTTGTGTCTTCTGAGGAGGAGTACTGTTTGATTGTTCCCTATTTTCTTCTTCCAAATTTTTACCCATTCTTTGTTTCCTTTCCCATTTCCCTTTTTGTCTATTTTTCTTCACCTTTGAGATTGAACCTTCATTTTGTTCCTTAGTTGTTCTTTGTTGTTTAGTTTGTGACCTTGTTATAGCATTTACATTCACTTGGTCAATGTCACTCAATTCTTCTTGTTCAATGATGTTGACTGCTTTTAGTGGTATGTTATTAGGTGTGTTTTGTTGTTTTTTAGGATTTTTTGGACAATCCTTTATCAAATGTTCCCTGCCACAATCCTTGCAATAAGCTCCCTCTATTCTTAACGTAGGAGGTTGTGGACAGTCTCTAATGAAATGTTCTCCCCCACACCTATAACAAGTTATCTTTGGTCCCCCTTTGAATTGAGGTTTTTGATTGGACATATAATTATTGGTTATATACATGAAAGTGGCAGTATCCATCTCAATTCTCCCATTTCCCAAGTCTAGGGCTTGTAATTCTGGTTCTCTTAATTCATAACCTTCCCATTCTTCTTGATATCCTTCATTCCATTGATAATATTCCTTGTATGGTGACTTTGTTCTTGAGTTTCCCTCTTCTATTGGTGTGTATTTAATTGGTACCACATTTGTTGGTATAGGAGGTTGTTGCCCAAGCACAGGTCTTGGTTGCTCAATGTAGCTCAGTGATGAGTAGCACCTCTTTTAATGTCAATCCGGGAAGACGTGAGGATGGTATGAAGACCTCGAGCAAGTGAAGGCACAAGGGCGTGAGTGAGAAGCACACTAACATGCACACACATACACACACGCGCACACACAGTAAGACAAAGAGTGAGAAGCAATGGAGTTCTTAGATTACTTTTAAAAAGCTCATACCAGTTCAAAACTATTACAAGCTAACCTCAAAAATGAGCTCTCTAGCTCTATTTATAGTTTTTGACTAGGTTTTGGCCCTGTCCAGACCTAGTGTCCGGCCTAGTTAAAAATTAGGTTCCAGGGCCAATTCGAGGGCTTAAACTGAGCCTAAAAAATACGAAAATTGATATGTAGGTACTTCTAAGGCTCCTCAAGCTCAAGGACTCCTTGGCTTGCACAAAATGGAGCTACAAAAATATGAAATGGTATTTACAATGATTGTTAGTGATAAGAATCACTGTTATAAAGATGATAATTTGGAAAAATTTGAAGGGCCTATCTGCCAGATTTGCGTCGACTGCTTTGTCTACTCAATCCTTCACCTCGCTCTGACTCTCTCCGCTGGCTTCCTTGTCTAGTCAGTCCTTGGGTGCCCATACTGCTCTCAACACCCCCCCCTCTCTCGCGTCTGTCGTCCCTGACAGACCCTTGTTGCTGGGAGTATTGGATGTAATATTCCACAACCTGAGTGGCAAGCTGATGTTCTTGTATGCGTAGTCCTCTGGCCAAGTCTGTCATCATACGATCCCAATCAATTGGTCCTGGAATGTCCGGATGTGGCAGATTAACTGATCTGCATGGATCGCTTGTTCTACTGCGAATAGATGTAGCAAATGTGTGGGTCTTGGAATGAAAATTTCTGAGTGATATTCCCAGAATCACGTAGAGAACATTTCCTCAAATGTCTGCTTGAAGCATGCGGGTAAGTACTTTATTCGTGCATGCCAGGCAAAGATTATAGTGACTGAGGGAGTCTGGCTCATGTCGTAGACTAAATCCTTGTTACCTTGAGAGAATCCAGGGGCAGAGATATATGGAGCTTGTACCTTTAGACGTGTAGACCAGTGCCGAATTGTTGATATCATGTAGGCTACGGTTGGGGTCCCTCGAGGTGGAGCAAAATATGGATAGTTAACCCAAGCCGAGCATTCTTTATTGTTGCGTACCTTGATCGCAAATGCTTGCCATGATCTACGACGTACCACTGGGCAATAACATGGATTATACTTGATATACAGTGGCATGGTTGCCCAAGTGCTCATCATCTCCGGGTAATCGGTTAGTAGACGTGCACGCCAATTAGGTTGGAAGATCGAGCCAGCACGTGCATTAGTCGGTAAATCCTCTAGCTCAAATTGAGTGGCGAATGTGGGCTCCCTCCCTGTATGTCTTTTAACTTCTGCATTATAATCATGTAGCAAGACAAAATAAGGCATGTATTGCGACTCTGATGTTGTGATTAACCGTTGGTGGGATAGGTTCTGAAAGTAAGAAGACCGAAGGACAGTTTCTTCTAGATTTGTGAGAGATTGCATTTGCACTCCAACGCGATCATCATGTGTCTTACCCACTTTCTCGACCCTTTTGACCCAATCTGGAACTTGAATTTCTAAAGTGTCTTGTCCTTCCTCTGTAGTCCGACCACCGGGTGTTGGCATCGGCTCGTACGGCTCTTCATAGCTGTCGTCGACGGGGATTTCCACCACTCTTTCAGGTTCTGGTTCTTCAGTTGGCGAGGGCGGCCTTTCATATGGTAAGAGACGTGCTTGGAGTTCGGTCACCTATTTTCGGAGGGTCTCTAATTCTTCTGTAGAGGGTTGCAAGATTATTGGTTCCTGTTGAGTTGTGGGGGCACTGGCTATCTGCTTCCTTAGATCCACACATTCAGTCTCTAACTTTTCATATGACTCCAAGAAATTCGCATGCTCCTCAAGTAAGATGCGAATGTCTTCCGATGGGACTGCTCTATACTTGGTAGGGCTAATGGTTGCTCCTGTAGTTCCTTCCATAGCGGCTTCAAAGTTGTCTTGGTTTTGTTGCTGAAGCCTCTTGTTCTCTTCTAGTGTTGCTGCCATATGCTTCCTTAATAGCCCAAGGTTGCGTCTGAGTGTAGCATTAGATATCATTTGCGCTTGGAGCACTGTTTCTAGTTCCTTGACTGCTTGATCATCTACAGTCGATGTCTTTGATTCCAATTCGGAGTGAGCCTGCTGTAAGGTGGTATGCTCGGTTAGGAGCGTTTGGTAATCAGCTTCAAGAGTGTTGACTCTAGCTTGCAGACGCTGAGATTCTGCCTGGAGGGCAGCAGTGCGTTCTTCCAATTGATGGTATTCTTGTTGTAGTTGATGTGCACACTGAAGTAATGTATTGAACGTGCTATTGACATTATGAGGTGCAAGGGGAAGAGTTTGAAATGCAGGGGAGGTGGGATTGGGGAGGGAGGTAGTGAATGATGTGTGTGCCAATGATGCGGTGAGTGGTGAGGTGGGGGGTAGTGGAGGGGGAGAGGGTGGAATTGTGGGGAGAGGTGTTGTGGTGGGTGAAATGTCCATTGGGTCAGACAGAGTGGTGTGTATAGGTGCTACCATGTAGGTGGGTATGGTAGGTGAAGTGAGTATGTGTTCGTGTAAATTGATGTCGTTGCGAACATCGGGGAAATGTGCCTTTGAAACATTGGAGAGTGGATGAACTGCTCCACAAAGGACGGGTATTGGGGTGGTGAGGTCAGGTTGAAAGAGGTGTAGGGGCCAGATGGGAAGTGAGGGTCATGGAATGGAGGTACCCGTATTGGGGGATAGGCTGGGAAACAGAGGGTGCCTTCTGTGGGTGCCGGGTTTCCAACTGCACTTGGAATTATGGGATGGCCAGTTATGGGTTCGGAGGATAGAAGGGTTGAAGTGTACAAGGGATTAGTGATGAAAGAGAAGAGGGTGTCTTGTGAGGTGGGTTCTCGAAATGAGAATGATGTGAATGAGGATGGTTTATAAGTGAAGGTAGAGGTGATGACTGTCGTTTCTTCCATGGTGGGAGGTGGTGGTGGGGGTGGAGAAGGTGGTGATGGGGGATGCTGGGGTGAGATGGGTGATGTCTGAACGAAGGTTTCAACAGAGAGGTCAATGGTGGTGGTGGGGGTAGCTGTGGTTTCAATGGGTACTTCTTGTTCTGTGACGGGTATCCTGATAGTCTTACCTGCGCATGGTAATGTGTCAACTCTGCGTTTGTCATACCTCACGGACTGGCGGACTGTTGTGTGGACAGCCTCCGGAACTCCTAAAGATTCTGACACTAATTTGAGGGTGTCAATGAAATGTTGATCCACCCCATCATCTGATAGCATTTCTTGCATCAAAGCTTGACCTGACACATTTTTAGACTCCATTTGAGCCCTCAAATAAGCCTTGGAACCTAATTTTAAACTAGGCCGGACACTACGTCTAGACAGGGACAAAACTACTCAAAAAACTATAAAAAGAGCTAGAGAGCTCATTTTTTAGGTTAGCTGGTTAGAGATTGAAGATCTTGTATTAGATTTCTTATGTAACCGAAGTCCTTCCATTGTTCCACTCTTTGATCCTACCTAGTGTGTGTGTGTGTATGTGTGTGTATGCTTGTGTGCTTTCACTCACGCACTTGTGCCTTCACTTGCTCACGGTCTTCATACCATTCCTCACATCTCTACGGATTGACAGATAAAGGAGGTGGTGCTTATGCTTGAGCTACATACTCCTCTTTACCTGACATATGGTTACTACAAGAACTATCTATATACCACACCTCATCATGTGGTTGACCTTCACTTTTATTGCTTCATAGCTAATAAATGCTCATTTTCTGAATTTGTTGAGGAGTTAGCATAATCACCTTACCCTTTGCAATTGTTCCCACCTTGCTTTTGCCAACAATCTTTGGCATAGTGTTCGTGCTTCCCACAATTGAAGCATCCATTTGAGTTGGAGTAGCCTTGACCTCCATACGTTCCTCCTCTACCTCTTCCTATTCCTCTTCCTCTTGATGATTGACCTTCATCTTGGCTTGATTGACTCCCTTGATAGCTTTGGCTCCCTTGTTGGTAGTTGCTTCTACCTCTTCCTCTTGAAACACCTCTATTGCCTTTGCCTCTTCCTCCTTTGCCTGCATAGAAGAGTTGTTCTTGGCTACCCTTTGACTTATTGCTTCCATGGTTGATCTCCTCAGTCACCATAAGAGAAGTAAGTTGCTCAAAATTTGGTAATGAATACCTTACATACATAGAGGTTGTGAATGCCTTCCATTTATCATCTTCTCTAATCCCATTAAGTGTGTGGGCAACCAGGTCATCATCATCTACAACACATCCTATTGAACCAAGTGCATCCGAGATCTCTTTTACTTTGAGTATGAAGCCATTAATGCTCTGATTTGATGACTTCATAAGATTTGGGGGGTCCCATGGGCACTAGTCCCATTCACTTGTAACTTTTTCTCTTCAATATAATTAAAGTCCGGGAGATTAGGCTAAGGCCGAACTTCCTTTATATAAAAAAAAAAAAAAGGTTGTTGAGCTCATTTTTTAGCTGAATTTTTTTAGCCTTTGTAGAGGTAGAGTACAACCTTTCTAAACACTCCCAAACCTTCTAAGATGTATTTACGTCTTGGATATGACCTATCATGGAGTTGCTTATGTGTTGAGAAAGAATGAAGATCACTCTCCTATCCCTTTCTTCCCATTCTCTAATGGCTCTCCTTTGATTCTCAGTAGGTGTATGTGGATCTATGTATGGCTTCACCTCAGTACCACTAACCAACCCCCAAAGTCCCTTTCCCATGAGGAAGTTAGAGATTCTAAACTTCCAAGGTTGGTAATTGCTCTTTTCAAGCTTCTCAATCTGAGAATTATGGTCTCCCATTGTGTATGAGACTATATGTGGATCCTAATCCCTCCTTGGATTGTGATAGATGTGAGAAATAATGATATTTTACCTTCCCACAAGAGTCTCCACTTGTCGTGAACTTTCGATCATGATAGAAGTGCCCCCTTGCTTCAAATCCTTCTTCAAATCTTGCTGGTCTTTGCTTCAATCCTTGGCTCTCAAGCAACTTCAAGTCCTCCTTTTGATGTCTTCAATGCTCAATGATGAGTCTGGATACCATTGATGGAGTATATCCACTCCCAGTTGCAGCAGAAGAATGATAGGCCCTTCTTAGGACCAAACAGTTCACTACCACAGTCCACAAACAATTGAATTGCTCTCTGGACGTGAGAACTGAACTTATGAAATTTTTTACACTATAAATAGACTCTCTAAGCTTTCCAACTCAATTTGGATAATGTGACCTCTGTCAAAATCCTTCTACAAGTCAGACCAAAATCTACCTAAACAGAAAGCTATCACTTATGTGTACCTATTCACACACATATGTTGGGGAATATGTAGAGAAAGACCAGAGATCTTTCAAGCTAAATATACACAAGGATAAGGAACACTTGATACTCGTATTACATTGAAAAGAAAGCTTACAACAAGAGCTTTAAGACGAGCTATCTTGCACATGAAATGGACAACTACACAAAGAGATATAGGCGATACAAAATCTCAGCCAAAGTGAAAAGTTCAACAAGGAGGGGGCTAGCTTAGCTATGGGATAGCTCAGACCTGGAGTATACACTCCCATGAGAGCCTAAAAGTGCACAAATAAAGCTTGAGGAGCCCAGGACTTTCTTCCAAGCTATTGCTTATATAATGCTTTAAAAATTGGTGTAGAATTTGAATTCAAATCATGCCTCCAAGATCACCCACTTTTCTCAATCAAGGTAGATGGAATCTTGAGCTAAAAAAGTCATGGAAAGGTGGTTGTAGACTTTACCAAAAAGTGAAATGATGTGGCACTTGAATTAAGCCTTGGTTCACGCACATTTGAGCTTGTACATTTCTAACATTATCTAGTAAACTTAATATCTGATTTCTTATTGCCTCACATTAGGAATTGCAGGACCTCCCAAGAGACTTGGGAAGTACTCTCATCATATTTCTCATCAAATAGAAGAGATAGGAAGAATCAACTATGGATGGAGTTTACAACTCTTAAGGAGCAACCAAAGCAAGGAGTAGCCGATTATGTAACCAAGATGAAAGATGTGGGTGACCATCTTGCAAGCATTGGAGAGGAGACAGAAGAAGAACACATAGTAAGGCAGATCATTAATGGCATCAAAGCTGATGATAAGTGGGAGTCATTCACCATAACAATGGACCTTTACATGGATATGCAAATACCTGACCTCAACACCTTGATGGGACAACTCTTCACAGCTCAACTAGAATGGTGACAACTCTAGAGGTAACCAATCTTCTACCCTTTATATAGATAATAATAAGAGTAAGGATAGAGTTAAAATCAAGAAGAATGAAGAAGAGGCTAGTACCTCTCAAGCTAACTACACAAGTAGAGGAAGAGGTGCTAGAGGAAGGGGCAGAGGAGGAAAGCAAAGCAAGGGGAGATCCCACGAAAATCCACCTTGAAATATTTGTGGTCTTACCAACCACACCATAGAAGCATGCTTCAAGAAAACAAGGGACCAAAGGGGAAGAGGCTTCCATAGAGGTAGCTATGGACAATCCAAAGGTAGGTACAACAATGGAGGAAGGAACTACAATCATAACTACAATCAAGGCTACAACAACAACAGTTATCAAGAAGGTTTTAGAGGAAGAAGAGATTTTAATAACTACATAGAAGACCAAGAGGATTCTCTACTCATCATGAACATGACATCCAAGCAAGGTAAAGATGATGAGCATCTTTTCTATATTGATTCAGGTTGTTCCAATCATGTGGCTGGAAATGTTGCCTTATTATTTGATCTCAAAGAACCCAAAGGGAAGCATGAAGTAGAGATAGGTGATGACACTTGTTAGCGGCGGCCGGATCGGAAGATTGTATAACTGAATCTTGTTCGCACGAGTGAGAAAGTAGTTACAAACAGTTTGTAAAAAAGTTATATAAATCAAGAAGACGCACAGAGACGGGTTCGTGACGGATCACCAGACTGTCTGTCTGGGGGATTGCCTGAACGCTGCTGTAGCGCTGTTGTCTAATTTCTACGTACTTTGATTGTACTGTGTGTATATATGTTTTGTTACCTATTGATCTCTGTTGAGGTTGCGAGTTCTATTTAGATCATGGACTGTTGTCTGAGTAAGTTGTTTGTGAATCTCTATTGGGTTGTGGTGTTAGTCCGCGCATTGTGTGTTACCCCTTCTTGGAATTTTCTGCCAGTGGTTGGTAAAGTCTGAAGCAACTGTGGTAGCCTTCTGATATTCAGATCTGTATTGTGTTGTCTGCAGTGTTGGAATCTATCTTCATATGGTAAAGAGAAGTACAGTAAGTGTCTTTCTAAGTTGCGCACTGAGTCTTCAGTACTGTGTGTTTGAACTATTGAGCTCTTTGTGTCTACGGTGTTGTCTGATTGTTTGTCTATTCGGTAAAGGTTGAATTATCACTCTTGTCTCTGGTATCTTTAGTGAGTTTAGTAATATAGCATCTGAGTGTATTCGGTACACGTTGGCTGAGCTACGACAAGAACTGTAAGTGTCATGAAAGCTTGATAAAGTTCTTAGCATTAGTATCTTACTATATCTGAAGTAGTTATTTTGGGAACTACGTACAGGGCCTCTGTCTACAGACCCCTACCACTCCCAAGAACCCAAGAATCACTTAAACACACTTCTGATAGTTAGAAGGAAGCAACAGCGTTTAACACTGGCGCCGTCTGTGGGAAAGTGGCATCAAGATTGCGGTTTATCTGTCGAAAGTATTATCAAGATTGCCATTTATCTATGGGAAGGTGGCAACAGATCAGATTGTTGCAAACCTGTTGTGAAAACGTGACTGTAAATTCTTAATCGACAGTAACAGTACGCGATTAGTACAAAAGATGATACATGCCGGTTACTCGATCCGGTGAAACGTATCCAAAGAACCGCCAGCCTGGGGTACTTAATTTACTAAGAACGACTCCGGGAGGTAGAAGTACAACTAGGCCTAACCCAGTTGTCAAGAAAGTAAAGAACGTTAGTAGTGATTCCGGTCATATTCCGGTGGAACATGCTACACCTCTGGTAAATTCTGGTACTATTTCGGTACAGTCTGTCGAAGATATAGTTACTCCAGAATCTACCAGGATGCAGTCTGAAGTTAGTTTAACAACATTGGGTAAGGATTCAAATTTGTTTACGACTAGAAACACTTTAGCCAAGGAAATTAGCGAAGGCGAAAAAGCACCTTGTTTTGGAAAAAATTCGACACATTCCGGTGATATTTCGGTAACAGTTACTGAAAGATCGCAGTTTTTCGGTAACGATTTACCATTTCTTGGTGAATCTTTAGCCCAGTCACCACTATTGGGAGTAAGCCTTCCTACATTGGACATCAAGAAGAAAGGAAACTTGTTCGAAACCGAGATTCGAAATATACTGAACAAGATTATTGAGCCGAAAAGTGCACAGACTGATACAGACTCCGACGGTTCAGATATTCAGCCTCGGAATACAGGAGATAGTCACCATACAACCATCAACACGATGAACGAACAACAACAACAACTATGTATACCCAGGCCGACTCCAACGGGATTAACGTACACCAAATTTGGTGGATTCCCAGGTGATGACCTAGATGCTCATGTATGCACATTTGAGATAAGTTATGCAGTGCTCAACCATCCACCTGATCCGACATATAAAGCTATTGTTTTCCAATCGACATTGGTCAATGAAGCAGCTAGATGGCTTATAGAATATGATATTAACCATTTTGGCACTTATGAAGCAATAAGAGATGCCTTTTTGCAGAGATTCAGAGTAAAGAAGAATCCAACCGAAATTTTTGACTACCTGCAAAACAATAGATAGAAGATAAATCAAACAGTACAGGAATACGCCACGCTATTCAGGACTCATTTGAGGCATTTTCCACTAGCACATGCCAACCTACCGGATGATGTTATTACTCAATGGTTCATCAATGGCTTGACTCCACAACTTAAACAGATTATGATCATACGCTGTGTAGGAGCTATGACGCTAGATGCAGTGATCGCAATGGCTTTGCAGTTGGAAAACAAGGTTGGAGGATTTACAGAAGATCTGGAGTGGTTAAAAGCAAACAGAAATATTGCCGAAGACCCGACCAGACAGATGTATTGCACTACATGCAAGAATTCAGGCCATACTAGTGCCACTTGTGCACTTAATCAGTTGTTTTGTGCTATCTGTAACACTATCGGACACACCACCGAAAACTGCGCATATAACGCCAAAGTGCAGGGAACAGCAATCGTCATTGCAATTATGCAGGAACCAGGATAGCCAGCCAATCACTATGTACCACCACAAATGAGAAACAACCAGCAACAAGGCTACCGAAATTATAGAGGCCAGAGAAATAACAACTTCAATGCAAACCGCTGGCAGGCCGGACCAACACCGGAAAATCCCAATTTGCCACCACCGCGCTGTCATTTCTGTGGTGAATTTGGTCACATCAAAAGATTGTAAGGATGCAGTTGAGTATGATCAAAGGAAGAAAGAACGTCAAAACCCAATGGCTAATATGGTACAAATCACACCAGTAGAAATGCATGCTGCAGTAATTCAGACCCGATCCGGTAAGCAACTGCAACCAGCAGCAGAAATATTTGAACCACGCATACGCGAACAACAAAGGATGTACAATAAAGCTAGTCAATGGACCACTGCAGAACCTCCAGTCTTCCCAGATCCTATTCCGGTGACCCAGACTCCGTTAACCAAGGAAGGAACATCACAACAGGATTCTAATTCAGCAGCAGGCACATCATCTTCAGAATCTGAGGAAAATACAACCCAATCACAAAAGGCCTGGGAAATTTTATCGAAAGCATCCATCACTCTTCCTCTGGGCCAATTACTTGCACTAGTACCAGGAGTTCGACAATAATTCCAACAGCAGTTCAATCCTGTGCCTTCTTGTATTCCAGCAACGACAATAGTGCAACCGGAACCTGATTCTACGGTCGATCGTTCAGTTCCTTTAATTACGGTATGGTATAAAAATCATAAATTCACACAGGTACTAATTGATGGAGGATCTGGTGTCAATATTGCTACTGCTGCACTGTGTAAAAAGTTAGGGTGGACCAACATCGAACCAGTTCAATTCTTCGTCAGAATGGCTGACCAGTCTAGAGTCCATCCAGTAAGACTTGTCCAGAATGTACCAATAACTTTGCAGGGTACCACATTCAAGATGACCTTTGTCGTCTTAGAATTACCAGAATCCACCCTGGACTATAATCTTCTTTTTGGCCATCCTTGGCTGAAGCAAGCCAAAGTGATACAAGATTGGTCTGCACACGAACTCACTTTCAAAGACAATAATCGTAAATACGTTGTAAAATTAGATGCTATACAACCTTGCGAGTTGCATGCTAAACCGTATTTTGCGGAACCAGTTCATATGCTAGATGGGTTGTCAAATGATGAAGAAGAAGAGTTTCTGAAAAATAACATTGACTTGATCTCCCTAGGAACTGTTGATCTACAATCTGTTGTAGATAACTGGAATCCTACAGTGTGTACGGTGATGACTGTAACAGAAACAGATATGAAACAAGATAAGGCTACCATAGATGACGCTGATCTACAACAACTGTTTAAGCCAACTGACGATACAGAGAAGCCTTGACAATTTTATGTTCCAGAAGATCAACTGACCACTTACAATTCAGGAGGTGAAGCAAATCCACGACCTGTTAAAATAAAAGAGAGCTTACCAGAATTATTTCAAGCAGATTTAATTCAACTACTTTGAGAATTTTCTGATGTATTTGCATGGGATTACAAAGACATGAAAGGCCTAGACCCGCGCATCTACCAACACAGGGTCATGTTGAAGCCAGAAGCAAGACCGATCAAGCAACCCAGCTACCAGATGAATCCAAACTATGCATCACAGATAAAGGCAGAACTGGATAGGTTATTGAAGGTTGGATTCATTGTACGAGTAGAGCATGCTGAATGGATCTCGCCAATTGTTATTGTGCCTAAAAAGAATAAGCAGTTACGAATATGTGTAGATTACCGGAAACTGAACGCAGCTACAGTGCCTGATCCATTTCCGCTCCCTTTTCTTGACACAATGCTTGATAGAGTAGCAGGACATGAAATGTATTCATTCTTAGATGGGTATAGTGGGTATAATCAAGTTAGAATGGCCGAACAAGATATACCGAAGACCGCCTTCATTACCAACTGGGGTGTTTTCGAATGTACTCTTATGTGGTTTGGATTAAGAAATGCCCCAAGTACATTCCAAAGGTGTATGCAGGAAATATTTTCTCCTTACCTTACCTCTTTTATGCAAGTATATCTTGACGATTTTTCAATTTTCGGTAAGATGATAGCACACATGTTCCATTTACGGTGATGCTTTGAAAAGTGCAGAGAATACAGACTCTGCTTGAACCCAAACAAATCAGTGTTTGCGGTTTCATGTGGCAAGCTACTTGGCCACATTGTATCTGCACAAGGTATACAGGTAGACCTAGATAAAATTTCAACTCCGGTGCCCACTACACCGAAGGAAGTAATGCGCTTCATGGCCAAGTAAGATGGCATGGACGACACTTACGATGGCTTGCTCAGTGTTAGAAGCTCCGGTGCCCACTACACCGAAGGAAGTAATGCGCTTCATGGCCAAGTAAGATGGCATGGACGACACTTACGATGGCTTGCTCACTTGGCAATACCACTGAACAGATTAATCACCAAGACTCCTCGACAATTTGAGTGGACTCAGGAATGTCAGATGGCATTTAATCGTTTAAAGTTTTTATTAACACAAGTTCCCATCTTACAGCCTCCCGACTGGAATCACCCATTTCATGTCTTTGTTGATGCTTCAGATATAGCAATAGGAAGCGTTCTAATGCAACAAACCGATAAGTGGTTCAGACCAGTGTACTATGCAAGTCGAAGATTGACCCTGCTGAAAAGAATTACTCTATAACAGAAAGAGAATGTCTAGGTTTAGTATATTCTATCAAGAAATTCAAGCATTATTTGCTAGGCCGTAGATTTACTTTTCATGTAGATCATGCTGCACTTGTTTATCTGGTTCGGCAACAGCATCTAGGAGGTCGATTAGCACGATGGGTTCTACTTTTACAAGAATTTGACTACGAAGTCATTCATCGGCCAGGCAGTTCACATGCCTTAGCAGATTTTTTGTCTTGCTTAGATTCCGGTGAAGCTCCCGTCGGTGTAGATGACACAACACTAGCAATTTATGTCTCTGAACCAACTAATGATGAAATTACAGACCCGCCTATGCCATCTTCATACTATGATCAGATATTGACCTTTCTCACTGATGGATGCCTTCCATCTCAGACTTCTATGGCAATACGCAGGAAAATTGCAGTTTTTAGCCGTCGATTTCGGTTGATTGCTGGGGAATTATACTATGTGGATCATACTGGAATTTTACTTCGATGTATTCCACCACATGAATTTAACTCAGTTATTACTTTGGCTCACTCAATTCCTTCTGGTGGCCATTTTGAAGTTTGTAAAAAAATGTGATAATTTTCAGAGGTCTGGACAGCCGTTACCACGTCATTATTTTCCGCTACAACCTGTCCTACCATTAGAACCTTTTCAGAAGTGGGGTTTAGATTTCATTGGACCTATTACACCACCAGCAATCCTCAGTAACAATCGTTATATTTTGACATGTATTGATTATGCTACCAGATGGGCAGAAGCCTGGGCTTTACGGTCTGCTACAGCTGTTGCCGTAGCAAAGTGTCTGCTAACCGATGTCTTTCCACGTTTTGGTTTACCACTGGAACTTGTTACAGATCAAGGCACTCATTTTGTCAACAATTTAATGAAAGTACTCACACATTCGTTCCAGGTCACGCATAAGTTTAGTTCTCCTTATTATCCTCGTGCTAATGGTTTGGCTGAAAGTACAAACAAAACTTTGTTGAATATGCTTTGAAAATTGATTATGGAAGCACCGAAAAGATGGGATCAACTGTTGCCTGTAGTATTATGGGCATATCAGACTACATACAAGGTAACAACAGGATTAACCCCTTTCAAACTGGCTTATGGATTAGAAGCAATAGCACCGATGGAGATAGTTATACCAAGTTTACGAGTAGCCATCAACCAGAAACTACTACCGAAAGAATCACTGTCCTTTCGGTTGGATACACTCAGAGAATTAGACGAGCAACGATGGCACAGTTTTTTGACTATGCAGCAAGTACAGCTAAGACAAGCTCGAACACATGACCGATATCTAAAGACCCCAATTTTTTTGGTGGGACAACTTGTACTCTTGTACAATGCAAAGTCGAATCGCTCTGCGAGCAAATTCAAGTTGTGATGGTTTGGTCCCTACCGAATTTCTGAGCAAGTGGGCCCAGCAACTTTTCGGTTGACTATGTTGACCGGAATACCTCTTTCGAAAGTCATTAACGGTTCGAAGCTGCGGCCGTATCAACACACATCTAACCCGCACTGAAACGTTTTGCGGTTGGCCGCGTCTTTTGGCGTTCCCTTCACTTTTCTTTTCTTTTCTTTTCTTTTATTTTGCGTGCTTAATAAAATAAATCTGTAAATATCCGCGTTTTGATACCTAATTATGTCCACAGCCGCCCTGCCCTTTCCAGCTACTCATGCATGCACACCAAAGTTAAGAATTATAATTTCAATACCGCGCGATGATTAATCATCCTTCATTGCTCTCCACTGCAACACATCTACTTAACCTTTTCTGTTTCGCCGAAACTCGCTATTGTGTTTGTGTGATTTGTGCTCTGTGTGCTTACCCTGTGCTCTGCGTGCTTGTGTTTACTATCGTTGTGTGCGCCATGGAAGCTTTGGCTAACTACGCCGCCTTCCGTGATGGACTCCCTATAGACGTAGGAGAGTTCCTGCGCATTCGTGGGCTTAACAACTTTGTTGAACTGCCTTGGCATTCAGTGGAGTCCCACCCATTTTTCACCCAAATCATCTCCGCCATCGCCAACACACCTGCCATCGAGCAGAGTTGGCCGATCACCTCCCTCCCATCCCGTACACTCATCACATTCCAAGCTTTTGCAGAAGCCTTTAGACTCCCTTCGCAAGGCCGGGAAAATGGCCCAAGTCTGACAGTCGCTAGAATGGTAGAGTTATTTCCTAGGCATTCATCCAACGAGTATGCGATTCTCTGCCAACCGGAAGCAGAAAGGTCAGCCCTCCAGTTCTTAGTAGCCATTCTCAACCTACAGAAATGCACCTATGGAATATCCCGCCCCTTCTACTCTGCCATAGAATTAGCTGCGCAAGAACCAGTCAACTTCGTGTCATTCTTCTTCCACCGCATTCACCGAGAGTGCGTGTCCATTATTAAACAGGTAAACAAGGGAGGCATGCCAAGATCCAGATTGCCGCACATCCTTTCATTCCTTTTTCTGGCAATACTCACAGCGCAACCACCACCCAGAGGGCCTGTTCTGCGACATCAAGAATCTGTACAACTATGGGATGATGAAGAAGAAGATGAAGAGGAGCTAAACCAACTATTCCACAGAAAGAGGATCAGAATTAGTTCTTCTGAGAGTGAAGCACAAGGATCTGCCGAAGGAAATAAAGATGATGACAAAGAAGAAGAAAAACAAGACGAGGAAACATTCCACGACACCACAACATCAATGCAGAATGAATCCTCCGCACAATCTTCCCAGGAGCAACAACATGAAAATCATACTGAAGCTGACACAACATCTACCAAAGAAGCATCACAGCAACAGTCTGAAAAGGAACAACAAGCAGATGAAGAACAACTTGCGAAAGAAGCGTTCGAAAGACTACTTAAGGTAGTTGAATCCACAGTAGCAGACACTGCACAACAAAACGTAGATCAGGTAACATCTCAAACTGTCCTTCCCACTCCCCCACCGGAACCACCCATCGACCCCATTATCCCCATCCAACCCATTCACCCTGCCGAACCCACTGATTCTTCATCCTCCTCCCTCAACTACTCTCCACCGAACTCCCAACAACTGCTCACCGCCTCCTCATCCCAACCAGGACCTCAACTGCCACTTCCCTCGATTCCCGTAATTGCTGAATAGGCCAACATGGGTCAATTACTCATTAACCTATCACAACAACTGCCAATCCAAATGAAAGAAGCCACAGACAACATCCGCAATGAGCTACAACACAAGGTGGACATTCTAGAAGCAGATATCACGCCACTGCAAGAAGAGATAGATGCAGTTAAAGCCGAAAACCATCAGCTCAACTCATAGATTGCCCAGCTCCAAGCTCAAATTTCCGAACAACAGACGATTGCCAATTAGAGAGATGCAGCTGTGGCGGAACTCACAAAGAAAGAAGATTTATTACAGATTACAAATGAGGAAATCAGAAAAATGAAGCAAGATATCCAGGACAAAGACGATGCAAGGATCGCCTTAGGAAACTTGCTCGAAGAAACCAGAATTCATCTACAAGAATTAGTGCAGCAGAGTGAAGAACAGCAGACGCAAGCTAAGTTAACAAAAGAAGAACTGCAACGGACAAAAGAAAACCTATCAAATGTAAACAATATGCTCAAGCATTATTTGACCAAGGAAGCGCAGACACAGAAGCTAATTGCAGATCTCAGACACGAAAAAACATCATATGAAAGAACAGTAAACTTTCAGATTCAAGAAATCGAAAGAAGAGAGAATCAATTGGAAAATCAGAAAGAAAGAGTACAGAAGATGGAGCAATAGATTGCCGAAATGAAGATTTCAAGAGATGCGGCTTTATCCAATGAATTTTACTTACAGGAAGCCTTTCTGCAGACCCAAGCAGAAATTTTGCTAAATGAAGCCCTAAGCTCTGTACGTATAGATGCAAATTACTAGAACCGGACACCCTAAAACAGTTATTAGAAACCCTCAAGAAAAAGATCGCCCGTACCTTTAGATTAGCTAGAAATATGTACTTAGAAGGAATCATAGATGAGCAATAATTTTGTAAAACCTGCGGGTTCAAGTCCACCGTGCGTGCCAGAGTGTTAGCGGCCGCCGGATTGAAAGATTGTATAACTGAATCTTGTTCGCATGAGTGAAAAAGTAGTTACAAACAGTTTGTAAAAAAGTTATATAAATCAAGAAGACGTGCAGAGACGGGTTCGTGACGGATCACTAGATTGTCTGTCTGGGGGATTGCCTGAACGCTGTTGTAGCGCTGTTGTCTAATTTCTGCGTACTTTGATTGTACTGTGTGTATCTGTGTTTTGTTACCTATCGATCTCTGTTGAGGTTGCGAGTTCTATTTACATCTAATAGATCGTGGACTGTTGTCTAAGTAAGTTGTTTGTGAATCTCTATTGGGTTGTGGTGTTAGTCCACGCATTGTGTGTTACCCCTTCTTGGAATGTTCTGCCAGTGGTTGGTGAAGTCTGAAGCAACTGTGGTAGCCTTCTGATATTCAGATCTGTATTGTGTTGTCTGCAGTGTTGAATCTATCTTCATATGGTAAAGAGAAGTATAGTAAGGGTCTTTCTAAGTTGCGCACTGAGTCTTCAGTACTGTGTGTTTGAACTATCGAGTTCTCTGTGTCTACAGTGTTGTGTGATTGTTTGTCTATTCGGTAAAGGTTGAATTATCACTCTTGTCTCTGGTATCTTCAGTGAGCTTAGTAATATAGCATCTGAGTGTATTCGGTACACATTGGCTGAGCTACGACGAGAACTGTAAGTGTCATGAAAGCTTGATAAAGTTCTTAGCATCAATATCTTACTGTATCTGAAGTAGTTATTTTGGGAACTAAGTACAGGGCCTCTGTCTACAGACCCCTACCACTCCCAAGAACCCAAGAATCACTTAAACGCACTTCTGATAGTTAGAAGGAAGCAACAACGTTTAACACACTAAACACTCATTTAAGCAAATTGGAAATGTCAAGACTTCTCATGGTAACATGAACCTCTTAAGTAAGGTTTTGTATGTGCCAACTATTACCAAAAACCTAATTAGTGTCGGAGAGATTATTGAGAAAGGCTTATAAGTCAGCTTCACTAGGCATGGAGCATATGTGGAAGACGCTCAACAAGGATTCAAAAGGATTGCTAAAGGTGATAAATCTAGTAGATTATTTACATTTGAGATTGAAGACACCAAGAACATAGCACTCTTCAGTTATAAGGATAAAACCCTATCTGAGCTAGAGATATGGCACAAAAGGCTAGGGACACATAAGAGAAAGAACACTAAAGCAAGTATGTAGGGATCAGAGTGTGCTTGGCATTCCCAATGTGACCAAGAAACATATGATATACAAATGTGGAGCATGTGAATGTGGTAAAGCTCACAAGCAACCCTTCAACAAGAAGGGGTACATGTATGAAGAGTCCTTGGAATTAGTAAACATTGATGTGTGGGGTCCTAGCAATGATCCATCAATCTCGGTACTATGTTTCATTTATAGATGATTATAGTAGATGGGCAATCCTTTATTTCATGAAGCATAAGGATGAAGTATTTACAAGTTTCAAAAAGTACTTGGTATTAGTTGAAAACCAAACATGTAGAAGCTTGAAGAGGATCAGGTCTAATGGAGGTTGTGAGTATTTTTCACATGAATTTGATTCATTCTTACAAGAAAGAGGAATAAAGAGGGAAGTCACAACAAGGTATACTCCTAAATTGAATGGAGTGGCAGAGAGAAGGAACAGGTTAATAGTTGAAGCTGCTAGGTCAATGTTGATGAGAAGAAGTTACCTAACTACTTATGGGTAGAGGTTGTTTCCATAGCCACCTACTTGGTAAACAGGCTCCCATCCAAATCCTTGGATGGAATGACACCCTATGAAGCACGGAATGGTAGGGGACCCTCATTGGACCACTACAAAATATTTGGGTGCATTGCTTATGCACACATTCCTTCACATATTAGAGGGAAGCTTGACCCTAAGCTGAAAAGTGTATATTCATTGGGTATGACCAAAATAAGAAGGGTTATAGGCTATACAAGCCCACTAACAAAGGATTTATTGTTAGTAGGCATGTAGTATTTGATGAAAATAATTCATGGTTTGAAGAGGATTGCAGGAAGATCAAGTTACCTTATGATCTGGAAAATGATTTTCCAACTCTCACTCAAGAAGATCAACAATTACCAGAATACGTCAATTCAGAGGATGTAGAGCAAATTGATCTCAAGGCTTGGAATTCAAAAGGCATGGCTAGGATGAAGCAATTGGAAGACATTCCAGAGTCCTCCAATCAAGAACTCAGGAGATCTCAAAGGGAGAGCAAGAAGCCCATATGGTATGGCTATTATACATCATTTGTCACCAAGCATTCTATGTATATCACTAAAGACTCTATGATAGAAGAACCTTCTTATTTGAAGAATCTAGTAAGAAGAAAGAATGGAGAGAAGCCATGCAGGAAGAAGTAGAAGCACTTCAAGAAAACCATACTTGGGATTTGGTTCCCAAGAAGCCAAGCATGAAGCTAATAGGATCCAGGTGGATATATAAAATAAAAAAGAATTCGGATGGTTCTATAAACAGGTACAAAGCAAGGCTAGTGCCAAAGGGGTTTGCTCAAACCCATGGAGTGGACTATGAAGAAACTTTTTCACCTGTGGCAAAGATGCCAACAATTAGGTTTTGGTAAGTGTTGCTACATCTAAGAATTGGAATCTATATCAGCTAGATGTCAAGAATGCATTCTTAAATGGTTGGATATTAGAAGAAATGTGTATGGCACAACCACCAAGCTTTGAAGATAAAGATAAATCAGGTTATGTATGCAAGCTAAGGAAGGCACTTTATGGCCTAAAGCAAGCTCGTACTCAGAGGTTATTTACTTATGTGTCTATGTGGATGATGTTATCATTACAGGGAATGATGCTAATGGCATCAAGCAGGTTGAAGCTCAACTAATGGAATAATTCAAAATCAGTGATCTTGGTTTGTTAACATACTTTCTTGGCTTAGAGCTTGTGTATACACATTTTGGTATATTTATTACTCAGAGAAAGTATATTCATGATATGTTGGTAAATTTTAAGATGGAGAACACCAAAATTATAGGTACTCTAGAAGAAACTACACTGCGAGGTAATATGTTTGGTCACCCCACTATCAAAGTACTAAGCATCTGAGTCTATTACAGACATGCACTGCTCATGAGAAGATGGGTCAAAACTGCAAGCAATAGTAAATGCCCATTCTTCATCCTGCACATGATTAGTAGATTCTGTTTTCGGTGTAAAGGCCTCTACAACAACCATTCCGGCCTCTTTCTTCTTTGCCTCTTTAGTAGCCAGTTTTGGATAGCTCTTAATGACATTATCATTTGCTTTTGTGTATCATTAGTAGCCAGTTTTGGACAGCTCTTAATGACATTATCATTTGCTTTTGTGTATTTGCAACATCCTTCTTCGAATGTGCAGCATTTGTAGATTCTTGCTTACTAGTAGAAGAGCTCCATTTACCTTTGCCCTTCTGACTAGTCAGGAAATCTTGATCTACAGCAGGCATGATGGACCTGTTCTCCCTAGACTGATCTTCTTGCAACAGAACAGAGACTAACTCCACAAATAACTCCACAAATGACAAGGCATTTGGATTGCCTTTCATCATCAAATGAAGAGTAGAAGCGAAACTCTGATACGAGTCAAGAAGAACATTCAGAGCGGTCTACACAAGTGAGCTACCTCGTATTACTTCATCTAGAGAAATCAGCTATTCTTTTAAATCCTTGATCTTTGTGAGAAAATTGTCCATAGAATCACCTTCATTCATGTGCTCACTTTCCAATTGTTTTTAGAGGTAAGCAACATGAGCCTCATTCTGAGCCTGGTACAATGTGCTAAGTGTATCCCAAGCATCCTTCGTTGTTTTGCAAGAGCAAATGTGAGGAATAATGGAACATTTGACAGACAAAGCTATCAATGCATGTGCTTGAGCATCTCTGCCATCCCAACGAATTTGTTTTGTAGTACGTGCAGCAAAAACAATAGCACAAATAGGAATCTGTAGAATATCATCATCTTCAACACCATCTCCATAAGCTCCAACACCTGTATTTGCAATACCTATATTTGTAGGTGTAACAAGACGTCTTTCAACACCCTACACAATATTCCATAGTCCTTTTGTGATGAATACATGATACATCATATAAGCCCCACAATGGGTAATTCGTGCCATCCAACTTATCCTCAACAGCCAACAAAATACATAACTGCTTTCAACCATGGTCATTGACTAAAATACCTTGATGCAGAAAAATGACTGTATCTGAAAAAGTTGAACAGAACTACCCAAACAAGTTTTGCTAGGCTTGTATCAGACTTTGAGATGCTTATACTAGCGAATGGAAATTGGTATATATCTTTGGCACAAAAAGATGAAAGAGCCTGCACAAGCGCTACAATAGTGCATTCAGAGGCCGAAACAAGCTCATATCGTGATTTCGGCTGTGATACCAATTGTTGGAGTTAGATGTCTGTGGAAGAAGAAGAAGCTTTGAGCACAACACACAATATTGAATGTATTACCACTAGAATGTACAAAGATAGGTAGCTCATTAGGGCAATAGGCATACATACAAGCCGGGGGAAAAAACCTTCTAAAGAGGGAAAGATGTGTCTGACAGTCCTAGAGTGTTCACACACATCACTACCTAAATATATCAACATCCTCCTCATTTCTATCATCCCTGATAGAACTTGATCCTGTGTTGGAAATGTACTTATTGAGGAGGTTGGTGTCAAGGGTGTGTTCCCTGATAATATCTTTTTCTAACTTCTCCCAATTGATGGGTTCAATTTCATTAGGAGGTGGCATATGATAATGTTCAGAGAACATCACTCATTTTCATGCAAACAAATGGAGCAGGTGAGTAGGTATTCTAATAAATACTTCTAGTGGTACTCCCAAAAGCCAATAGTGAACATATCTTCAAATGTCTGCTTCTATCACGCAGACATATATTTCAATTGACAATGCCACGCATAACATACCTTGATTGATGGTGTCATGCTCATATCGTACACTAAATCCAAGTTTCCATGTTTGGATCCGAGGGTGTTCACCATGGGAGCCTTGACACACCTGAATATCTTGAAGACCATTTGCATCATATCAAAAATTTTCTCTATCATTTTTGTGGCAACATCAATCATAGGATGCAAGCGAGGTGACCAATGATGAATAGTAGCCATCATGTAGCCCATTGTAGGTGTGTTATTACAGGGAGGTGCTAAGTAAGGGTAGTTGAGCCAGTCTTGACATTGGCAGTTGTTCTGAACTTTAATTGCAAAGGCCTTCCAGGAACGTCTTGTAGGGACTGGTCCATAGCACAGGTTGTATTTGAGATTAGTAGGCACACACATCCACGTATGCATCATCTCTGGATATTGTTGTAGTAATTCCATCCTCCATGTAGGTTGATAGATATGACCCTTTTTAGCTTCCAGAGCGACATCGTCTGGCTCGAACTAGGTGGCATGCATTGGGTGCTTTTTAATGCTCTCAATCTGTAAACTATATTTGGTGAGCAATAGGAAGTAAGGTTTATACTACAGCTCACTAGTAGCTATGTGTCGACATGGTGCTATAATATTGGCCATCGCATGTAATTGAGCATCAACTCTCACTGAATGCGTTTTGTCGAGTTCTTCAACCATCTTCAACCATGCTGGGGAGGTAACTCATACATATCTTGACCTGCTTCTGAGGATCTGCTTCCAACCACGGGCAATGGTACATACTCTTCTTTGAATGTGTCATCCGTTGGGATCTGTATGGTCTCATCTGGTTCTGGCAAGTTAGGTGGGGATTCCCATCTAAGAGGCTTTGTCACGCTTGATATTTGGTCCTGCAACTCTTGGACTTTGGTTCATAGATCATTCAATTCTTCAAGGAGGGTCCGTGGGATGAACTCTTGCACAATTGTAGGTCCTAACAAATCATTTAACATCAATTGCTTGTTTGCTTCCTTGAGTGTTTTGCACTCTACTTGTAGTTAGTCATAATCTTCTAGCATGCATGTGTGGTCATCCAATAGAATTTGCATGGACTTGGAGGAACTGCTCTAAAGCGTGAGGGGCTTAAGGGTGTCTTTGGATGATCCAGTGTAACGTTGAAGACTTCACGATTTTTCTATTGGAGTTATTGATTTTCTTCTTTTGGTGCATTGAGGTGCCTCCAAAGGAGTGCCATGTTGCACGATAATTGAGCATTGGGCATTAAATGGATGTCTAAGTGAGACTCGATATCTTTCACACGCTCCTATCATTGTGCCTCAAAGTTTTGTTGTTTTTTTTGCTTCTCTGCTTCTAAGGCCTGATATTTCACGTTGAGTTCTTGATTCTGTAATATTAGTGCATCTATCTGTTTCTGCAATTCCTAGCTCGTCTGTTGGAGGGCCAAATGTTGTCACCCTAACAAAGAATACTCGGTGTTAATTTGTTGAAGGCACTATATCATCTGCTGAATGGCAGTATCAACAGTGGAAGATGATGATGATGCAAATGTTGGAAACTATACATGCATGGTGGGTTGTGATGCAGTGGGTATGGGAGTTGGGGTTGGGACAGTGGATGTTGTGGTGAGTGTGGCAAGGTGCGTGGTGATGGGTGTCATGTGGAGTGTGCTAATTGATGTGGATGATGCTTGTACATGTGCATCCGGTGAGGTAGTGGGTGAAATCTCCATGTCACTAGAGATGATTTTGGTGATGGCAATGTGGAATAGTGAAGTGGGTGCGATTGTACGAGGTGGGGATGCAATGGTGTTGTGAGAGGTGAGTGGAGTGGTGTGATTGGTGGCAATAAGAAAGGAGTCGGTGAACTGAATCCCTGTGAAGACATTACAAAGAGCAAAGTGGAGCTTTGTGGATATAGAAAAGATGTGCAAGAGGGGTAGAATGAGGGTGGTTGTGTACGCGATGTAAAGGTGTACAATGGGTTGGTGGTGTATGAATGGAAATGTGGAAGTGGGGAAATGACTGGTGGCATAGGAAAAGGTGGAATGAAGACAGATGTAATGGGAGGGTTAGTCATAATCGGGTTGGAGATAGGGGGCCAAATGAAAACATGTGATGGAATGCGAACGTCGAGACTTTCTAGAACATCAACCGAGGGTTGGGCTGGTTCTTGCAAAGAAGAAGGGGTGGTTTCACTAGTGGTATATACAAGGGTGGTGGCTTCACTCACAGTTATGTCAATGATTGAAGAACTCACAATGGGTGCGGATGTCACAGGTTCCATTGGTACACAAATATATTCCCTAGGCCATTTGAGTATTCTTACTCGTGAAGGATCAAACTTGGGAAGTGTTTTCGGATTCAAGTGGTGCAAAGCTTCTGGTACGCCTACTGATTGGACTAATTCATGCATAGCTGCAATGAATGTCTCCTCAAAGCCACCATTGGCCAATTCTTGCTCCAAAGTGGCTTGACTTTGTCCCTCAGTTAGCCTCCTCCTCACCCAAACCTTATTCATTGTGTCATGTAGCCATATGATGGCTATAGTATATGCAGCTGCTTCTGTTGACTCCTCTTCATATGTGTTGGTATCCCCTTGAGCTTCACCTTGTGTCTTTGATCTATGTTCTTCTCCTACACTCTCCTTAGTGTCATCTGCACCATCATTGGTCACTATGTGGTCATCATCTTCTTCCTCACAGTCAGAGTCCTCGCCCCCTTCTGATGGTGTGGTTGGGTAAGTGGGTCATTCATATTCTTGGGAAACGAATTGTGTGTCCGAAAACTGGAAGTCACTAGACAACACCTCTGGTATCTCGAAGTCAAAGGTGGTATTGATATCTTCTGTACCCAATCTAGTGACCAAAAAATTAAAAGATTCAGATACAAAAGTGGTGGTCACAATGGGAACTTCAACTCTTGTGGTATTCGTGATGGGGATGCTAGTGGGGATAGTGGTTGCCTTGTGTGAGACCTCTCATTGTAGCGGTTTGAGTCAAACGTATTATGAGTGGTGGAACTAGCGATTGCAATTGAGCTGGAGAGCACTTTGGGGAGGTTTCCAGTGTGGTTTGTGGTGAAGGCGAGTCCGCAACTTGTAAACAAGGAATTGTGCCATGCATTCGCTTTACTCTCTTGGCATTTGGAGGTCGCTTGGTTTTCTTTGAACCCTTGTATTGTTGTAAGTGTGCTGTTGGAAGAGATCTTTCAATGGCGATATCATAAGCTAAGCACATGTAAATAATGTGTGTGAGAGCACAGCAACCGTGGACAACCTTCTTCTTTCCCCAACGATGTCCTGCCAGTATGAGTTGGTCTTGGATGTAAGTTGCAATGTCAATCATTTGAGGGCTCATAGTAGTGAGGTATAATCCAAACCATAAGCACTTGTGGGGAATTGTAAAATGATCTTGTGCTCAAAAAGCAAAGTGCTGGAGACAGATCTGCAAAGGAGTAGTGAGTTGAGGAGCGATTGTTGAGATAGCAGGCCATTTTTCCACATCACTTCTCTTCATAGCCTTAGGAATTAGGCATTCTTTTTTCGTGGGCATATGATTACCGTAAATCTTGAGAGCTGTTCTGATTAAATCCAAGGACAAAGTGAATTTCTTGAATGGGGGGTCATTTACTAAGGAAGGCATGTGAATATTGGATCCAACTCCTTTCGCTCTTGTTCCTTGATAGATGCAAACAAATAATAGCACCAATAGAAGTCATGTTTAGGAAGTGTTGCACTGAAATAGGTTGCAAATCGTGCTTGCTACCAAATAGGCCTGAGTTCTTCACTGTTCTGGAGGGTTTCAAACTCTTGAGAGAAGAACTGATATTGCCACCAAACATTGACTCTGTATGTCAGATTAGCCTCGTAGATAAATTTTGCTTTGCCTAGTGGTCCGAAGAGCCCTTAGAACCAATGAGCTTTACTAATCACTTTCTCTGTTTTACCCATGGGTGGGTCTTCAATTGGCATGGGGCTTGTGAAACCTTGGAATTGTGGCGGCACCATAGTTAACAGGTTCCCGAATGGAAGGGCTGAGAAATTGACCACTGGTCATCGAAGCACTGCACTAGTGGAACTTTTTGGTTGCATGACGAAGTTCTATGAATGAACGTAAACTGGCACGAAGAGGAAAACACATTAGTCATGGAAATTAATTAAGATCCCAAGGAGATGAGACCTCCACCACCAACATGGTTCTCGTGCAGTGTGCGTGGTTTTAATGATGTGTGATTGCGAATTGAATGTGAGTAATGCCTGATTTGAGTGTGAGTGATTGTGTGTGAGGTGTGTGGTTTTACAATCGAAAACTTGTGAGCACTACCTACTAAGTTAGTGTAGGTTACAAGGTCTATAGTTAGATGAGGTGACAAAACAGGAGATGGATGTAGTCAGTGGGTGGTTATCATCACAAGGTTTTTGGTATAGATTGGCTTGGTTAGGTGCGGTCATGACTAATGAAGGCTTGGGAATCCATTTCTGTACAATGTGATGGGGTACAAAAGATGAAGTGGAATATAAAAAAGAGGGTTTTTAGGGTGTCTGGTTACTAGAAAAAAAGGTTTTCCTTGGGTTCACTAAGGTTGATTTATAAGCTGCACAGTTCTTAGGTATCCAAATCTCGCGAGACTTAGATTGGCCTTTCACTAAGGGCTTTGGCACCCAAGTCTGTCGAATGCACTACTGCTCTGGTGAGTGAAATTGGCAAGGTTCTCGAAGATCTAGATGGGTTGAATCATTTGATGATGTAGCTTTTCGTACCCATATTTGGTGTGGGATTGCCTTAGTAGACTGTCCGAGGGTCCACCTTGATGTGCTGCTTCTTTGAGTACATGGGTGATGTGGTCCTGCTAATCATCGAGGGTGAGACGTTGTAGCTTAGTGATGAGTAGCACCTCCTTTAATGTCAATCCGGGAAGACATGAGGATGGTATGAAGACCTCCAGCAAGTGAAGGCACAAATGTGTGAGTGAGAAGCACACCAACATGCACACACATGGCAAGAACAAAGAGAGAGACAATGGAGTTCTTTAGATTGCTCAAAAGTTCTCTTACACGTTCAATTCTACAACAAGCTAACCTCAAAAATGAGCTCTCTAGCTCTATTTATAGTTTTTTACTAGTTTTTGGCCCTATCCAGACCTAGTGTCTGGCCTAGTTAAAAATTAGGTTCTAGGGCCTATTTGAGGGCTCAAACGAAGTCTAAAAATCATCAAAATTGGTACGATGATACTTCTAATACTCCTCAAGCTTGCGGACTCCTCGGCTTGCACAAAATGGAGTTACAAAAAGGTGAAATGGTATTTACAATGATTTTTAGTGATGAGAATCACTGTTATGAGGGTGTTGATTTGGAAAATTTTGAATGGCCTACTTGCCAGATCTTCGTTGACTACTTTGTTTGCTTGTGCCTTCTCTCCGCTCTGGCTCCTTTCTTTGGCTTCCTTGTCTTGTGAGTCCTTGGGTGCTTTGACTGCTGGCAACACCCCCCCCCCCCTGTCACGTCTGTCGTCTCTGACAGACCCTTGTTTGGCTGAGCGTTTGACATAGAATTCAACCACGTCTGAAGCTAGGTGGTGTTCTTCCAGCCGCAGCCCTCGTGCTAAATCAGTTATGAGGGCATCCCAATCCACTGGACCTGGAACGTCTAGATGTGGCACACGCAGTTGTTCTGAATGTAGTGTTCACTCCATTGCAAAGAGGTGGAGTAGATGGGAGGGTCTGGGAACAAAGACTTCAAAGTGGTATTCCCAGAACCCCGTGATGAACATCTCTTCAAGTGTTTGCTTGTAGCAAGCGGGGAGGTATTTAATTCGTGCGTGCCATGCATATATTACCTGGATGGAGGGGGTTGTACTCATATCGTAGACCAAGTCGAGGTTACTTGCTGTGAATCCAACTCTTGAGAAACGTGGATCTTTAATATTTTTGAAGGTTCGGAAGGTTACCAGCATCAACTCGAATATCTTTATGCACATTTGAGCCATTACATCTGGGATGTTTCGCATTCTGACTCCCTAGTGATGGATGGTAGAGAGCATGTAGCCCACCGTAGCTTGTCCCCGTGGTGATGCCAGGTATACATAATTGAGCCACTTTGCACAGCCTTTGACATTCTTCACAGTGATGGCAAACTCAGGCCATGTGCATCTTCTGAGTATGGGAGCATAACTGGGATTATACTTAATGAATAGTGGCATGTTATTCCAAGTTCTAACCATCTCAGGGTAAGTTTCTAAGAGTCATAGCCGCCAGGTAGGTTGATGAATTGATCCTTGTTTAGCGCTCTCAGGGATATCGTCAGGGACGAATTGAGTGGCAAATGTTGGAGTCTTGCCACATCGTCATTGAATTTCGACGTTGTAATCTGCCAAGATTACACAATACGACACATACGGATCATCGTTGGTGCCTATCCATCTGTGATGAGACATACTTTGGAAATATTCTGATTTGATAATGGTGTCCTCAATCTTGGTCATGGACTCAATCTGGACCGCGACTCGCTTGTCATGTGTATTGGCCGTTTTTTCAAGTTTCTACATCCATTCTGGGGCTTCTACCTCTAGTGTGTCCAATCCCTCAGAGGTTTGTTGGCCACCCAACATTAGCATAGGAACAGATGGCTCTTCATATGATTCATCCACTTCTATGGGTACCAATTCTTCTGCATTGTCAGATGGAACAGCTTTGAATCTTTCGGGGTTGATCTCTTGGGGGGAACCCTCCATGGATGCCTCTAAATTTTCTTTGTTCTGCCTTTGCAAGCACTTGTTCTCTTCGAGGGCAATGGCCATGTGCTTTCTGAGTAAGGTCAGGTTGTGACGGCTTTTAACATGTTTTGACTGATAAAGTTCTACTAGAGCTATTAGTTTTTTAACTTCATTGGAATCGGATGGTTGGGGAGCTTCCAACAGGGTCTGGTGAGCATGCTCGAGCGTAGTGTAGCGTTGATTTAGGTCAGTAATTTTCTGCTTCCAAAGTTACAAGCCTCTTCTGTAGTTGCTCATGATCCGAAGTTATTTGGCGATGTCGATCTTCCAAGGTTTGGTATTCCGTCTGCAACTGATGTACACACTGATGTAATGTAGAAAACATGTTATTTACATTTATGAATGCAGGGAAGGTGGAGGATGCAGGGGGAATGGGGAGGGGGAAAGGGATAGTGAATGAAGTGGACATGAGTGGTGATGTGGGTGGAGGGGGTATGGGAGATGGTGGTAGAGAGGGGGGAGGGAGTGGTGCTATGGCTAGTGATGTTTCCGTGGTGTCAAATGAGTGTGTGAATATGTACATGGGGACCATGGGTGGGGTGGATGTGATGTTCATGAATATTGTTGTAAATGTGGGCATTGCGATCCCTCAAAATTGGGTGCCTGGTGAGATAGGAATCCCCATAACATATGTGGTGAGTGTTGAAGTTGGGGTGGTAGTGTCGTGTGGTGAAGTCAAGTGTGTAGTGAGAGGTGGTGAGGGTGGTGATGGTGGTGCCTCGTGGTGTTCCTCTGTCTGTGTAGTGTCTCCTGGTGCCGATACATCCATGTGAATCTACTTGTCGGAGCGCATGGGACGGGTAGGCACCCGTTTCTCAAAGCGATGAATATAAGCCATAGCTGAATGAATGGCTTCATCCAAGCCCACCGCCTCCGTGTGAAGGTTCATGGATTCAATAAACATTTCATCCACGCCTTCCTCTCCTAACATTTGGCTCATTAGCACCTTCCCTGTTTCGAGCGACAGTTTGTGATGTTCTTGGACTCGCTTCATAGTTTCATACAATCTTTTTATTTGTGCCGAATAGGCTGGGGCACTCGCTAATTCTGAAGTTTCTTCGTATTCTTGATCATGTTCCTCCTCTGCTTCCTCGTCATCCTCTTCTTCATCTTCCTCTACTTCTACTACTTCCGGTTGGGTTGGGGCTAAAGTTGTTGTAGTGGGTCGGTACTACTCTAATTCACGGGTGAAGAAATAGTATCTTCCCCATTTGCCATTAAACTCAATTTTTGCCTCCCAAAAGTAGGTGCCTTCTCCCAATGGTCCTGCGATGTCACTGAACCAATGTGCGTGTTTCCCCACTTGAGAACTGTGTCCCTGAGGAGGGTCCTGAATGGGAAGTACATGCACAACTCTAAGTTCTTGAGGCCTCTCGGTGAGTTGTGGTTCGAGGAGGAGGGTATCAATGTCCACTATCTGGGCGCTGGACACGGCCTGGGAACTGGTACCTCGTGCTTCTGCCATGTTTTTGCTTGCTTGCTAGTTCTGTGAGAATATAGAAGCATGTGTTAACATTGTAATGGAGAAGATAGAACAATTTTTGTCCCCCTTACAACATTAACATGGGGTTAGTGGGTCAGTGAGTGCTCGGTGATTGTGTGTGTAGTTAGTGAATGAATAATCCTATGAGCTCAATGGAAGGATGTAGTGTGAGAATGATGCAGTTAGTAAGTGGATATGAATTTACAAATGGGGGTCGAGGGGTTTATTACAAGCTTTGGGCTGCCAAACACAGTGGATGGCTTTTGGTTTTGATTTTGTGGAGACCCTAGAGGGATTTATAAGAGTGTCTGCTTGAAAATGAGGCTGTTTAGGGACCCACTTACAAGTGATTTTGCTGGTGCTCATGGGCAAATATGTGTTCGTGCATGTTGAATAAGAGTGGGTATCAGCTGTTCAAGTGAGTGAACCATGTTGTACTGTTGGTGTAATTCAAGCCTTCACAATTTGGCTTGGATTACTTCATGAAGACACCACTTGAAGGAAGGAACATAGGAACTTATGCTTATAAGTTTTTATCATTTTACTCCTTGTAAAAGTCTAAAAGACTTGGCATTTCTTATGTACACACCTACTTGATTAGAGTCGTGGAAAAAGTTGTTGAATGATTGAGAGAATATCTCATTACTTTTTAGGTGAAAGATTCTAGGAGTTTTGAATTTTGAATTCAACTCAAATCTATAAAAGATGCAAATCAAAAGTCGCGTGTAGCTTAGCTCATTCTAGCTCACTTCCCGAGGCAATTATCATTGTATCTGAGTGTGTATGAGTGCTACATCTTAGCACACACCTCATTACCTCATCTAGCTATGGTTATCATGCTAATGAGATTGTATAATTATGTCAATCAATAGATATATTAACATTCATCAACTCTGTGTTCTCTGAGTGTACCACTTCAAGTCTGTCAACTTCAAAGAGGCATATCTCAGTGCCTTCTTCACCAAATCAAGTGATTCAAAGCTTGGTGGATCCAGCTCAAAGCATACTACAAGCATACAAAGTTTGAAGCAACTTGGTTCAGCCAACCTCAAGAAATCGCGGTCGAAGTGCTCACTGGTATTTGTCTACATACTTCCTAAAAAGTCGGGGGTGTCCATATATTTGCTAAAATGATTTCTCCTAGTATAGTTTATCATTTTGAATGATTCCACTTGCAAATGGTAGCCTACTAAGCTAATAGAATACCTCTAGAAGGAATTTTGCCAATTGTAAGTGTACTGGTCATACTGAGTGAAAGACTGAGCAGGTATGAATACCAAAATAGAAAGTTCTCTAGCTTTGTGATTCACAAACTCATCTGTTTTGATCAAGTCATTTCTCAAACCTTTTCCAAAGTACATATTGCATAACTTGCTATTATTTGGAAGCTAAGGGTGTCTATTAATCATATCTGGAGTCACTGAGGGCTGATGCAAAGCAGGATTAGCAGCACCAACTCAATCTTCTGAAGGATCCATCCATCTCTCCCAACAGTGGTATCAGAGCAAACAAGGTAACATGGGAGATGGTTTTCCTTCATTCATTGATAAATTGGATAGGAACAATTATCAAGCTTGGTCTCTGAGAATGAAGACCTATCTACAAGGAAGAAGTCTGTTTGGATTCATCTCAGGAGATGAGGAATTGCCCTCATTCAAAGCAAGGGGTCTACCCACCAAGGAAGAACAAGAAAGGCTCAATACATGGTGTGCAAAAGATGCATTGGCAAGGTCTTATCTTCTTAACTCTATATCTGATTTCCTTTTACCTCACATCAGGAATTGTAAGACTTCCCAAGAAACTTGGGAAACCTTGTCATCATACTTTTCATCTAATACAAGGGCCAGGAAGAATCAATTGTGGATTGAATTCACAACCCTTAGGAAGCAACCAAAGCAATCAGTCTCAGAATTTGTGACCAAGATCAAGGATGTGGCAGACCAATTAGCAAGCATAGGAGAGGAGATTGAAGAGGAGCAAATAGTAAGGCAAGTAACCAATGGACTAAAGGCAGATGATAAGTGGGAAAGCTTCACCACTGCATTGGATCTCTACATGGACATACATACCCCAGATCTCACAACTCTGATGGGCCAACTATTCACACATGAAGCAAAGTTCACAAAGGTTGGAGATACATCTAAAGGTAACACTCCTTCTGCCCTATATACTGATAAAAAGGTTAAAGACAAAGGTAAAGGTAAAAAGCAAGAAGATGAAGGTTCTACCTCCCAAGCCAACTATGCAGGGAGAGGTAGATCTTCAAGAGGCAGGGGCAGAGGAGGTAAGCAAGGTAGGGGGAGACTCTACAATTCATCACCATGCAACATTTGTGGATTGTCTAACCACACCACAGATGAGTGCTACAGAAACTACAAAAATCAGAGAGGAAGAGGCTATCAAAGAGGTGGATACTCTCAAGGCAGAGGAAGGATCAACCAACACCAAGGCTACAATGGCTACAACAATAACTACAACAACAATCACAACAACAACTATAATGGTAACTACCAAGGAGGATTCAGAAATATCCTGGAAAGACTACAACAACTACACAGAAGAGCAAGATGACTCCCTATTGATCATGAATATGACTTCCAAGTCAGGTATCAATGATGATCATCTGTTTTATATTGATTCAGGGTGTTCTAATCATGTAGCTCGCAATGTGGCACTACTTTTTTATCTTGAGGAAGCTAAGGGCAAACATCAAGTACAGACAGGTGATGATACTAAACATTCTGTAGTAAAGATTGGAAATGTAAAAACTTGTGATGGTAACCAGAACCTATTGAGCAGGGTACTTTATGTACCAACCATTACGAAAAACCTAATGAGTGTTGGTCAGATTGTGGAGAAAGGTTTGCAGGTCAGGTTCAATCAACATGGAGCATATGTAGAGGACCCAAGACATGGATTCAAAAGGATAGCCAAGGGAGAAAAATCAGGTAGATTATTTACTTTTGAGCTAGAAGACACCAAAAACATTGCTTTATACAATTACAAGGATCAAACACTTTCAGAATTAGAAATATGGCACAAGAGACTAGGTCACATAGGTGAAAGGACCTTAAAGCAAATGAGTAGGGACCAATGTGTGCTTGGGATACCTAATGTATCCAAGCAACACATGATTTACAAATGTGGTGCTTGTCAGTTTGGTAAGTCTCACAGATTGTCCTACTCAAGGAAAGGTTTTATACATGAAGACTACCTAGACTTGGTGCACACAGATGTTTGGGGACCCAGCAAGGATCCCTCCATTTCAGGATCAAGGTACTATGTGTCCTTCATTGATGATTATAGCAGATGGACTGTGTTATATTTTGGAAAAGAAGGGAGTTCCGTCGTATCCTTGAATTCTTTGTTGAGACAATCATCCCTCTGCATCACATAGTTTTGGACAAGAATAGCATCGTCATCTTCATGTGTACCCTTGGAAGGACCAAGGGTTTGTGCCTTTCCTAGTTCCTTGAGTGCTTCATTCTCTAATTCAAGAGTAATGCGCTTCTGATTTACCCATACCTGAAGAAGTCCACTTCTTAGGTTTAGGTTGACTGCATGATCATAGATCCAGTCTTGACCCAAGACAAGAGGCTCAGTGAGGTCCTCATCTTGACACACTAGTACTTTAACTGTCATAAGAGCATCTTGAATGTAGAGGGGAAGTTCCACCTCTCCCAAGCAAGGGGTTTCCACACCTCCCAATCCTATGAGATATGCTTCCACAGGATTGACATTTAAGTTCAATTCTCAACAGTAAGAAAGTTTAACAACACTAGTGGTTGCACCTAAGTCAACCAAGGCCCTTACAGTCCTTGCACTCTTTCCTTGTCCTATCTCTAAGGTTACAAAAGGACGTCGATCAATTAATCTATGGGAACTTACACCTGAGACTTCACACATTGCCATATGATATCCTTGATCTGCATAAGCATCTATCCTAAGCGGCTCTCTACCCTGTCTTCTCAATTTCATTCTTCATATGTGTTCCAATGCTTCTGCCTGTGCCTCTTCTCGAATTCGCTTTTCCTCTTCTTTACGTTTCTTTGCAGTATTGAGTTGATTTAACATCTCCTCCATGAGGGGTTCCTCATATAACTTGACTCTGCATCCGCTAATGTAACTAGGAAGAACATTACCTTCTAGTGTAGCTAATTGAACTGCTCCACTTGTGGAGATCCTATTTATGATCATAGGTCCATAGCCTCTCTTTTCTAATTTCCGTGCATGTTGCTTCAATGTGTAGACTAGTACTAGATATCCTACCTTCAAGCCTTTATCCTTAATGTGGTCATCAAAGTACGCCTTCTGTCTTTTTTTAGCTGCATATATTCTAGCTACTGCTCTTAGCCTTGTTTCACCTAAGCATTCCAGATCAAAAATTCTAAAGGAGAGCTCATGCCTTGTCCAGTTATGCTCTTGTGCTACTTTCAATGTAGGTATCAAAAAGTCTAATGGTAGCACTGCATTTTGGCCAAATACCATCTGAAAGGGTGTTGCTTGGAGTACCGTTTTATAGGCAACTCGGTATGCCCAAACAGCATGGTGTAGCTGTTTGTCCCCATCAGAGCGTTTATTATTCACCAATTTAGTTAGCACATTGCATAGAATCTTATTTGTGCTTTCGGCTTGCCCATTAGCTTGTGGGTGATAGGGGGCAGACTTCTTGTGTATCACCAAGAACTCTTGAAGGAGGTTTTCAATAACTTCATTCAAGAAGTGAGTGCCTCTATCACTAACTAACTCTATAGGTAGCCCGTATCTAGTGAACACATTCTCAAATAAGAACTTAGCAGTCGTCTGAGCATCATTCTTTGTCGTAGCTTTTACCTCTACCCACTTGGTTAGATAATCAGTGGCCACAATAATGTACTCTCCATGTGAACCCTTAGCTGGGGGATTAATAGGACCTACAAAGTCTATTCCCCACTTAGAGAATGCACGTCCACCCATCATAGGTTTCAATGGCATCTCATCCTTGCGTATAGGATACTGAGTTCGCTGACAAATGTCACACCTCTTCACGTAGGTATGTGCATCCATGTGAAGGGTTGACCACCAAAGACCAGCAAATAGTATTGCCTTGATCACTCGATCTAGACCAAAGTGTCCTCCTGCTACACCTTGCTGAGCAGTTTCCAATATCTTGAGGTACTCGCTCTCATGCACATAATATGAGGTAACCATCTTTACCACGCTTGTATAGATTATCACCAATGAGTGAGTAATCTAGGGCTTCTTGTTCTAAACTTCTTCTCCTTGCCATAGTCATGTCTTGAGGGAATTTTTTCGTCCTTAGGAAGGCTACTAATGGTTCACTCCAATCTGGTATTAGAGACACTTGGTACAGTGTAGCATGCTCCATAGGTGGTCTAATATGACAGACTAGGCATTCCCTGCACATCTTATGGACATCTGCTTCCATAGTCGGCCAATGCACTCAAAGTCTCCTTAGTGTCTGTAGAGTTCTTTGCCTTGAATAGTGTTGCTCTAATGCACCTACATGTGCTAATTGCAACCATTTCGTGTACTCATCCTCTTCCACGCAACAAGCTAATATTCCTTGATCTGTATGCTTATACATACTTCCTACCATGATATGGTACTTCTCGGCTTTTACTACCTCTCTATCTTGAGTGTTTATTTCGGGGTGGTTAGGCCCGTATGTCAGTACTGGCACTAATGACTTAGCCCACTGAGGTACAACTTCCAAATTAAACAAGTAAGCATCAGGAAGGTCATCTGATACTCCTTGTGGGGCCTCTCAAAATGTCAGCCTCGAGAGATGATCTGCTCTCAGGTGGGTCTTGCCTTTCCTCACCACAACCTCAAAGTCATATTCCATTAGTAAGAGGAACCATCTCACCAATCTACCTGTATTACATGGCTTGTTTACCCAGTACAATAGTGCATGATGATCAGTAAAAAATTTAAACTTATTTGCAAGCAAATAGTGTCTGAACTTTTTAACTGCGTATACCATGCCTAATCCTTCTCGTTCAGTGGTGGTATAATTTCATTCAGCTGCATTCAATTGTCTACTAGCATAAGCAATTGGAAGATCCATATTACCTTCACCAGTAGGTTGTGCGAGCACACATCCAATAGCATAATTGGATGCATCCACATGCACATGGAATGGCTTGTTCCAATCCGGTGTGGTCAAGATTGTCTTTTGAGTTCATTGAAGGATTTTTCACATTCTTCAGTCCACTGAAAATTGGTCAAAAGTCCATACAAAGGCTTTGCAATGATGGCATACATGTGTATAAAGCGTCGGTAGTAACCACAATGCCCCATGAACGCATACTTCCTTGACATTTTTTGGCCTAGGGAGTTCTGCTATAGCTCTCACTTTCTCCTCATCCGTGGATATGCCATTCTTTGATACTATGTGTCCTAGAATCTTGGCTTGCCTGACCATGAAAATGCACTTTTCTGGATTCAAGCAGACCTGATATTCTCTACATTTATCAAAGATTTGCCTAAGTTCAGGTATACGTGTTTGTCTAATGCTGGAATGAGCACATAGATCATCAACATAGACTTCCAAATTCTTCCTCAAGAATTCTTTGAATACGTGATACATCAATCTTTGGAAAGTTGCACGCGCATTGGTTAGGCCAAATGGCATTACCCGAAAGGCAAATATGCATCACTCTGTGGCAAAAGCCGTCTTATGTTGATCTTCTCAAGCAAGGGCTACTTGGTTGTAGCCAGAAAATCCATCCAGGAAGCTGTACACTTCCTTGCCTACTACCCTTTCTAATAGATACTCAGTGATTGGAAGTGGATAACTATCTTTGATAGTGGTTGCATTAACCTTCTTCAAGTTAATGCATACATGTAGTTTACCATTCTTTTTGGGCACCACTACAATGGGAGAAACCCATTCAGTGTGCTCGATTTCATAGATGAATCCAGCTTCAACCAAGCGATCTATCTCCTCTTTGATCTTGGCAGCATAGTTGTCATTGTATGTGTATGGCTTTTGTTTAGAGGGTCTGGCATCTGAGGTCATGGGGATCGTGTGTGAGCATATGTCAGGGTCTACACCTTTCAAGTCCTTGTAGCTCCAAGCAAATACATCTCTGTACTCTCTTAGTAACGCTATCAACTCTTGCTCTTCTTCTTCGGTCAGGTCATGCCCTGTGTAGGTGCATCTTTCTTCTCCCTCTTCTATGGCTACAACTATTTTCTTGGTAGTTTCCTTGTTATCATAGGCCTCTCTTGATTGTGCTCATGTTTAGGCATCCTTACCATGACTCTCCTATCTTCTATTTCGTACTTCTTAAAATTTTCAGGGACCTCAAACAAAGACTCTTCCTCTATTTGTATGACTTCTCTCTTCTTCCTTTTCTTGTCTTCACTCTTGGCGGTCATTTGTGTGGTTAACCTCACACCGTTGGTAATATCTTCATGTCTCTGAGGGTGGGCCTCTACCTCATAGAAGTATTCCTCATCTGATGCAAAAGGTGGGTCCATAATGATTGACTCTAGATCGGAGTCACTTGCATCCTCAAATGCATCAGTGCTAGGTTCACATTCTTCTAGAACCGAATCTCCCATGATTGGCTCTATGGAGAAAACTGAAATGTCATAGCCATCCTCATCACAGTGGGGTGTCCATTGTTCTTCATTGATGGCTACATCCATTGTTGCTAACATTTCTCCCCAACCGTGAGGTTCAAAGACTTCGTGAGGAAATACTACAGGTGCATAGGTTGGGTCTTGAATTGATCTATGGGTTTCCTTTGCACCTACTTCTCTTCCTTTTTCTCTCTTCTCTTCTTCTACTGCTACTTTACACATCCACAAGTGAGTGTCTTCATGCATCCATGAGGATCCTGATCCTATGGAATCTCTATGGATGGGATTCCATTGGATAGGGGGTACATCTCTGTGAGATAGGGGGTACATCTCTGTGAGAGTAATCCTTGAGGTTAACGTTGATCGTGACACCTAAGTGTTGCAAGTACAAGGAGTTGGTTCCCCAATCCTATACCACTTGCAACTATCGCATAAATGGTCTTCCCAAAATCATCTCATAGGCCTGGTTCTTGCTAAAGTCACAGATAGAAAATGTGTGTTCGAACTCAACACCACATGTAGTGAGAGTTATTCCTTCTAGCAGTCCTAAGGGTCTTTCAATGTGACCATCGGCCATCTGCAATTTCATTCTCGTGGGCCTGAGTGCTGGCTTGCCCCATCGCTTCTATAGGGAAGTGGTAGCAATTGCAACTCCTACACCAGAGTCCAGAATTGCCTTGGTTGTGTATCCTTGATGGGTGATGGGAAGATAGGTGTTTCCTTCTTCCCCTTCACTCATATCTCCTATCTTGTCCAGAGGTATTTCTGGCACCGTTCTATGAGATCCTACCTGGGAACGAGGTTTAGCTACTTCTCACACTTGATTGGCTACATGTTTCCATAGTTCTGGCCTCACCTTGAGTAGCTCTTCTAAAGTGAGATTGCATTGCACTTTAGTATTCTTTACTATCTCTGTATTCCTAGGTATGACTGAGTCTTCGTTTCATACCATGACCGTGGGAGCTCTCATACAAGTAGACTTAGCTTCCCATGGGCCTGTGAAATGGGGTGGCTCCTGTAAGGAATTAGACTCGAAGTCTAATCTCTCATGGGATTGGGTACTCTCCTGCTCCTCATAAATTGAAGGAATGTCTTGTGGGAATTGATCATGCGCGTCATCCACAAGTTCAATGGGAGGAGGGACTTCACTTTCTTTAGCCCATTTCTCTTCTTGAATCTCTCACAAGAACTCTGGTGAATACCTATTCATAGTAGAGGAGGTGTCTGGTTTAGTGGAATTAGCCACATAAGCTTCCTATGGGGAAACACTTATTCTTTTACTTGCCTCATCTCTTCCTTGAGAGTTTTCTTCCTTGGCAGATCTTGCAATTATGCTCTCCAACTTCTCCAATAGTCCATCCAAGTGTAATTGTGCCCTAGTTGAACAAGAGTAGTTGAAGAGGCGACTAGCTTCAAACATGGTCTGAGCCAATGCAACCATTTTTGCGCGAAGCTTGGTTCTTTCTATTTCTAGGTCATCTCTAGGGTAGCACTTGTCATGATCTGTCACATTTGGCCCTTCTTGGATTCTGGCATGATATGCCTTAAGCATCATGTCTATGTCCTCTGAAGTGGGGTCAGCTAAGACTAATCCTACTCTAGGGGGTGGTGGAATTGTTTGAGGTGGGTCAAAAGATGGTGGATTAGATGGAGATAGGGATGCAGGTGGTGGTGGTATGTGAGAGTTTGTTTGAGAGGTGAGTTCAACAATTTTGGCTTTTGTTTCTCTTATGCTTTCTTCTAACTCGCTCAACTTCTTAGCCCATTGTCTTTTCATCCTTTCTCGGCTACCTTTCCAGGCTCTTGTTTGTTTCTTGGCTACACTCTCAGTTTCACTAATCTCGGTGCTCTTTTCTTGGCCTAAACCTTGGTTCTGTTGCAATGCCTGAGCTCTAGTGACCACTTGCACTGGCGCAGTGGAAGCTACACTTCCTGTAGAGTCTACTACTAACCCAATAACATTGATAGGAGTGATTTTTGGCATATTATTGGGATTCTTTGGGCAATCTCGTAAGAGATGCTCCTTTCTGAAATCTTGGCAAAAGCCTTGAATTGTCACGGATTGGGGTTGTGTAGGGGTAGAAATTGGGCAATCAGGAATGAGGTGATCTCCCTGACATCTGTAGCATGGTCCTCTAGGGAATGGGGGTCTTACTTGCCTAGGTTGAGGTCTAGGGTTGGGATTTGTGTACATGATATTTGCATACTCTGGGTCCCAATTAGATTCACTCGGTTCTTCACTATAGTAGGATTCACCATGTTCAAGAGACTGCATGTAGTAAGCCTGGGGGCTATCAATATGTGTAGAATCAGAGCTATGCTCACTGGGGTCACTTTGTGAAAGTAATGGAGTTACTAGCACTATGGCTCTATTCAGGTTCTCTTCTGCAGCTGCATACTTTAATGGGATCACATTGGGGGCCGAGCAGGAGGTTGTTGTGCTAGCACTGGTTGAGGTCTCTGTTGGGCCTGATATTGTGGTTGGTAGGTTTGTTGAGGCCTAGCATACTGTTGTGGTGGGTATTGGTTCTGATATCTTCCCTGTTGTGGATAGGGCCGAGGGTAGGTTTGCCTATCCGCTTGCTTGTTGTATGGGCATTCTTGTGCTGTGTGATTTGTGTATCTCCGTTCTATGGTGCAGTATTGGCTACTAGGATTCACTTGGGGTTGAGCCATGATGGGACATACGTTTGCCATATGGTCACCTCCACAAGTATAGCACCGTTTAACTGGGGAAAATCTTGGGATTTGTTTGCTAGAGACACCTAGTTTTGGAGCTACTTTCTCAACGAGTTCCTCAATAGATGTGGATTGGGAGGAAGAGAGGCTAGTAGAACTATCTGAAACTTTGTAGATTTTTGAAAGTTCTAATTCCTCCCCTAGGTTATCCTCGATGTCGATGCACATGCGTACACACTCTTCTCTGGTCCTAGGGTCTTTCAAATACACATATGATCTCAACTTTGTACTGAGCAGTCCATCTAGGAATAAAGCCACTTGTTTGGTTGGTGTGGGTAACTCAGGAATAGGGCACCTCTCTAAGTATTGCCTAAACCTTCTTCCTGCAAGTCTAACCGTCTCTTGAGGGGTTTGCTTGAAGCTGTGAATCAGTGAGGAAGTGTTATGGCTTATGCCACTCTTAGAGAATTCAATAATAAAAGCCTCTAGAAGTTGGTCTATGTTCCTAAAGTGTCTCTCATTTAGTGGTTGAAACCACATAAGAGTGGTGTTCCTGAGGGTTAGACCAAAGGCATTGCACTGCGTGAATAGGTCCTCAACTTGTTCAGCTTTCAAGACTTGCCTAAACTCGGCCACATGATCATATGGGTCTCCTGTGCCATCGAAGTAGTTCTTCATGGATTTAACTAGCTCTGTAGGTCTCAAAGTCCTTGTGTGCTCTCTAGGTCTTGGTAGAGGGAATTCATCAGCATTTCTTAGGATTCTTGTGGCTCTAGGTCTCCTAGTTTCTTCTCTATCCATCTCTGTTCTCATCCTTTCTCTTCCAAAGGTGTTGGCAAAACTTACCTCTGGCATGTCCCTACTTCTGTCCCTTTGAGCTCCATGAGCTTGGGATGTTCCAGCTCCTTGGTGGCCATAAGATACATTAGATCTTGGTTGGGGAAAAATAAATTCTCCCTTCCAAGTGTAGGCATGCCTACCATGCTTTACCACAAATTCTTTCTGAAGCATTGTCTAAATAGGTCACCTTGCCTGGGCTATCAGGATCTTTGAATTCATAGATCGTGATCATTCCTATCTCATTAGGTTGATCAGGCTTATACCTCCAAAAAGCTTCATCAGTCTCTCGGTTCAAGAGTAAATCTATGCTCTTGTTGTCCTAGGGAATCCACTGTGGTGTGATAATTCTAGTAAGAACAGATTTGCCTCGAGGGGTTTTAGGCTCTCCACCTATGTTCCCTTGCTCTAAGTCACCTAAGTCTGTTTTTGAGATCACATCCCGAATTTGTCTGTTCTATCTGGGTGACTCGTGACTACGTATGTTGCTCTAGCAGAAGCTCCACCTCCTTAATGTCAATCCGCGGAAGAGATAGGAGTGATATGAAGATCGTGAATGTGAGATGAAGTGAGAGTGAAGGTGAGAAGCATAGAGATGCACACACACATAGACACACACTACGAAGAGACAAGCAAGACACAATGGAAGGTGAGAAATCAACTCTATTACTCAAGAACACTCTTACAAGCTCAAGATAGCTCTAAGCTCATACAAGTCTACACTAGCTAACCTCAAAAATGAGCTCTCTAGCTCTTTTTATAGTTTCTAGACTAGTTTTGACCGGTTTCACATCTAGTGATCGGCATAGTTAAAAAATAGGTCCTATGCGCTATTTGAGAGGGTAAACAGTGTCTAAAAATAACCAAAATTGATACGCTCATTCTACCTAAGCTCCTCAAGCTCGAGGACTCCTCGGCTTGCACAAAATGGAGCAAGAAATTAAGAAAAGGGTTTTTCTATATTACATATGTTACAATAGTGATAAAAATCACTGTTGGAAGTTTTTGAAAAGTATTTTAAAACATAAATCTTTGAAAACTTGATTCGACTGACTCCCTGCTCTACCTTTACATGCTTCCGCGTCTTCTATGCCTCTGGCTACTGCTACTGCCAACACCCCCCTCCCTCTCGCTTCTGTCGTCCTCGACAGAACCTTGTTGTGCTGTCTGTCGGATGTAGTTCTGTAGGAGGTCTTGAGCGAGGGTGTGTTCTGATATCCGAATGCCTCGGGCCAAATCTGCCTCGAGTTTCTCCCAATCAATTGGTTGCGGTTCATCAGGTGGTGGGAGTCGATAATCTGTAGAATAAACCATCTGTTCACAGGCGAATAATTGAAGCAAGTGGGTTGGCCTGCTGATGAACACTTCTGAATGGTATTCCCAGAATCCGGTTGTGAACATTTCTTCGAAGGTTTGCTTGTAGCACGCCGGTAAGTATTTGATTCTGCAATGCTAGGTGTAACACACCCGTAGCGATGGCGTTGTACTCATATCATATGCAAGATCTAGATTGCCATGCTCGAAGCTCGGGGTGTTTACATGAGGTGCCTTTACATGACGGAAGACTTTGAAAACCATTTGCATCATGTCAAAGATTTTGACAGTCATGTGCGCTGCTATATCGTCCATGTGCTTCAAGTGAGGGAGCCAGTGATGAATCGTGGCCATCATGTATCCCACTGTCAATAGTTCTATGGGTGGTTTGAAATATGGGTAATTTAACCAATCCTGGCACTGCTTGTTGTTTTGTACTTTAATAGCAAATGCTGTCCAGGAGCGGCGATGTGGCACTGGTCCCCAACATGGGTTGTATTTCAAATCTAGTGGTGCCTTTACCCAAGTACTCATCATCTCAGGATATTCTTGTAAAAGATCTTTATGCCACTCTGGTTGATAAATCTCGCCTTGCTGCGCATCTAGTGGCAAATCAACAGGCTCAAACTGAGTAGCGTGAGATGGTTTCTTGCCTGTTTCTTTCTCTATGGCCAACTGATACTTGGCCATTAGCATAAAATACGGTTTGTACTGTAGCTCATGCCTTGATATGTATCTACGAGGGGCCAAGTGAGCGAAGTAGGGCGATTGTAAAATTCTTTCCTCAATAATTGCCATTGCGTGCAGTTGTGCCTCTACTCGTGCTGAGTGGGTGGTTCCAAGCTCTTCCACTGTCTTCATCCATGGTGGGGGTTGGAAGTTCATAAGTCATCTGGCCTTCAGTCGTGACTCGTCCGCCTGGGATGGGTTGTGGCTCGTAGGCTTCTTCAAAGGTTTCCTCCACCGGAATGGTTACATTTTCTTCATCGGCTGGGAGCTCTGGTGGGGAATCCGGCCTTGGTGGTGCTTCATATATAGCTATCCTTGATTCAAGAGTTGATACCTGGGCCCGTAATGCGTTGAGTTCCTCTAGGATGTCAGGAGAAGGGTCCGCAGGAGCTGGTAATCCTTGGCTTGCTGGTAGTCCTTGTGTTGCAGGTGCTCAGAGCTGGAGTAGTTTATTATCTTCCTTTAGCTTCTGATATTCTTCGTTCATTCGATCGTATTCGTCGAGCAATCTGATGTGATCATCGAGCAACATTTTCATTGATTCGGAGGGCACTGCTTTGAACCGGCTAGGACTTAATGGTTGGTCTGGGTTATCGAGAGCAGCTTCTAAATTTTCTCTGTTCTGCTCTTGTAGCCGCTGGTTCTCTTCCTTTGCTGCTGCTAGGTGTGTTCTAAGTAAGCCCATGTTTCGTGTAAGCGTCGCATTGCGAACTGTCTAGGCCCTTAACAAACTATCAAGATCAACAGTGGCCTCTTTGGCTTTCTCTTCACTTTCTAGTTCCAGCTTGTGATAAGCCTCGCGTAGTTCTTGATATCGGGTGTTCAGTGAGGCATTCTCAATAGACAATGAGTTAAGCTGCGACTGCAAATCGTTGGTTGTCCTCTGCAGCTGCTGATAATTATTTCCAAGAGATGTGAACTCATCTCTTACTTGTGTCATACATGTGAACATCTGTCGAAATGCTGTGTCTATGGTGGGTGATAATATTAATGGTGTGCTAAGTGAAGATGCAGTGGGTGTAGATGCAAAGAGAACGGGGAATGGGGGTGGGAAAGTGGATGTTGTGGTGATTGTGGAAAATTGTGGTGTGCTTAAATATTGTGGTGCCACAATTGAAGTGAGTGGAGGTGCAGTGGGGGGTGATATATCCATATCACTGGATGTGGTGTCGAGTGCGGTGACTGTGAATAGTGGTGTGATCGTGGGTAAGTGTGTGGGTGTAAATACAGGATTTACAAAGGTCGAAGAATAATTTACAGAGGGGTTGTCTTGGACGGCTTGATGGAAAGGGGAAAGAGGGGTTACGGTGGGTCGGGGAGGTGAGACTGGGGAGAAGGTTAATGGAGGTGGGAATGGGAAAAGGGGTCTTGGAGGTGTGGGGAAGGATGGAAAAGATGGATGGAGAAATGGGTTGGATAGAAAGGTGGATGTATTAGGGGGTAGACTAGGTTGAGTGGGTGCGGGAATTGTGGGATGAATGGGCAAAAAGACGACTTCTGCTACTCCACCGGAGAAGGAAGATGTTGTTCTGAGAGAAGGGGGATGTATGGGGGAGACTGGATTGATGGGAGGTGATGGGGGAGCGGTTGGGGTGGGCTACAAACCTCAGTCAAAATGCCATTAGGGAAGTCAAGCGGTATCACTCGCTTTTGATCTAAGGTTCCAATCTGCAAGGAGCCTTGTCTAAGATTTAGGTCCACTGAGTGATCGTATAGCCAATCTTGGCCAAGGATTAGGGGTTCTATCAAGTCGTCGTCATGGCACACTAGTAGTTTCACTGTCAAGGTCACTTCGTTTATGAGGATAGGAAGATCCACCTCACCCATGCAAGGGGTTTCCGTGCCTCCTAGCCCTATGAGGTATGCCTCAATTGGCCGCATTTCTATTCCTCAATCCTTATAGTGGGACCATCTAATTGCACTAGTCGCAGCACCTGAATCAATTAAAGCCCTGAGCTCTTGGCAAGGGTTGCCGTGCTCTAGCCTGACTGTAATGAATGGTCTCCTGTCCACTATGCTAGGATCAGTGGTTGACTTTACTTGACACATGGCCATGGGGTATCTGGGTGATGTTTCCAGATGGTTATAATGTTCTCTCCCTAGTCCTTGTCTTCTTAACTTCATGCGCTTAATGCGTTCTATAGCTTCTGCCTGAGCTTCAACTCGTATTCTATTTTCTTCCTCCTTACGCTTCTTTGCCAACGTGAGTCGTCTAAGCATATCCTCAGTAAGAGGTTCTTGGTATAACCTGACTCTACAGCCACTAATGTAATTAGGCATTATATCTCCTTCTAAGGTGGCTAATTGTACTGCTCCACTTGTCGAGAGTCTGTTGATGATCATAGGTCCATAACCTCGCTTTTCTAACTTCCGTGCGTGCTGTTTCAGCGTATATACTAGAACTAAATCTCCTTCTTTCAAGCCTTTACCTTTCACATGTGCATCAAAATATGCTTTCTGTCGCTTCTTTGCTGCATATATTCCTGCTGCTGTTTTCAGCCTGGTTTCTCCTAATCCTTCCAAGTCCAGTATTCTTGCTGATAATTCATGGCCGGTCCACTGATGTTCTTGTGCAACCTTAAGGGTCGGTATCAAGAAGTCCAAAGGAAGCACAACATTCTGACCAAAAACCATCTGAAAGGGAGTTGCATTGAGTACGGTCTTGTAGGCCACTCGATATGCCCAAACAGCGTGGTGTAACTGTTTGTCCCAATCTGAACGTTTGTTGTTCACGAGTTTCGTCAGTACGTTACAAAGGATCTTGTTAGTGCTTTCAGCCTGACCATTGGCCTGAGGATGATATGGTGCGGATTTCTTGTGAATCACCATAAAATCCTGTAACAAATATTCAATGACTTGGTTTAGAAAGTGAGTTCCTCGATCGCTCACTAACTCTATAGGCAATCCATATCTCGTAAAGAAATTTTCAAATAAGAATTTTGCAGTCGTGTGAGCATCATTCTTTTTCGTGGCTTTTGCCTCTACCCATTTGGTGAGATAATCTGTGGCGACAATAATGTATTCAGCATGTGTTCCTTTTGCAGGGAGGTTAATGGGTCCTACAAAGTCTATGCCCCACTTAGAAAATGCACGTCCGCCCATCATGGGTGTCAATGGCATTTCATATCTGCGAGTAGGAAACTGAGTTCTTTGGCACACATCACATCTCTTTACATAGGTATGTGCATCCATGTGAAGAGTGGGCCACCATAATCCTGCAAAGAGGATGGCTTTGATTATCCTATCTGGTCCAAAGTGACCTCCTGCAACACCTTGGTGTGCAGACTCTAGTATGCTCAGATAATCGCTTTCATCAAGACACTGTCTTAGGTATCCATCTCGTCCTCTTTTGTATAGATTATCGCCAATAAGTGAATAGTCTTGAGCTTCCTGCTCTAGACTGTGTCGTCGTGCTAAAGTCATTCCTTGAGGGAATGTGTTCGTCCTCAAGTATGTCGCTAAAGGTTCACTCCAGTCTGGTGTGAGAGACACATGATATAATGTAGCATGTTCTACAGGTGGTCTTTCACAACAAACATGGCATTCTTTACACAACTTGTAGACATTTGCTTCCATCGAAGGACAATATACTTCTAGTCTATGCAGAGTCTGCAATGTACGATGTTTCGAATGATGTTGCTTTAATGCACCTATGTGTGCTAATTGCAACCAATTCGCATGTTCTGATTCATCTACACAACAAGCAAGAATCTTTTGATTATCCTGTTTATATATGCTTCCTGCTATGATTTGGTATCTCTGAGACTTGGTAATCTCTCCTTCCTTGATCCTTATCCTAGGATTCTTGGGTCCATACGTGAGAATAGGGACTATCGGCTTAGCCCATTCTGGTGCTATCTCAAGGTTAAACAAGTATGCATCGGGTAATTCGTCCACTATTCCTTGAGGAGCTTCTCGTGAGGTTAATCTTGAAAGGTGGTCAGCTCTGAGATGTGTCTTTCCTTTCCTAACTACTACTTCAAAATAATACTCCATGAGTAATAGAAACCAACGTATTAGTCATCCTGTGTTACATGGCTTGTTGACTAAGTACAATAATGCTTGATGATCTGTAAAGAATTTGAACTTGTTTGCCAACAAATAGTGCCTAAACTTCTTTACTGCGTAGATCATCCCTAATCCTTCTCGTTCCGTAGTGGTGTAATTTCTTTCTACTGCGTTTAATTGTCTGCTCGCGTAAGCTATGGGGAGGTCTATATTACCTTCATTTGTGGGTTGTGCTAACACACATCCTATGGCATAGTTGGATGCATCCACATGTACATGGAATGGCTTACTCCAATCTAGGGTTGTCAATATAGGTGCTGAGCACAAACGTCGTTTGAGTTTGTTGAATGAATTCTCACATTCATCTGTCCATTCAAAACGGGTCAAAAGAGAGTACAAAGGCTTGGCTATGATTGCATACATGTGTATGAATCGTCTATAATAACCGCAATGACCCATAAATGCCTGTACCTCTTTGATGTTAGTTGGCCTAGGTAATTCTGCAATTACTTTCACCTTTTCTTCATCTGTAGAAATTCCATTCTTTGACACAATGTGTCCTAAAATTTTGCCTTGTCTGACCATGAAAACGCACTTTTCTGGGTTCAAACAAACTTGATATTCTCGACATTTGTCAAATATTTGTCTTAATTCTGGGATATGAGTCTGTCTGATATTTGAATGAGCACATAAGTCATCGACGTAGACTTCAAAAATTCTTGCGTAAGAATTCCTTGAAAACATGACACATGAGTCGCTGGAAAGTGGCGGGTGCATTTGTTAAGCCAAATGGCATCACACGAAATGCAAATATGCCTCATTCAGTGGCAAAAGCCATCTTGTGTTGGTCTTCTGGAGCAATGGCTACTTGATTATAGCCTGAGAATCCATCAAGGAAGCTGTAAACTTCCTTGCCCGCAACTCTTTCCAATAAATGTTTTGTGATAGGAAGAGGATAACTGTCTCTAATCGTGGCGGCATTAACTTTTTTAAGGTTAATACACACACACAATTTTCCATTCTTCTTGGGCACAACCACAATGGGGGATACCCATTCGGTATGCTCAATTTCGTAAATGAATCCTGCTTCTATCAAATGATCGATTTCTTCTTTAATCTTCGCAGCGTAGTTATCATTGTATGTATATGGTTTCTGTTTCGTGGGTTTTGCATCTGGAGTCATAGGGATTCTATGGGAACATATGTCTAGATCTACTCCTTTCAAATCTTTGTAACTCCAAGCGAACACATCTCTATATTCGCGCAATAGGGCAACTAATTCTTCTTCTTCTTCCTTTGTCAAATCATGCCCTATGTAAGTACATTTTTCTTCTTCTCCTTCTATGGCTACTATGATTTTCTTGGTTTTCTCTCGGTTATCATATACTTCTCCAATGTCAGCTTTTCTGTTAGGCATTCGTACCATTATTCTTCTATCTTCTATTTCGTACTTTTTGAAGTTCTCGGGAACCTCAAACAAGGATTCTTCTTTTTCTGACATGGTTTCCTTCTTCTTTCTTTTCTTACCTTCACTCTTAACAGTCACTTGTGTGGCTATTCTCACATCATTCGTAACTTCTTCCTGTTTCTGAGGGTGAGTTTCTACTTCGTAAAAATATTCTTCTTTTGATGCAAAGGGTGGGTCCATAATGATTGATTCTAAATCAAAATCACTCGCATCCTCAAATGCATCAGTGTTAGGTTCACATTCTTCTAAAATTGAATCACCCATGATTGGCTCTATCGTGAAAACTGAGATGTCATAGCCATCCTCGTCACAGTGGGGTGTCCATTGTTCTTCATTGATGGCTACATCCATGGTTGCTAGGATTTCTGCCCAACCATGGGGTTCAAACTCTTCGTCTGGAAATGCTACAGGTGCGTAAGCTGGGTCTTGAAGGGTTCTTGGATGTTGCTCTGCACCTAAAGTCCTTGCTTCTAACCGTTCTTCCTCTTGTTTTGCAACTTTACACATCCATAAGTGAGTGTCCTCGTGTAACCATGAGGGGTCTGACTCTAAAGAGTGTACTTATTCTCTTTCTACTGGTGTCTTATGGATGGTATTCCATTGTATTGGGGGTACATCTCGATGTGAATAGTCTTTAAGATTGACTTTAGTAGTCACTCCTAAATGTTGCAAGTACAAAGAATTAGTTCCCCAATCTTGTACAATTTGCAACTGACGCATGAATGGTCGTCCCAATATCATCTCGTAAGCGTGATTTTTTGCAAAGTCACAAATGGCGAAGGTATGCTCAAACTCTACACCACAAGTGGTGAGAGATATGCCTTCTAGTAAGCCTAATGGTTTTTCTATGTGTCCATCAAGCATTTGTAGTTTCATCCTAGTAGGTCTGAGTGTTGGCTTACCCCAACGTTTCCATAAAGCGGTGGTAGCGATGGCTACTCCAGCTCCTGAATCTAAGATGGCTTTCGTGGTGTATCCCTGATGAGTTATTGGAAGATAAGTATTACCTTCCTCTCCTTCACTTACATCTCCGATCTTTTCTACTGGTATCTCTGGTACCTTCTTTTGTGGTCCTATCTGAGAGGGAGTAGTAGCAAGCTCAGGGAATTGATTTGCTACATGTTTCCACAGTTCCGATTTAACCTTTAACAACTCCTCTAGAGTGAGATTACACTGTACTTTAGTGTTCTTGATCACTTCCGTGTTTCTAGGGATCACTGATTCTTCATTCCTCACTATTATCGTGGGTGCTCTCATACTAATAAACTTTGCTTCCCAAGGTCCTGTGAACTGAGGTAATTCATGCAAAGAATTGGATTCAAATCTTGTGTGTTCACTCAGTTGCTCTTCCTCTACATCGTCATAAATCGAGGGGATGTCTTGGGGAAATTGCTCCTGCATGTCGTCTATTTCTTGAATAGGAGGATGGGTTCCTTGTTCTTTTCTCCATTTCTCTTCTTGGATTTCTCTCAAAAATTCATGTGAATATCTATGTATAGAAGAGAGGTTGTCTTCACTTTTTGTGTTGGGTACTTGAGACAGGGATGGTGCATTCCTTTCCTGTGTCTCTGGGACAATAGGGTTCCTATGCTCACTCTTTTTCTCTTTGCTTTCTATCAAGTATTCTAGCCTCTCCATTAGTCCTTGAAAGTGTAATTCAGGTTTTGCCATGTTATTCCAATTAAGATATCTAAAGGCTTCGAACAAAGCTTGTGCTAATTCTACCATCTTCATGCAAAGTTTAGTTCTCTCAATTTCTAGATCAGCTCGTGGGTAGTTCTTACTCATTTCAGCCACCTAAGGTCCTTCTTTTATTCTAGCCTGATATGCACGAAACATCATGTCTAGGTTTTCTGGCATGGGTTCCGCTAAAACTGATCCTGATTTCTGAGCTGGATTTTCTTGATTCAATTCTTGTGAAGTCAACTCTAGGATTTTGGCTCTAGATTCTTTTAAACTTCCTCCCAACTCAGTTATCTTTTTACTCCATTTTCTCTTAATTCTTTCTCTAGAATCTTTCCAAGACTTAGTCTTTTTACTGCTAGATTCTGCAACTTCACTAGTTCCGGCTACTTTCTCTTGATTAAGCTGTTGGTTCTGTAAGAGCGCCTGGGCTCTTGTTATAGCTTGGATAGGCACGTATGTAGGGTTGGATCCATCTGCGTTGTGCACAATACCTATCACATTGATCGGTGTCACATTTGAAGCATTCACAGGGTTCTTAGGACAGTCTTTGATTATGTGCTCTTTACCACAATCGGCGCAAAAGCCTTGTATGTTGTAGTACTGTGACTGTCCGGATATCAGAGGATGTGGACAATCCTTTATGAAATGATCTCCTTGGCACCTAAAGCATGGTCCTCTAGGGCCTTGTGGTCTCTGTTGTCTTACTTGGGGCCGTGGATTTGGGTTTGTGTACATCACATTAGCGTATTCGGGCTCCCAACTAGGTTCCATTGGTGGACTATCATAATGATATGTCTCCATGTGTTCTGGTGACTCCGTGTAATAAGCGGGTGGACTATCTATATGAGTTGAGTCAAAACTGTTTGAGTTCAGATCACTCTCTGTGATCAAAGGTGAAGAAGGCACTAAGGCCCTACTTAGGTTCTCTTCTGTAGCAGTGTATTTAACTGAGATGACATTCGCTGGTGGGGGTGGCTGCTGAGCTAAGACAGGTTGAGGTCTTTGTTGAGCCTGATACGGATAATTTTGAGGAGGCCTATAGTAATAAGGCTGAGCATTGTATTGGCCTTGATACCTACCTGGTTGCGCGTATGCTTGCGGGTAGTTCTGTCTCACTGCCTGTTTGTTATATGGGCAGTCCTGAGCCATATGATTCGTGTATCTTCTCTCAATAGTACAGTATTGGCCACTAGGATTGGCTTGTGGTTGTGTTGCATTGGGACACACGTTCGCCAAATGATTTCCACCATAGGTGTAACAACGTACGTTAGTTGTTAACTTGGGCATCTGTTTACTAGAAACTCCTAGTTTCTGGGCCACTTTTTCTGCTAGGTCCTCTATTGAGTTAGACAATTCTGTGGATGCTAGAGAAGAACAATCCGAGTCCTTGTAGACTTTTGAGAGTTCCAACTCGTCTCCTAAGTTGTCCTTAATGTCTATGCATATTCTCACACACTGCTCTAGCGTTCTGGGTTCTTTTAAGTACACATAGGAGCGTAGTTTAGAGCCCAACAAGCCGTCTAGAAACAATGACACTTGCTTGACTTGTGAGGGTAGCTCTTGCATTGGACATCTTTCAAAATATTGTCTAAACCTACGTCCTGCCAGCCTTACTATTTCCTAAGGGGTTTGTTTGAAACTATGAATCAACGAAGACGTGTCATGTCTGATCCCACTTTTAGAGAATTGAGTGATGAATGACTCTAAAAAGTGATGGATGTCTCTAAATTGCCTCTGTTGCAATGGTTGGAACCAAGTTAAAGCTGTATTCTTTAACGTTAGTCCAAATGCATTATATTGCATGAACATGTCTTCGACTTGCTCGGCTCATAGCACTTGCTTAAATTCCGCTACATGGTCATAGGGATCTCCTGTCCCATCAAAATAATTTTTCATGGATTTCACTAACTGAGTGGTTCTCAGTATTCTTGCGTGTTCACGTGGTCTAGGTAGAGGAAAATCATCTCTACCACCTAGTATTCCATGTTCCCTTTGTCTATCAGCTCTATTAGTGTCCGTGGCTGTTCTATCTCTCCCTAAGGGATGATTGAAGCTTACTTCGGGTCTATCTTTGTTTTTCTCTCTTTGCATGCCATGGGCTGAGGATGTTCTTGCCCCTTGTTGGCTCGTGTTTACGTTTGTTCGAGATGGAGGGAATACCAATTCACCTCTCCATGTGTAGGTATTTCTAGCGTGGTCAGGTACCACAAACACTCTTTCTGAAGTTTCATCCAGGTATACAACCTTTCCAGGTGTATCCGGGTCCTTAAATTCGTAGATTATGATAGAGCCTACCTCGCTAGGTTGTTCCATTCTGTATTTCCAAAATGCTTCGTCAGTTTCTTTATTTACAAACAACTCTATGCTTCTGTTGTCCTGAGGGGTCCAATCTGGAACTAGTACTCGTGTCAGTACAGATTTCCCTCTAGGTGTTCTTGGTTCTTCTAATGGTTCCTTTTGAGATCTCGCTTCCATCTCTAACTGAATCACGCTAAATTCATTGGTATTGTTTGGCTGCATACTTAAGATGTACATCGTTCCTTCCTTGTCTATGTACACGTCTCTCTCGAATTTCACCACTGGACGTTCCAAGCCAATGGGTTGATCGAGGTTGTGCATTTGCACTACTTGTCTTCGCAAACCATCCTCATAGATGCGGGCACCTAAATAGTTGGTTCGGAGAAATTCTAACTGAGTCCTATAGGGTCCTTCTGTTCTTTCTAAGTATGCTACATTTGACCCTCCTTCTGGTCTTTCTGTGCTAAATGCCATTTCTAATTCGCTAATATCGGAGCTCTCGTAGGGATAACTAGTGTTCAATTGTTGAGCCCACGATCGTGCAGTAGTTCCTACACTTGCCTCTGATGATCTAAGGCTTCGTCGGTCTGACTTACCTATATGTTTGCCCGATCTAATGTTCATTAATTTTCTTCCTTCCACACTCAGTACACGCTCAGATCGTCAATGATTCTTTGTTATTACTTTCTTGATTCTTTTTAAATTTCTTTAGATTCTTGTCTTAATGTATGCGTCAGGAATTCGACTTTCTGTGGTACTTTTGAGTTCTCGTTCCGTTAGACTTAGGTTCTTTCCTTTAGGTTTTCGTATCACACACCCTTATCTTTAGTCTTAGACTTGATAAATTTAGTCTCTTGAACTTGGTGTGTTCCTATCGTCTTGAATCCACAATGCTAACGTTTATCCTAAGCAAAAAATTGACTGAGGGGGTTGAGTAATCTTCCAACCTCGAGTCAGCTTTTCTGGTTGCTCTAATGCCCAAGAAGCCGCCCTTCCCAAGCTTTATGCCCTTCACTGCCTTGCCTTGGTTGCCCTTGATTGCCTTTGCTAGACCTGGAAAAATCCAATATTAGACCAATATCACAAATGGATGATCAAGCACTTGAGTTTATACACTTTTAAAGTCCCTTAACCTTTGGCCACTTTTCTTCCCAAGGCCCCCTTTCTTTCCTAGTCCCACAGATGGTCAACCTCAAAAATATCCTCTCAAAAAATCAACGTATTCTTTATGAAAAAAACAATTGAGGTCATGTAGTACTCGTCAAGAGCTTTCTAAGGAGCTATAAAGCTCAAAAAACAGACTTCGGATGAGAAAGATATGAGCGTTCAGGCCCTGGGGGGTGAAAACACAAACAAGTTTTTCTTCAATTATGAGCTAAGGGGTCTCCTATGAGTCTAATCACCCAAAAATTTCCCAAAAATAGCCCCAAAATTGGCCAAAAATTGAAACCCTAAAATTTGTGTTTGGGGTGAGCAATTGCGATGGTCTGAGATGATCGCGATGGTCTAGGACCGTCGCAATGGTCCAGGCAAACCGTCACGATGGCGTGTGCGCGAACCGTCGCGATGGTCTGAAGTGCACGGTCGCGATGGTCTAAATGTGAACAATCGCGATGGTCGGGGTGAGGCGTCGCGATGGTCCGATTGAGTGAACAATCGTGATGGCGTCAGTCAACGGTCAACGTGAACCGTCGCGATGGTCTGAAGTGAACCGTCGCGATGGTCACAGATGTGATGGCGTGAGCCAATCACGATGGTCCAAATTTTGAGCTCTTGCGATGGTGTAAGGGTCTCGTCGCGATGGCGTGGCTAGTGAGCAATCACGATGGTCTAGCTTGCCACGTGGCACTATCGAGGCGATGGCATGGGCCAATCGCGATGGCGTGGGGTCGAGGGGATCGTCGCGATGGTCAAGGACCGTCGCGATGGTTCAAGTGAACCGTCGTGATGGCGTGAGACTGTCGCGATGGTCCGGCCGAGCCGTCGCGATGGCGTGAGCCAATCGCGATGGTGTGACACAATCGCGATGGTCTGAGCCAATCGCGATGGTCCACCAAAGTGTGAATTTTTGAAATGCAGCAATGGATTCCTAGAGGCGCAAGGGTCGCCTACACGCCCATGAACTCGCTTACCTCAAATTCCGAACTTGGCAAACCATCGCAATGGTCTGACACAATCGGCAATTTCTGACAGAAAGTGATTTTCTTACCTTTTTGCAGCCTTCCTGATGCACTGGAGCTCTATACCTGCAAGAAAACTCAAAAACACACACGTACACACAAGCACAAAAGCTCTCTCTCTCTCTCTCTCGCACATGCACAAATGAGGGGAAATGAGGAGAATGGGTGGATATGGTGAATTTTCTGATTTTTTTGGAGTTGGAGATGATGAGGCGGTGATGAAGATGGAGTATGGGGGAGGTGAAAAACACTAAAAACTAAGTAAAAACAACAACAAAAACTGAAATTTTTACCTTCCAACGCCACTTCTTGCTATACTCTTACCATCACACATTCGTCCTAGACTCGATCCCCGGCAACGGCGCCAAATTTGGTGTTGCTCTAGCACAATGGTGAGAACCACGTTAAGAAGATCCACCTCCTTAATGTCAATCCGCGGAAGAGATAGGAGTGATATGAAGATCGTGAATGTGAGATGAAGTGAGAGTGAAGGTGAGAAGCATAGAGATGCACACACACATACACACACACTACGAAGAGACAAGCAAGACACAATGGAAGGTGAGAAATCAACTCTTTTCCTCAAGAACACTCTTACAAGCTCAAGATAGCTCTAAGCTCATACAAGTCTACACTAGCTAACCTCAAAAATGAGCTCTCTAGCACTTTTTATAGTTTCTAGACTAGTTTTGACCGGTTTCACATCTAGTGACCGGCATAGTTAAAAAATAGGTCCTATGCGCTATTTGAGAGGGTAAACGGTGTCTAAAAATAACCAAAATTGATACGCTCATTCTACCTAAGCTCCTCAAGCTCGAGGACTCCTCGGCTTGCACAAAATGGAGCAAGAAATTAAGAAAAGGGTTTTTCTATATTACATATGTTACAATAGTGATAAAAATCATTGTTGGAAGTTTTTGAAAAGTATTTTAAAACATAAATCTTTGAAAACTTGATTCGACTGACTCCCTGCTCTACCTTTACATGCTTCCACGTCTTCTATGCCTCTGGCTACTGCTACTGCCAACAACGTATATAGTTCCTTCTTTGTCTAGGTATTCTCCATATTCAAACTTGACTGCTCGATGTTCGAGTCCAATGGGTTGGTCAGGATTTTTAATTTGGACCACGGAGGGCCTCTTACCAAGATCCTCCTTTGCATGTCCTTGAGCTTTTGTAGCTTGATGTGAACTATTCGTTTATGCCATAGATCCAAATATTCTATCCTCTTGTCTCCATATGTGACATACATTGAATGGGTTGGCTTATTTATGTCCATTGTGAACATTCTCCCTTGCTTTTTTCCTTTTTCTATGAGCTTGAAACCTTCCCTTGGATCCTCAACAAAACATCCTCTTTCATTGAACATAACTTGATAGCCTTTTTCTATCATTTGGCCTACCGAAATCAAGTTTTTGGTTATAGTAGGGACACTGATAAGCACTTTGCTCTTTGATTTTGTTCCAAACTGATATCTCCCACATGTTGAATGGTATGCTCTGAGTTATCACGTGTTTCCACATGTCCTGGATGCTTTGGGACCTGCAAATTACTAAAACGATCCTTTTGACATGATATATGATTGCTACATCCATTTTTTGTTGATATATTTAGGTAGTGATGTGTGTGAACACTCTAGGACCATCGGGGCACTTTTTCCCTCTTTAGGAGGCTTTTTTCCCTCGGCTTGTATATACGCATATTGCCCTAATGGGCTACTTATCTTTGTACATTCTCTAGTAATACATTCAGTGTATTGTGTGTTGTGCTCTTAGCTTCTTCTTCTTCCTTGTGCTGTTCGCGTGCTTTCGTAGAGGTCTATTTCCAACAATTGGTATCAGAGCAGGTCGCCTCTTCATCTAGGGCGTCGTTTACACCTCTCCGGTTGTAGTCTCATATTTGCACAAAATTTGGTGAGCATACTTAGGCTATTTTAGAGATCAAAATAGCATCTCTTTGTGGTGCTGAAATCATGATCTGAGCTCGTTTTGGCCTTCGAGCACACTATTGTAGTGCTTGTGCAGGCTATTTTCTCTTTTTGTGCCAAAGGTATATACCTCTTTCTATTCGCTAGTATAAGCATCTCAAAGTCTGCTATAGGTTTAGCATAACTCATCTGGGCAGTTCCGTTCAACATTTTGAGATACAGTCAATTTTTTGCATCAAGGTATTCTAGTCACTGACCATGGCTAAAAGCAGTGATGTATTCCGTATGTTGGTTGTGGCGGATAAGTTTAATGGTACCAACCACCGGTTGTGGGCTTATATGATGCAACATGTATTGGTTGCAAAAGGACTGTGGAACATTGTGTAGGGTGTTGAAAAACGTCCTATCACACCTGCAGATGTCACAACTACAGGTACTAAAGTTGATGCAGAAGGTGTCGAAGATGATAATATTCTGCATATTCCTGTTCATGCTACGGTTTGTGCTGCACCTACTGTAGAGCAAATCCGTTGGGATGGTAGAGATGCCCAGACACATGCATAAATAGCTTTGTCTGTCAAACATGCCATTATTCCTTTCATTCGCTCTTGTAGAACAGCTAAGGATGCTTGGGATACACTTACCATATTGTACCAAGCTAGGAATGAGGCTCATGTTGCTTACCTCCGAAAATAGTTGGAGAGAGCACATGAATGAATGTGATTCTATGGACAGTTTTCTAACAAAGATCAAAGACTTGAAGGAACAGTTGATTTCCTCTGATGAGGTTATACCAGATAGCTCACTTGTGCAGACCGTTCTGAATAGTCTTCCTGATTCATATCAGAGTTTTGCTTCTACTCTTCGGTTGATGATAAAAGGCAATCCAAATGCCTTGTCATTTGAGGAGTTAGTCTCTGTTCTGTTGTAGGAAGATCAGTCCAGGCAGCACAGGTCCATTATGCATGTTGCAGATCAAGCTTTCCTGGCTACTCAAAAGGGCAAAGGAAAATGGAGCTCTTCTACTAGTAAGTAGAAATCTACAAATGTTGCACATTCAAAGAACCAAGATAAAGATGAGAAGAAATCACAAAAGCAAAACTTGTTTTGTAAGTACTGTAAAGGGAATGATCATATCATAAAGAATTGTTCAAAATTGGCTGTAAAAGAGGCAAAGAAAAAGGAGGCTGGAGTGGTTGTTGCAGAGGCCTCTACATCGAAAATAGAGTCTGCTAATCTTGTGCCGGAAGAAGAGTGGACGTTTACTAGTGTTTGCAGTTTTGACCCATCTTCTCATGAGTAGTGCATGTCTATAGTAGACTCAAATTTTTGGTACTTTGACAATGGGGCGACCAAACATATTACCTCGCAGCGCAGTTTCTTCTCTTCACTCGAGCGTGCCCCTACAGGGAATATTGTTACATGCACCAACAACTCTTCTTATCCTGTTATGGGAGTTGGTAAGATCATTTTGACTACTGCTGATGGTAGTTCTTTCACTTTGTCAGATGCTTTGTTTGTGCCAGGGATCAAGAAAAATATGTTATCAGTTACTGCATTAGCCAAGATTGGCTTGGTTATGAAATTTGTTGATGACAGATGTACAGTTCATTATCTGTCAAATGGCAACATGATTATTTCTTCTGGCATTCTATGTTGTGGGCTATATAAGCTCATAGACTATGAAAGGTTTGTAAATGATTTAGCATGTGCAATACATGATTCTTAGGCTATGTCAGATGCAAAGCTTTGGAATGCACGCTTTGGTCATCTGAATTTTGCTAGTTTGATATGCCTATAAAAATTTGAAATGATGTCCTCTTTGCCCAAACTTGAGGCACCCAGAAAACATGTTTGTGAAGGCTATATTTCGGCCAAAATGCAGCATTCCTCCTTTCCAAAAGATGGTTTGATTCAGGCTACTCAAAAATTGCAGCTTGTACGTAGTGATGTCTATGGTCCTATGCATACACCTTCTTTTGGAAATTATCTTTACTTCGTGACTTTCATTGATGATTTTTCTAGGCATGCATCGGTATATCCATTGAAGGAAAAGTCCAAAGTGTTCATGTGCTTCAAATAGTTTTTCGTTTTGGCTGAAAATCTGTCAGCATCTAAAATGGGCACCCTCCGTTCTAATCGAGGGGGGGAACATATGTCTTCTGATTTTAATGCATTTCTGGCTGAACGTGGGATAAAACACAAGTGTACAGTTCCGTATACACCTCAACAGAATGGAGTTGCTGAACGAAAGAACATGTCACTCATGGAGATGGCGAGGTGTATGATCAAGAGTCAGGCTTTACCACATAGTTTCTAGCTTGAGGTTGTCACGCGTGCAGCATATGTACTTAACAAGTGTCCCACTAAAGCGTTGCAGTCTATCACTCCATATGAGGCTTGGCATGATCGCAAGCCATCAGTTGCACATCTGTGTGTTTTTGGTTGTTTGGCATATGCATTAGTGCCTGAACAACATCGCAAAAAATTGGATGATAAAGCAGTAAAATGTATTTTTGTTGGGTACAGTTCTGAAAGTAAAGGCTATCGACTGTATCATCCACAGACTAAACACATTCTGGTTAGTCGTGATGTTGTTTTTGTGGAAGATGCTATTTAGCCATTGCTTTCATCTACTAAGGAGACATCTCCTAGCTCCAAAGACATGTATGATACTTTGCTGCCTTTGTTTACAAGTGGAAAATCTAGTACTGGTCCTAATGAGGCAACTTCTCATCCTTTGCAGGTTTCATATGATGATGCAGATCATCCCATTTCTTATGGAGATTTACATGATGCACTTGTTGATGAGAGAGCTGACATTGAGGAGGCAAAAACTATGCCAAAATGGCTAGTGCAGACTTTGTGTGATAGCAAATTAGATGCACCTCTGTCATATCATACTCGATCAGGCTCTCATAGTGCCTCTTTCACATCAAATTGCTATGCTATGGCTTCATCTAGTCTCTATGATGAGAATGAGCCTATTTCATTTGACGAAGCAAGAAATTCAAAAAATTGGATGGCTGCTAGGCAATCTGAGTATGATGCTATAATGAAGAACGGTACTTGGTCTTCATGTGACTTGCCTCCTGGCAAGAAGGCCATTGGCACCAAGTGGGTTTACAAGCTGAAGCATAAGCCTGATGGAACAGTTGACAGGTATAAGGCTAGGCTTGTTGCAAAAGGTTATGCATAGGAAAGAGGCATTGATTTTGATGACCTTTGCACCTACATGCCGTATGACTACTGTTCGGAGCATCTCTCATGTATATCTTGGTTGAGCAAGAAGCAACCTACTATGGCCACTTCTAGTTGTGATGATGAGTATAGGGCAGCCTTCACAGCGACTTTTGAGTGTGTGGCTCAGATGCCTTATGGCTGATTTGGGTGTTGGTCAGTCTTTTGCCACCACCATCTTCACTGACAGTCAGAGCGCATTGGTAGTTGCAAGGAACCTTGTGTTCCATGCTCGCATTAAGCACATTGAGGTGCATTATCATTATGTCAGGGAGAGGTTCTCTGCTAGGGAGATCAGCTTGGCATATGTGCCCACGTAGGAGAACATTGCAGACCTTTTCACGAAGGCTCTACCTAGGGAGAAGTTTCAAGCTTTTCGCAAAGGTTTGGGCTTACTTCCTTTTGTGGAGTAATTTCCACATAGCTTGGCACTTCCTTATACATGAGTGCCAGCTACTTGTTCAGTGCATCACTCCCACGGGGGATTTGTTGATATATTTCGGTAGCAATGTGTGTAAACACTCTAGGACCACTAGGGCACTTTTTTCCCTCTTTAGGAGGGTTTTTCCCCCCGGCTTGTATATATGCCTATTGCCCTAATGGGCTACTTATCTTTGTACATTCTCTAGTAATACATTCAGTGTATTGTGTGTTGTGCTCCAAGCTTCTTCTTCTTCCTTGTGCTGTTCGCATGCTTTCGCAGACATCTAACTCCAACACTTTCTACATACCATATATCTTCACTAGCTTGAGTTGTATCTTCACCATACCTCATGGCAAGTAAATAATCATTCTCTTGGTTGGATGACATGTTTGCATAATTACCTTGCCCTCTATAAATGTTGTTGTTGCTTTGATTCCCTTGTCTCTGAGCTCTATGATAACATTCATTTGCAAAATGACCGGGCTTACCGCATACAAAGCATACATTTGAAGTAGGTTGTCCTCTTTCACCAAATCTTGCACCTCTTCCTCTATTTGTGGCTCTTCCACCTCTTTGACCTACATTTTCTTGTTTTCCTTGACCTCCTTGGTTTCTTTGATATCTTCCTCTTCCTCTTGTAGCACCTCGGTTGTGTCTTCCTCTTCCTCTACTTGCATACAACAATTGCCCTTGGCTATCCTTGGCATTATGAACACCAAGGTTCATCTCCTCTGTCACCATGAGAGTGATTAGTTGATCAAAATCAGGAAGAGAGTCCCTTACATACACTAAAGTTGTGAAGGCCCTCCATTTTTCATCATCCCTAAGTCCATTTAGGGTGTGGGTGACAAGATCATCATCATGTAGGGCACAACCGATTGACCCTAGTGCATCTGCAAGCTCTTTAACCTTTAATATGTAATCATTAGCACCTTGAGAGGGGCTTTTCCTAAGATTATTTAGCTCATTCTTGAGCTGAAACTTTCTAGCTTTTGTGAAGGTTGAGTACAATCTCTCCAAGCACTCCCACACCTTCTTTGATGTATCCAAATCTTGAGTATGCCCTATCATGGAGTTGCTAATATGCTGAGATAAAATGAAAATGACTCTTTTGTCCCTTTCATCCCACTCTCTTACTGCTCTTCTCTGGTCATTGGTTGGATTTACCTCATCTATGTAGGGTTTTGGCTCTCCACCACTCACAAGTCCCCACAAATATTTCCCCATCAAAAAATTGCTTATTCTAAATCGCCATGGTTGGTAGTTTCCTTTTTTGAGCTTCTCTATCTGAGCATTCTGATCAGACATGGTGCCTCCTAACTCTTTTGAACCTCCCTGTTGATGCAATAAAGTTGAAAAAGATGGCTTTTACCTTAAAAAATAGACCTACTCCTATTGATGAAGTTTCATCTTTGATTTGATGATATATTTGCTTCCCCTTATTGTTGACGTGCCCGTTCTTTGCTTCCTTCCTTCAAACTTTGATGAAGTCTTTACTTCACTTCCATAGCTCCTTCTTCTCTCTTTGATACTCCACTTATAGCTCTGATACCAATGTTTGAGGATAAACACTCCTATGTGCACAACAAAAGCAAATGAACCCTCCTAGGATCCTGAAATGTTTCAGATATAGGCTATGTATTTTCTTAGTTTCTCTGAGTACATGCACAAACTTAAAATGAAATTTCTTAAGCTTAGACTAGACTTAAAGATCTTTTAAATGATATCAAAGTCCCTCCATTTGGACATTGGATGATGCCTCAACCAGCTGCAATAAAACAGATAACTTGATCTCTTCACATAGTATGAGCTAACTAGATAGATACTGTTCTCGACATTTCTCTGCACATGTGTAGGCACTAAACTTGAGACTTATCCCACTAAAATTAAAGCTTATCAGCTTTCCAACAAGACAAAACTCATTGAAAATGGATTAGGGATGAAGGAGAAACAACGATTACAAGACTGGGGGCTTTGCCACGATCATCTAGAGAGAAAGAGTATGAAAAAGTGAAATCTCTACAAAGTATGCATAGTAAGGGGTGTGCTTAAGCAAAGGGGCAGCTTGGGCACATATTTCCACCACTCTTGAGTCATAATACAACTCATTAAAGGTTTTAAAGACCACATACTAACCTCTTTAACCAATCAAAAAACATATACATGTCAAAAGTAAGAGGTGAGCTAAATCATCTCTACTCAACTTCTTTCCATTATGGGCATGATTTGATGCCTCCAACTCATGGAAATCAGCTTCCTTTGATTGTGGATGATGTGGAAGGTTCAATTTGGGGCATGTTCCCACACTCTTGAGCTTGAAAAACTTTCAACATCTTTGAGCTCTATAGTCCCTAGTTTGATCTATTTTCGTTCTCCCACCTTCTGTACTGGTTCTTTCTCTCCCCATGCGGTTGATGAAACTATCTGATGTCGAGGCTGGTGCTCTCTCTTTCATCCAATCAATGTGAAAATACATAAATTCTTACAAAAACACTCATAGTGCATAGGTAAAAAAGCATTGTGCCTTGATGCAAGGTCATGAAATGTGACCCTATCACATGCATACTTTTCATGCATCGAAAAACATAATGGTGCATAGATAGGATAATGCTTTTTGCTGAAGAGGTTTCATCTTGAAATGCTAACTTTGTTACTAACATTTTCATCATGCATTTAATTACATTTGAGATTTGTGCAAGTATTCGTGCACCTAGGGATGGAAAATTTTAGTGTTTATATATTTCACGCATGCACACTTGAAATGCAAATTTAAACTTCATGGTGCAAGAAATGGAAAATTGGTTTGGACTCCCAAACACAACTTATTGCAAACTCTTTTCTTTATTCTAGCTTCCTCAATTCTCCTTGGACCTGTACATGAAACCTCAAAAATGCATAACTTTCAACCCCTTTTTCTTTCATCTAGAACCTATCTCAAACTTCAAAAGAGAGTTAATCAAATGATCATAAAAATCAAATCACATTCCAAAAAATGTATTACTCATCATTAGTTGCTTTGTCCTAATGGTCACCTAATCCAATAAAAACATAAAAGCTTTTTAGTATATATAAGAAAAACTTGATCATAACTTTGCTTCTTATTAATTTGTCTTCATGTACCTATCCTATCAAAACAGCTATTCAAAACACATTAGTTGGTCCTTTGAAATTTAATACAAAGCATCAAAAATCTCTGGCATAGATAACTCATCTTTTCTTTTAATAATTCCTCTTGGGTTCTTGCATAGTAAGTGTTTTATAAAAACTTTTCATCAAATTCTTTTTCATAAAAAAGGTAAAACAATGCTAATTTATAATAGTTATATGTTATGTACAATTTGACTAATCTTTTCTCCTCAAGTTGGTGTTTGAATCATTTCTTCTATTTTCTTCAATGGTAAATTCTTAGTCTTCTTCTTCAATTTTTGAAACATTTTGAGTTTTTTGAATTTATGTTCATCTTGTTTTCAATTTGTTTAATACTATCATCAAGAAGTTGTTTCTCTATTTCATTTGTTTGTTTTTCACAATTTCTATTCATAATACTTTGTTTGGTCTCTTCTTGTTCTATTTCTTCTTGTCTAATTTGATTGTTTTCATGTTTGTTCAATTGATTTTGTAGTTCTCTAACTTTTTCTTGGTCCAAAAATTGCTCATTAGTAAGAAGCATTGGATCAAATGAAATCTGAAAATTTTCAAGTTTCCTTGCTCCTAGTTGTATTTCATGATCAAAGTCACTAAGCTCTATTTCCAATTTTTCTTCTATAATTGGTTCAGAATTTCGAGTTTCTTCCTTTGCTTTTGTGCTTTTGATATATTCGATTAGTTCATTTTCTCATTTAAATGTCCTCTCACTTATTTGTTCATTTGTTTTAATGTTCATATGTATGATAGGTTTCCATACTTTTCGACTTTCTTCATATGGTTTAGATTTGTTTTGGTTCTGCTTTAATAATTCTTTCATTCCACCCCTTCCTAGATTTAATTTTAAAGGTGATAGGTCTTGATACTTACAAATTTTCCTCTCATTTTCAATCACTACTTTTCTTCTTCTTGCATCTTCATATGCCTTACAATTCCAAAATCCATGGCCATATTGATTGCACCAAAACATTGGAAAGATCACATTCAAATCCTATTTGGTATTCGTGGTGGAATTCTAGGATTGGGTCTTCTAAACTCATCTAAATGTATTTAAGGAGAATTGTATACAGATAGACCTTGGTAATTTTCATCATTTTCATGCTTATCTTTAGCTAATTCTAATTCTTGTATTTGTTTGGATAACAATTCATATTTGTGTTTCATTTCTATAATTTCAACATTCATTTATTCCTTGTAGGTTCTAAGGCCAACTCCTAATACTTGTAGAGTCTCAATCATAGCATTGATCGTATTATGTAAAGTCAAAATCACTCTAAATTTATCTTGTATAGCTTCATTCACCTATTTTCCATTTCTATAAATTTATCTTCCCATTTCCTCAAGTTTTCATCCTTCAACGCGTCCATATATGCTTCATTAATAACAACACTCTTTAAATTATGATCTTGTAATTTACTTGCATAAGGTTCTTTACTTTGATTTACATTCTTCATGTTTGGATATTGTTTTTTGCCCATGACTAACGCTTGAATTTGTCAAACTAGCATCACGTAAATGAATGACAAGCTATGATTTTATACAAGCTAAAGAACAAAGAACGTTCTCATCCAAAAACCAAACATCAAACATACCTCACTTGAGCTCGTCGGGCCATGGATTTTCACGTCGGGTTCACCAAATGTCGGCATGAAAGTGCTAGTTGGAAGATCAAGTCCACTGCCAATTCCAATGGCACACACCGGGTGCTTGGAGCAAGCTCACGTGCAATGAAGACTCAAAAAGATGATTAGTAGTTCAATTTAAGAGCCTTCACACTTCATCATATTTGCTCTTTTTCGTATATGCCAAAAAGAGTACAATTCTATGAAATTCTTATTCGTAGTTAAGTCAAAGAGTTTAACACTATCCACTTATTCAAAGTATGATTAGTTATAAGCTATGAAGTCGTTTAGTTATTTCTTCGCAAGTGCCTATAGTAAAGGTAAAGGACATTGATTAGTTTTGTTGAATGTGTTGAAGGCATCCATACTGAAAGTAAAACTTCCTTTTCAGCCGAATTATGTATTAATCATAAATCATCAGGAACACCATTAATAAACTTGTGTCAATTACATTTCAAAGTTTCTAAATCAAAGAATTCGTAGAGTGATTTACGTTTGTTCATGGAACTTGAAGCAATTTTGAACATATTACCGGAGTTAGAATAGAGTGAATATTGAAGAGAGAATTTGAACAGTCAATTCTTGTTTCCAATATCGATCGGAGATTCTACAGCATGAATGGTAGCAAGGTAATGAAACAAGTTATTGCTAGGAATTGAAACAAATAATATGTATAGCGCATGCACATTGATGGAGAAATTCTGTGTGAGATGCAAAACTACTGGAAGCGTTCTCATTAAGCTCAGCCCATCCGATCTTTATTATATAATCATTAATTCGCCATGTTTTTCTGAAGAATACAATGAACGTCCTGACACCACCTCATACAATCAACGTGTTGCATCAATTAAATCACTATCATAGATTAATTCGCATTCAGAATAAACAACAGTATTTCAGTTCATTCACAAATTCAAAATCAACACAAAGATTGTTCAGGTGTGAATGTTTGAATATACAATTCCAATGCTAAAGTTGCGCATGCAATGATTAATCCAGTTTATTAATCAAGGAAGATTGTAATTTTAATTAAGCATCATCGTAAGCTGAGCAATAGAAGATTTCAAAAATTTGCGCAGAATAGCAGATAGGTTTAATATAACAATTCTTGTGAGTGATAACTTTAGTGGGCAGTTAGCGCATCTTTCCAACATAGCTGTTGGAGTTCGTATGTCGAAGCAACGGGTTCATCGTGATTGAGATTTAGATGATGCATCATGAGCTAGCGCAGGTAAAGAGCATGATGACACACACATACCTGGTTTTTCATGTTCGCTCATGGTCAGATATGTCACGAGGAAGGAGATAAGGAACATAGCTCACACTCTCACTCTCAAGGAGAAGCACACACACAGATTGAGGCAAGGAAGAATGATCTTCTTCTTCTTCTTCTTCTATTACATAAAAAGGAATGTACAAGAATGACCTAAAAACAAGAATACAACAAGTGCAATATATAAAGATGAGTACATAAGAAAAAACCTAATGTCCACAAATGAGTGAGCTGGCAAGGAACAAATGTGCCATCACTCTTCGTAGATAAATCTAATAAGGCTCAATGAAGTATCCTTGACATATACCGGCATGACCATTATACTTGTCAAAGAAACGAAAAACTGGTACGTGTCATCCTAGATCATCACATGTTGAACTTGATATCTCAACACTCCCCCTCAAGCTCAATGCCATATCCTGTAATCCAAGCATCTCCCGAAACTTCTTCAACTTCTCAGCTCCAAGTGCTTTGGTGAAAATATCAGCAACCTACTCATCTGTTCTCACATAAACAAGATCAATATCACCTGCTAATACCTTCTCTCTGATGAAGTGATAATGTACCTCGATATGCTTTGTTCTAGCATGGAAAATAGGATTCCGTGCTAACTGTATGCTGCTAAGATTATCACAATAAATAGTGATAGGTTTTCCCACTTCCACACCTAAATCTGCAAGTAGCATTTTTAGCCATGATGCTTCACATGCTTCCATTGCACCACCTCTATACTCAGCCTTTACTCGACAAAGCAATAGTGGGTTGCTTCTTGTTGTTCCATGTAACAATTGCACTCCCAAGTGAGAATAGAAAACCACTAGTAGATCTTCTATCTGGAATGCTACCAACCCAATCTGCATCGGTGTATCCATAAACCTAGAAATCTACACAAGCCTCATAAAACAATGCACAATCCAAAGTAGCACTCACATAACGTAGAGTGCGCCTTAGAGCATCCAAATGTGTCTTCCTAGGAACGTACATAAACTGACTTTCAAGTCCATCAGTATAACTTAGATCAGGCCTTGTAATTGTGAGATATATAAGACTTCCCACAATTTTCATGTACATAGTAGCATTTTCCAATGCTTCACTCGATGTAGTATCCAACTTCAAATTCTGATCTAATGGCATAGAAATTGGCTTACAATCAGCCATACCATACTTTTGCAGCATATTCAAGGCATATTGCCTTTGCGACATCCATATACCTCTCTCTATATGTATAAACTCAATTCCTAAGAAATAGCATAGCACACCAAGATCTTTCATGTCAAATTCCTGCATAAGAAGTTGCTTTACCTCTTTGATGCTTCCTTCATTATCACCACCTAGAATTAGATCATCAACATAGATAGCCACAATAGTGATGCCATCATCAACCTTCCTTGCATATAGTGAGTGATCTGCATCACACATAGAAACCCAAACGTTGGTTAAGTAATCACCAATCCTTGCATGCCATGTACGAGGGGCTTGCTTGAGCCCATACAAAGCCTTTTGCAACCTGCAAACATATTCTGGATGCTTTGAATCTTCATATTCTTTGGCTGGTCCATATATAATTCTTCCTGTAACTCACCATGTAGGAAAGCATTGTTCACATCCATCTAATGCAAAGTCCATCCTTTTGTTGTAGCTAATGCAACAAGTGTTCTGACAGTAGAAATTTTAGCTACAGGACTGAATGTTTCCTCATAATCAATGCCATATGTCTGTGCATGTGCTTTAGATACCAATCGTGCTTTATACCTGCTTATGCTACCATCAACATTATGCTTTACGTTGTAAACCCAATTGCACCCTATGGGTTTCTTTCCTTGTGGCAATGGAACGAGCTTCCATGTATCATTTCCATAAAGTGCAGTCATCTCTCTCCTCCATAGCTTTTTCCCAATCTGCAATTCCAATTGCATCTTCAAAGCAAGAAGGTTCAACATCTTGTATTACCTTCACGAGCCATATAATTGTCATACGTCAATTGTTGCACTGGATTCCGCATCCTCCCAGATCTTCTTGGTCCTAGGTCACTTCTTCTTGTATCATCTGCATGTGCCCTTCTTACTCGTGGAGTCTTCACAAAGGGCAGTTCAAGTTCCTCATCAAGACTCTTTTCTGAACAGCTTGAATCTCCATCGTCTTCAAAACTTGCACATGTTTTATGCCCTCCAGAAAGCTTTTCTTTACATTTCTTGGATATATTTGATGAATTTGGTGGACTAAAATTTCCACCCAATCTTCCACTCCATGGATTTGAGTTAGAACTATTGCTTGGTGATGCATTCGGTCCACTCAAAACTTGAGATTCTGCACTTGACTTTTTAGCATTTTCTTTGTCATTTGGTTCAAGATTCAGTCCTTCTTTGGCATCTACATAGAAGCTTGACATTTCATCAAATACCACATCTTTGCTCACCTTTGCCTGTCGTGTGAGTGGGTTATAACATTTATATCCCTTTTGCTCAAGGGAGTATCCAATGAAGATACACTTTTCAGCTTTTAGATCAAGCTTCATCCTCAACTCATCTGGGACATGTACATATGCAATACAGCTAAAAGCTTTGAGATGTGATAAGTTTGGCTTTTTAATTGTAAACTTCTCTTCCGGTGTAACTTGATTTACAACGGCGGTTGGAGTTTTGTTCATGATGTATAGAGCAGTATGCACAACTTCTGCCCAATAACAATGAGCCATATTCTTCTTAGCCATCAAGGCTCTTGCTATTTCTGCAACATGTCTATTTTTGCGTTCAACAATGCCATTCTGTTGTGGTGTGTACCTCCATGAAAACTAGTCCCAATTCCATGTTTTTTTAGAAAATTGTTGAACTTGTTTGACATGTATTCACCTCCTCCATCAGATCTTAATGTCTAAATGTACTTCCATGTCTGCTTTTCCACCATAGCTTTAAAATTCTAGAAGTGAGTGAACATCTCACTCTTCTCTTTCATGAAATATACCCAGACTTTGTGTGTATGGTCATCAATAAAAGTAACATAAAACCTGCAACCGCCCATAGATGTGGTCTTTGTTGGACCCCAAACATCTGTATGTACTATTTCTAGTACATTCTCACTAATATGCTTGTCATGTGGAAATGATGCTCTTGACTGTTTACCAAATTGACATGCTGCACATACCTTTTGCATTTCTACAACTTTGAAATTTGGTAGTCCATGGATAATCTCCTTTGACTTCATCAATTTCAGCCTTTGCAAGTTTTCATGTCCAATCAGTTTGTGCCACATCTCTATATCTGCAATAACTCTTGCATCTTTTGCAAACATGGTTGCATTCATTTCAAGAATCTTCACATTTAAAGTGAACATCCTACCCACTTTTTTTCCTTTGGAAACCAATCGTCCATCCTGCTTGTACTCTTCTACATATAATCCATCAGCATTGAACCTGACTTGTAATCCTTGGTCAACCATTTTTCCAACAGAAACCAGATTCTTTGTTATATTTGGAACATGTAGCACATCAACCAGATGTTTTACCTTTCCATCCTCCATCGATCGTGCTATGTTTCCTGTATGCTCAATAGGATGTGATGTGTCATCACCTGTTTCAACATATCTAGGAACTGGTAATTTCTGCAAAGTACTAAACCATTCCGCATGATTGGTCATGTGATTTGAAGCACCTGAATCAACATACCAGACATTATCATTTGATTTTGAAACACCAGTAGACATCGTATTCATCATGTGATGTTGAACCATGAACAGTTTCTCAGAATCATCTGCACTTGTGGGTGCATAGTTATTCTACTGCCTTCTGTTATTTTGATTCTTCAACCTGCAATCACGTTCAAAGTGTCCAAGTTTACCACAATTCCAACATCCTTTACTATCATTACCTGAATCATTTCTTTGGAAATTTCTACGCCCTCTTTGGCTCCCCCTGCCTCGAAACTGTCCTCTTCCTCCTGCATGATTCTGTTGTTGACTTTGGTCTTGGTTACTATTTCCTCTTCCACTTCCAAAACCTCTACCTCTACCTCTTCGTCTACCAGAGTAGAATACCTGCTCAGAACTAGATTTTCCTTGGGAGTCTGAATCCTCACCAAGATTCTTTTCTTCAATAATCCGCATAGATACCAGATTAGCAAAATTCGGAATATTTTCCCTGGTATGTATAGAAGCTTTGAACTACTTATATGCAGCTGCTAGAACACGAAGACACACTTCCACCTTATCATCATCATCATCTACATTCACGTGAATAGATGCAAGTGACTCACATATGCTTTTGATTTTCAAGGTGTAGTCACTTACCAACATGCTCTTCTTCACCAATGTATGCAGCTCCTTCTTGAGTTGCAATTTCCGTGCCTTTGTATTGGTCTCATACAATGTGACCAAACTGTTCCAAGCCTCTTTTGGAGTCTTGGCATCTTGTATGTGTCCAATCATGCTATCACATATGCTAATAGATAGCTTGTACATTACCTTTTGTGCTCCTTGATTCCATTCCTCATATGCTCTTACCTGATCTGCAGTCCGATTTCTTTTTGGTAACTGTGGAGCATTTTCATTCTCTCCTTAAATGTACTTCTAGTAGCCTTTTCCCATCAAGAAATTTGTCATTCTAAATCTCCAAGCATGGAAGTTGTTCTTGTCTAGCTTATCGCTCATAAGCTGACTCATTCCATTTGCGTTTGCCATTTCTACAGCAATTCACAACACTCCAAAACACTACAAGCAGCACTTCTACTTGAACACTGTCGCACTATGACGTGACAGTTCGATCTTAGAAAAACACAGTTTTCGTGTATCAACAGTACACGAAATCATTTGAAATTCTGGATCTAGAATATATGAGTATTGCCAAACACAATGCAAGTTGCAGTTTCTGAAATTGACCTGGTTTTTCTACGAACCCCACTTTGCGGCCTCGAAATAGAGGTCGAGATGGCTCTGAAACTTTGATTTGACAAAAACGAGTGACCCTAAAGGGATAACTCACAAAAATATTTTGAGGTCTTCTACCCTCACACCGATTTTCGAAGCAAAGAGAGGTCATTTGTGACTCACATTTTCTCCACGCCTTGCTGCATACTCTTCCCCGTCGCCTTGTCCACGAGCTCTCTATAGCCGTGCTGGCTCTCATACCATGTCACGAGGAAGGAGATAAGGAAGAGAGCTCACACACACACTGTCACTCTCAAGGAGAAGCACACACATAGACTGAGGCAAGGAAGAATGATCTTCTTCTTCTTCTTCTATTACATAAAAAGGAATGTACAAGAATGACCTAAAAACAAGAATACAACAAGTGCAATATATGAAGATGAGTACATAAGGAAAAACCTAATGTCCACAAATGAGTGAGTTGGAAAGGAACAAATGTGCCATCATCTGGTATGTGTCATCCTGGATCATAACATGTTGAGCTTGATATCTCAATAGGATATCACATGCTTCCTAGATGGTTTTGATAGTTAAAGTCAGAAGCTAGCACCAGAGTATGCCCTTGTTTGTCATGCCTGCCTTCAGCAGCACTTCCACACCAACTGATTTTCCTCCTTGCGCATGCGCTCTTCCTCTTGGGATGCCTTAGATTAGTTGCTTCTTTGATAAATTGACCTCTTGCATGTATTTCCTCCTTCACAAATCGATGGGCCTCCTCTATATATATCCATGCCCTTCCTGAGATCGAAAGGATTCATGCAAAAAGTGCATCTCCCCTTCCTCTTCACGTGCATGCAGGCTACCTCCGTCCTTTTAATACCCGAAAATTTCTAGCTTTATATGCAGTAGCATGCTAAACTCCACATTCATTTCATAGCTAAAGGAGTGGAAAAAAACAAAAAGTTAAGGTACGAACTGGAGAGCATCACAACTATATGTGCACCTTTCAATTGTTTTCCAATCTAGTTCCTAAGATATCTGGCTGTCAAAGAGAAGAGCGCTTAATTGGGAATTTCGAACTCTAATTAATTTTTGGAAATACACATCAATCTACTATAAATTTCTGAGATTAACTCCTTCGGATCCTTTGCTTCTTCAAACTATTCCTCTTTTATAGCTTCAAATAAATCACAACTATTGCTAAATCTCCATTGAAAAAGAAAATATCGCTATCATGATTTAACTGTTGTTGTACTTTAATTTTATCGCACAATTTGAATTCAGTTCTTCAGCACCTAATTCTTCTGGATATCTCTAATTTTTTGACATCTTCTCCTTCATTGGCACAACTATTTGCAATAGGTCTAGAGTAATCATGATTTTCAAACTGTCTCGCAGGTCCGCATCAATATGATTTTAATGAAGTTCATTAGTGTGTGCAAAAGCATAGTTCAGTTTGAGAAGTGCTAAAAAACAAATATAGATTCTTTTCCACTTTCTTTTCTCAACCACGTACTACTTGGAGGGATAGAGACAACTTAAGGGTATTTTCTTGATTTTGGATGATAATTGTGAAGAAAAAATCTTCACGACACTCACACCTGCCAAAGCAGCACATTACCCTCGATAAGCTAACAAGGATCTACTTTTGTCTTCAAAAAATTAAATCAATCTATATGTGAATGATCAACTTGATAACATAGTTCATGTGCATGGGTTAAAAAGGAAAGTGCCTATGCAAGGCCATGTAGTGGGCCCTATTCAATGCACACTTAAAATGCATATATAAAAGATATGGTGCAAATAAGAAGGGAATAGCATCTAATCTTGAGGCTAGTGCTCTCTCTTTCATACAATCAATGTGAAAATACATAAATCCTTGCAAAAACACTCATAGTGCATAGGTAAAAAAGCATTGTGCCTCAATGAAAGGTCATGAAATGTGACCCTATCACGTGCATACTTTTCATGCATCAGAAAAACATAATTGTGCATAGATGGGGTAATGGTTTTTGCTGAAGAGGTTTCATCTTGAAATGCTAACTTTATTACTAACAGTTTCATCATGCATTTAACTACATTTGAGATTTGTGCAAGTATTCATGCACCTAGGGATGGAAATATTTAGTGTGTATACATTTCACACATGCACACTTGAAATGCAAATATTAAATTCATGGTGCAAGAAATGGAAAATTGGTTTGGACTCCCAAACACAACTTATTGCAAGCTCTTTTCTTTATTCCAACTTCCTCAATTCTCCTTGGACTTGTACGTGCAACCTCAAAAACTCATAACTTCAACCCCTTTTTCTTTCATCTAGAATCTGTCTCAAACTTCAAAAGAGAGTTAATCAAATGATCATAAAAATCAAATCACATTCCAAAAAACGTATTACTCATCATTAGTTGCTTTGTCCTGATGGTCATCTTCATCCAATAAAAACATCAAAGCTTTTTAGTATATATAAAAAAAACTTGATCATAACTTTGCTTCTTATTAATTTGTCTTCATGTACCTCTCCTGTCAAAACAGCTATTCAAAACACATTAGTTGTTCCTTTGAAATTTAATACAAAGCATAAAAAATCTCTGGCATAGATAACTCATCTTTTCTTTTAATAGTTCCTCTTGAATTCTTGCATATTAAATGTTTTATAGAAACTTTTCATCAAATTCTTTTTCATAAAAAAGATAGAATAGTAGTAGTTTATCATAGTTATATGTTATCTACAATTTGATTCATCTTTTTTCCTCAAGTTGGTGTTTGAATCATTTCTTCTATTTTTGTCAATGGTAAATTCTTTGTCTTCTTGTTCAATTTTTTAAACATTTTGAGTTTTTTTGAATTTATGTTCATATTGTTTTCAGTTTGTTTAATAATATCATCAAGAAGTTGTTTCTCTGTTTCATTTGTTTGTTTTTTGCAATTTCTATTCATAATACGTTGTTTGGTCTCTTCTTGTTCGATTTCTTCTTGTTTGATTTGATTGTTTTCATGTTTGTTCAATTGCGTTTGTAGTTCTCTACCTTTTTCTTGGTCAAAAAGTTGCTCATTAGTAAGAAGCATTGGATCAAATGAAACCTGGAAATTTTCAAGTTTCCTTGCTCCTACTTGTATTTCATGATCAAAGTCACTAAGCTCTATTTCCAATTGTTCTTCTATAATTGGTTCAAAATTTTGAGTTTCTTTCTTTGCTTTTGTGCTTTTGATATCTTCCATTAGTTCATGTTCTCATTTAATTGTCCTCTCACATATTTGTTCATTTGTTTTAATGTTCATATGTATGATAGGTTTCCATACTTTTTGACTTTCTTCATATGGTTTCGATTTGTTTTGGTTTTTCTTTAATAATTCTTTCATTCCACACCTTCCAAGATAAAGATGATAGGTCTTGATAATTACAAATTTTCCTCTCATTTTCAATCACTAGTTTTCTTCTTCTTGCATCTTCATATGCCCTACAATGCCAAAATGCATGGCCATATTGATCGAACCAAAAACATTGGAAAGGTCACATTCGAATCCTATTCGGCGTTACTCGTGGAAGTCTAGGATTGGATCTTCTAAACTCATCTAAATGTATTTCACGAGAAGTGTATACAAATAGACCTTGGTATTTTCTCTCATTTTCATGCTTAGCTTTAGCTAATTCTAATTCTTGTATTCGTTTGGACAACAATTCATATTTCTATTTCATTTCTGTAATTTCTTCTTTGTAGGTTCTAAGGCCAACTCCTAATACTTGTAGAGTCTTTGTCATAGCATTGATCGTATCATGTAAATTCAAAATCACTCTAAATTTATTTTGTATAGCTTCATTTGCCTTATTTTCCTTTTCTACAAATTTATATTCCCATTTCCTCAAGTTTTCATCCATCAATGCATTCACATATGCTTCATTAATAACAACCCTCTTTGAATTATGATCTTGTAATTTACTTGCATAAGATTCTTTACTTTGATTTATATTTTTCATATTTGTATGTTGTTTTTTGGCCATTAATCACGCTTAAATGTGACAAACTAGGATCATGTAAATGAATGAAAAGCTATGATTTTATACAAGCTAAAGAACAAAGAACATTCTCATCCAAAATCCAAACATCAAACATACCTCACTTGAGATTGCCGGGCTGTGGATTTTCATGCAGGTTCACCAAATGTCGGTGCGACAGTGGTAGTTGGAGGATCAAGTCCACCGCCAATTCCAACGACACACACCATGAAGACTCAAAAAGATGATTAGTAGTTCAATTTAAGACCCTTCACACCATCATATTTGGTCTTTTTCATATATGCCAAAAAGAGTATGATTCTATGAAATTCTTATTCGTAGTTAAGTCAAAGAGTTTAACACTATTCACTTATTCAAAGTATGATTAGTTATAAGCTATGAAGTTGTTTAGTTATTTCTTCACAAGTGCGTATAGTAAAGGTAAAGGACATTGATTAGTTTTGCTGAATGTGTTGAAGGCATCCATACTGAAAGTAAAACTTCCTTTTCAGCCGAATTATGTATTAATCATAAATCATCAGGAACACCATTAATAAATTTGTGTCAATTACGTTTCAGAGTTTCTAAATCAAAGAATTCGTAGTGTGATTTTACCTTGTGTGCATGTGTGTGTGCATGCATGTATGTGCTTGTCACTCACATTTGCTCACCACAATTGCTCACGCTCTTCATATCCTCCTCATGCCTCTATAGATTGACAAGTAAAGGAGGTGGTACTCACGCTTGAGCTACACCAAATTTTTGCACCGCTATTAGGGAGCGTTGCTCGAGGACGAGCGTTGTGACAGTAAGATCGTAGATTTGCAATGTTGGAAAGTAAAAAATATTTATTTTTTTGTTCATTTTCTGATTTTCTTCTCCATCTTCATCATCATCATCATCACCATCTTCATCCATCTTCATCTTCATAGAATGTTTTTTTGTTTTTGAGTGGATTTTCACCATTTTCACATCATTTCTCATGTGTGGGAATGCAAGAAAGAGCTAGGAAGTGCTTAAGAGTGCATGCACTTGTCTTTTTCATGATTTTTTGCACATTTGAGGCTCCGCACTAAAATTCAAAATTCTTGCCTAAAAACTCAAAAAATTGTGACTTTCTCAGAAAATCACGATTCTTTGAAAAATTCAAATTTTTCTCTTGCCTAAATTTATTTGAGAAAATCGTGATGCTTTAAAAGTGAGAAAATTGTGATTATCTAGAATTGTGCATTTTGAGGAAACCACGATTCTCTAGACTTGGGAAAATTGAGAAATTCACGATTCTCCACATTTTGGAGTTTGAAGAAATCGTGATTCTCTAGACTTGGGAAAATTGAGAAAGTTTTTATTCTCTGCATTTTGGAGTTTGAGAAAATTGTGATTCTCTCGACTTGGGAAAACTGAGAAATTTGCGATTCTCTGTATTTTGGAGTTTGAGAAAATCGTGATTCTTTGGACTTGGGAAAATTGAGAAATTCGCGATTCTCTATGTTTTGGAGTTTGAAAAAATCACCATTCTCTGGACTTGGAAAAATTGAGAAATTCGCGATTCTCTACATTTTGGAGTTTGAGAAAATCATGATAAGAATTTGGAGAAATTCGTGATTCCCTGCACTTAGAATTTCAAGAAAATCACAATCTCTTGATTTAGTGGAATTTAAGAAACTCGCGATTCTTTGCTTGGTAGATTTTGAGAAAATTGCAATTTCTTGAACTTAAAGATTTGAGAAATTTGCGATTCTCTGCTTGGTGATTTTGAGAAAAATGGGATTTCCTGGACTTCAAGATTTGAGAAATTTGGGATTCTCTGCTTGGTGATTTTGAGAAAATCATGATTTCTTGGACTAAAAGATTTGAGAAATTCATGATTCTTTGCTTGGTGATTTTAAGAAAATCACGATTTCTTAGACTTAAAGATTTGAGAAATTCATGATTCTCTGCTTGGTGATTTTGAGAAAGTCGCAATTTTTTGGATTGTGGATTGTGAGAGAATCACGATTCTCTAGTTGTTGCACTTGTAAAAAAACACGACTTTTTGGCTGCCTGATTTGAAAAACATTGTGATTCTTTGAGAGGTCCTATTCGCCTGTTTTGATCCTAGAAGCCTGATTCGACATAACTTTCTCATATGAACTCCATTTTGAGTGATTTTGAGCTCGTTGACCCTCAAGTGGGAGTAGGAATTAGGGGAGCTCTAGATGTTTTTCAGAAATACAAGGGGGAAAATTAGGTTTGGGAGATACCTGAATGCAAGTGATCGATCAAAAATATTAAGTCTAAATCTTGATCTAATTATGGTATTTTTATAGGTGTATTAAGAGCATTCAAAGGACTTTAGAGCAAGGCAAAGTGTAGCACAAATGAAGGAGTGGGGAGCACAACTATTGGACATAAGAGCATTTTTTTGGAGCATCAAATTTAAGGTTGGAAGAACACTAAACCCCCTTTGTCAATTCTTAGCTTAGGCTAAGTATGAATAGTGGTTTTGAGTAATTGGGGATACGTTAGGCATGAAATAATTCCAAAAAAAATCTAATTTTGTAAATACAAGCATATCTCGAACATTGTTGTGAAAAGAGTAAGTAATTGTTACAAAAGAACTTTGCAAAACGATTGTACGTGGGAAAACTTAGATTGATAAGCCAAGGCTTATGAACCTTAGGTCAGGTAGAGACCTAGGCCGAGATAGACAAAGCATTAGATCATCTGAGGCTAGTGTCAACCACACCGTTGTGTACCTAAGTGACAACTTAGGGACTTGTGATGAAAGAGACTATTCATCTATCACCAACAAGTGAATATAGTGGGGATCACACATTTAAATTATCAATCCGAGAAGTATCTTGAACCTAACTTAGTGTATGAAGACTTGCACTTACACAATGGTGAATGAAGTGAAACAACTACCATTACATGCAAATGAGTATCGTCCCTCACATTCATTACTCACACACGTGGAAATGGTGTCGCGATACATGAAACAACAATTAGCACAAAAACAAAATTTTCTCTCTCCTCCAAACTTGGAATATGGTCAATAGCAGGTTCTTTCAAAGATCTAAATGACACATCCAATGGTGGTATTCTTCTCCAATTTTGATGAACGTGCTTCAAGTTATGGGCAAAAAACTGAGCTGTGCAACTCACCTAGTTTCACCACACACCTCCTCACACTTCACCCACACATTACACACTTCAGAAAAGCAATGAATTGGATAGACAACACTTCCATGCACTCATTCCAAGCTAGAATCACACATACAAGCTCACAAGCAAGGAGATACAAGATGAAGAAGAAGCAAATTCGAAAATCAGAGTTCTTTTCTACTCACAATGGCAAAAAGTCTTTACTAAGTGTCATCAAATGACTTATATACATGTGCCCTAAAAATGGTCTTTTCGCACAAGAGACCGGCACTTTATTAAAGAAATCCTAAATTCCTACTATTTTACAAGGATTATGATACAATTTTTGGGATTTATTCATCTAGAGGATTTCTCTAGTGCATTTACATGGCTTCATCAAACTTTCATAAACATTTGAAGAAGAAAATTGATGCTCATAATTTGAAAATTTTTGGGGGCTCCTTTTCCTATACTTTTTTACTCTGCAACACTCTCCCCCTCTTAGTCTCTATCGTCCCTTGACATGCTTTTCTCTTGTCTGCGGCTTGCTTATAATTCTTTAGTACACCGACCTAGTGGTCGAAGAAGTGGTTAGGACTGTCAGAGAATTTGTTACCTTATCCGATCAAAGTCCTTTGCTTCTGTAATCCGCTTGGTATTCCTTACATTCATAACTCTGGGTTGCAGTGATAATTCAGGCTGCCACACACACATCCATCGGCTAAGAATGTGATATTCTTAGTCACTCATTTCCACTTCTTAGCCTCTCCCTCTTTCTAACTTTTGGTCTTCGAATATTTCTTTGTTCTCACATATCTGACCCTGTTGTATTTCTGGAGCCTGTGTACTTCTTTTTGCCGCATGCATCATTTGGTTTGCATTGCATCAATTTCTATCTTTTGGTTGATGTTTCAAAGGTTTTGTCTTTAAATCTGCTTTCACATCCATCTAGACCTGATGCTTTTCTTTAGTCTGTTCATTTCTTTCCACCGCATGCACCTAGTGGCTAAGAGTGTGACTATCTTAGTCACCCTCTTCAACTTTTCACCCTCTACCCCTTTCTAGCTTTTGTTCTTTGAATATATCTTTGTTTCCACTCATCGAGACCTCCTTCTTTCGTGTTGCAGCCTAGTGCATGCCCGTGTAGGGCTTTGGGAAGAGGGTGGTGCTTCCTATTGAGTGGTCTTTCTTTTTTATTTTCTTCTTCTTCTTCTTTTGCTTGATTGGTGCACGAGTCGTACTTCCTCTTCAATATCAATTCTATTAATTTCCAAGAATGTTCTTTTCTTAGCCTCATGGCATTCATCCTTGAGATGAGTGAGACCAACCTTGGTCTAGCCAAATGTTGCCTTGATTAGCTCATGTGTGAATTGAATAGTTTGTGGCTCTCCATTATGATCTAATACCATAGCTTCAGGGATGGATGGCTTATCGAGTGTTGGATGCAGAGTATTCATGACTTGTGTACACCTTTGAAAGTCTGGTTTGTAGATAGCAAGCTTCAAATCGGCCTTAATTCCTGCTTGTGTCCATACATTCATTATTCTTGGCATTTCATGCAAAATTTGAAAGCCTTGAGTCATCAAGGAAATTGATGCTCTCTATCCATGAACTTAATAGTGATAAAGAACAAGTGCTTGCTGGTGGGATTGCCATCTCTGCACCACTATCCTCGAGCTTTAATAGCCGATTCCAGTGGAAACTCTAATATTTGTGCCTCATGAGTGGCTTCAGAATCAAAGGAGGCCTCCTGCGTAGCCTCGAAATTAGAGGAAGCCATTTGCATTTGCATGATTCAAATGGTTAGTGTCAAGTTTGGGAGTGATTGGTTTTTGTGGTGCAACCGTTCACTCCATGTGTCATGTCCCCTCTCCTAGAGTGTATAACAAACATAGTAACTAATCTTTTTATAAACCTATATTTTTTCTTAGGCTGCAATGAAAACAGAAAACATTAGTGACATAGGGGAGGCAATTGTATTATCTTTATTTTACGGTACATGGTGTTTCCTATTCCCTAGAGGGGAAATGTGCAAACTTAGTAGTACAAAGATGTTGTTGTCTCGAATGCATGGCCTTGTAATGTGGCCCTATTATGATTACTCGGGGTGTGTAGGACTCATCATGAGTGCAAGAGAAATTTTTAGCTCTAATCATCAGTGATGTTATTCTTGACTTCGGAATCCACATTTTCCTAGCTTTGGTGCTTTGAATCTCCTTTTAGAATCTCCTTATGTTTACTGGAGGTAGTTGGTTTTGTTGTACTTTCACTCTCCACTCATATCGCTGCTCGATAGGAACTTCTGTTTGTTCTATTAGTGGCATCTGCTTCATGGGAGTTTTTCGTCTCCTAGAAGATTGCCTGTATTGCCTTTGATCTCTAAGTAAATTTGGTGGTTGCTATTTGGTGATCGTGATCTTGGGTATCCATAGTTGGTTCCTTGAAGTTTGAGCTACTCTTAATTTCTTCAGTATCCACACTTGCACCGTATGTGTGGACCTATCTTTGATGAAGTGCTCAAGTCGATGTCACCTTTGATTGAATTCCTTTTGTCTAACTGATCCTTGCTGTTGCTCTAGCACAATGGTGAGAACCACGTTAAGAAGCTCCACCTCCTTAATGTCAATCCACGGAAGATATAGGAGTGATATGAAGATGGTGAATGTGAGATGTAGTGAGAGTGAAGGTGAGAAGCATAGAGATGCACACACACATACACACACATGTAGGAGACAAGCAAGACACACTGGAAGGTGGGAGAATAGACTCTATTGCTTAAGATCAATTACAAGCTCAAAATAGCTCTAGGCTCTTCTCTACTCATACAAGCTAACCTAAAAAATGAGCTCTCTAGCTCTTTTTATAGATTCTAGACTAGTTTTGATCGGTTTCACATCTAGTGACTGGCATAGTAAAAAAATAGGTCCTAGGTGCTATTTGAAAGGGTAAACGGTGTCTAAAAATAACCAAAATTGGTAGGCTCGTTCTACCTAAGCTCATCAAGCTCAAGGACTCCTCGGCTTGCACAAAATGGAGTTGTAAATTACAAAAAGGTTTTTTCTATGTTACATATGGTACAAAAGTGATGACAATCATTGTTGGAGTTTTTGAGAAGTAATATAAAACATATTTATTTGAAAAAATGATCCAACTATCTCCCTGCTACTTCATTATACTCCATCTTTACATGCTTCCACGTCGTCTATGCCTCTGGCTATTGCCAACAGCCCCCTCCCTCTCACTTCTCTCATCCTCGACAGAACCTTGTTGTGGGATCTGTCGGATGTAATTATGTAGGAGGTCTTGAGTGAGGGTGTGCTCTGATATGCGAATTCCTCGGGCCAAATCTGCCTCGAGTTTCTCCAAATCTATTGGTTGCGGTTCCTTTGGTGGCAGGAGTCTGTAGTGCGTGGAATATACCATCTGTTCGCAGGCAAATAATTGAAGCAAATGCGTGGGCCTGCTGATGAACACTTCTGAGCGATATTCCCAGAAACCGGTAGTGAACATTTCTTCGAAGGTCTGCTTATAGCACGCCAGTAAGTATTTGATTCGACAATGCCAGGCATAACACACCCGGAGCGATGGTGTCGTACTCATGTCATAAGCTAAATCTAGATTACCATGTTCGAAACCCAAGGTGTTTACATGTGGTGCCTTGACGTGATGGAACACTTTGAATACCATCTGCATCATGTCAAATATTTTGAAAGTCATATGTGCTGCTACATCATCCATTCATCGTAAGTGAGGGAGCCAGTGGCGAATCGTTGCCATCATGTATCCAACAGTTGGTGGTCCTATGGGTGGCTTGAAATATGGGTAATTGAGCCAATCTTGGCACTACTTGTTATTCTGTACTTTAATGGCAAATGCCTTCGAGGAGCGTCGACGTGGTATGGGATCCCAACATGGGTTGTACTTCAAGTGGAGTGGAGCCTTGGCCCAAGTGCTCATCATCTCGGGATATTCCTGTAATAGATCCTGGCGCCAAGTTGGTTGATATATTTCTCCTCTCTGTGCATCTGTCGGCAAGTCTTCAGGCTGGAACTGGATCGCGTGGGAGGGCTTCTTGCCTGTTTCCTTCTCGATGGCTAGTTGATATTCAGCCATTAACATAAAATACGGTTTATATTGTAGCTCATGCCCAGTGTTGCTCTAGCACAATGGTGAGAACCACGTTAAGAAGCTCCACCTCATTAATGTCAATTCGTGGAAGAGATAGAAGTGATATGAAGATCGTGAATGTGAGATGAAGTGAGAGTGAAGGTGACAAGCATAGAGATGCACACACACATACACACACACAACGAAGAGACAAGAAATACAATGGAAGGATTTCGTCTTTTTACTACTAGACTCTCCAACTTCACTAGTTCCGGCTACTTTCTCATGATTAAGATGTTGGTTTTGTAAGAGCACCTGGGCTCTTGTTATAGTTTGGATAGGCACGTAGGTAGGGTTGGATCCATCTGCGTTTTTTACAATACTTATCACGTTGATTGGTGTCACATTTGAAGCATTGGCGGAGTTCTTAGGACAATCTTTGATTACGTGCTCTTTACCACAATTGGCACAAAAGCCTTGTATGTTATAATACTGTGATTGTCCTGCTATTGGAGGATGTGGGCAATCCTTTATGAAATGATCTCCTTGGCACCTAAAGCATGGTCCTCTAGGGCCCTGTGGTCTTTGCTGTCTCAATTGGGGCCGTGTATTAGGGTTCGTATACATCACATTAGCGTAATCAGGCTCCCAACTAGGTTCCAATGGTGGACTATCATATTGATATGTCTCCACATGTTCTGGTGACTCTGTGTTATATGCGGGTGGACTATCTACATGTGTAGAGTCAAAACTATTTGATTTTGGGTCACTTTCGGTGATCAAGGGTGAAGAAGGCACTAAAGCCCTACTTAGGTTCTCTTCTACAGCAGCATATTTGACTGAGATGACATTAGCTGGTTGGGGTGGCTGCTGAGCTAAGACAGGTTGAGGTCTCTGTTGAGCCTGATAAGGATAGTTCTGAGGAGGCCTATAGTAATGAGGGTGAGTATTATATTGACCTTTATACCTACCTGGCTGTGGGTATGCTTGCGGGTAGTTCTATCTCACTGCTTGTTTGTTGTATGGGCGGTCCTGATCCGTGTGATTTGTGTACCTTATCTCAATTGTACTACCTCACTAGGTTGTTCCATTCTATACCTCCAAAATGCTTCATCTGTCTCTTTATTCACAAACAACTCAATGCTTCTGTTGTCCTGAGGGATCCACTCTAGGATTAGTACTCTTGTCAGTACAGATCTCCCTCTAGGTGTCCTAGGTTCTTCTAATGGTTCTTTTCCTTGGGTTTTTGCTTCTGTCTCTAACCGAATTACGCCAAACTCATCCGTATTATTTGGTTGAGTACTTAATATGTACATCGTTCCTTCCTTGTCTATGTATGCATCTCTCTCGTACTTCACCACTAGATGTTCCAATCCAATGGGTTGATCAGGATTGTGCATTTGCACCACTTGTCTTCGCGAACCATCCTCATAGATGCGAGCACCTAATCGGTTGGTTTGGAGAAACTCTAATTGAGTCCTATAGGGTCCTTCTGGATTTTCTAAATATGCTACGTTTGATCCTCGTTTTGGTCTTTCCGTGCTAAAAGCCATTTCCGATTCACTCGTATCTAAGCTCCTCATAGGGATAATGACTATTCAATTGTTGAGCCCATGATCATGCAGTAGTTCCTGCACTTGCTTCTGATGATCTAAGGCTTCGTCAGTCTGACTTACCTATATGTTTGCCCGATCTAAGGTTCATGAATTTTCTTCCTTGCACACTCAGTACACGCTTAGATCGTCAATGGTTCTGTGTTCTTTCTTGCTTGTTTCTTTTTAAGTGCCTTTAAAATCTTGTCTTGTCTTAACTGTATGCGTCAGGAATCGACTTTCTGTGGTACTTTTGAGTTCTCGCTCCGCCAGAATTAGGTTCTTTTCCTTTAGGTTTTCGTATCACACACCTTTATCTTTAGTCTTAGACTTGATAAATTAAATCTCTTACACTTGATGCGTTCCTATCGTTGTTAATCCATAATGCTACCGTTTAGCCTAAGCTAAGAATTGACCGAGGGGGTTGAGTAATCTTCCAACCTCAAGTCAGTTGCTTTGGTTGCTCTGATGCCCAAGAAGTCGCGCTTCCCAAGCCCTGCGTTCTTCTCTGTCTTGCCTTGATTGCCCTTGATTATCCTTGCTAGACCTGTAAAATCCCACTATTAGACCAATTCTCAAATGGATGATCAAGCACTTTGATGTATATACTTTTAAAGGTCCCTTCCCTTTTTCCCAAATTTTAATGATTTCCCCCTGGCTTTTCTAGTCCCAACAAGGTTAACCTCAAATTATCCTCTCTAAAAAAATAATGTCTTCTTTTTCCAAAAAAAACAATTGAGGTCACGTAGTACTCGTAGAGAGCTTTCTAACGAGCTATAAAGCTCAAAAAAGGGACTTTGGATGAAAGAGATGAGCATTCAGGCTCTCGGGGGTAAAAACTGGCAAATAGGTTTTTCTCCAAATATGAACTAAGGGGTCTCCTATGAGTCTAATCACCCAAAAATTTGCCAAAAATAGCTCCAAAATTGGTCAAAAAATCAAACCCTAAAAGTTGTGTTTGGGGTGGACAATCGCAATGGTCTAAGATAATCGCGATGGTCTGGGACCATCGCGATGGTCTAGGTGAACCATCCCCATGGTGTGGCACAATCACGATGGTCCGAAGGTGCGAACTATCGTGATGGTCTAAATGTGAGCAATCGCGATGGGGTGAATGAACTGTCGTGATGGTGTAATCAGCGAGCAATTGCGATGGCCTTGATCAACGGTCAACGAGACAATCGCGATGGCGTGAGCCCATCGCAATGGTCACTTGGCATGATGGCTTGAGCCAATCGCGATGGTTCAAATGTCGAGGCGTCGCGATGGTCTGAGGGTATCGTTGCGATGGTCTAGCTTGCCACGTGGCAGCATTGACGCAATGGCATGAGCCAATCACAATGGCATGGGGTCGACGGGATCGTCGCGATGGTCAAGGACCGTCGCGATGGTTCAAGTAAACCGTCGCGATGGCGTGAGACTGTCGCGTGGTCTGACCGAGCCATCGCGATGGCGTGAGCCAATCGCGATGGTGTGACACAATCGCGATGGCGTGAGCCCGTCGCGATGGTCCACCAAAATGCAAATTCTTGAAATGCAAGTGTGGATTCCTATGTGCGCAAGGATGCTCTACAGCATGGTGAACTCGCTTACCTCAAATTCCAAACTTGGCAGTCCATCGCGATGGTCTGACAGAGTCGGCATTTTTTGACAAAAAGTGAAATTTTACCTTTTGCAAGCTTTCCTGATGCACTAGAGCACTGTACCTGCAAGAAAACTCAAGAACACGATAGCACATGCAAGCACAAAAGCTCTCTCTCTCGCATGCACAAATGAGAGGAAATGAGGAGAATGGGTGGATATGGTGAATTTTCTGATTTTTTTGGAGTGGAAGATGATGATGCGGTGATGAAGATGAAGTGTGGGGGAGGTGAAAAACACCGAAAACTAAGTAAAAACAACAACAAAAACTGAAAATTTTTACCTTCCAACACCACTTCTTGCTATACTCTTACCATCACACATTCGTCCTAGACTCGATCCCCGACAACGGCGCCAAATTTGGTGTTGCTATAGCACAATGGTGAGAACCACATTAAGAAGCTCCACCTCCTTAATGTCAATCCGCGGAAGAGATAGGAGTGATACGAAGATCATGAATGTGAGATGAAGTGAGAGTGAAGGTGAGAAGCATAGAGATGCACACACACATACACACACACAACGAAGAGACAAGAAAGACACAATGGAAGGTAGGAAATCAACTCTATTACTCAAGAACTCAATTACAAGCTCAAAATAGCTCTAAGCTCACACTAACCACCTCAAAAATATGCTCTCTAGCTCTTTTTATGGATCCTAGACTAGTTTTGTTCGGTTTCACATCTAGTGTCCGACATAGTTAAAAAATAGGTTCTAAGTGCTATTTGAAAGGGTAAACGGTGTCTAAAAATAACCAAAATTGGTATGCTCATTCTACCTAGGCTCCTCAAGCTTGAGGACTCCTCGGCTTGCACAAAATGGAGCTATAAATTACAAAAAGAGTTTTTCTATGTTACATATGGTACAAAAGTGATGAAAAGCACTGTTGGAGGTTTTGAAAAGTATTTGTAAAACATAATTCTTTGAAAAATTGATTCGACTGACTCCCTGCTTCTTCGTTATGCTCTCTCTTCACATGCTTCCGCATCTTTTATGCCTCTGGCTACTGCCAACACCCATATATGTACGTGTGGGGGGCCAAATGAGCAAAATACGGTGAATGTAAAATTCGTTCTTCTATCATGGCCATTGCATGTAACTATGCTTCCACACGGGTGGAGTGGGTTCTTCGAAGCTCTTCAACGTCTTCATCCATGCAGGAGTAGGAAGTTCAAAAGTCGCCTGGCCTTCGACCGTGACACGTCCGCCTGGGATGGGTTGGGTTTCATATGCTTCTTCAAAAGTTTCCTCCACCGGCATGATCACTGTTTCTTCATCTGGTGGTAGTTCCGGTGGGGAGTCTAGCCTGGGGGGTGCTTCATATACCACTATCTGTGATTGGAGAGTTAATACCTAGGCCCGTAATGCGTTGAGTTCCTTGATGATTTGAGGAGATGGGTCTGCAGGAGCTGGTAGTCCTTGTTCTATAGGTGCTCTTAATTGCAATATCTTGTGTTCTTCTTTGAGCTTCTGGTATTCCTCATTCATACTGTCATACTCCTCTAATAATCTGACATGATCTTCCAATAAGATCTTCATGGATTCGGAGGGGACAACTTTGAAGCGACTGGGGCTCAGGGGCTTGTCTGGTTGATCTAGAGCAGCTTCCAAATTCTCTCTATTCTGTTCCTGTAGTCATTGGTTTTCTTCTTTGGCTGCTGCCAAGTGGCATTTGAGCAGTCCCATGTTTCTCGTAAGCATTGCGTTTCAAATAGTCTGAGCCCTCAACAAGTTATCAATGTCTGTAATGGCCTCTTTGAACTTTTCTTCACTTTCTAGTTCCAGTTTGTGATAGGCCTCGCGTAGCTCTTGGTAGCGGGTGTTCAACGATGCATTCTCGATGGATAATGAATTTAGATAAGCCTGTAAATCGTGTGTGGTCTTTTGCATTGTCTGGTAACTATTTCCAAGGGATGCAAACTCATCTCTTACTTGTGTCATGCATGTGAACATCTGACGAAATGCAGTGTCTATGGTGGTTGATAAAATTAATGATGTAGTGAATATAGATGCTGTGTGTGTGGGCGTCGATGAAAGGGAAAAGGGAAATGGGGATGGGAATGTGGATGCAGTGGTGATGGTGGAAAAAAGTGATGTGCCTAAATATTGTGGTGCAATAGGAGATGTGAGTGGTGGTGTGGTGAGAGGTGATATATCTATGTCACTAGAGGTTATGTCAAGTGCCGTGACTGTGAATAGTGGAGTGATAGTGGGTGTGTATGGGTGTAAATACAAGATTTACAAAAGTGGCAGAGTAATTTATAGAGGGGTGTTACCGTTAGTGTCCATGTGAAAGGCCAAATGGCCACCGGACACTTCTTTGTATATGTTCTTTAATAAAACATATAGTGGCCTTGTCAGTCACCGACTATCAGTTTGTCCGCATTTGTAAGACCTAAGAAGGTTGTCTTCGTGCTTCCTGTGTACTGTGTTTTCTGTGTATTCTGCAGCCTCTGTGCGGAGTACTGTGTGCAGCCTCAGGAGCTCGGTTTTCTACTCCGAGCATATCGTCGCGGAGCTCTCGAGAAGGAGAGCGCACTGTGGTGCATCACTGTTGAAACACTTCACTGGTATCAGAGCAGTTCGAGGCAAAAGCTTTGTTCCTTTTGTGTGAGCGAAGCGAGCACCCCCCCCCTCCCAGGCTTTCTCCAAGGCTAAGGCTTACGACTAAGGCGGCGACAAAGGCATAGACCTTGGCATACCTTGTCATCCGAGTCACCAAAGTCATCGTTGGCACCGTTGGCTGTGCGCGAGGGAGGACCTCAACGATCAAGGAATATAGAGGTTCCCGGTACTTCCCGGGAGGTCACCCATCCCAGTACTGTTCCCCCCAGAGCTCACTTAACCATGGCAATCTCTTGCCACTAAGCTACACTCTTGTGGTGTTTGAAGAAGGGGAAAGACTAAGGTTGACATTACCTTGAACAAGTTTTGGTCCCTCAAAGCTTCATTTTTTTCTTTCAAAGCCTATTTCTGAAGCAATTTTGGGGTGGTTTTTGGAGCCATTTCGGAGTACTTTCGCACATAGTTCTCTTCGCACAGGTCCAAGAACATCAAGAAGAGTGTTCCTTGTACTTCTCAGACAATAAATATCAACCTTTGGGGCTGTATTTTCAGCCACACTTGTAAAACTACAGGTTTCTCGAGGGGTTTTTAGTTTTGGTGGGACCAGTCGCTGTAAATTTATGCAAGTTTTTAAAGCCTAAAACATCAGAGTTGATAGACACTTGCAGGTGTTATTGGCTAGTTTTTGGGCTGTGTATTCAGCCTTTTAGTGTCATTTTACTGCATATATTGAGCACATACACACCATGTACGCTTCTGTGGATACCGCTTATGTACGTCCATGTGGTCATTGATATAGCGGTTACGTTCTTTGCATAAAGCCTTTTACGTTTGATAAAGAGGGTCGTGGTGAGGTTTTCTTAACTAGGAGACACCCAGATGTCGGGGTCTCTTCGGTGATTTAGGTGGAAGACTTACCTAGCCTCGCCATAGGAGATGTATGATAGTTGTTCATAGGTGCTCGATAAGCTTAATTGGCTTCTATTGGGTAACTGATTATATGCAGTGGAGTCAGTGATTCACTATGTAGGTAGACATGTCAATACTTGCAGTTTTATGATACTTTGACACTGGTCATATGCTAATTTTGTAGAGGATACTCTGGCAAAATTTTTCTAGATTTTTGGTTTAGTCAACTATACAGTGGTCGATTTACTCCTTGATACACTTATTTGTTGGTGTTTGGACTCTTCTAACTCATTATCATTCTATTCAGTTCTCAGGCACATCCTGTGGATCAGGGTCTAGTGCTAGTGTTCCGAGGAGGAGCTATAACTTGCAGGGCAAAGACCATTTTGAGATCCGAAAATTTGATGGCACAAACTTTGCTCTATGGAAAAATCAGATTAAAGATGTGCTGATTCAAAGGAGGCAATGGAAGCCAGTAAATGGGATTTCAAAGAAGCCTGCTGACATGGATGAAGATGATTGGGATGAGTTAGATGAAATGGCCAGGTCTACCATTCGCTTGCACTTGGCAGATAATGTTTACTTTATAGTATTAGACTATGAAAGTGCAGAGGAGCTTTGGAAGAAGTTATGCAATACATATGAAAAAGAGACGGCATCAAATAAAGTGTATCTGATGAGAAAATTATATGACCTTTGTATGAAGGACACAGATAGTGTTGCTACTCATCTAAATGAGTTTGATGCTATATTCTCCCAGTTACAGGCTCAGAAAATGGATATGGATAATGAAATGAAAGCACTATTGCTGTTATGCACCCTGCCATCATCATGGGATACGTTTTGCACGGCTATTAGCAACAGTGCACCTGGTGGTAAACTCGTCTATGATGACATATGTGGAGCACTCTTGAGTGAGGAGATTCGTAGAAAATCTATGGTTGGCACTCAGAGTGGAGATGCATATAATGTTTGTGATTCTTACCAAGGAAAGAATCAACAACATGGCAGGAGCAAGGACAAGGAAAAGAATGGTCAACGGAATAAGAGTAGAAGTAAATCAAGGAAGAGGGATATCGAATGCCATTATTGTCATAAGAAAGGACACATGAAGAAAGACTGTTATGCATTAAAGAATGCTAAAGGTAAAGGACAGAATGTTGATGGGCATGTTAAACAGTTACCTGCACCATCTACTTCGACTGTGAAGATTGAAGAAATTAATGCTATTTCTGATGATGTTGATGTGTTGACACTTGATAGTACTGTGCCATCTGAGGCACTTATGGCCGATTCTCTTTCCCACACCTGGCTGCTAGATTCTGGTGCTTCTTTCCATGTGACACCACATAGAGAATGGTTCTCTAATTATGCAGCAAAGTCTCTTGGTACCGTGAGACTTGGTGACTCTTACGAGTGTGATGTTGTGGGGATTGGAGATGTGGTTGTGCAGTTCATTGATGGTTCAAAATTTACTATGCATAATGTACGCCATGTACCTCAATTATCATGCAGTTTGATGTCAGTTGGTCAACTTGATGACCTTGGTTACAAGGTGGTCTTCTATGCTCAGTCCTTTCGTATATCAAAGGGCAATATGGTTATTGCAAAAGGAAGCAAAGTTGGCTCACTTTATCCTTTATTTGTATCACAGAAAGAACACTTGTTAGCTGTTACTGAACAGCCTATGGCTTGTATTTGGCATGGTCGTTTGGGCCATATATCTCATAGTGGAATGGAAAATCTTTCTCGTTCTGGCTACTTACCTGTGTTATCTTTCTCTGATTTCTCATTTTGTGAGCATTGTCAATATGGAAAGCAAACCAAAAATGTGCATAGAATGCACATTGACTCTTCAATTCAGCCTTTAGATCTTGTTCATACAGATGTGTGTGCTCCTATGCCCACTAGGTCCTTAGGTGGTTCTCTTTACTTTGTCACTTTCATAGATGATGCTACTAGAAAAGTCTGGGTATATCCTATCAAATCAAAGGATGATGTATTCCCTACTTTCAGAAAATGGCTTGCTTCAGTTGAGACTGAAAAAGGAACTAAGCTTAAGGCTTTACGTTCAGATAATGGGGGTGAGTATACCTCACATGAATTCAGCCTTTTCTGTCAGAACAATCATTGTTGGAGTTTTTGAGAAGTAATATAAAACATATTTGTTTGAAAAAATGATCCAACTGGCTCCCTGCTACTTCATTGTACTCCGTCTTTACATGCTTCTGCGTCGTCTGTGCCTCTGGCTACTGCCAACACTTGCGAACCCATATTTGTTGCATCCTTTTTCTCACTAGTGAATGAATTGGTGGAAATTTTGTTATTGGTTGTGGGGCTCCCAGTTGTTTGTCTGTAATAAGATCTTCACTTTTTCCCTCAGATTGGCTAAATTGAGATGAAGGGCTGAGTTGAGTATCATGTGTAAGGAGAGCAGGGGTCTCCGGGCTTGGATCATAAATGAAAGCTAGTTGATCAGGGTTTGTCATTGGTGTAGATTCACATGCAAACATACATTCATCATCGTTATACTTCAGGCCGACCGTCTTTAGAGGCTTCTCATCTAGTATGCTAAAGACTTCTCTGTGTCCAATCTTAGTAGATATGTAGCCTAGGCTAATTAGATTTTTACCTCAAATTCATATATCCAATCTTGACCTAACACTAGTTCCTCCAACAGTTTGTCATCCCTGCAGAATAGAAGCTTTTGATGCATCAAATTGTTTCCTTGGTATAAAGATAGAATGACTCCTCCTGAGCATTCAATGGTGTTTCCTCCTATGCCCATCATGTATGCCTTGATTGGGTTGAGTGGTGCATTAAATTGTTTAGCTAATGAAAAGCGTATGTAGCTTAATGCTACCGCGATATCAATCAATGCATCCACTAAGTGGTACTCCTTAGTTCCTACTCCTAGATTTAGATAGGGTTGTCTGACTTGTTGTGCTACCATCATATTTTTTGGTGCCCTATAGTTGGCTATGGGGATTGGCTCCTCTCCTTGTCGATATCTTTCATCTCTTTCTTTTATCCATTCTTTTTGCTTTTGTATGTGTTCCAATGCTTCAAGTCTCGCTTCTTCTCTAATTCTCTCATCCTCTTCCCTTCAGTTCTTTGCTTTTAGAAGTCTATTCATCATTTCATCTGTTAAGGGTTCTAAATATTTCTTCACACAATAGCCACTTATATAATTTGGTAGAATCTCTCCATCTAGGGTGGCTAGGTTTACTCCTCCATTGGTAGAAATATAGTTGATTACCAACGATCCATGTCCTCGCTTTTGTAATTTTTTTGTGTGTTGCTTAAAGGTGTATACCAAGACTAAATCACCTTCTTTGAGTCCCTTATCTTTAATATGGGTGTCATAGTAGGCTTTTTGTCACCTCTTGGCTGCATAAATACCTACTACTTCTTGTTATCTAGTCTCATTCAATCTTTCAATTTGATCCAATTGTTGGAACAATTTGTGTCCATTCCACTCAGATTTCTCAGCTACTTGAAGAGTAGGAATCAAGAAATCAATTGGTAAGATTGCATTCTGATCATACATAAGATTGAAAGGGGTTGTGCCTATAGCGGTCTTATAAGCAACTCGAAAAGCCCAAATGGCATGATGTAATTGTTTATCCCAATCTGATCGTCTATTATTCACAATCTTAGTTAAAATGGTACATAGCACCTTATTGGAACTTTATGTCTATCCATTGGCTTGGGGGTGATAAGGGGACGATTTCTTATGAATTACTAGGAATTCATTCATCAAAGTTTCTATTACTTTGTTAATGAAGTGTGAGCCTCGATCACTCATGATTTCAATGGGTAACCCGAACCTTGTAAATATATTTTCGAAGAGAAACTTGGCAGTAGTTCTTGCATCATTCTTTTTTGTGGCCTTTGCTTCCCCCCATTTGGTCAAATATTCCATTGCAACTATGATGTACTCAGCATGGGAACCTTTAGCAGGTGGGCTAATTGGTCCAATGAAATCTATACCCCACTTTGTGAAAGCCCTAGCACTAATCATAGGTCACAGTGGCTTTTCTTCTCTTCGGATGGGGTACTTTGTTCTTTACCCATTGCACATCACCTCTTGGAGAGAGTGGCAGGCAAGGAAGTTTATAGCTTCCTTGATGGATTTTCTAGTTACAACCAAGTATCAATTACTCCGGAGGATCAACAAAAACTGCATTTTCCATAGAATGGGGAGTATATGCTTTTAGGGTTATGCCATTTGGCTAACTAATGTGCTAGCCACCTTTCAAAGATTAATGTGTCACGTCTTTAAGGAATTCCTTAGGAAAAGCATGGAAGTATAAGTTGATGATTTGTGCACTTATTCTTCACAAAGAATGGATCACATACCCGAGTTGAGGAGAATTTTTGAAAAATGTAGAAAATACAGAGTCTATCTAAACCTAGAAAACTTTTTCTTCATTGTAAGGCAAGGAAAAATCTTGAGCCACATAGTGACTAAGAATGGAATATCCACAGATGAAGATAAGATCAAAGTTATTCTAGAATTAGCCTAACAAAAAATGTGAAAGAAGTACAAGCATTTATGAAACATTGTGGAAACTATCATAGATTTATCCACATGTACGCCATAATTACCCGACCTCTATATGGCTTACTAACTGAGTTCAATGGGACTCAAGATTGTGAGAAAGAATTCAATGAGTTGAAAAGATGACTGAGTTTAGCACCTATTCTAAAAGTACGAAATTGGGATAAGCCATTTCATATCCATGTGGATGCTTCTAAATTTTCCATAGGATGCATCTTAGCACAACCTGCAGATGAAGGAAAACTCGATCACCCTATTGCCTACGTGCGCACGCAGCTCAACCAAGCCGAACATAATTACACTACCGTTGAACATAATTACACTACCATCGAATGAGAGGGATTAGGAATGGTATATGCGGTAAAGAAATTTGACACTACTTATTGGCAAACAAATTCAAATTCTTTATTGATAATCAAGCTTTGTTATACCTAGTCAATAAACCCTGTAACATTGGGCGACTGGTGAGATGATTTTTGCTATTAATGGAAATTGATTTTAAAGTAGTGTTCAAGAAAGGAAACATGCATGTGAGAGATGAGTGGTCACTATACACGATACACAGGATGTCATGATACACGATACCTCAGTATCGCGATACATGACAATCACGACACACGATACTCAAATGTCAGAATAGACGATACTCAGTGATCTTGACGATGCATGATACACAAAGGGTCACATTACACGATACTTGGGTATCATGATACTCAACCAGACAATACATGATATGTAGGTATCACGATACACAAGTATAGGTATGAGTGATACACGATACCTGCCAGGTATCGCGACACATGGGAATTCAAGTATCATGATACTTGAACTCAACTAGTCACGAAACTTGGGATTATCTCACTCTAATGAAAGAATCTTTTTGAAATTTTTGTAGTCATGTGATCCTTGTGCACTCCTCTCCACCCTTATGTGCCTGCTAAAATTAAATCCTCACTCTGTCCGATGATACCTCTTCCACAATACTGATCGCGGGTTCAATCACGTGTTACACTAAATGTATTACTTTTCTAGAAGGCCAAATATATTAAGCTCACCTCTTAGCTGCTCTCCTTAAGTTTTTGGTATTGACAAGCCTCAACAATCCCGATTCCATGTGATACATGCTCGACGATACAGGTCTTCTGTGCACTCCCATGATACTTGTTGTATACAAGTGACTCACTAAATGAATTTTTTTGGCTTTTATACCCTTGGGCTAGCCCAACGTGTAGAGGTACTGAAATGAATTTTTTTTTGGGATTTTGGCAGATCTACCTACCTACCCTTCTCCTACTCCTTCCTTTCTACTCTCTATCCTGACTCACTCACTCTCACTTCCCTAGGTCTACCAACTTACTACACACACTTTCCAAGTGCAAAATAATAAGTGTGAAAAGAAATGACTTATCAAAGCAGAGTACTTACCTCTTTACAACTCATACCTTCTCCTAAGAGCTCTTACCATCATGCGAGTACCTCGGTTGGACTCGTACTTCCCTAGAAACAATATCAAAAAACATGTGTACCTAAGCTTAGGGACTTGTGACAAAAGAGACTATTCCTCTATCACCAACAAGTGCATATAGTGGGGATCACACATTTAAATTATCAATCTGAGAAGTATCTTGAACCTAACCGAGTGTATGAAGACTTGCACTTACACAATGGTGAATGAAGTGAATAGCTACCATTACATGCAAATGAGTATCATCCCTCACATTCATCACTCACACAGGTGGAAATGGTGTGACGATACATGAAACAACCGTAAGCATAGAAACAGATTTTTCTCTGAGTTTCGAATTTGGAATATGGTCAATAGTGGATTCATTTCTAAGCTCTCAAAGAGACGCATCCAGTGATGGTATATTTTTCCAATTTTGACAAACTTGCTTAAAGTTATGGGCAAAAAACCAAGCTACACAACTCACCTAGTTTCACCACACACCTTCTCACACTTCACACACACATTACCCACTTCAGGAAAGCAATGAATCAGATAGATCACACTTCCATGCACTCATTCCAAGCTACAATCACACATGCAAGCTCACAAGCAAGGAGATATAGGAGGAAGAAGAAGCAAATTCGAAAATCAGAGTTCTCTACTCACAATGGCAAGAAGTCTTTACAAAGTGTCATCAAATGAATTACATACATGTTCCCTAAAAATGGTCCTTTCGCACAAGAGACCGGCACTTTATTAAAGAAAGCCTAAATTCCTACTATTTTTCAAGGATTATGATACAATGTTTGGGATTTATGCATCTAGAGGACTCCTCTAATGCATTTACATGGCTTCATCAGACTTTCATAAACATTTTAAGAAGAAAATTGATGCTCATAATCTGAAAATTTTTGAGGGCTCCTTTTCCTGTGCTTCTTTACTCGACAACAATCGGTAGGTCATGGGCACAAATTAGTGATTATCCCTACATGCTAAGTTCTAAAAAAAGTGATTTAGAAATGTCTTTTAGCATGGAAAGACCTGTAGGCAACTTAGGAACTGCATATCTATAGACATTAGAAGATCCCTATAAAACACACTTGGAATATATTAGGACTAACCGATTAGGTGTGCATCTATGAGGATGGTCTAAGGCAATCAGTTGTCCAGCTCAAAAATCCCGATCAACCCTTGGGACGTCAACACCCAATGGTTAAATTCAAAGATGGTTCTTATATTGATCAGCAAGGAACTATGTATGTGGTTACCAGCTTACCAGATAGGATAGATGAGTTGGGAAATGTCATTCCTGAGAATGAGATAGGAGGCCTATAGCAAGGATGAGAACCCAAGACTCCTCAAGGCAAATCCGTCTTGACCAAGGTAGTTACCCCAGAGTGGATTCCCTAAGACAACAAAAGCATAGAACTATTTTTGAATAGAGAAACAAAGGAAGCTTTTTGGAGATACAAGCCATATCAACTTGGCTAAATAAACGGAGTCACCATCTACGAGTTCAAAGATCTTGAGATACCAGGAAAATTTGTCTATCTGGATAACACATCGGAGAGAATGTTCTTGGTAACAGAGCATGATAGGCATGTACACTTGGCACGGTGAATTGATTTTCCCTCCATTGAGATCTAATGTTTCACATGGCCTCCAAGGTGTAAGCTCATCCAAGGCTCATGAAACCCAAAGGGAAAGAGCTAGAGAGACACATGAGGTAAGCTTTGGACACACAGTGGGAAGAGAGAGATCAAGATTTGAAAATGAGAGAACTGAAAGAGAGAGACGTAGCGCACATAGGCATCAAAGAGATGAACATGATTGACCATTTCCTAAACCATGAGAGCACTCAAGAACCCTTAGACCCTCTCAAGTGGTCAAGGCAATAAAGAACTACTTTGATGCTTTAGGAGATCCTTATGATCATGTGGCAGAGTTCAAACAAGTGTTAAGAGTTGAATAGGTTGAGAACTTGTTCACAGAATTTGAGGCATTTGGTTTGACTCTAAACGGTATTGCCTTAGCGTGGTTTCAACCTCTAAACAGCCATAATGATCAAAACATAGGTCAACTACTAGAATAATTCATTGTAGAATTCTCCAAGAGCGGCATCAGGCATAATACATCATCTTTGATCCACAGCTTCAACCAGACACCCCAAGAAACACTGTGACTTGCAGGAATATGGTTCAAACAGTACTTAGAAAGATGCTACCCCCATCGGCCAAACAAGTGGGCTTGTTTTTAGATGCCTTACTGAGCACTAAGTTAAGATCATATGTGTACTTGAAAGAGCCTAGATCCATAGAAGAGTGTGTGCAGATGTGCATAGACATAGAAGACAATTTGGGTGAAGAGTTAGAATTGTCCAAACTCTATAAGGATTCTGACAATTCTACTAGTCATCTTTCCAAAACCTCCATTGAGATAGATAAGATAGCTGAGTGGTTTTCCAAGAAGCTACGAGTTCAAAATAGACAAACACCAAGGATCGCCTCATTGAAGGGATGTTATACTTGCAAAGACGACAACATGGCTAATGTTTTCCCATTACAAAACCAAAACATGAGAGAAATGAATGCTCAATATTACACTATTGATAGGAAATACACAAACCACACAGCTCAAGATTGTCCGTACAATAGACAGGATGTCAGACAGACGTATCAACAACTTACCAACAGAGAACCAATACCAACAGCCATATTATAGGCTACAACAACAATATCAACCTCATTACCAATAGCAATATCAGGCACCATATAGGCCACAAATGTTCTTAGGAAACCAACCACCACCTCCTTCCAATATGATTCCAGTTAAGTACACAATGGTAGAGAAGAAGCCCAATAGAGCATTGGTGCGGATGACCCCTTTAGTCTCAGAAAATGACCCTCATGCTCAGATTTCTGACTACATCCATGAAGATAGTCCCCAAGCTTATTACACAGAGTCACATGAGCATAGTTAGACATCTGTATCAATACGAGGCACCACCTATGGAACCAAATTTGGAGCCAGAATACTCCAATGTCATGTACACAAATCCTAACCCCAGGCCGCAAGCGAGACAAGTAAGACCACAAGCCCCTAGAGGACCATGTTTTGGATGTCAAGGTGACCATTTCATTCATGAATGTCCCCACTCACCGGCTCTGGGACAAGGACAAAACATCACAATACAAGGCTTTTGTCCTGTGTGCGGCAAGGAACATCTCCTAAGAGATTGTCCAAGGAACCCCTCTACTGTGCCCAAGGTTACACCCATTAATGTGGTAGGCTTAGTGGTGGATTCAAGTTCAAGTAGTTTTAACATGACTCCTATATAGGCACTTATTAGGGCACATGACTTACAACAAGAAAAACCAAATGAACAATTAGAGTAAAGTGAATTAGGAGAGCCTAGTAAGAGGAAAACAAGGACTTGGAAGGATACCAAAGAGAAAGCCAATCCTAAGTGCGCTAGAAAGTTATTAGAACTAGAAGAAAGCCTGAGAAACACTAAAAACAAGGATTGGAGACATTGCATCTCAAAACCCGTCGCATGCTAGAAACCCATCTACTCCACTTCATCCCACCCCACCACCCACTATAAATAGACCACAACCAAGGTCTGTTCTCACAGATCCAACCCCAGAAGGCTTGTACATGATGTTCAAGGCCTAGAAGGGCAAACAATGGCAAACCTAGAAAAGCATTACCCTAGAGCAGATTTAGATATTGAATGGACAAAAATGTGCATGAACATAGTAGAACTAGCTCAGGCTATGCTTGAGACCAATCAATTGTTCAATCAGACAAGTTCTATCAAACCGGGTTTGCATTTCCAGGGCTTATTAGAATGATTAGAGCAGTTGGTATGTGAAGAACACTAAGGTACAATGTCATCTCACCTTAGAAGAGCTCCTCAAAGTAAAACCTAAGCTAATGGAAACATGTGCCAAATCAAAGCTATGTGGATTAGGACCCTAAATCCAAATTTAGGGTTGAATTCCTCTACTATGGAGACAACATTAGTTCATTACATCTTGCTGCTAACCTTATCTATCATGCCAAGACCAAACATATGGAGGTCCACTACCATTATGTCAGGAAAAGATCATGAGTAAGGGGATACGACTCTCATATGTATCCACACATCAACAATGTACAAATATGATGAAAAAAGCATTGGATGGAAGAAAATTAAACAAGTTCCAATTAATGAATGGCTTACAAGAAATCATAAAAGACTAAAGACTCAAGTGTCTTAGGTTTGAAGGGAGCTGTTGGTGAAAATAGCAAGCCTAAATGCTTGGATATTATCTCAAGACTACATATCACTTTATGTATCTCACATGGAGACTCAGATATATGAACACCTACTTAATAATTTGATTGTATTCACCTTGGATAAATGTAAAATCCAAGAAAGTGAAGAGTCTCATGAAGTTAGGAGTTGAACCCAAGACTCGTTTGCTAGGAAGAATCAATTCAAATATTCCCTAAAGTGTAGGAACACTTTTAGATGAGGGAAATTCAAATTAAAACTCATATGATAAGTATAGATAGAGATGCTTTTAGTCATGGGGTAGAGTGAATCATTCTGAGAGTTATTGAGCTACAACATTGAGCATACATTGCATTCCCCTCATGTATGAGTAGTCCATACTACACTTCCCTTGTATCATATGTTCATTAGCAGATATAATTTGATACATTTCTTCAAGTTCATATCTGCATATTATTCTCTGGTGTATCTTCATCATTTCATTGATTTTGCAAAATTGATTTCTCTATGTATACTCAATAATTGTTAGACTTTAACTTGTTATAGTTAGGTTGAAGTGTCTACTATATAGTTGTCAAGTTGCATTAACTTTGGTTCAACATATCTCGAGATATGAAGTGAGGAATGTGACTCTGTCTGCACACCTTCTAGTTCCTAGAATGTCGAGATGACCCTCGTAACTTGCTAGGTTTATTTTTCAGTGTATGGTGCCTCTAAATTCATGAAATAAATTGTTTTTGCTAGCTATAACATCTAAATAGATGTGTATAAAAGATATATGGTCAATTCATACCAGGTTGTGAGCTGAGCAAAACATTGAGCACCTACATTCCCAAAATAAAAGGTTTTCTCACAATCCTTGCATATGGAAGTTATCTGTTTTGCTGCAAACTTTTGGGAAAAATGTTCCTAAGAACTTGGTGGTTCTAAATGCATTAACTTGAAGCCAAACAAGTCCACTAAGTGTCCTTGGAGCTAACTTGGCAAGAGTACATTAGATTTTGTGCAACACCAACTCATCTCTAGAACATACTAATCCATCTCCTCACAATCAATGTTGACATTATGTACGCAAGCTATACTTGCAGAAAGTTGAGGCCATTAGTAGAATTTCTTAGGTGTGTTATAATGTCTCTGAGGTAAGGAGATTCATAGGATATTGTGCCTTCTATATGATCTATATTCCTCACTTTGCTCTTGTTGCAAACCCTTTATATGATTTATTGAGAAACAAAAAGAATTTTGTTTGGACAAAAAATAGTGAAGAGCCATGTGTAAACTAAAGCGACTGATGATTGAGGCCCCAATTCTGAAGTATGTTGATTATTCACATCAAAAGCCTATTATTTTGACTATTGATACCAATCCTATTGGTATAGGCTAGGTCATAGGTCAAGATGATGATGAGTGGTAGAGATACATAGTTCTCTTTGGTGCAAAGATATTACATGACACTCAAAGAAAGCATTCACAAATAAAGAGAGAGTTATGGGGATTGTTGGCTTCTTTAAAATATAATAAAGAATATTTCATTAGAGCAAATGTTATTTTAGAGAATAATTATCTTCCTCTGATAGGTATGATAGCTAATTGTTCATCTCCAAATATTGGGATGCTTAGGTGGATCTCATATGTAAAGTTTATTAATCAAGCTTTTGTTTGCATAGATGGAAAGCTAAATAGAGTTGTTGATATGCTTTCAAGAGCAAACTTTTTTTATGATTCTGATGATGATGAGGTAGAAAGAGAAACAAACATGATGAGATATGTTTATGAGGGATTGTATGAGGATGATTATGAAGGAGAATGGAAAGATATGAAATTATCTGAGTTTACTGAAACTTTCGTTATGCTAGTCCAGAGATAAGTATAGATCCATAAGGAAAAAGTCTTACAAATTCTTCATGAAGGATGGACTTATTTAGGGACATGCTAAAGGCAAGGTGAAGAATCCATAGCATGTACTGAGTAGTAGGAGTTTTTAAAGCAAAATCATGAGAGATGCATGAGACCTCATGGGTAGGTCACAAAGGATCTTATGACCACATGTCAAGTGCATTCTTCTATTAGGCATAGAGAGCTATTACATCAGACTTAATCTCCTTTTATTCATTAGAAGTGTGTGGTCAACCTTGTAACCATGCCCAAAGGAATCGGTAATATGAGATATATTGTACTTGCTAGAGATGACTTTGACCAACCATGTGGAAGGCTGATCTCTTTGGATGAAGACTAGTTATAATGTATGCAAATTTCTTTTGGAGGAAGTGATATATCGATTTTGATACATAGAGAAAGTGGTTGCGGATCAAGGAGAATTAGATACGAGGGAGGCTAAGGAATTCTTCCACTACCATGGAATTTGTTTGTCTCTCACTACTGCGTATAACCCTAAGGGTAATTGGAAAGATGGAGAGAGGTCACCCTTCTATCATGAAGGCGATCTCCAAGTCCTACAATGGAGACATAAAGTAGTGGCCCAGATATCTTCCATTTGTGGTATGGGCATACAGGATGGCATACACACTGTCTAGAGGAGTTATGCCTATTTCATTGATGTACTGTCAAAAGCTAGTTTTCCCTATCTAGACTCAGATATTGACATGGATGATGCTCCCATGGAATGAGTCAAAGTTGAAAAATAAAATTTACTTAGACAAAACACATCCGCTTAGGGCATGTGAGATTGAGATTGATGATAGGGTACTTGTGTATGATAGTACATTTGATTCTCAATATGGTGCTAGGAAGAAAATGGCAAAGAGATGGTCTCGGAAATCTATAGTTATGTCTGTGTTTAATAATAAAACATATGAGCTTTGCGAGTTTAATGGTACTCCTTTAAGATCTTTGATTGTAGGGAAGAGAGTAAAATTATTCAAGAGGAGGAATGATGAAGACTATGAGACTGATTAAGAACTATTGGAAGATGATGATGATGCTAATATTGCCAAAGAAATTTAAATGAGGTGAATGCATTTTATTCCATTTCTCCATTTTTAGTTATTGTTTCTATATATATTTTGATTTCATGCATATCGTGTCTACATTTCATGATGTTTTGAGAAAATGAAAGCATGTTTTAAATTGCAATAAGAAGATATGCACTTGAGAGAGTAGGATCACGTACCCTAAGCCTTTTCTAAGATTTACTATATGGGATAGACAAGGTGCAACTATGCAATTGTGGAGCTAGTGGTATTTTTGGATAGGTGTGGAGGAGCAAAACATGGTAACATTTATATAAAATAACAATTGGCTTTGAATAGTCAATAGAAAGATTGTTAAAGTCTAAGTAATTTCTATAAGTGTAGTTTAACTTATTTTCGAAGGTAGTATGTTGACCAAATGAGCTAACCAATCATGAATTATGTACTTTAAAATAATCTCTAGTTTGCTTAGAAGTTGCATTTTCATTTACAAATCATGTTTCAAATTCAAAAAGAAAAACATAAAAATTTCCAAAAGAATCTTGATATGCTTGTGTTTGACTTTGTAGGTTGGCCCATCGAGACAATGTAAACTTTTAGTGGGGGTGGATATCAGAATCAAATCCCTCTAGAACCGTGTGTAAGATTTTTTCAAATTTTATCTTTTATGCTTTTACTAATCATGATCTAATGGGTTTTCTGTAGGAAGAAGAAAAGAGTGCATTTGTTCAAGTATTTGATTGAATTGATTGATTGCATGATGAAAATGTTTTCAAGGGTACAATTGGTTGAGTTTAGACCAAAGAAAATCCTAGAAAACTGTGACACAAACTTGCATAAAGATCCCATTCCTTTTAATCCTTTCTAAAACTTCAAAAATCCCATGTGTGTAAACAAAGGAAGCCTAGATACACATGTATATGTAAGCTTAATCAACAAGGACACCCTAGAAACCTTTATCTTTTAGTACCTAATCAGTAAGTAGCTGAAAGCCATTTAAAACATTAGAGTTGATCCTTGAAAACTAACTCCTAAACCTACAAACCCTAAGTTTTAACCCCTCAAAACGAAATTTTTACCCTTGGAAACGTACCTTGAGCCCTTAGAAACCCAGGTTTTAAACCATCAATATGTATAATTAAACCATTGATTGGATGTTGATAACCCTAGCCATAGGAAGTCCTAGAAATTCTATTGAAAAACCCTAGTCAGGGACTCTAGGAATCCATTTTTGGCAAACCATAAAGCTTCAATTAAATTGGAACCTTTTTATATAGAATAATGAAGGAACCTTAACACTAGTGTTGTACTTTGACACTTTAGTGTCCTGAAAAAGAGATGTTATTTATTGAATTTTTAAGATTACTAGAAGGAACCATTGTCACTCTAGCACAATGGCAAGCACCAACCTGACACGATCCACCTCATAATTTTCAATCTGTGGAGACATGAGGGTGGTATGGCAACCATGAGCAATCAAAGTGTACAAGTGAGTGCATGAGAAGCACACAAGCATGCACATACATACACACATACATGCACACAAGGAAAGAACAAAGAGAGGAATAATGGAGTGCTTTCAATTATGAAAGATCTCTATCACAAAAGCTTCAATCTCTACTAAGCCAACCTCCAAATGAGATCTCTAGCTCTTTTTATAGTTTTTCATTATGTTTGGCCCTATCGAGACCTAGTATCTAGCCTACTTAAAAATAAGGTTCCCAGGCTTATTTGAGGGCTCAAACATGATCTAAAAATCATGAAAATTGGTACATAGATAATTCTAATAGTCCTCAAGCTCAAGGACTCCTTGATGTTGAAAAAATGGATCTAAAGCTATCAAAAATGATATTTGCAATTTTAGTGTAGTGATGAAAATCACTCGATTGAAAATTGCATTATGATTTTCATTACTACACTAAAATTGAAATATGGTTGGTACTAGAGTTTAGAGGTAGTGATCAACCATCGATGTGCTAAATTTTGGAGGTAGGTTGAGTGAAGCACAGTTTCTTCTATAACTCGCATGGCTTGCCTCTGAACCATTGTGCGGTCTTTGTGAGTCTCTCTAATATCCTCTACTTATTTAAGCCATGGAGGGCAACTTGTGCGGTCTTTGTGAGTCTTTCTGATATCCTCTACTTATTTAAGCCATGGAGGGCACAAAGCTTCAAATGTTTCTTGTTCCTCTTTAGTGACTCTACCTTCAAGAACTGGTTGAGGCTCATAGTCATCTTCAAAACTTTGTTCATCCAGGATATGTACCGTTTCCTCTTCTTCAGGAGCCTCTGGTGGATATGGAGGTCATTTGTACTATAGTAGTTGAGTTTGCAATTCTAATATGGCCGTCACTATAGTGGAAATTGATGCTATTGATTTCATGACAAAAGCTTGTTCACTAACAAAATTGCGGAAAATTGTCACGCAGCGAGTGAGCTTAACTAGCTAAAGCTCAACTGCGGAATTCAGCACACCACAAGAACTAAGCTAAAGTGATATTAGAACACCTCTATAATCATCAGTAGCTTAGCAAACTTTCTGAAACTGAAAACTTTACAACTGTACTTTGAACTCACCGAAATGTCATCGGAACTTCACCGAACTCTTATCGGACTGTCACCGTAATCTTATCGGAATCTTACCGAAATCAACTGCAATTTTGTTTGTGATTACTTCAAATGATTGTTGATGAAGTAAGGAAGTAATACCTGAGCTTCCTTCAGTAAATGAACTCTTCTTGAAGTTTAAGAAAAAACTTCATCAGTTCAGAATGCCTTTTTACGGTCAGACTTTGTACTTGTTACATTTCACAAAACTCTTTTGATCAACTTATAGTTGAGACTCCTAGCTTTAAGATGAGCTATCACTCATAAGAAACTTTACACTGTGTTACTCTCAGAAGTACTGGAAAATGTTTACTGAGAAAACTGTAACTGTTAACTAATTTTCACAGTAACATGAAATCACTCAGATTTCTTCACATACGAAGAATGCGCTCAAAATTTCCACATGAACATGTGTTTTCTATTAGAGAAGATGTGTACAAATTAACTTGGCCTCACTTTGCTCATAGTTATGGAAAACTCTCCTACTCTGAGTAGTTATTCCTTACCATCTCTCTTAGATGAACACCCGACTGTTCAGGTTCTATTATTCATCATAACATACGCAATCTCTGGCGTCTTCTATATCACTATTCTATTCCGGTTCTACACGCTCTCACACTTCTTCTGACTCTCAGCTCTCTTATATACAATTTTTGATCCGTGTTTCAACAAACTCGTAATTCTGGAAACTTCTACGTTGTATATTACAGACGTGAATTTGTCCCTTCACTAAGGCTTTGATTTTCTGACTGAATTTGTTTCTGCTTTTCTTTGTCTTTCTTTATCTTCAGGTCTTTATGTCTAATTAGTGAGTGAATCTCCAACAGGCTCCCCCTCAATCACTAATTAGCATCTTCCGATCTTTCATATATCTTTCTTTTCTTTTATTCCTGCCATTTCTTTGAATCTGCTTGTCTTTATTCCATCCAAGCTCTTTGTCTGAATATCTGCTACCTGATCCGTTGTAGATGTGTATACTATTTCAATCTCTTTTTCCATTACCTTTTTCCTCAGGAAATGATATTGAATCTCTATGTGTTTTGTTCTTGCATGAAATACTAGATTTGCTGCAAGATACAACGAGCTCATATTATCTCCATGTATGATAGGTATACCTTGATCAATACCCATACTTTTGAACAAGGTCTGCATCCATATCACTTCTTTAGCTGCTTCCAAAAGTCCTTTATATTCTGCTTCTATTGACGATAAAGCCACTGTATGTTGCTTCTTCGACCACCAGCTTACAAGCTTATTTCCTAGGTATATCATATACCCATGTGTTGACCTTCTGTCATCTTGACTTCCTGCCCAGTCTGAGTCACTGTATGCTCTCAACTGTATATCTGACGTAAAAGGATAATATAATCCTTCTTTTATAGTTCTTTTGATATATCTAAGAACTCTTTGTCGTGCAACCCAATGTTGATCCTTCGGACAATGCATGAACTGTGAGAGAACTCCCACTACATAACTGAGATATGGTCTTGTTAGTGTAGCATAAATTAAGCTTCCCACTAACGACTGATACTTCCTCATATCTTTAAACTCTGCACCACCATATTTGCTGAGTTTATGATTTACTTCAAGCGGTGTTGAAGCTTTTCTGCAATTCTCCATGTTAAACTTCTTCAGTAAGTTTAGGAGATATCTTTCTTGCGAAACATATACACCATGATCTGTATATGTGACTTCCATTCCAAGAAAGTATGATAACTTTCCTAGATCACTGATCTTGAATTCTTTTTCAAGCAGCCTCTTTACCTCCTTGATTCCTTCATCTGAGGTACCTGTGATTATAATGCCATCTACATAAATACAAATGTAGATCATACCTTCATCTGTTCTTTTGATGAGTAGACTTGCATCAGCCTTTGAGCTTTGGTATCCAAGATCATTGAGATACTTCACAAGTCTATAATTCCAAGCTCTTGGAGCTTGCTTCAATCCATAGAGAGCTCTTCTTAATCTGCAAACATGTTCTGGGTAACTGGAACTTACAAACCCTTCAGGTTCTTCCATGTAGACTTCATCTGATATATATCCATTCAGAAATGCATTCTTTATATCTAGCTGACTTAGCTTCCATCCTTTTGATGCTGCTATAGCAATCAATGTCCTTATGGTTGACATCTTTGCCACCGGACTAAATGTCTCATCATAATCTATGCCATGCGTCTGAGCATAGCCCTTGACAACCAGTCTAGCTTTGTATCTGGCTATCCTTCCATCTGCAAGTTTTTTAACTTTGTAAACCCATTTGTTTCCAATCACTTTCTTACCATTTGGTTTTGGAACAAGTTCCCAAGTCTTGTTCTCCTCTACAGCATTGAACTCCTCCTTCATTGCTTCTTCCCAATTTTTCTTACCTTTTGCTTCACTGTAATTCAGAGGTTCTTCATCCTCCTTTACTAAGTAAGCATAGTTTTTCTGAGTCAAATAAGAAGTATCATAGGAATACCTTGTCGGTTGTTTCCTTACTCTGTTTGACCGTCTTGGTTCAAACTCTTCATGTGTGTTTGAATACACATCTTCATCAAATCTCGAATCATCTTCGTTTCTTATACCCGATCCAATTCTCGACGTACTTGCCTGCATATGATCTTCATCTTTTCAATTCTTCTTACCTCTTCTTCAAGTGTTTCAACATTATGCTCTTTATCTGTATACCAGCTCTTTCCTTCATCAAATGTCACATCTCTGGAAACAGTAAACTGTTTGGTTAAAGGACTCCATAACCTATAACCCATCTGCTTTTCATCATATCTGATGAACACATATTTTTCATCTTTTGGTTCAAGCTTATGTCTAAGTTGTGACGGTACATAAGCATAAGCAACTGATCCAAACACTTTGCAATGATCAAGTGTTGGTTTCTTACCCCACCAGGCTTCATAAGGGGTCATCCCATTTAAAGCTGTACATGGTAATCTGTTTACCAGGTATGTAGCTGTATTTACAGCCTCAGCCCAAAGATATTTTGGAAAATTCTTCTCCTTTAGCATTGCTCTTGCAAAATCAACTAGAGTTCGGTTTCTCCTTTCTGCTACTCCATTTTGTTGCGGTGTATACCTGCAAGTTATTTCTCTTTTGATACCTGCATTCCACAGATAATCATTGAACTCTCGAGAAAAATATTCTCCTCCTCCATCAGACCTTAGTCTTTTGAGTTTCTATCCTGTAAGTCTTTCAGCATATGCATGAAAATGCCTGAAAGCTTCAAACACTTCTGATTTCTCTTTCAAAACATAAAGAGTTATCCATCTTGTTGCATCATCAATGAAAAGAACGTAGTACCTTGAACCACTGATAGATCCTTCTTTCGTTGGTCCCCATACATCTGTATGTATGAGCTCTAGCACACCATCGTGTTTGTAACCATTTTTCTGAAATGGTAACCTGTGGTCTTTTCCCATCTGACAGGCTTCGCACTTATGAATCAGATGTTGACTCTTCATATTTGGTAATCCTCTCACGGATTGTTTCTCCACCATAACTTTGATTCCTTTTTCATTAAAGTGTCCTAACCTCTTATGCCAGAGGTCCAACTCTGTAAATGCTTTATCACCATGTGTGATTAAAGCTTGACCAACATTCCCTTGCACTTTAAGAGTAAAAAGTCTACCTTCCTTTCTACCATGGACAATCTGATTGTATCCATTCTTTGGATCTTCAACAAATACTCCTTCATTTGTAAACCTAACTTGAAAACCTTTTTCTACTATCTGACCCACGCTGATCAGATTCTTTGGGATTGTTGGAACATACAAAACATTTGTTAGTAGGTCAGCTCCATTCTTACATTTTACCTTTCCAATTGACCTTACATTATGTTTTGTGTTGTCACCTGTCTGTACTGTATGATTTGAAATTCCTCCTTCTAGTTCTGACAACAATTCTATATTTCCTGACAAATGATTTGAACAACCAGAGTCAATATAGAATACCTTTAGGTCTTCATTTTCTGACACACTTATCGAGTTCATCATCAATGTTGTATGATCGTCATTCTGCGTATCATTTCCATAATTGTAGTAGGTAGTGTTGTGAGACTGATTTTGTCCCCAACTTCTTGCTCCACCTCTACCATATCCGCCTCTTTGGCTTTGTCTTCCTCTTTGATATCTTCTGCTTCTACCTCTACTATTGTTCTGATTCTGACTTGATCCTTGAGAATTATGCTAGCAATCATGAGCCAAGTGATTGCTTAATCCGAAGATCTAGCAAGCCTTCTTCTAATTACCTCTACCTTTTGTATTACCTCTCTTTTTGACGTTACCTCTTCCTCTTGCATAATTTGCTTGAGCAGTCATCTCTTCTTCATCTTTTTCTTTACCTTTATCACCTTTCTTCTTACTCTTTGCATACATCACAGAACTATGTCCTTTATCTCTGTCTGTCTTCAAATCTTGCTCAAATGTTAGCATTAGTCCAAGCAAGTGATTTAAATCTGGTACAAAATGATTTAAAGAAAGTTCAGTTGAGAGTACGAAAGGTTTCCACCTTTCATCTCCTCTAAAACCTGCAAGCACTTGCGCTATTAACCTGTGGTCTTCAATAACTTCACCAATCGATCCAAGACTATCTGCCAAGTCCTTCATCTTAGTGACATAATCACTAATGCTTTGACTTTGCTTTTTCTTGAACGTTGTGAACTCCGACCATAAGCTAGCCTTTCTAGCTTTCATCGTATTTTGGAAATGATCTTCCAATGCACTCCATATGTCTTCCGCTTTCTCCAGACCTCTAATATGTGGTAATAGATGATCTATAACGGTATTGTAGATATACGCTCTTGCCGTTGCATCTTTCTTCTGCCACAGCTTCAAGGCTTCTAACTCTTCTTTCTTTGGTTGACTGTCATCTTCAACCGTTGGCTTCTCTTCTTCTCCTGTCACATATATCATTAAGTCTTTACTCATAAGTAAAGCTTCCATTCGCATTACCCATGCAGGATAGTTATCTCTATCCAATTTGTCAATAGAGATAGGATCTGCCATAATCTTCTTGTTTCTGTTACTTTCGGTGAGTGTAACGTTAAAGAATTTTACCTTTTGTAAACCTTTACCTTGAGAATGACTTCGGAACACTTCTTGATGCCGTTTGCTATCGATCTCTTCAGTTTTCACCTTCCTTTATGAGAATTCTTCAAATTCTCTTTCCATTTCTTCTTCTGAGAAACCTTTTCTGCTCTTCAGAACCTTTTATGCTCTGATACCACTGTTGATTTCATGAAAAAATCTTGTTCACTAACAAATTGCGGAAAATTGTCACTTGTTGAGCTCTAACAAACCATCATCAACTGTTGAGCTCTTGTACTACTTGTTGATGCAGCGAGTGAGCTTAACTAGCTAAAGCTCAACTGCGGAATTCACCACGCCACAAGAACTAAGCTAAAGTGATATTAGAACACCTCTATAATCATCAGTAGCTTAGCAAAATTTCTGAAACTGAAAACTTTACAACTATATTTTGAACTCACCAAAATGTCACCAGAACCTCATCGAACTCTTACCGGACTGTCACCGTAATCTTACCGGAATCAACTGCAATTTTGTTTGTAATTACTTCAAATGATTGTTGATGAAGTAAGGAAGTAATACCTAAGCTTCCTTCAATAAATGAACTCTTCCTGAAGTTTAAGAAAAAACTTCATCAGTTCAGAATGCCTTTTTACGGTCAGACTTTGTACTGTGTACTTGTTACATTTCACAAAACTCTTTTGATCAACTTATAGTTGAGACTCCTAGCTTTAAGACGAGCTATCACTCATAAGAAACTTTACACTGTGTTACAAGATCTAACTCTCAGAAGTACCGGAAAATGTTTACTGAGAAAACTGTAACTGTTAACTAATTTTCACAGTAACATGAAATCACTCAGATTTCTTCACATACGAAGAATGCGCTCAAAATTTCCACATGAACATGTGTTTTCTATTGGAGAAGATGTGTACAAAATATCTTGGCCTCACTTTGCTCATAGCTATGGAAAACTCTCCTACTCTGAGTAGTTATTCCTTACCATCTCTCTTAGATGAACACCCGACTGTTCAAGTTCTATTATTCATCATTACATACGCAATCTCTGGCGTCTTCTATATCACTATTCTATTCCGGTTCTACACACTCTCACACTTCTTCTGACTCTCAGCTCTTTATATAGAATTTTTGATCGGGGTTTCAACAAACTTGTAATTCTGGAAACCTCTACGCTGTATACTACAAACGTGAATTTGTCCCTTCACTAAGGCTTTGATTTTCTGACTGACTTTGTTTCTGCTTTTCTTTGTCTTTCTTTATCTTCAGGTCTTTATGCCTAATTAGGAGATGGTGGAATTGTGGGGGGAGGGGGAGGTGGAGTGGGTGGTGATATGTCCATGCTATTGGACATGGAAGTGCGTGTAGTGAGTACCATGTACATAGGGATGATAGGTGGTTTTAATGTGGTGTTGGTGAGTAGTTGTGATATGGGTGCTCAAAACGGGAAGGACAATGGGGTTTGGGTGAAGGGTGGGGAAGGTTAGACAAATAGGAGTACAAAGGTTGGAGAATTACTAGTATGGAGGTTGTAAGGGGAACTACTATAGAAGAAATTTGGGTGATATGAAGACTGAGAAAATTTGATCAAAAATCTAGATGACCTATCATGAAGCTACTGGAAGTAGGGTGGCCAATAGCGGGATCCATGAAAGACCCTATTGGTTAGATGGTGGTATGGTATAGTGGATTTTTGAAAAGAAGAAAAGAGGGATGAAATGGAAGTCGGGCTACAGAAGGTGAATATGTGTTTGATAGAAGTTGTAGTATTTATTATAGTTACATCCTCAATTCGAGGGGGTGATGATGGAGGTGTTGGATGAATTGGCTCGGATGTCTCTTCATGGATGATAGTTATTTCACTGCCACGAGTTCTTAGCATAGATATCGGGGGATTTGGCCTAGCAGTGTTGGTTGCTTGGGAAACCATCTCCTCTTGGGTTGCAAAATCTATAGTGATAGTATCATTTTGGGTGTCATAGCCATTATGGCCATGGTAGTGATGGGGATTTGAATGCTTTTTCTTGCCCGTGGTCGGGTTTGTAACCTATGTGGATCATATGTGGCTTGAGGTCTTTGCAATGTGTACCTTATGGCCTCCACTATGCCACATGTTTTTGAGAGCATTTGTAGAGATTCACTAAATTGAGAATCTACACTAACCTCTTCAAAGAGTTAGGCCATGAGTACTCTGCTGCCCTATTCCGAAAGTATTTATTGGGATCGAACATTCTCCATAAGCTGATATAATCGATGGAGTTGTGAGGTATAGGCTAGAGCTTTAGCATCTACTCCTTCTTCTTCACCCTTGGGTTGCTCCAATTGCTGCAAAAGCGTTCTTTGTTAGTCATCTTCCCAATGTACATGTTGGGCTTCTCTTGATTGTCCCATTCTTCATGTGGAGGTGCCACGACCCTCGATGTCTAAAAAGAATTCGACGTTTGAAATTTGAGCCATCTGTAGGAAAGACTCAAATTCGAATGTTTCCATCCCTTAGACGTCTCTAGTGGAGGCGAATTCAAACTCCAATAGTGTAGATGGAGCAGAGCGTGCCATTTGTGAAGGCCCTTTAGATCGAGATCAAGGGATTCTAGTAGTGAATGGGGGCACAATACCCTCTCATATTGATGATACTTTTGGGGCTGAGACAACTTTGCATGGTTGGACACATGGGATAGTGTCCCTTGTTCTTTTAGACTGATGAGCTAAAGCTCAGTGACCTGTAAAAAGTTGTAGTTGGGACTAGGTAAAAGCGTGCTCGATGGGCACATCATATGATAAACAACTACAAATGATGCACATAATGGCACAACATCAATTCAAGGTTGGCTTCCTGAATCACCACTTGTTAGCTTCATATAACTATTCAATGATGCACATGAGAAGCTTGATGGTTTGTGGGTATGTCTCAGCTAGATAGAGATTGAATCAAGTTCTTTTTTGTGTCTGAGTGAAATGGACTTGATCTATAAATGCAAAGTGCTTCATGCATAGGCGAAGGGGTATGGAAACACTAAATGTCAGTGTAGCCATATCTTTTAGCATCAAAATCTTCCTATCCTTCATGTTGTCCAATAGCAAGGCTTCTTTTTCCAAAGGAACATGTGTGCCGTGCATGTTGAGTGCATCTCTTACTAATTCCAATGTGAGCTCAAAATTTTTTAGTTAATTGTTGCACAACAAAATAGTCTGCCAACCCTACCTATTGCCAAATTGCTTCAAGTTTGGGGGGGTGTTCAGATATTAAGCTCAACATGTGATGATCCAGGATAGCACGTATCACTTTTTCATTTCTCTGACATGTATAGTGGGCATGCCAGTATATGTCAGGGAAACTTCATTGAGCTTTATTAGATTTATCTACCAAGAGTGATGGCACATTTGTTTCTTGCCAGCTCACTCATTCCTGGACATTAGGTTTTTCCTTATGTACTGGTCTTTATATATTGCACTTGTTGTATTCTTGTATTTAGGTCATTCTTGTACATTCCTTTTATGTAATAGAAGAAGAAGAAGATCATTCTTCCTTGCATCAATAAGTGTGTGTGCTTCTCTTTGATTGTGAGAGTATGTATGAGATCTCTTCCTTATCTCCTTCCTCATGACATGGTATCAGAGCCAGTGTGGCTACAAAGAGCTCATGGAGAAGGCTGACAGTGAAGAGTACGCGAGAAGGCGTGGAGAAAGCGCGATTCACAAACGGCCTTAGATTGCTAAAAAAATTGGTGTGAAGGTAGAAGAGCTCAAAATATTTTCATGAGTTATCCCTTTAGGGTCACTCGTTATTGTCACATCAACATTTCGGATCGATCTCGACCTCCGTTTTGAGCCCACAAGGTGGGGCCCAAAAAAAAGTTCAGTTTGCAAAACTATAACTTGCATCGTGTTTGACAACACTCATATATTTGAGATCCAAAATTTCAAGCGATTCCATGTACTATTGATACACAAAAATTGTGCTTTTCTAAGATAAATATCACGTCATAGTGCAATAGTGTTCAAGCAGAAGTGTTGCTTGTAGTGTTTTGGAGTGTTGTGAATAGCTGCAGAAATGGAAAATGCAAATGGAATAAGTCAGCTTATGAGCAATAAGTTGGACAAGAAAAACTTCCATGCTTAGAGATTCAGGATGATGAATTTCCAAATGGGAAAAGGCTACTAGAAGTACATTGAAGGAGAGAAAAAAAACGCTTCGTAGTTGCCAGAGAGGAATCGAACTGCAGACCAGTTAAGAGCGTATGAAGAATGGAATCAAGGAGCAAGAAAGGTAAAATATTGGCTATCTGTTAGCATACAAGATAACATGATTGGGCACATACACGATGCCAAGACTCCAAAAGAGTATGGGAATAGTTTGGTCACATTGTATAAGACCAATACAAAGGCACGAAAATTGCAACTCAAGAACAAGGTGCATACACTGGAGAAAAAGGGCATGTCGGTAAGTGATTAGACTCTCAAAATCAAAAGCATATGTGAGTCACTTGCATATGTTGGCATGAATGTAGATGGTGATGATAAGGTGGAAGTGTGCCTTCATGGTTTAGGAGTTGCATATAAGCAATTCAGAACTTTTATACAGACTAGGGAAAATATTCCAAATTTTGTTGATCTGGTATCTATGCTGATTATTGAAGAAAAGAATCTTGGTGAGGATTCAAACTCCCAAGAAAACCCATTTCTAAGCAGGTATTCTACTCTGGAACAGGAAGAGGCAGAGGCAGAGGCTTTGAAAGTGGGAGAGGATACAATAACTAAGACCAAGGTCAAAACAGAATCATGTAGGAGGAAGAGGAGAGTTTCGAGGCAAGGGGAGCCAAAGATGTCGCAAAAATTTCCAAAGAAATGATTCAGGTAATGATAGTAAAGGATGCTAGAATTGTGGTAAACCTGGACACTTTGAATGTGATTGCAGGTTAAAGAATCAAAATAACAGAAGGAAGCAAAACGACTATGTATCCACAAGTGTAGATGATTTTGAGAAGTTGTTCATGGTTCAACATCACATGATGAATATGATGTCTACTGGTGTTTCAAAATTGAATGATAATTTTTGGTATGTTGATTCAGGTGCTTCAAATCACATGACCTGTCATGCGGAATGATTAAGTACTTTGCAAAAATTGTGAGTTCCTGGATATGTTGAAACAGGTCATGACACATCACACCCTATCAAGCATACAAGAAACATAGCACTATCTATGGAGGATGGAAAGGTAAAACATCTTGCTAATGTGCCGCATGTTCCAAATATACCGAAGAATCTTTCTTTTGTTGGACAAATGGTTGACTAGGGATTATAAGTCAGGCTCAATGTCGATGGGTTATATGTAGAAGAGTACAAACAAGATGGAAAATTGATTGCCAAAGGAAACAAAGTGGGTAGGATGTTCACCTTAAATGTGAAAATTCTTGAAATGAATGTTGCCATGTTTGCAAAAGGTGTAGGAGTTATTGCTGATATAGAGATCTGGTTAAAATCAATTAGACATGCAAATCTGCAAAGGCTAAAATTGATTCAATCAAAGGAGATTGTCAATGGACTACCAAATTTCAAGGTTGCAAAAATGCAAAGGTATGTGCAACATGTCAATTTGGTAAATAGTCAAGAGCATCATTTTCGGATGACAAGCATGTTAGTGAGAATGTGCTAGAAATAGTACATACAGATGTTTGGGGTCCTACAAAGACCACATTTGTTGGCACTCAAGGTCAAGCATCAAGAGTGGAAGCACATCAAAGAAGTGGACACACAAGAGGAGGGAGCATGTAGGGAGCCCCAAGAAGCACATGTCAAATTTATCAAAAGAAATTCGTATAAAAAATAGTGATTTTTATCACTAAAAACCATTGTAAATATCATTTCACATTTTTCCAACTCCATTTTATTCAAGTCAAGGAGTCCTCAAGCTTGTGGAGTATCAGAAGTATCATTCCACCAATTTTCATAATTTTTAGACTCAGTTTGAGCCCTCAAATAAGCCCTAGAACCTATTTTTCTAACTAAGCCAAAACCACTCAAAAAACTATAAAAAAGCTAGAGAGCTCATTTTTTAGGTTAGCTTGCTAGAGATTCAGCTTTATAAGAGAGCTCTTTTGTAATAGAAGCTTTCCATTTTTCTTCTCTTTGCTCTTACCTTGTGCACATGTGTGTGTATGTGTGTGTATGTGTGTGCATGCTTGTGTGCTTTCACTCACGCACTTGTGCCTTCACTTTCTCACGGACTTCATACCAGTCCTCATATCTCTACGGATTGACATTTATGAGGTGTATCTCCTCACATTGGTACCTGCCATTGTGCTAGAGTGACAACATCTATGGGTGGTTGCAGGTTTTATGTTACTTTTATTGATGACCATACACTAAAAGTATGGGTATATTTCATGAAAGAGAAGAGTGAGAAATTCACTCACTTCTAGAACTTTATAGCTATGGTGGAAAAGTAGACAGGGAAGTATATTTAGACATTAAGATCTGATGGAGGAGGTGAATACATGTCAAATGAGTTCAACAAATTTCTTAAAAGTCATGGAATTCGACGTCAGTTTTCATGCAGGTACATACCACAACAGAATGGTGTTGCTGAACGAAAAATAGACATATTGCAGAAATAGCAAGAGCCTTGATGGCTGAGAAGAATATGTCTCATTGTTATTGGGCAGAAGCTGTGTATATTGTTGTATATATCATGAACAGAACTTGGACTGCTGTTGTACATCAAGTTACACCTAAAGTTTATAGGTAAATGTCAAGCTTCTATGTAGATGCCAAAGATGGGCTTAATCTTGAATCAAATGACAAAGAAAATGCTAAAAAATTGAGTGCAAAATATCAAGTTTTGAGGGGATTGGAGGCATAACCAAGCAATAGTTCCAACTCAAATCCATGGAGTGGAAGATTGCATGGAAATTTCATTCCATAAAATTCATCAAATACATCCAAGAAAGGTAAAGAAAAGCTTTATGTTGCTAGTAAAACATGTGCATGTTTTGAAGATGTTGAGGGAGATTCAAGCGGTTGAGAAAAGATTCTTGATGAGGAACTTGGATTGCCCTCTGTGAAGACTCCAGGAGTAAGAAAGGCACATGCAGATGATACAAGGAGAAGTGACCCAGGACTAAGAAGATCTAGGAGGATGCAAAATTCAGTGCAATAATTGACATATGATAGTTACATGGCTCGTCATTGTGCCTACATGACAAAGGTAATACAAGATGTTGAACCCTCTTGTTTTGAAGATGCAATTGGAAATGCAGATTGGGAAGAAGCTATGGATGAGGAGATGGTTGCCCTTTATGGAAACGATACATGGAAGCTAGTTCCATTGTCCCAAGGAAAGAAATCCATAGGTTGCAAGTGGGTTTACAAGGTAAAGCACAATGATGATGGTAGCATAAGCAAGTACAAACCATGATTGGTAGCAAAAGGATATGCACAAACATATGGAATTGATTATGAGAAAACATTCATCCCTATAGCTAAAATGTCTACTATCATAACACTTGTTGCACTAGCTATAGCAAAAGGCTGGACTTTGCATCAGGTGGATGTGAAGAATGCTTTCCTGCATGGTGAGTTATAAGAAGAAGTATACATGGACCAGCCACAAGGATATGAAGATTCAAGGCATCCAGAATATGTTTGCAGGTTGCAAAAGGCTTTGTATGGGCTTAAGCAAGCTCCTCGTGCATGGCATGCAAGGATTGCTAATTACTTAACCACCATTGGGTTTTCCATGTGTGATGCAGATCATTCACTATATGCAAGGAAGGGTGATGATGGCATCACAATTGTGGTGATTTATGTTTATGACTTGATTATAGGTGGTGATAATGAAGAAAGCATTAAAGAGGTAAAACAAATTCTTATGCAGGAATTTGACATGAAAGATGTTGGTGTGTTGTGCTATTTCTTGGGCATTGAGTTTATACATACAGAAATAGGTATATGGATGTCGCAAATGCAATATGCCTTGAATATGCTACAAAAGTATGGTATGGCTGATTGTAAGCCAATTTCTATGCCATTAGATCTGAATTTGAAGTTAGATACTACATCAGGTGAAGCATTGGAAAATGCTACTATGTACACAGAAATTATGGGAAGTTTCATATATCTCACAATTACAAGGCCTTATCTTAGCTACACTGTTGGACGTGAAAGTCAATTATGCAGGTTCTTAGGAAGCCCCATTTAGATGCTCTGAGGTGCACTCTGCGTTATGTGAGTGCTACTTTGGATTATGCATTGTTTTATGAAGCATTTCCTCTTGCTAATGCACCTAGAAAAACTTATGAGGAAATTTCAATTGCTTACTTGTGCCACCGAGATCTAGATATATCGCAGGTTTGACCTTCATGTGACAGATCACACATGCTTTATGCATTTGACAGATGTGCCTACTACTAGGGTGTCTTTTGATAAATGTGTTTGGAGTCACTCACATGTTTTTTGAGAGGGAGGTGCACTGATATCAACTTGGGTGACTGTCCCATTTGGGCATGATGATTCAAAATTTGTACCACCACTCTGAGTATTTCCCACTCTGGTATACACTTGCTTTTGTATTGGCCAAACCCATGTATTGTTGAAAATTAAGTCTATGTTTCATTGCAATACCTTTTTTTTGTATGCATCATTATCTAATCATTTTTTGAACACATGGTACTCAGGATATTTGGCAAACTGGCTGAGATGAGCATAGTATAAATGAAGCCAGGAACATCGGTTAATCATGAAACCACATTCATCTCATGCTTTACATTGCAATGTGTCTCACAACACTTGGGGATAAAATATTTAGGAATGCCAATATGATTGTGGCATCACAAAGATATAAGAGACATATGGGTTCTTGCCGGGCTCCTTGCTCTTTAGCTATAGTTCTTGGATTGCAGGAACAACAAGATTTTCAGAAGGACTTCTCTCTAGAAGAAAGTCTTGTAGAAGAGGATGCTCCGTGAAGTGGAAACTAAATTTGGAGTGAATATTTATTGTCTATTTCATTTTTAGATGTAGTCTACTTGCTTTTTGTATGTCATTTCACGTTTGGGAGCTTCTTGAGAAGGCATTTCCAGCCTTACAAAGGACTGCATAGGGGGATAAATGTTGGGATGACTGCCTTCCAAGGGGATTGTGTCGCCCAGCTCTAAAGATTGCAGATTGAAGGAAGGATGATGACTTGCAGATTGGAAGAATGACGTGTTGTAGATTTGAAGACCCTTGAGGACCTGAAGACCTACAGACTTGCAGCCTGAAGCTTTGCAGACTAAAGAATTACAGATTTGAAGACTTGAAGATTTCTAGACTTGAAGACTCCAACTTGGAACAATTTAGCAATGAATGCTTGTCTTCTCTAAACTGTGTCGAGGGCGACAAAGTCTAGGGGGGGAGAGTGTTAGTTTATTGGAGTTGCTCATTATTTCTCTTGAGCATAGACACTTCTCTAGTACTCAAAAATAACCGTTTTGTATAAAGAAGATGTGCCCATATGAACACTCTCCTAAGCACTCTCTAATATTCCCCTTATACTATAGTGTGGGAGGCCTTTAAATATTTCACCTTTTTGCACATGAAAGGAATTTCCCACATAGAAATCCAACGCATCCACATTCTTGGGATTTGTTAGAAAGAATATCTTGCAAGATATCAAAGAGATATGTTAGTTAGAGAGATATTCCCTTTTTGACTTTTCAAAAGAGCACATGGGGAATAGAGCTTAGTCTATATATAGAAGCTCATTTTTGTAAAGAGGGGAGTTTTTGGTTGATGTGCTCTCATGTAATATCTCTTATCAATGGAAGAAGGCTCTCTTTTACTCCAAGATTATTTACATTTTATGTATTGTGTCTTTGTGAGTGCATGAGAGTGGTGTGTGTGTGCCTATGCATGCCTCTCCTTTGTGTGAGTAGAGTAGTTGCATTGCTTGAATTTTACTCATGGACTAGGATCATTGACTTCCTATTCTCCTTGTTTTCAAGCATGTGGCATAGCATGTGTCTAATGCCAATGGCTTGAACATGTTGGAGGTAGGGGTGGATGAGAGCAGAGTCACTCTTGCACTTTCCTTCTTGCTTCCATGCAAGGTGGTGAGGGTTTTTGGTCTTCTCTTGCTACAACCTCAACAATAACCTATGGCATAGTTGGATGCATCCAAATGTACATGGAATGGCTATTGGAATCTAAGAAGAAGCAAGTAGGGGCATACACGCAGATCTAGCACTGAGGCAACCTTCAATTTTTTTCAATCCTTACATTATTGTTAAAGTGATTCTCATCACTGAAAACCATTGTAACTACCGTTTCACCTTCTTGTAGCTCCATTTTGAGCAAGCCCAGGAGTCCTCGAGCTTGAGGAGCTTTAGAAGTATTTGCCTACCAAGTTTCATAATTTTCAGAGCACGTTTGAGCCTCCAAAATAGCTTAGAAACCTAATTTTTAACCAGGCCGGATACTAGGTCTGAACAGGACCAAAGCTAGTCAAAAACTGTAAATAGAGCTAGAGAGCTAGCTTGTTGTAGATTTGAAGTTGTATGAGAACTCTTTTGCAATAGAAGTGATTCCATTGTCTCTCTCTCTTTGTTCTTGCCTTGTGTGCGCGTGTGTAGATGTGTGTGCATGTTAGTCTGCTTCTCACTCACACATTTGTGCCATCACTTGTTCGAGGTCTTCATACCATCCTCATGCCTTCCTGGATTGACATTAAAGGAGGTGCTACTCATCACTGAGCTACACCAAATTTTGGTGCCGTTTCCGTGGATCCGAGCTTTGAGGACGAGCGTGTGATGGTAAGACGTAGAGAGGACGCGTTGGAAAGGTAAGTAGTAGGTTATTTCTTGTTTTTCACTAATTTTTTTTCTCATCTTCATCTCCATTTCCATCCCCATCTCCACTCCACACCATCTCCATCTTCCTTTCATATTCCCATTTCCATTTCATTCTCCTCATTTGCATAGTGCGAGTGTGAGAGAGGGAGAGTGCTTTACTGTTTTTGTCTGTTTTCTTGCATGATCTTGCAGGTTTCAGCATCCTCACCATCTCCAACAAGCTTAGCAGGTACTGAATTTCTCTGCCCAAGCCTCGAGGCGTCGACCTCGATCTATCGTGACAAACCAAAAATTTGACCCTATTGAGAATCTGAGTGCATCACGACACAATGCAGCCTGAGAGCTCCCAGGATCACTAGGTTGATCAATAAAATTCACTATATTTCGATCTATTGTGACACACCTGTGTATCGCGACACACCCATGTGGTGTAGCTCAGTGATGAGTAGCACCTCCTTTAATGTCAATCCGGGAAGACATGAGGATGGTATGAAGACCTCGAGCAAGTGAAGGCACAAATGTGTGAGTGAGAAGCACACTAACATGCACACACATACACACACACGCGCACACACGGCAAGAACAAAGAGAGTGAGACAATGGAATCACTTCTATTGCAACAAAGTTCTCATACAAGCTCAAAACTACAAGAAGCTAGCCCCAAAAATGAGCTCTCTAGCTCTATTTATAGTTTTTGACTAGGTTTGACACTATCCAGACCTAGTGTCTGGCCTAGTTAAAAATTAGGTTCCAGGGCTTATTTGAGGGCTCAAACGAGGTCTAAAAAATACGAAAATTGGTAGGCAACTACTTCTAAGGCTCCTCAAGCTCGAGGACCCCTCGGCTTGTACAAAATGGAGCTACAAAAAGGTGAAAATGGTATTTACAGGGGTTTTAAGTGATGAGAATCACTTTTAAATGGTGTAAGGGTTTTGAAAAAAATAAAGGGTTGCCTTAGTGCTAGATCTGCTTGTATGCTCATACTTGCCTCTTCTCGTATACTGCCAACACTCTCCCCCCCCTAGTGTCTGTCGCCTCTGATAGACCTTTGATCTGCAGTTTGGTCAATATAGTCCTGGAGAATGTCAACTGCCACATCATGTTCTTTGATTCATAGCCCTCGGATCAGGTCTCTCTGAAGGGCATCCCAATTGACTGCGCCCGATATGTCCGGTTGTGGCGTTGTGTAGACTTCTGAGTGCATCGTTTGTTCGCATGCAAAGAGGTGTAACAAATGGGTGGGCCTTGGCGCAAACACCTCTGAGTGTGCTTCCCAGAACCCTGTGGTGAACATATCATCGAAAGTTTGCTTATAGCAGGCAGGGAGATATCTGATGCGTGCGTGCCATGCATAAGCAACGCGTATGCTCGGGGTGGTGCTCATATCATATAGCAGGTCATAATTACCATTAACAAACTCGGGAATCGGAGGTTGAATATTACATACATTGCAGAAATTTTTGAGCACAACCTGCATCATATCGAATATCTTGAGCATCATCTGGGCAGCTACATCTGGCATGGGGTGGAGGCGTGGCATCCAATGTCTGATGGTTGCTATCATGTATGATACTGTGGGGTTGCCGGTTGGGGGTGCAATGGCGGGGTAATTGAGCCATTCTCTACAGTTTACATTGTTCTGAACCTTGATGGCGAAGGCTTTCCATGATCTTCTTCTTTGTACTGGCCCATAACAAGGGTTATACTTCAAATGCATGGGAGCGTGATCCCATGTTCTAAGCATTTCCGGGTATGTTTCAAGTAATCTTTGCCTCCAAGTAGGTTGGAATATCGCCCCTTTTCTGGCTGCCTCTGGTATATCTTCTGGTTCGAATTGGGTGGCAAAAGTAGGGCACTTGTTGGTGACTCTTTTGATCTCTGCGTTGTAGTCGGCCAACAATACAAAATATGGTTTATATTGTAATTCTGAGCTCGTGATGAGTCATCTAGGAGCAAGGTGCCTGAAATACTCAGATTGAAGTATGGTTTTCTCAATGGCCTTCATTGCTAGCATCTGAGTGGAGACACGTTCCTGATGAGTTTTCCCCATTTCTTCTACTTGTTTCATCCAGGCTGATGGGGGTTCCTCATAGGTATCTTGCCCTTCCTCCGTGATTCGTCCTCCTCGAAGTGGTTGAGGCTCATAGTTCTCTTCAAATGCTTCCTCCACTGGAATAATAACTGCTTCTTCTTCTATGGGTTGCTCAGGTGGGGAAGGAGGTCGTTCATATTGTAACAACTTGATTTTCAACTCTGCAATCTGTTGTCGTAGCTCAAGTACCTCACTGTTCGTTGAAGCTTCAGGTTCTGGCGAAGTAGCAGCATCGACCGTCTCTTTAGGTGTGGGTGGGTGTGTTGTCGGTACTTTGGATCCTTGTAATTCCTTTATCTGATCTGCCAACTGATCATGGGCTTCCAAGAGGGTTGCATAACCTTCTAAAATCTGTTGAATATGCTCTGAGGGGACAGCTTGGAATTTTGTAGGGTCTATAGGTGCTCCCGGGGTGTTTTCCATGGCCGCTTCTAGGTTCTCCTGGTTTTGTTGTTGTAGCCTTCAGTTCTCTTCTTGAGCCGCTGCTAGATGACGACGTAGTAGGGCCATGTTGCGTTGAAGTCTCGCATTGCGGCCCATTTGTTCTCTGAGTTGTTCGTCCATAGCTTTGCCTGTCTCTGCATACTTCGCTTCGAGTTCTGACTTCGATTGTTGGAGGTCAGTCACCTGGTGTTGTAGTGTTGTATTACCTAGTTCCAAGGCATCAACTCGTGCCTGGAGTTGAGCCGAGAGATTGCACAGCTCTGTGTTATTCTCTTCTAATAGCTTATACTCTTGCTTAAGTTGAGTGGCCGCTTCAACCATGGTGTCTAGTGCATTACTAAATGATGTGGATGCATGGGTAGAGGTGGAACATGCAAAGGGTCGGGAAATGGGGAAGGGAAAAGTGGATGATGTGCCTATGAGTGAAGTGAGATGTGATGATGGTGGAACAGACGTGGCGGTGGGTGCTCCGGTGGATGGTGAAATATCCATGGGGTCGGATGTGATAGTGTGTGAAGTGTGAATTGTGAATACAGGAACGGTAGGTGGTGTGTTAGTGGTGGCAGTGAATGTGGGGGAGTGGGGTTGGGGAAGGGACTTTTTATTATAATTCTCCACCTGTTGGAGTATATTTACAAGGTTTGTCCAGAATGACGGTTGTGTGACTTGGGTTGAGCCTGAGGCAGTTACAAGGGAAGTGGTGGATAGGGTTTGGGAGAGGGGGAATGTGTGGGTGAATGGAAAAGGATGGGATAAGGTCTGGCTAGTGGCAAGTGGTTGTCCAAGAGCGGGGAGATAGGAAGGGTAACCTAGTATGGTTTGATCGGTGGCAGGATGACCGGTGTGAGGTTCAAAAATTTGGGCGAAAGTGATGGATGTGGATAAAGGGAAGGATGTAAAAACGGAGGTGTGTACAATGGGTTCATGTTGGGTGGATATCGGTTGTTCAGAAAGACTAGTGGAGAAGGGTTCTGAGGGTTGAATGGGAGGTGACGGTGGAGATGGTACCTGTGTATTTACATCTTGTTTGTCAGTGGGATTTGGGCTAGTCATGTGAACATCCTCTGAAATTGTGGTAGGCAAGGCAGTAGACACTTCCATTTGAATCATCTTTCCCCGCCGTGCCGTGTATCAATCCTTCGTTGATCATAGGTAGGGTTCTCCCGATAGACCATAGTCCTCAATGCTTCCCCAATCTCGCATGTGTCCGCCAATAGATTCAATGATTCAACAAAATGGGAATCTACATTCTCGGCTTGAAGCATTTGGCTCACTAGAGCTCGATTCGCCTCTTCTGTCATCTTATGTCTTCTCTGTACCTGCTTGATTGTCTTGTATAGCCGCTTGAGTTGTGTCGTGTAGGCAGGGGCTTCCTCTTCACTCTCTTCTGGCTCATTTCTTTGTACTTCTTCCTGAACTTGTGTGCTTGGGCCATGAGGGTGTTGTGCCTCATCTTCTCCATGTACTCTGCTTGTTTCGCCCTGTGGCAGTTCTCTTTGGAATGATGCTCCTGGATTGTCATTGTCAGGGAAACCTTCACTGTCCGACAAGTGGTCCGTCTGTAGGAATCTTTCAAAATCAAAGTTTGGATCTTCTGTGAAGTTGGCCATAGATGCAAACTCTACATCGGTAGGTAGTGGAGGGGCGGATGGAGTGGGTTGTACCACATCCCCTGCTTGAACTCCTTGAAGATGGATCGTGACCGGTGCGACCTGGGCTTCTTCTCTGGGGGAAGCTTCGGTCGTGGCCTCGTGAGGGATCATTACCTGGGAGAGGGATCCACGCATCCGTTTCGCAGGTTGGCTCCCTGACTTCCGCCCTTTGAAAAACTCCAGCTGTGAATATTTTAGGGCTCTGGCAACCGGCACATCATATGCAAGATATCGATAGATAATCCTTGTAAGTGCACAGCAGCCGTGTAAAGTAGGCTTCCTCACACCCCGCTTGCCTGCTTCATACACTTGGTCCAAGATCCATACAGGCATCTTAATGGGCAAGCTTCCAGTCTCTACTAGATATAATCCATACCATATTTTCTTGTGAGGTTGGGTAAAGCGGTCCTGAGCTGGAAATGCGAAGTGTTGAAGGCACATTCGTAGGGGTATGGCGATGTTAGGGGTGAGGGCACACATGTCCTTCAACTTCTTGATTCTGTTGCTCTTCATTGACTCTAGTATCAAGGGATCGCGATCGGAACGCACATGGGTGCCATACATCTGAAGAGCTTCCCTTATTAAAGTAACATTTAACTCAAACTTCTTCATTTCCTCCTGGTTTGATAGGGAGGGCACCCAGAATGTGCCTGAATGATCTTTATCTCCTGTCGGCTTCAGTGTGGCAATCAAGTAGTAGCACCTAAGAAAGTCTAGTCTAGGCAAAGCTGCACTAAAGTAATCTTGCAATCCCGCTTTCTACCAAATATCCTGAAGAGGAGCTGCATTTTGCAATGCTTCAAATTCTCGTGAGAAGAACTGGAAGATCCACCACACTCCTCCACATTCCATCTTGGATTCCCAGATATGATCAGCGTCTCCCAAATCTCCTGGCATCTCATTGAACCAGTGAGAATGCCCCTTTACTCTTTCTGTTAGGCCACTTGGTGGATCTGGAATAGGAATTCTCCGCACGTTCACGAACTCTTCAGGCCGAGCTGTTGGTGGGGCCTCCACCGGCATGGCATCCCAATTGATTTGAGCACCAGAGCCTGCCTGAGAGCTTGTGCCTGCTGCTGCAGCCATGGGAATCGGGTGCTTATCTGCTAGAAGAAGAAAGGCACATTAGTGTTGCATAGGAAACAGTATGTAATGGTGTTCCCTTCACAATACTAACATGACAATCCCGAAGGTTAGTGGTCAGAGGTGAAGTGCTTGTGATAGATGTGAGTGGTGATTAGAGGTCAGTATCATCCTAGATGCCTACTTTGATTATGCAATGGACTCGAAATGCACCTATGTCAGAGAGGATGGATTTACAAAAATTGGGTCTGGGGGTTTGATGCATGGTTTAAGTCTCCAAACTTTGTTAGAGGGTTCGTAGCTCTTAGAGCTAAAGACAGGTAGAGATTTATGAACTAGAGTGTGATGGAGTTGGGGCCTTTTGGGCACCCATTTTCGGACATTCCTAGGGTTGATTGGAGTGGAGACAGTGAGAGGTGTAGGTATCTTTTCTGAGTTGTTGGCCACGAGTGCTTGTGAAAGTTGCTTCATCCTAGTGCCTGAAGGTGAAGTAATTTGGGCTTGTAAGCAGGCCTTGGGCACCCATATCTGTCTAGCATTAGGAATGGCCTTCATTGACCGCTTAGGAGCCCAAATAGAAATGGTATGCCTAGGAGTTATCCTAGGGGGCTTCTTCACTTTGTTCCTTGATGGTGAGGCTCGCCTGATGCTTATTTGAGAGCCTGCCTCTGGAGCTGTGGTGTTCTCCCCTTTGCGTATCCAGATCTGCTTCGCGCCTCGAGGTACTCCGTGTTGCACTAGTTGGCGCTCCTGATTCTTGATCAACGGCCTCCTTCGTGGTGTCTGATGCATGGTCTGTATGTTTAGAACTTCCTTTGGGCCAGCAGCAACCTTCTCATTGACTCCTGTGCTTTTGGTAAGATTGACAATCCTCTGTACCATAGAACTTTGGACAAGAACAGCAACATTATCTTTATGTGGATTCCTGGAGGGACCAGGAGTTGGTGCCTGTTCTATTAGTTTGAGTGCTTGATTTTCTAATTCAATCGTAAGACGGCTTTGGCCTACGCAAGCCTGAAGAAGTCCACTTCTCAGGTTGAGGTTGACTGCGTGATCATAGATCCAGTCTTGGCCCAAGACCAGAGGTTCGGTAAGATCCTCGTCGTCACATACTAGCACTTTTGCTGGCATGAGAACCTCTTGTATGTAGAGGGGAAGTTCCACCTCTCCCATGCAAGGGGTTTCAACACCTCCTAATCCTATTAGATATGCTTCCATGGGTTTTATCTCCAATAGCAGTTGCTGGCAGTAAGAAAGCCGGACTGCACTAGTGGCGGCCCCTGAATCAATTAAAGCTCTTACGCTCGTTGGACTGTCTCCTTGTCCTATTTCTAGGGTCACAAAAGGTCTTCGATCCACTATCTTATGGGTACGTTCACCTGAAGCCTCGCACATGGCCATGTGATAGCCTGGAGACTCTTGAGTGTCGATCATAGGCTGATCTCTCCCTTGCCTCCTTAATTTCATTCGTCGGATGCGCTCTAAGGCCTCTGCTTGTGCTTCCTCTCGAATTCGTTTTTCCTCCTCTTTACGTTTCTTGGCCGTGTTGAGCCGATTTAACATCTCTTCAGTCAGGGGTTCTTGGTATAACTTGACTCTACATCCGCTTATGTAGCTAGGGATAATATCGCCTTCCAAAGTGGCTAGTTGTACTGCCCCACTAGTTGAAATTCTATTTATGATCATAGGTCCATAGCCTCTTTTCTCTAATTTTCGTGCATGCTGCTTCAATGTGTAGACTAGGACTAGATCTCCTGCTTTCAAGCCCTTATCCTTCACATGGGCATCAAAGTATGCCTTCTGTCTCTTCTTAGCTGCATATATCCCTGCAGCTGCTCTCAGTCTTGTTTCTCCTAATCGTTCAAGGTCAAAAAGTCTAGAGGAGAGTTCATGACCCGTCCATTCGTGCTCTTGTGCTACTTTCAATGTAGGTATTAAGAAGTCCAAAGGTAGCACGGCGTTTTGGCCAAATACCATCTAAAAGGGGGTGGCTTGGAGTACCGTTTTGTAGGCGACTCGGTATGCCCAAACAGCATGGTGTAGCTGTTTGTCCCAATCAGAGCGTTTATTGTTCACTAATTTTGTCAATACATTGCATATGATTTTATTGGTGCTTTCGGCTTGCCCATTGGCTTGAGGGTGATAGGGGGCAGACTTCTTATGCACTACCAAGAATTCTTGGAGCAGATTTTCAATAACTTCATTCAAGAAGTGAGTGCCTCTATCACTAACTAGCTCTATAGGTAGCCCGTATCTTGTGACTACATTCTCAAACAAGAATTTAGCAGTTGTCTGAGCGTCGTTCTTCGTTGTGGCTTTTACCTCTACCCACTTGGTTAGATAGTCCATGGCAACGATGATATACTCAGCATGGGAACCCTTAGCTGGGGGATTGATAGGACCTACAAAGTCTATTCCCCACTTAGAGAATGCACGTCCGCCCATCATAGGCTTCAGTGGCATCTCATCTTTGCGTATAGGAGGCTGGGTTCGCTGACAAATCTCACACCTCTTCACATAGGTATGTGCATCCATGTGAAGGGTGGGCCACCAAAATCCTGCAAATAGAATTGCTTTGATCACCCTATCTGGACCAAAATGTCCTCCTGCTACACCCTGGTGAGCTGTTTCCAAGATCTTTAGATATTCACTTTCATGGACACATAGTCTCAGGTAACCATCCTTACCACGCTTGTAGAGATTATCACCAATGAGTGAGTACTCTAGGGCTTCTTGTTCTAGACTTCTTTTCCTAACCAGAGTCATGTCTGGAGGGAATGTTTTTGTCCTCAAGAAGGCTACAAGTGGTTCACTCCAACCTGGCACTATGGACACTTGATAAAGAGTGGCATGTTCCACAGGTGGTTTAGTGCAATAGATTGGGCATTCCTTGCACAACTTTTGGACATCAGCTTCCATAGTTGGCCAATGCACTCCGAGTCTCCTTAGTGTCTGTAGGGTTCGTTGTTTTGAGTAGTGTTGCTCTAATGCACCTACATGTGCTAATTGCAACCATTTAGCGTACTCATCCTCTTCCACACAACAAGCTAAGACTCCTTGATCTGTGTGCTTGTACATACTACCTGCCATGATGTGATACTTTTGAGCTTTTACTACCTCTCTATCCTGCGTGTTTATTACTGGGTGGTTAGGCCCGTATGTCAATACTGGTACCAATGGCTTAGCCCACTGCGGTACAACTTCCAAATTAAACAAGTAAGCATCAGGAAGGTCATCTGACACTCCTTGTGGGGCTTCTCCAGATGTGAGCCTAGACAGATGGTCTGCTCTCAAGTGAGTCTTCCCTTTCCTTACCACCACCTCAAAGTCATACTCCATTAGTAAGAGAAACCATCTTACTAATCTGCCTGTATTACATGGCTTGTTTACCAAGTACAGTAGAGCTTGGTGATCAGTAAAAAATTTGAACTTATTTGCAAGCAAATAATGTCTAAACTTTTTAACCGCATACACCATGCCTAATCCTTCTCGTTCGGTGGTTGTATAGTTCCGTTCAGCAGCATTCAATTGTCTACTGGCATAGGCAATAGGGAGATCCAGATTACCTTCACCCATAGGTTGTGCGAGTACACATCCAATAGCATAATTGGAGGCATCCACATGAACATGGAATGGCTTGTTCCAATCTGGTGTGGTCAAGATTGGTGCTGAACATAATCTTCGTTTAAGCTCTTGGAAGGAATTCTCACATTCATCAGTCCACTCAAAGTTAGTCAGAAGTCCGTACATGGGCTTTGCAATGACTGCATACATGTGGATGAACCGGCGGTAGTAACCACAATGCCCCATGAACGCCTGTACTTCCTTGACGTTCTTTGGCCTAGGTAGCTCCGCTATGGCTTTCACTTTCTCTTCATCAGTGGATATGCCATTTTTTGACACTATGTGTCCTAGAATCTTGCCTTGCCTAACCATGAAAACACACTTTTCTGGGTTCAAGCAGACTTGATATTCTCTGCATTTATCAAAGATTTGTCTGAGTTCAGGTATATGCGTCTGTCTAATGTTGGAATGCGCGCACAGATCATCAACATAGACTTCCAAATTCTTCCTCAAGAACTTTTTAAACACATGACACATCAATCTTTGAAAGGTAGCAGGTGCATTAGTAAGCCCGAATGGCATTACTCGAAAGGCAAATATGCCCCACTCCGTGGCAAAAGCCGTCTTATGTTGATCCTCTGGAGCAATGGCTACTTGATTGTAGCCCGAAAACCCATCTAGGAAGCTGTACACTTCCTTGCCTGCTACCCTTTCTAATAGATGCTCAGTGATAGGAAGCGGATAGCTATCTCTAATAGTGGCTGCATTAACCTTCTTCAAGTTAATGCATACTCGTAATTTTCCGTTCTTCTTGGGCACCACTACAATGGGGGATACCCATTCAGTGTGCTCAATTTCATAGATAAATCCAGCTTCCACCAAGCGGTCTATCTCTTCTTTGATCTTAGCAGCATAGTTATCATTATATGTGTATGGATTTTGCTTAGAGGGTTTAGCATCCGAGGTCATGGGAATTGTGTGTGAGCATATGTCTGGGTCAACACCCTTCAAATCCTTGTAGCTCCAAGCGAATACATCTCTGTATTCTCTTAGCAAGGCTATCAATTTGTGCTCTTCGTCTTCCGTCAGGTCATGTCCTATGTAAGTACATCTCTCCTCTCCCTCTTCTAGGGCTACCACTATTTTTTTGGTGTTTTCTTTGTTATCATAGGCCGCTCCTGATTGTGCCTCCCGTTTAGGCATTCTTATCATGACTCTTCTATCATCTATCTCATACTTCTTAAAATTTTCCGGGACCTCAAACAAAGATTCTTCCTCTTCTGTTGTGACTTCTCTCTTCTTTCTTTTCTTTCCTTCTTCCTTCGGGGTTACATGTGTGGCTAGCCTTACCTCATTTGTAAGCTCTCCATGCCTCTGGGGTTGAAATTCTACTTCATAGAAGTATTCTTCGTTTGATGCAAAGGGTGTGTCCATAATGATTGACTCTAGATCAGAGTCACTTGCATCCTCAAATGCATCAGGGCTAGGCTCACACTCTTCTAACACTGCCTCTCCCATGATTGGCTCTATGGAGAAGACTGAAATGTCATAGCCATCCTCATCACAGTGAGGTGTCCATTGTTCCTCATTGATGGCTACATCCATGGTTGCTAGAATTTCTGCCCAGCCGTGCGGTTCGAATTCTTCGTCTGGAAAAACTACAGGTGCATAGGCTGGGTCTTGAATGGGTCTATGTGTTTCGTTTGCACCTATTTCTCTAGCCTTTTCTCTCTTCTCTTCCTCTACTGCTACTTTGCACATCCATAAGTGAGTGTCTTCATGCATCCATGAGGATCCTGATCCTATGGAATGCACTGATTCCGTATCATCTTTGGCTCTATGGATGGGGTTCCATTGGATAGGAGGGACATCTCTATGAGAGTAATCTTTAAGATTCACTTTGGTCGTAACACCTAAGTGTTGTAGATACAAGGAGTTGGTTCCCCAATCCTGTACCACTTGCAATTGTCGCATAAACGGTCGTCCCAAGATCATTTCATAGGCATGGTTCTTGCTAAAATCACATATGGCAAAGGTATGCTCGAACTCGACACCACAGGTGGTGAGAGTTATTCCTTCTAGCAATCCTAAGGGCCTCTCAATATGACCATCGGCCATCTACAATTTCATTCTTGTTGGCCTGAGTGCTGGCTTGCCCCAACGCTTCCATAGGGAAGTGGTGGCAATTGCAACTCCTGCACCTGAGTCCAAAATTGCCTTGGTGGTGTACTCCTGGTAGGTAATGGGAAGATAGGTGTTCCCTTCTTCACCTTCACACATATCTCCTATCTTGTCCAAGGGTATCTCTGGCACTGTCCTATGTGATCCTACCTGGGAACGAGGTTTTGCTATCTCGGGCACTTGATTGGCTACATGTTTCCACACTTCTGGTCTAACCTTAAGCAGCTCTTCCAAAGTGAGAATGGTATTTACAGGGGTTTTTAGTGATGAGAATCACTTTTAAATGGTGTAAGGGTTTTGAAAAAAATAAAGGGTTACCTTAGTGCTAGATCTGCTTGTATGCTTGTACTTGCCTCTTCTCGTATACTGCCAACACCATGTATCGCGACACACCCGTCTATCGCGACACACCCGTCTATCGCAATACACCCGTGTATCGCGACACTCCCAGCTATCGTGACACTCCCGTGTATCACGACACTTCCACCTATCGTGACACACCTATCTATCGTGACACTCCCGTGTATTGCGACACTCTCGTCTATCGCAACACACCCATCTATCGTGACACACCCGTCTATCGTGATACACCCGTGTATCGCGACACTCCCAGCTATCGCGACACTTCCGTGTATCGCGACACTTCCACCTATCTCGACACACCCGTCTATCGCGACACTCCCGTGTATCACGACACTCCCCTCTATCGAGACACACCCATCTATCACGACACTCCTGTGTATCGCGACACTTCCACCTATCGTGACACTCTCGTCTATTGCGACACTCCCGTCTATCGCGACACATTGAGGTGTGGCGACACACCCACTTATCGCGACACATCGACCCGAGCTATCGCGATACATCAGCTTTACGAATAATTCTTTGGGGTGTAATAATTAATTGAATTGGGGTAATTTTGGGCTTGATTTTTGACACATTGGGACTACCTTAGAGCCTTAAAAGTGGGTAAAATACCTAGAAAACCATAGATGAATTTCATGAACCCTGAGAGCCTGTCTTGACCACTAAGTGCCTGAATGGTCATAACTCCACCATACGAACTCCGATTGATGCGATTTTGGTCTCGTTGGAAAGCTCGTTGAGAATCCTATGAGGACCTTGACTGGTTTTTGTAAGAATCATACGTGGAGTTTTGGAACAAGTATTTTTAAGTTGGCCATTAGGTGGACTTAGGTAGCCATAGGACTTTGGGGGTGCAGAGAGCTAGTCTCAAGGGGGGGATGCTATGCTTTTTGATGTGTGTCTGCCAATTCATTGTAATCCAGGGTAATATTAATTGGTGAACCTTTGCAGGAACATTATGTGCAATCAAGGCATCCAAAGCAAGCTAGCAAGGATGAGTACGAAGCTTGGGAGAAGGCTACCTGGGTTTGTGCAGTAGTTTGAGCAACAAGTGAATTGAGGTTGGAAGTTCTCTCAACCATCCTTTGTCAATTCCTAGCTTAGGCTAAGTGCGACTTAGGTGTGGTGAGTAATTAGAGTGACGCTAGGCACGAATCAAGTCCAAGAGAACTAATCAACCAAATGCAAGCATTAAGAAGGTCTTAACTGCGAAAACTCTAAGGACAAAAGTAAAACTTGAATCGATCAACTATCAAGTGCAAAATTCACTTAAGTATTCTTGACGACGTGATTTCAAACAAGGGCTTAACAAATTACTCAACTAAAAAGAACAAAGTGACTGATACGAACTAACCTGCAACGAGATTGTACTTGGGACTAGGGGGTAGAGAAACCAGGCATATGAACCTTAGGTCAGGGAGACACTTAGGCCGAGATAGACAAAGCCTGAGGTCCTCTGAAGCTAGTGTCAATCATACTGCTAGGTCTTGGGGACAGCGGTTGAGTGATTATCCATACACTCTAAGTTCAAAAACAAGCAATTCAGAGATGTCATATAACATGGCGAGACCAGTAGGTAGTTCAGGAGTGGCATACCTGGAGAAGCCAGAAGGTCCTTACAAGACTCAATTGGAATATATCACGATCAATCGTCTAGGTGCTCGCATCTACGAAGACTGCCTGAGAAGATCTGTGGTCCAGATTAAAAACCCAGATCAACCCCATGGACTAGAACACCCGGTAGTCAAGTTCGAAAATGGAGCATATCTAGATAAAGAAGGAACGATTTATGTGGTTACTACCCTTCCAGATAGGATAGAGGAGTTCGGTAATGTGATCGCAGAGGCTGACATGGGCAACATAGAGCAAGGAAACTTAGGAAAAGAGCCAAAAACCCCTTGAGGCAAGTCAGTCCAGACGAGAATAATCACTCCAGAGTGGGTTCCCCAGGACAATAGGAGCATAGACTTACTCGTGAGTTGAGAAATCGATGAGGCTTTTTGGAGGTATAAGGCTGACCAGCCCAATGAGGTGGGAGCTCTCACAATCTATGAGTTTGAAGACCCTGATAGCCCAGGCAAAGTAACCTACCTAGACAATACGTCAGAGAGGATCTTTGTGGTTACAGAGCATGGTAGACATGCCTACACTTGGAAGGGTGAATTTATTTTTCCCCAACCAAGATCTAATGTCTCCTATAGTCATCAAGGAGCTCGGACCTCCCAAGCTCATGGAGCTCAAAGGGATAGAAGTAGAGACATGCCAGAAGTAGGTTTTGCCAACCCCCTGGGAAGAGAAAGGACGAGAACAGAAATGGATAGAGAAGAAATTGAGAGACATAGAGCTCTAAGAAACCAAAGAAATGCTGATGATTTTCCCTTGCCAAGGCCTAGAGAGCACATTAGGACCCTGAGGCCAACCAAGTTGGTCAAGTCCATGAAGAATTACTTCGATGGCACTTGAGACCCTTACGACCATGTGGCAAAATTTAGGCAAGTCTTGAGAGCTGAACAAGTTGAGGACCTATTCACACAATACAATGCATTTGGCCTAACCCTTAGAAACACAGCTCTTATGTGGTTTCAACCACTACAGTAGGAGTATAGACCAACTTCTAGAAGCTTTCGTCACAGAGTTTTCTAAGAGTGGCATACGACATAATTCCTCACTGATTCATAGCTTTAAGCAAACACCTCAAGAGACGGTGAGACTAGTAGGAAGATGGTTTAGGCAATACCTAGAGAGGTGTTCGATGCCTGAGTTACCCACACCAGCCAAGCAAGTGGCTTTGTTCTTAGATGGATTGTTGAGCACCAAGCTCAGATCATATGTGTATGTGAAGGACCCCAGAACCATAGAAGAATGTGTGCGCATGTGCATAGACATTGAGGATAATCTAGGTGAGGAGTTGGAGCTGTCAGAAATCTACAAGGATTCGGATAGATCTAGTGGCCTTACGTCTGGTCAATCCACATCTATCGAGGAACTTGCAGAGAAGGTAGCTCAAAAACTAGGTGTCTCTAGTAAACAAATTCCAAGATTTGCCCCAGTTAAGCAGTGCTTTACTTGTGGAGGAGACCATATGGCGAGTGTATGTCCCATTATGGCCCAACCCCAAGTGAATCCTAGTAGACAATACTGCACCATAGAGCGAAGGTACACCAACCACACCGCACAAGACTGCCCGTATAACAAACAAACTGTCAGGAAAAATTACACTCAGCCATATCCACAACAGGGTACCTATGTTTGAAGCCAGTCATTTGTTCAATGGCTCTAGCTCCACTAGCACACCATTGCATTTTCATGGTCTATTAGATAGATTGGAGAGGTTACTTGCAAAGTATGGAAAATGAATTACCTCCCAATCTAAGGAGAGTGCAAGTGATGGAATAAGCATTCCTCCCCAGGAAGCTTATGTGCCTAACTCCACTGAACCAGACACCTCTTCTTCTATGAATCGGTACTCAACAGAATTCTTGCGAGAAATTCAAGAAGAGAAATGGGCTAAAGAAAGTGAAGATCCTCCTCCAATCGAACTTGTGGATGATGCACACGATCAATTCCCACAAGATATTCCCTCCATTTATGGAGAGCAGGAGAGTGCACAATCTCATGAAAGATTAGATTTCGAGTCTAATTCCTTACAGTAACTACCACATTTCATCGGTCGTTGGGAGGATAAATCAACTTGCATGAGAGCACCCACGGTCATGATAAGAAACAAAGACTCTATCATACCTAGGAATACGGAGGTAGTAAGGAATACTAAAGTGCAGTGCAACCTCACTTTAAAATAACTACTCAAGGTTAAGCCTGAATTGTGGAAACACGTAGCCAACCAAGTGCGAGATGTAGCAAAACCTCATTCTTAGGTAGGATCTCATAGAACAGTACCAGAAATACCATTGGATAAGATAGGGGACATGCATGAAGGAGAGGAAGGAAATACCTATCTTCCCATTACCCATCAAGGGTACACAACCAAGGCAATCTTGGACTCCGCTGCAGGAGTTGCAACTGCTATCACTTCCCTCTGGAAGCATTGGGGCAAGCAAGCACTCAGGCCAACTAGAATGAAACTAAAGATGGCCGATGGTCACATTGAGAGACCCTTAGGATTGTTAGAAGGAATAACTCTCACTACCTGTGGTGTTGAGTTCGAGCATACCTTTGCTATATGTGACTTTAGCAAAAATCAAGCCTATGAGAGGATTTTGGGAAGACCATTTATGCGGCAGTTGCAAGTGGTACAGGATTGGGGAACCAATTCCTTGTACTTGCAACATTTAGGTGTCATGACCAAAGTCAATCTCAAGGTTACTCTCATAGAGATGTACCCCCATCCAATGGAATCCTATCCATAGAGCCAAAGATGATACAAAATCAGTGCATTCCATAGGATCAAGATCCTCATGGATGCATGAAGACACACACTTATGGATGTGTAAAAGAGCAGTAGAGGAAGAGAAGAGAGAATAGGCAAGAGAGGTAGGTGTGAAGGAAACTCTTAAATCAATTCAAGACCCAGCCTATGCACCTATAGTGTTTCCAGACGAAGAGTTTGAACCTCATGGTTGGGTAGAGATTTTAGCAACTATGGATGTCGCCATCAATGAAGAACAATGGACACCCCACTGTGACCAGGATGGCTATGAAATTTCAGTCTTCACAATAGAGCCAATCATGTGTGATCCAATTATTGAAGAATGTGAACCTAGCACTGATGCGAGGATGCAAGTGACTCTGATATAGAGTCAGTCATTATGGACCCACCTTTTGCATCAGATGAGGAATATTTCCATGAGGTAGGAGCTCACCCTCAAAGACATGAGGAAGGCATGAACGAGGTGAGATTAACCACACAAGTGACCACCAAGAGTGAAGGAAAGAAAAGAAAAAAGAAAGAAGTCACACCAGAGGAAGAAGAATCTTTGTTTGAGGTCCCTGAAAATTTCAAGAAGTATGAAATAGAAGATAGGAGGGTCATGGTAAGAATGCCTAAATGTGAGGCTCAATCAAGAGAGGCCTATGAAAACAAAGAAACCACCAAGAAAATAGTTGTAGCCATAGAAGAAGGAGAAGAAAGATGCACCTACATAGGACACGACTTGACAAAAGAAGAAGAGCAAGAGTTGATAGCATTGCTAAGAGAGTACAGAGACATATTTGCTTGGAGCTACAAGGATCTAAAAGGTGTAGACCCCGACATATGCTCCCACATGATCCCCATGACCTTAGAGGCCAGATCCTCTAAACAGAAGCCATACACATACAATGATAACTATGCTGCCAAGATCAAAGAAGAGATAGATCGCTTAGTCGAAGCTAGATTTATCTATGAAATCGAGCACACTTAATGGGTTTCCCCCATTGTAGTGGTGCCCATAAAGAATGGAAAACTACGTGTATGCATTAACTTGAAGAAGGTTGAAGAAGGTTAATGCAGCCACTATCAGAGATAGCTATCCACTTCCAATCACTAAGCATCTATTAGAAAGGGTAGCAGGCAAGGAGATATACAACTTCTTAGATGGGTTCTCTAGTTATAATCAAGTGGCCATTGCACCAGAAGATCAACATAAGACGGTTTTTGTCACAGAGTGGGGCATATTTGCTTTTCGTGTAATGCCATTTGGTCTAACCAATGTGCCTGCAACCTTCCAAAGACTGATGTGTCATGTGTTTAAAGAGTTCCTGAGGAAGAGTTTGGAAGTCTATGTTGATGACCTCTGTGCTCATTCCAACATTAGACGAACACATATACTTGAACTCAGGCAAATATTTGACAATTGTAGAGAATATCAAGTCTACTTAAACCCAGAAAAGTGTGTTTTCATGGTCAGGCAAGGCAAGATTCTAGGACACATAGTGTCAAAGAACGGCATATCCACTGATGAAGAGAAAGTGAGGGCTATCGCAGAACTGCCTAGGCCAAAGAATGTCAAGGAAGTACAAGCTTTCATTGGGGCATTGTGAAACATGATTGAGAGCTGTAGCGGGAATTTATGCAGCCAAGAAGAGACAAAAAGCATACTTTGATGCGCACGTGAAGGATAAGGGCTTGAAAGCATGAGACCTAGTCTTGGTCTACACCTTGAAGCAACATGCACGGAAATTAGAGAAGAGAGGCTATGGACCAATGATTATCAATAGGATCTCCACAAGTGGTGCAATACAACTAGCAACTCTAGAAGGTGACATCCTACCAAGTTACGTAAGTGGATGCAGAGTCAAGTTATATCAAGAGCCCTTAACGGAAGAGATGCTAAATCGACTCAATACTGCAAAGAAACATAAGGAAGAGGAAAAGCGAATTCGAGAAGAAGCACAGGCAAAAGCTTTAGAACACATCCAACAAATGAAATTGAGGAGACAAGGTAGAGATCAGACCATGCGTGACACTCAGGAAGCTTGAGGTTATCACATGGCCATGTGTGAGGCTTCAGGTGAATGGTCCCATAGGATAGTTGATCGACGACCTTTTGTGACCCTATAAGTAGGAAAAGGAGAGAGTGCAAGGACCGTGAGAGCTTTAATTGACTCAAGATCAGCCACTAGTGTAGTACGAATATCTTACTGCCAAAAATTGCAACTCAAGGTCCATCCTATAGAGGCATATCTCATAGGGTTAGGAGGTGTTGAAACCCCTTATATGGGAGAGGTGGTGTTGGTGCAGACCAATCACCAATTGAAGGCTTGGAAGATTAAAGAGTGAAGGAAGGATCAACTATTGAATCTTGGAAGAAAGACATATTCAGAGGATAAGAGAAGTGTACATATATGTACATTAGTATAGTCATAGGTGACTTAGATCTTTGTTTGAGTAAGAATCTTGTACAAATTATCTATAAATACTTTGAGAAAAGTCGGGGCATGTATGAGAGCATATGTAGAAGCCAAGATTGAGGAAGTTAGATGTCATGAGATAGAAAAAAAGTTAGTTGAGTTAGCTCTCATCACTCAGTTGTAATTTTCTGAGTTAATGAAGAAATATTGCGCCCGATCTTTCCGTGTCTGCTCCTTCTGTGTTTGATCAATTGTGAAATCCTTTTGAGGATATCTAAGTTGTTAGTTAATGAGCCTGTGACCTGAATTTCAGAGTCTAATTGTAAACAGGCTAGGAGAATTGTTAGTAGGAACATTCATATGTGTTGAATGTTTACAGTTCTCTGAAACAGGCGCAAATTTCGAGTTTAATCTTTTAGTCAGTTCTCAATCCATAGTTTAAAGTTTTGTGCAAGTAAGCACTTAATCTTTAAGTTGGAAGGTGATCTACTCGTGGCTAGAAGCATTTGCTTAAACGGGTTTTGTACTGAGAGAATTGAAGTTAAGAAGTTAGGGGTGTCTAAATCGACTTCTCAGAAGTGCAGATTTAGACATAGGTAACTTGTGAAGTCAATTTCTCAAGTTATACTAAAGCTTTTGAAGTAATTCAACTTGGAGGTGATGCGCAATCTTTAGGAGATGATATGTACAAAGTTTCATAAAAAACTTTACACGTTTGATAAGTCAATGTGAAGAAATTCTGCAGCAGACTTTTCTGTGTTTCATCTTCTTCACAGATTTTCTCAAATTTGATAATTTGGAGATTGGACCTCTAATTTAGTGAAGGTTTTGACTTACTCTTGATATAGAGGTGTTCTAAATTCAAGAGTAAGTTGTTCTTTTGGAGATTAACACTCTCCATCAGTGGTATCAGAGCAGGAGACATCAAATCAAGGAAAAGAAGGTTCCGACTGCTGCAGATTCAAGAAGTTCAACATTTGAAGAACTAAGAAGTGGAAAGCTTGGAGTCAAAAGCCTGAGGAGAAGACTACTCGACATCAAGAAAGGCAAAAGGAGTCTAACTCGAAGTAAAGGTACATACATTGTTTGTAAAGCTTGAAGTTTTCAATATACAGGTGGATACAAGATGGGAGATGCTCTACAGATAGAGAAATTGGATAGGGAAAACTATCCTGCATGGTCAATGAGGATGGAAGCTCATCTTATGAGCAAAGATTTGATTGGTTACATCACAGGAGAAGAAGAGAAGCCAGAGTTCAGAGATCCTAGTGTTCCAACTAGGGAAGAGTTAGCAGATCTGAAAAATTGGATGAAGAAAGATGCTCAAGCTAGGAGCATTATCTATATGGGAGTCAATGATTACTTGTTACCTCATATTAGAGGTCTTGAAAGTGCAACTGACATATGGAATGCTTTGGAGGAGCATTTCCAAAACACTACAAAGTCAAGGAAGGCATCCTTATGGGCAGAGTTTACTACCTTCAAGAAGAAGGCCTCTCAATCCATCTCAGACTATGTAACAAGGATGAAAGATATTGCAGATGCTTTAGGAGCTGTTGATGAAGACATTGAGGAGGATAAATTGGTAAGGCAAATCCTTACAGGGTTGAGAGGTGATGACAAATGGAAGCCATTTATTTTGTCTACAGAACTATCACTTGACCATTTCACTCCTGATTTAAATCAATTGTTAGGTCATATGCTAACATTTGAGCAGGATGTTAAAGGAGATGGTGACAAGAGTACAGGACATGCAATGTACTCAAAGGACAAGAAGAAGAATAGCAAAGGAAAACAACAAGCAGGTGAAGATGAAGGAACAACTACTCAAGCCAACTTCCTAAGAGGAAGAGGAGGTGGCAAAGGTAGAGGAAGAGGCAGGAACAACAAAGATGGAGGCAAAGCTTGCTGGATTTGTGGTAAGACAAATCACTTAGCTAATGATTGTTGGCATAATAATCAGAATAATGGTGGATACAATCAAAATTATAATTCAAGAGGAAGAGGTGGCAGAAATCAAAGAGGTAACTACAGAGGTAGAGGTGGAAGGAATTACTTTGGAAGAAATGCAGGTAGAGGATTCCAAAGTCAACAATACAACAACACCTACTACAATTATGCTTCATATCAAAAGGAAGATTCAACATTGATAATGAATGCAACTTGTGAAAGGCAGAGTGAAGATCAAAGAGTCTTCTACATTGACTCAGGGTGTAGCAATCACCTGAGTGGTAACATATCTTTGATGACTGATTTGGAAAGTAAAGTTTTTAATCATGTTGTTCAAACAGGTGACAACACAAAGCACAATGTGAAGTCAATTGGATCAGTGAAGGCCAAGGATGGAAGCACCTTATTGAGTAAGGTTTTGTATGTTCCTACAATCCCTAAGAATTTGATAAGTGTAGGTCAAATTGTTGAAAAGGGATATGAAGTAAGGTTCACTAATGATGGAGTATATGTGGAAGACCCTAGCCAAGGGTATAAACAGATTGTTTCAGGGAAAAAGGAAGGAAGATTATTTACATTGAAGATTCAAGGCAACATTGGTCATGCTATGTTCACATATGGAGGTCATAAGATCTCTGAGTTAGATCTTTGGCACAAGAGGCTTGGACATTTCAATGAAAGAGGTATTAAAGATATGGTTAACAATGGTTCAGTGCTTGGATTGCCTAATGTTGCAGGTCAACATATGACATACAAATGTGAGGCATGTCAATTAGGTAAGGCTCATAAACATTCCTATTCCAAGCATGGTTTTATGTACTCAGAGAAGCTTGAGTTGGTACACACAGATGTGTGGGGACCATCAAAAGATTTCAGTATAAATGGATCAAGGTATTATGTGATTTATGTTGATGATGCTACTAGGTGGATCACTATCTATGTGATCAAAGATAAGTCAGAAGTGTTTAATACATTTAAACACTATCATGCATATGCAGAAAGAATTACAGGTCATAAGTTGAAAAGACTAAGGTCAGATGGAGGGGGAGAGTATTTCTCAAATGAGTTCAGTGATTACTTATGGAATGCAGGTATAAAAAGGGAAATTACTTGCAGGTACTCTCCTCAACAAAATGGTGTTGCAGAAAGGAGAAATAGAACAATTGTTGAGTTTGCAAGATCCATGATGAAGGAGAAAAATTGCCCTAATTATTTGTGGGCTGAAGCTGTAAATACAGCCACTTATTTGGTCAATAGGCTACCATGTAAAGCCTTGCAAGGTATGACACCATATGAGGCTTGGTGGGGTAAAAGACCTACCTTGGATCATTGCAGAGTTTTTGGGTGTGTGGCATATGCATATGTGCCATCACAATTAAGACACAAATTGGAACCCAAAGCTGAAAAGTATGTTTTCATTGGCTATGATGACAAGCAGATGGGCTATAGATTGTGGAGTCCATCAACAAAACAATTTATGGTTTCTAAAGATGTTACATTTGATGAACAAAGCAGTTGGTATGCAGGTACAATCAACATCAATACAGGTGATGAAGAAGAAGTGAGTCAAAGAAAAGGTAAATCAAAAGTTCAGATATTTGATGAGCAAGAGAATAATGAAGTGCAGGTTGAAGTGGAAGAGACACCAAGATTTGATCCTGAATGTGAAGAGCCAGAAACCTCAAGGAGTGGAGAACTCAGAAGGTCAACAAGAAATAGGTGGCAACCTACAAGGTATAGTTATGATACTTCATTTCTAGCCACAAAAGATTATGCTTACATGGTGAATACAGATGAAGACCCTTCTACATATGAAGAGGCAAAAGGTAAGGAAAAATGGGAGAGTGCTATGCAGGAAGAATATGATGCACTATTGGAGAATCAAACTTGGGATTTGGTTCCAAAACCAAATAGTCAGAAGATTATTGGATGCAAGTGGGTCTACAAGACAAAAAGGTTTGCAGATGGAAGTGTGTCTAGATACAAAGCTAGGCTTATTGTCAAAGGCTTTGCTCAGACATATGGTATTGATTATGATGAGACCTATAGTCCTGTGGCAAAGATGACAACCATAAGGACACTTATTGCTATTGCTGCATGTAAAGGTTGGAAGCTATGTCAACTTGATGTAAAAAATGCTTTTCTGAATGGTTATATTTCAGATGATGTATTCATGGAGCAACCTCAAGGGTTCAGAGATAAAAGGTATCCAGATCATGTGTGCAAACTCAAGAGAGCTTTGTATGGCTTGAAGCAGGCCCCAAGGGCATGGAACTATAGACTTGTGAAGTTCCTAAAAGAACTTGGTTTTCAGGTGTTTAAAGCAGATAGTAGTTTGCTTGTCAAGGCAAGTGAGAATGGTTTCATATACATGTGCATATATGTTGATGATATAATTCTTACAGGTACAGATGAAGAAGGAATACAAAGGCTCAAGAGGCAAATGGAAAAGGAGTTCAAGATAAGTGACTTGGGAGACTTATCATACTTCTTGGGCATGGAGATTACATATACTCAACATGGAGTATTTGTGACCCAAGAAAGGTATTTGAAGAACTTGTTAATCAAGTTTAAAATGGATGATTGCAGGGTAGCACCTACACCAATGGAGGTGAATCACAAATTGAGTAAGTATGGAGGTGAAGAATTCAAGGACATGAGACAATATCAGAGTTTGGTTGGTAGCCTTATCTATGCTACTCTAACTAGACCTGATTTATCATATGCAGTAGGGGTTTTGTCTCAATTTATGCATTGCCCAAGGAAAGAACATTGGATTGCAGGACAAAGGGTGTTGAGGTACATTAAGGGTACACTCAATGAAGGTTTGTATTATGGGTTTACCTCAGATACAAATATCAAAATTTATAGTGATGCAGATTGGGCAGGTAATCCAGATGATAGAAGATCTACATTTGGATATATGTGTTATGTGGGAGATAAACTTATCTCATGGTGTTCCAAGAAGCAACATACAGTTGCTTTGTCTTCTACAGAAGCTGAGTATAAAGGCATGGTTGAAGCTGCAAAGGAAGTAATTTGGCTCAAGACCTTGATGAAGAGTCTTGATATTATGCATGGGGTACCAATTATATATGGAGATAACATGAGTTCATTGTACTTAGCTGCTAATCCTGTTTTTCATGCCAGGACCAAACACATTGAGATTCAGTATCACTTTCTAAGAGAGAAAGTGATGGATAAAGAGATTGAAGTAATCCATACTTCAACAAAAGATCAGATAGCTGATATTCTTACAAAAGGCTTGGATGGACCAAAGTTACAAAGGTTCAAAGACATGGCAGGTATAAAGAAGATAGTGAAGACCTCAATTGATGATTGAGGGGGAGCTGTTGGTGCAGACCAATCACCAATTGAAGGCTTGGAAGATTAAAGAGTGAAGGAAGGATCAACTATTGAAGCTTGGAAGAAAGACATATTCAGAGGATAAGAGAAGTGTACATATATGTACATTAGTATAGTCATAGGTGACTTAGATCTTTGTTTGAGTAAGAATCTTGTACAAATTATCTATAAATACTTTGAGAAAAGTCGGGGCATGTATGAGAGCATATGTAGAAGCCAAGATTGAGGAAGTTAGATGTCATGAGATAGAAAAAAAGTTAGTTGAGTTAGCTCTCATCACTCAGTTGTAATTTTCTGAGTTAATGAAGAAATATTGCGCCCGATCTTTCCGTGTCTGCTCCTTCTGTGTTTGATCAATTGTGAAATCCTTTTGAGGATATCTAAGTTGTTAGTTAATGAGCCTGTGACCTGAATTTCAGAGTCTAATTGTAAACAGGCTAGGAGAATTGTTAGTAGGAACATTCATATGTGTTGAATGTTTACAGTTCTCTGAAACAGGTGCAAATTTCGAGTTTAATCTTTTAGTCAATTCTCACTCCATAGTTTAAAGTTTTGTGCAAGTAAGCACTTAATCTTTAAGTTGGAAGGTGATCTACTCGTGGCTAGAAGCATTTGCTTAAACGGGTTTTGTACTGAGAGAATTGAAGTTAAGAAGTTAGGGGTGTCTAAATCGACTTCTCAGAAGTGCAGATTTAGACATAGGTAACTTGTGAAGTCAATTTCTCAAGTTATACTAAAGCTTTTGAAGTAATTCAACTTGGAGGTGATGCGCAATCTTTAGGAGATGATATGTACAAAGTTTCATAAAAAACGTTACACGTTTGATAAGTCAATGTGAAGAAATTCTGCAGCAGACTTTTCTGTGTTTCATCTTCTTCACAGATTTTCTCAAATTTGATAATTTGGAGATTGGACCTCTAATTTAGTGAAGGTTTTGACTTACTCTTGATATAGAGGTGTTCTAAATTCAAGAGTAAGTTGTTCTTTTGGAGATTAACACTCTCCATCAGGTGGAACTTCCCCTCTACATTCAAGAGGTTCTCATGGTAGTAAAAGTGCTAGTATGTGAAGACGAGGATCTTACCGAACCTCTTGTCTTGGGCCAAGACGGATCTATGATCATGCAATTGATGGAGAGTGTTAATCTCCAAAAGAACAAGCTACTCTTGTAATTAGAGCACCTCTATAACAAGAGTAACACTTGAGGAATCCTTGTCTTGAACAAAATGGAGTTGTAAAAATGGAAAATGGTTTTTAGTGACAAAAGTCACTATATTTATAGGGATTTGTTCTGAAAATTTGACATGTGCTTCTTGGAGCTCCCTACATGCTCCTTCTTCTTGTGTGTCCAGTTTAGTGATGCGCTTCACTGCTTGTGTGTGACCTTGACTGTCAACACTCCCCCCCTTCTAGAGTCTGTCGTCCCAGATAGACCCTTGTTGTAGTGGTTGTTCCCTGTAGTGTGTGGAGAGATAGTGTCCATCATGTATCCACCAGAGTGGTCCATCTTCTAATTGTAGCTTGGGCAGTTGTCTGGTTTGTCATCTTGTCATTGCTACCTTTGTATGGACTTCTTCCTTGTATTCCAACTTGATGGTGTCTTTGTGAGCTTTCGAAAATTGTGAGCTACTCAAAAGAGGTTGTCAATGTTGATTATGAGCAACTCTTGTTGTTGTCACTGTGATGTCCTCTGATTCTTCCAAAGATGCTTTCCTCGTTTTCATGCCAAGTACTTGTAACCCATAATGGATGATGGGTAAGTGCATTAGTGCATGGGTTTAACAAGATATGTGCCTTGTGCATGGCCAGGTAATGTGGCCCTATGCATGCATACTTGGGAAATGCATTGGAAGAGTTATGGTGCAAGAAATTGGGTCTTGAGCTAAGTGCTCAAGTGTATGCCGACGAAGAGGTTTCCTAATCGACCATGGTTATGTTGTTGTTGAAGCATACAATTCTTATCATGGTGAAAGTTCCGTCGATCGTCATTCTTCATGTTGTATGCCTGTCATGATGATTGACCACTAGCTTGGCTCTTGTGTTGATGGGTGTCCATCTTGATGGTTCTCATTAGAGATTGTTCAAGCATGCACTCCTGTCCTCTCGCTCTCTTTGTGTCTTTTTCTTTTCTTTTCCCCTTTTTTTCTTCTTTCTTTCTTTCTTTCTCTCCCTTTTTTTTTGTTGGAACAATGGAATAAAACAAGAAGAAAGATGTTAGCATCAATAAAATATTTTACCTATGTCAGATGTGTATCATATGCCTGGGATTCTCAATTGTGTCTATGCACGACCGTGTAAGGAGGCCCTATGTTAATGCATACTTTGGAAATGCATGACCTGAATGGTGCAAAAGACAAGGTTATGCCAAAGGCACATGGTTGTGGCTGGTCGAGGCTTTTGATGTTACTTGTGGACTTGATGCAATCTTTGTTTGGAGGTGTCGATTGAATCTTGCAATGATGTAATCCTCCTTATAGGGATCCATTTCAGAATAGTGTTTGGCCCTATAGACATAAGCTCTGTCCTCGTATCTTTGGGTGGTTGCTGAATTTTGGTATCCAGCATTGTTGGCTCTTTGGCTCTCTGGAAGCTAGTGGTACTTTGGGCTTCCACACCCATACCCTTTTTGGTTGTCGTTTTATGATTGTCGAAGAGGTGGGGTGATCTGCTTTGGTTCTTTGTGCTTGGTGTTGACCCTTGCTTCTCCTTGGCGTCTTTGTGGAAGCTTTGCTTGTGAGGGAGATTTGGGGTGTTTGTGCATGTAAGAATGTCTTGGGTACCCACATTTGTAATCTCCCTTTTTGAGCTTCAACTAACTTCTTTGGCACCCAAAATTGTACGTTATTATGGTCAGCTTCCTTCAATTGCTTTGGTACCCAAATTTGTCGAAGACCGTAGGATTGAGCTGGTCCTCGTTTCTTGGTGCTTCTTTTAGCATGGTTGGCTTGCCTCACTGGGAAGGGTTGTGGCAAAGCTGGTGGTTGTTCTCCTTTTCGTACCCAAATCTTCTTCATGCCCTGAGCTTCTTTCTTCTTGAATTCTGTCTGTCTAGTTGATATAGCAGATGTCTTTTTTTCTTGCCTCTTTGGTCGAGTTACACTCGCATTAGTATGGGAAAGAGAAGAGAGGTTTGCTGGCCTTTGAGCTTGTGCTTCCATGAGTTATTCCTTTGACTTTGTAGGGTTATTAACACACACAACATTTTCTTTGCAAAGTGTAGTTTCAGAAGAACTAAGAGAATCTGGGACCTCTGGATTTGTGAGCATGCATATTGCCTAATTTTAATGCAATACATTGTCCATGTACCCAAACTTGAAGGATTTGACTTCTTAGATTCAAGTTGACTGCATGGTCGTAAATCCAATCTTAACCCAAGACAAGTGGCTCTATAAGGTCCTCATCGTGACATACTAGCATTCTGACTTCCATGGGCATACCTTGAAGGTAGATGTGAAGTTCCACCTCGCCCAAACAAGGAGTTTCAACTCCTTCCAAACCTAGGGCTTGATGTTCAATTGTAGATCTTGGCAGTAAGAAAGTCTAACCGCACTAGTTGCTGCACCTGAGTCAATTAATGCTCTCACAGACCTTGCATTCTTCCCTTGTCCTATCGCTATGGTCACAAATGGACGTCGATCAATTATTTGAGAGGCAAGTGCACTTGATGTTTGACACATGGCCATGTGGTATCTTGGGGCCTCATGATTGATATCTAGGCCGAGGCGTCTTAACTTATTTCTCCTAATGTGTTCTCTAGCCTCTGCTTGTGCTTCTTCTCTAACCCTTAACTCTTCTTCTTTTCGTTTCTTAGCAGTGTTGAGTCTCTTTAGCATATCCTCTATAAGAGGTTCTTGATATAGCTTGACTCGACAACCACTGATATAATTTGGTAGGATATTACCTTCTAGTGTGGCCAATTGAACTGCACCGCTAGTGGAAATTCTATTGAAGATAATGGATCCATATCCTCTTTTTTAGAATTTACGGGCATGCTGTTTTAGTGTGTAAACCAACACTAGGTCTCCCTCTTTCAAGACTTTATCTTTGATATGTGCATCAAAGTATGCCTTTTGTCTTTTCTTTACAGCATAGATGCCTGTCGCCGCTCGTATTCTTGTCTCACCTAAGCATTCGAGATCAAAGATCCTAGAGGATAACTCGTATCCACTCCACTCATGCTCTTGTGCTACTTTTAAAGTTGGGATTAGGAAGTCGAATGGTAGCACAACATTTTGTCCCAAGACCATCTGAAATGGGGTGGCCTTGAGTACCATTTTATAGGCAACTCGGTAGGCCCAAACAACATGATGAAGTTGTTTGTCCCAATCAAAGCATTTGTTATTTACTAGTTTTGTCAGTACATTACATAGGATCTTATTTGTGCTCTCGGCTTGTCCGTTAGCTTGTGGATGATAGGGGGCAGACTTCTTATGTATCACCAAGAACTCTTGGAGGAGATTTTCAATGACTTCATTCAAGAAGTGTGTTCCTCTATCACTAACTAACTCTATTGGAAGTCCATATCTCGTGAACACGTTCTCAAATAAGAACCTTGCCGTCGTTTGAGCATCATTCTTTGTTGTGGCTTTGACTTCTACCCAATTTGTGAGGTAATCTGTAGCTACAATAATGTATTCGGCATGGGAGTTTCTCGTTGGGGGGTTAATAGGACCTACAAAGTCTATGCCCCACTTCGAGAATGCACGTCCTCCCATCATTGGTCTCAAAGGCATCTCATCTTTTCTAATCGGATATTGTGCACGTTGGCATGTGTCACATTTCTTCACATAGGTATGTGCATCCATATGAAGAGTGGGCCACCAAAGTCCTGAGAATAGAATAGTCTTGATTACTTGGTCAGGACCAAAGTGCCCACCTGCAACACTGCTATGAGCTGTTTCTAAGATTTTCAAATAGTCTGATTCGTGAACGCACAATATTAAGTAACCATCTTTGCCTCTTCGGTATAGGTTATCTCCTATTAAGGTATAGTCTAGAGCCTCTTGTTCCATGCTTCGTTTTCTTGCTAGACTTGCATCGCTGGGTAGTTCTACCAATGGAGCACTCCAATCTGGAATTAATGATACATGATAAAGAGTCTCATGCTCCACAGGGGGTTTCTTTTGGAACACTAGGCAATTCTTGATCCACTCATGAATTTCTTTGTCCATACTAGGCCAATACACTCCTAAACGTTTCAAATTTTGCAGTGTTTGTAGTTTAGAGTAGTGATTCCCTAGAAATCCTTCATGGGCTTGTTGCAACCAACTACTATGTTCATCGTCCTCGACACAACAAGCTATTGCACCTTCTGTATCTTGTTTGTACATGCTTCGTGCCAATATTTGATAGCTTTGTGACCGTACAATTTCATCCTTGTTCATCTTCACCTTCTTATTTGCGGGTCCAAAGGTTAGGACTAGTACCAACTTATTTGCCCATTTAGGAACAACTTCTAGATTGAACAGATAAGCATCGGGCAATTCATCAGACACTCCTTGCGGTGGCTCTCTTGAAGTGATGCAAGAAAGGTGATCCGCTCTGAGGTGGGTCTTACCTTGCCGAACAACCACTTCAAAGTCATATTCCATTAGTAAGAGGAACCATCTTACTAAGCCTCCTGTATTGCAAGGTTTATTGAGCAAGTATAATAAAGCTTGATGATCAGTGAAAAATTTGAACTTGTTGGCCAATAGATAGTGTCTAAACTTCTTTACAACATATACCATGCCTAAACCTTCTCTTTCGGTTGTGGTGTAGTTTCGTTCAACAGCATTCAATTGCCTACTAGCATAGGCTATAGGCAAATCTAAATTTCCTTCTCCTGTGGGTTGTGACAACACACATCCTATTGCAAAATTGGATGCATCCACATGTACATGGAATGGATTATTCCAATCAGGAGTGGTCAGTATTGGTGCTGTGCACAAGCGTCTCTTCAGCTCATTGAAGGACTTCTTGCATTCATCGTTCCACTCAAATTTTGTCAACAAGGCATAAAGAGGCTTAGCTATAATTGCATACATGTGAATAAACCTATGGTAATATCCACAATGGCCCATAAAGGCTTGTACCTCTTTAACATTCCTTGGCCTCGGCAACTCCGCTATGCCTTTTACTTTATCCTCATCTGTTGATATTCCATTCTTAGAAACAATATGACCTAAGATTTTACCTTGGCGTACCATGAACACACACTTCTATGGGTTCAGACACACTCGGTATTGTCTACACTTGTTGAAGATTTGTCTGAGCTCAGGAATGTGACATCTCCTTTCTTGGGAATGAGCACATAAATCGTCCACATATACTTCTAAGCTTTTTCGCAAGAACTCTTTGAAGACATGACACATGAGCCTTTGGAAGGTTGCAGGTGCATTAGTCAGCCAAAATGGCATCACACGAAATGCAAAGACTCCCCACTCTATGGCAAAGGCCATTTTGTGTTGATCTTCTATGGCAATGGCTACTTGGTTGTTACCTGAAAATCCATCAAGGAAGCTATAAACTTCCTTGCCCGCAACACGCTCCAATAAATGATCAATGATTGGAAGTGGATAGCTATCTCTAATCGTAGCGGCATTAACTTTTTTAAGGTTAATACACACACGTAACTTTCCATTCTTCTTGGGCACCACTACAACGGGGGGCACCCATTCAGTATGCTCAATTTCATAGATGAATCCAGCTTCAATCAATCTATCGATTTCTTCTTTTATTTTGGCTGCATAGGTGTCATTATATGTGTAGGGCTTCTGTTTGGTGGGCTTGGCATCTACTATCATGGGGATCGTATGAGAACAAACCTTTGGATCTACTCCCTTCAAGTCTCTATAGTGGCACACAAACACGTCCCTATATTCCCTTAACAAGGCTACCAACTCTGCTTCCTCTTCTTTACTTAGGTCATCTCCTATGTATGTACATCTCTCTTCGTTCTCTTCAACAGCGACTACGATTTTTTTGGTCTTTTCTTTGTTATCATATGCTTCTCCTGATGTGGCCTCTCTATTAGGCATTCGTACCAAAATTTTTTGGTCCTCAACTTCATATTTCTTGAAATTTTCTGGTACTTCGAACAATGATTCCTTCTCTTCTTGTTTCACTCCTTGCCTTTTCTTTTTCTTTTGACCTCCTTCACTTCCATCCTTTGAATTGACAGTTTTAATGCTTGTGAGAGGTTCTTCTTCCTTTTGGGTAAGTACTCCTATGTCTTTTAGATGGTGCTCCTCTGAAATAAAGCAACTATCCATCACAATGGACGCTAAATCGTCATCGTTCTCTTCTTTTTCTATGAAGTCACTAGGGTCGTATTCTTCTAGCAAGGGCTGACACATGAACACTAAAATGTCATAACCCTCTTCATCACAATGAGGCGTCCATTGTTCTTCATTAACTACAATGTCCATGGTAGCTAAGATTTCTGCCCAACCATGAGGCTCAAATTCGTCATCTGGAAAGATCATCGGTGTATAGGCTAGGTCTTTAATTGGTCTATCTCCTTGAGAAGTTCCTTTTTCTCTCGCTTTTAGGCATTTTTGCTCTTCTTTAGCGACCTTGCACATCCACAAATGAGTATCTTCATGCATCCAGTTGTCTCAGATGAACTTTTAGAATGCACAGAGATTGAATCTTCTTGCTCCTTATGGATAGGATTCCACTGTAGGGGTGGTACATCTCTGAAGGTGTAATCCTTCAAATTGACCTTGGTTGTGACCCCTAAGCGTTGCAAGTATAAGGAGTTGGTTCCCCAATCCTATACAACTTGCAGTTGTCGTAGGAAGGGCCTTCCTAGGATCATTTCGTAGGTAGTAGTTTTACCAAAGTCACATATAGCAAAGGTGTGCTCAAACTCTACACCACACATGGTTAGAGTTATCCCTTCTAGCAATCCTAGAGGTCTTTCAACATGGCCGTCAGCCATCTGAAGCTTCATTCTAGTTGGTCTTAATGCAGGTTTACCCCATTGCTTCCACAGGGAAGTGGTCGCAATAGCGACACCAGCATTAGAATCTATGATCGCCTTGGTTGTGTAACCTTGGTAGGTGATTGAAAGATAAGTATTACCTTCCTCACCTTCACTCATGTCCCCTATTTTGTCTAGAGGTATCTATGGAACTTTTTGCTTAGATTCTGCTTTTGGCATATTGGAAGCAAGTTCTGGAACCTGATCCTTCACATGACTCCATAGCTCAGGTTTTGCTTTGAGCAGCTCTTCCACAGTGAGATGACACTGAACCTTAGTGTTCTTCACGACATCCGTGTTTCTTGGAACCACCGAGTCTTCGTTTCTGATCAATATTGTGGGAGCTCTGATCTAGAGAGATTTAGATTCCCATGGGCCTGTGAACTGTGGCAACTCTTGTAAAGAATTGGATTCAAATCCTGAACTTTCCTTTTCTTGTTGCTCTACTTGGTCTCCATAAATAGATGGAATGTCTTGTGGGAATTGATCATGACGGTCATCAATTTCAAGAATAGGAGGGGAAACATCCTTCTCCTTGGCCCATTTCTCTTCTTGTATTTCCCGCAAGAACTTTTGAGTGTGCTATTGAATTGAAAGAGGTTCTCCCTCATCTATGGAGTCAGGAACATAGACTTTCTGTGGTGATGAGCTTTCTCTTTGAACAGTTGGTTGAGCCTGTGGAGGTAAAGAAACTTGAGGTTTATTTACCAACTCCTCTAATCTATCTAGTAAGCCCTGGAAGTGCAAGCCCGGTGTAATAGCATTCGTTTGATTGAATGATTGATTGGCCTCAAACACAGCTTGAGCTAGTTCCACCATTTTTATGCACATTTTTGTCCGTTCAATCTCTAAATCTCCTCTAGGGTAGCTCTTGTCTAGGTTTGCAGGTGTTGGCCCTTCTTGAAGTCGAGCCTAGTATGCCTTGAACATTATGTCCAAGTGTTCTGGGGTTGGATCTGCAAGAACAGACCCTAGTTGTGGTCTATTTACAATGGTTGGTGGGTGGGGGTGAGGTGGTGTGGATGGAGTTTTGGCATGCGAGAGATTTTGAGAGGCATTATCTTCTATTTTTGTTTTTGCATCTTTTAGACTTTCTTCTAGTTCGGATAACTTTTTGGTCCACTTACGATTGGCCTTCTCTCTAGTATCCTTCCATGTTCTTGTTCTTCTCCTACTAGGCTCCGCTGACTCACTTGGCTCTGATTGCTCAGCTGGTTTAGCTTTTTGTGAGGCTTGTGCCCTAGTAACTGCATGTATGGGAGCCACTTTATCGCTATCAGAACTTGAATCCCCTACTAGGCCTACTACATTAACAGGTGTAACCTTTGGTGCACTAGATGGATGTCCGGGACAATCTCTCAACAGCTGTTCCTTGCCACACTCAAGACAAACGACTTGAATTGTGATGTTATGCCCTTGCGTCGGAGATAGTGGTTGAGGTGGTTGTTTTCCTGGTATAGGTTGAGGGTGGCTATATCCTCCATGTTCATACGTTCTAGTTGCTCCTCGTGGTTTTGGACATGGGTTATACCTGGGAATTTCTCTGTCTTGTTCTCTAGGAGGGTACCCGTATGGTCTACATTGGGGTGGTGCAAGTGGTCGTGGTTGTGTATTCATTGGATAGTATTCGATGTTGTGGTTGGGGTACTTCTGCTCACTATAAGAGTACATGTTAGGCTCTTGAGTTGGGTGTCTATCGTAAGGATAAGGTTGTGATAACCCTAGTCCTTCTCTGGTGCAAGCATGAGATGGATGGTCTCCACCGCAAAGTGTGCAACTTCCTAACATTGGCAATCTCAAGGAAGAGTTCTGGTAGTTCCTTTGTCCTTGTACCCCTAATTTCTTGGCCACTAACTCTGCCACTTCCTCCACATAGCTCGAACTAGAAGTTTTATTGCTCCTTGTATCCACTGATTTGGTAAGATCTTGTGTGATTTTGAGATCCTCAGCTAAGTTGTCTTCCAAATCTATACATTCTTGAAGACACTCACTCAGAGTTTTCACCCGTTTTACGTATACTAACATTCTCAATGTTCCATTGGTTAGACCTTCTAAAAATAGGGATATCATTTTCTGTTGAGAAGGTCTCTCTGTCACAGGGCATCGGTCTCTATATTGACTAAATCTTCGTGCTGCATTTTTTATTGTCTCGTTAGGATCTTGTTTGAAACTATGTAGTAAGGATGACAAATGGTGCTTGATCCCTCGCTTAGTGAATTCCCAAAAAACTTCTTGGAAGAAATGTTCAATATGTCCAAAACAATTTGGATCCAAGGATTGAAACCAAGTTAAGGCTATTCCCCTGAGGGTTAGCCCAAAGGATTCATATTGCATGAAAAAGTCATCCATTTGCTCTGCTCGCAATACCTGCTTGAATTCTACAATGTGGTCATAGGGCTCTCCTATGCCATCGTAACGAGTTCGCATACATTTGGCCAATTGGATTGGTCTCACTCTTTTACCTGGCTCTGGGGATCGCATTATGATGGGAACACCTTGGGGTGGTTCATTCCTAAAGGTAGATCTATTCATATTTCCCATTCCCTGGCTAATGTGGCCATGGGGGTTAATTCCTGGCATGGTGAATTGCTCATGTGGTCTTTCAGGTCTACTACCTTGGCTCATTTGTCCTAACATCACATTTTCTATTCTTTGCTGGGTCTTGAATGGGTTTTGTGAGGTAGTTGCATGATCTCGAGCTAACTCTCCTCTTTCATTAATCTGATCAGGGTTTTCAGTTATCATATACATCTAGCCCATCTTGTCCATGTAAACTCCACCTTCATACTTAACAGCTCGTCTTGGGAGTATCTCAGATTCTGTAGTGTTCATCATTCTTGCTACTGACCTGTGTAGATCATGGAGGTAGATGGGTATTCCTTGCAAGTTAGTGGATATGTATTGAATAGACGTTCGATATTCCCCTTCTACTATAGACATAAATCCTTCCCTAGGTACTGAACTATGCATGTCTTCAGAAGCCAAGAGTCTCTCCCAGTTAAATGACATTTCTAACTCACTCGTCTATGAACTCAGCATGTGGTGCTAACCACTGAGTTGTGAGCCCCTGACTTTGTTGTGTGGTTGACCTTAGTTTCAAGTGATTTGGTACTTTATCTATCTCTTCCTAAGTATCAACTAGAGCTCAGGTTCATAAGCCTTGTCTACAAGTCCAAAATTGTCCTTTGAATTGCTAAAAATCTTGTGGAACCCCTTGCTTCCTAGTCCAACTTGAGGGTCAACTTCAAAGATCACTCCGAATAGATTTCATATGAGAAAGTTATGCCAGTTCAAGGTTCTGGGGGTTTAAAATAGGGAAACAGGATCTCTCTGGGAACTCAGAACAGGCGATATGATACCAGCTTTTCACGATACGATACCTTTGTCTTACACGATACCACTTCAGACGACACCACCTTAGACGATACGATACCACCAAGGTGATACCAACTTCCACGATATGGTATAATTAGGTTGATTACTGATGATGTACATTGTTCCTTCTTTGTCTATGTAAGCATCTCTTTTGAATTTCACCATTGGACGTTTGAACCCAATGGATTGGTCAGATTTATGCAACTGAACCACTGATCTTCCCAAACCATCCTCATAGATAGGAGCACCTAGGTGGTTGGTTTGGACGTATTTTAATTGGGTCCTGTAGGGTCCTTTGGGCCTTTCTAAGTATGTTACGTGCAAGAGAACAAGGATTACAACCACCACATGCTAGAGAGATGACTCTCCTCCCAACCAAATGCCTCTTTATATAGCTTTCTCCAGGGGACTGGCTTCTTGGGCAGGTGGATACTAACCATCCATGTGTCATCCATGTAACTGCATGTGTGCCAAGTGTCATAGTTAACTCGAGCTAACTCAAGTGGATGCTTCTAGAAGGCGCTAGATCTCTTTGGGCAAAATACTCTCCCCATGTCCCCCATGGGGATTGAACCCAAGACCTCCTCCTTCACATCCTTGAGACTTAACTGATGGAGAGGATTAATCTCCAAAAGAACAAGCTACTCTTGAAGTTAGAGCACCTCTATATAAAGAGTAACTCAAATCTTTCACCAATTTTGAGGATTAATGATCAATTATAAAGATTTTGGATAAACTGTGAAGAAGATGACTCTACGAAAAGTCTACTGAACATATCTCTCCCATTGACTTACCAAAAATGTGTAGAGTTTTTTATAAGATTTGCATAACGTGTCGCTATAGTTTGCGCACCTTCTCCAAGTTAAATCATTTCAAAAGACTCAGTAGATCTTGAGAAATGAACTTAATAAGTCACCTATGTCTAAAACTGTTCTTCTAAGAAATCGATTCAGACACCTATAACTTCTAGCACTTGGTTCTCTTAATCTAGAACCCATTTATGCAAATGCTATTAGCCATAGGTAGCTTACCTTCCAGCTTAAAGATTGAGTGCTTTCTTGCTCAAAACTTTACACTGTGGAAGGAGAACTGACCAAAACATTAGCATCAAATTTTCCACCTCCTACAACTTCTCTTGTTTCCAATTACACATGTAAATGTTCCTATACTTAATTCTCTTAGCGTGATCACAATTAGAAGCTGAAAATTTGTACAGAGGTCAATCAACTATAGACTTAGACTTGTACAAAAGCATTTCACAAAAGATTCAACACAGAAGGAAAATACTCAGAAAGATCAGGCGCAACATTTTTCATTTCTGAGAAAATTTACATCTGAGTGATGAGAGAGATTCTACTCACTTCTAGAGTGTCTAATGCCATCTAATTCTCATCCAAGCTTGTTCTCACATAATCTGTCATATTTGCCCCGACATTTTTCCTTGTATATATAGGCAAATATTTACAAGCTCTTGACTATACAAAAGTATAAGTGAACTATCTCTGAATTAATGTACATATGTGTACACATCTTCATCTTCTGGACATGCACTTCCTTCAAGCTTCATAATTTGATCTTTTCTTCAGTCCTTGGCTTCAATTCTTCATCAAAACATAAATTTTTGATTGCCTTGCACCAAGAGGTCCCCCTTAATCATCAATTGAGGTTTTCTCTAACTTCTTTATACTTGCCATGTCTTTGAATCTCTATAGCTTTGGCCCATCCAAGCTTTTGGTTAGCATATCAGCTATCTGATCTTTTGTTGAAGTATGTATGACTTCAATCTCTTTATCCATCACCTTCTCTCTTAGAAAGTGATACTGAATCTCAATGTGTTTAGTCGTGGCATGAAAAACAGGATTAGCAGCTAAATACAATGAACTCATGTTATCTTCATGAATAGTGGGTATACTCTGAGTAATATCAAAACTCTTCATGAGAGTCTTGAGCCATATTACTTCCTTTGCAGCTTCCACCATACCTTTATAATCTGCTTCTATAGATGACAAAGCAACTCTGTGTTGCTTCTTTGAAAACCATGAAATTAACTTATCTCCCACATAACACAAGTATCCATAAGTTGATCTCCTATCATCAAGATTACCTGCCCAATCTGTATCACTATAAACCTTGATGTTTGTATCTGATGTAAAACCATAATACAAACCCTCTTTGAGTGTACCCATAATGTACCACAACACTCTTTGACCTGCAATGCAATGTTCTTTCCTAGAACAATGCATGAATTGAGACAATACTCCAACTGCATATGACAAGTCAAGCCTAGTTAAAGTAGCATAGATCATACTACCAACCAAACTTTGATATAACTTCATGTCCTTGAACTCTTCTCCTCCATATCTGCTCAATTTGTGATTCACTTCCATTGGAGTAGGTGCTACACTACAATCATCCATTTTAAACTTGATCAACAAGTTTTTCAAATACCTTTCTTGAGTTACATACACTCCATGTTGAGTGTATGAGATCTCCATGCCCAAGAAATATGACAAATCTCCCAAGTCATTGATCTTGAACTCTTTCTCCATTTGCTTCTTTAGGCCTTAAATGCCTATCTCATCTGTACCTGTAAGAATTATATCATCAACATATATGCACATGTAAATAAACCCATCTTCACTTGCTTTAACAAGCAAGCTACCATCTGCTTTAGATACTTGGAAACCAAGTTCTTTGAAGAACTTCACAAGTCTATAATTCCATGCCCTTGGGGCCTGCTTCAAGCCATACAAAGCTCTCTTGAGCTTGCATACATGATCTGGATACCTTTCATCTCTGAATCCTTGTGGTTGGTCCATGAAAACATCATCTGAAATATAACCATTTAAAAAAGCATTCTTCACATCTAGTTGACATAATTTCCAACCTTTACATGCAGCAATGGCTATGAGTGTTCTGATAGTTGTCATCTTTGCCACAAGACTATAGGTCTCATCATAATCTACACCATATTTCTGAACAAAACCTTTCACAACAAGTCTAGTTTTATATCTAGACACACTTCCATCTGCAAATCTCTTTGTCTTGTAAACCCATTTGCATCCAATGATCTTCTGACTATTTGGTTTAGGAACTCAATCCCAAGTCTCTTTCTCCATCAATGCATCATACTCTTCCTGCATAGCTTTCTCCCAATTTTTCTTACCTTTTGCCTCTTCATATGTAGAAGGGTCTTCATCTGCCTTTATCATATAAGCATAATCTTTGGTAGCCAAAAAAGAAGTGTCATAACTATACCTTGTAGGTTGCGATTTATGTCTTGTTGACCTTTTGAGTTCTCCACTTCTTGAGGTTTCTGGTTTATCAAATTCTGGATCAAACCTTGGCACTTCTTCTACTTCAACCTGTACTTCATTGTTCTTCTCTTCATCAAATATCTGAACCTTTGATTTACCTTTCTTTTGATCCACAATTTCTTCATCACCTGCATAAATATTGATTGTACCTGCATACCAAGTAGCTTGCTCATCAAATGTAATATCCTTAGATACAAGGAATTGTTTTGTGGATGGACTCCACAACCTATATCCCATCTGCTTATCATCATATCCAATAAACACATATTTTTCAGCTTTAGGCTCCAATTTATGCGTCAATTGAGATGGCACATATGCATATGCCAAACATCCAAATACTTTGCAATGATCTAGAGTAGGTCTCTTACCCCACTATGCCTCATATGGTGTCATAACCTGCAAAGCTTTACATGGTAATCTATTAACCAAATAAGTAGTTGTATTTACAACCTCAACCCACAAATAATTTGGGCAATTTTTCTCCTTCATCATGGATCTTGCAAACTCAACAAGAGTTATATTCCTCCTTTATGCTACACCATTTTGTTGAGGAGAGTACCTGCAAGTAACCTCTCTCTTTATACCTGCATTCCACAAGTAATCACTGAACTCATTAGAGAAATACTCTCCCCCTCCATCTGACCTTAGTCTCTTCAACTTATGACCTGTAATTCTCTCTACATACACATGATAATGTTTGAATGTATTGAATACCTTTGATTTATCTTTGACCACATATATAGTGATCCATATGGTAGCATCATCAACATACATCACATAATACCTCGAACCATTGATACTGAAATCCTTTGATGGTCCCCACACATCTATGTGTACCAACTCAAGCTTTTCTGAATACATAAAACCATGCTTGGAATAAGATTGCTTATGAGCCTTACTTAATTGACATGCCTCACATCTGTATGTCATATGTTGACCTGCAACATTAGGCAATCCAAGCATTGAACCATTATTAACCATATCTTTGATACCTTTTTCATTAAAGTGTCCAAGCCTTTTGTGCCAAAGATCTAACTCAGAGATCTTATGTCCTCCATAGGTATACAAAGCATGACCAACATTACCTTGGATCTTCAATGTGAACAATCTTCCTTCTTTCTTTCGTGAAACAATTTGTTTATACCCATTGCTAGGGTCTTCCACAAACACTCCTTCATTAGTGAACCTAACTTCATAACCTTTTTCAACAATTTGACCTACACTTATCAGATTCTTAGGAATTGTAGGAACATACAAAACCTTACTCAAGAGAGTACTTCCATCATTGGCCTTCATTGATCCAATTGACTTCACATTATGCTTTGTATTGTCACCTGTTTGAACTACATGATTAGTTACCTTACTATCCAAATTAGTCATCAAAGCTATGTTGCCACTCAGATGATTGCTACACCCTGAGTCAATGTAGAAGAATCTTTGGTCTTCACTTTACCTTTCACAAGTTGCATTCATTATCAATGTTGAATCCTCCTTCTAATCTGAAGCATAATTGTAGTAGGTATTGTTGTATTGCTAACTTTGGAATCCTCTACCTACATTTCTTCCAAAGTAACCTCTACTACCTCTACCTCTGAAATTACCTCTTTGATTTTTGCCACCTCTTCCTCTTGAATTAAAATTCTGATTATATCCACCATTACTCTGAGTATTATGCCAACAATCATTAGATAAGTGATTTGTCTTACCACAAATCTAGCAAGATTTAACTCCATCTTTATTACTCCTGCCTCTTCCTCTACCTTTGCCACCTCCTCTTCCTCTTAGGAAGTTAGCTTGGCTAGTTGTGCCTTCATCTTCATTTGCTTGTTGCTTCCCTTTGCTATTCTTCTTCTTATCCTTTGAATACATTGCTTGACCTGCACTCTTATCACTTTCACCTTTGACATCCTACTCAAAGGTTAGCATATGTTCTAGCAACTGATTTAAATCAGGAGTGAAATGATCAAGTGATAATTTAGTAGACAAAATGAATGGCTTCCATTTGTCATCACCTCTCAAACCTGTAAGGATTTGCCTTACCAATTTATCCTCCTCAATGTCTTCATCAAATGCTCCTAATGCATCTGCAATGTCCTTCATCCTTGTTACATAATCTGAGATAGATTCAGAGGCCTTCTTCTTGAATGTAGTAAATTCTGCCCACAAGGATGCCTTCCTTGACTTTGTGGTGTTTTGGAAATGCTCCTCCAAAGCATTCCATATATCACTTGCACTTTCAAGACCTCTAATGCGAGGTAGCAAGTAGTCATTAACTGCCATGTAAATAATGCTCCTGGCTTGAGCATCTTTCTTCATCCAAGTCTTCAAATCAGATAATTCCTCCCTAGTTGGAACACTAGGATCTCTGAATTGAGGGTTTTCTTCTTCACCTATGATGTATCCTATCAAATATTTGCTCATAAGGTGAGATTCCATCCTCATTGACCATGCTGGATAGTTCTCTCTATCCAACTTCTCTATTTGAAGAGAATCTCACATCCTTTCTTCACCTGTATATTGAATTCTAGCTTTACTTTGAATGATACTCCTTTTGTCTTCCTTGATGTCATATGGCCTCCTTCTCAAGCTTTTCTCTCAAGCTTTCACCTTCTAAATCTTTAATTGTTGAATTCTTTATGTCTGCAGCAGTCGGGGTCCTCCTTCCTTCAATTTTGATACTTCCTGCTTTGATACCACTGATGGAGAGGATTAATCTCCAAAAGAACATGCTACTCTTGAATTTAGAGCACCTCTATATCAAGAGTAACTCAAATCATTCACCAATTTTGAGGATTAATGATCAATTATAAAGATTTTGGATAAACTATGAAGAAAATGATTCTACAGAAAGTTTGCTGCACATATCTCTCTCGTTGACTTATCAAATGTGTAAAGTTTTTGATACAACTTTGCACAACGTGTTGCCTATAGTTTGCACACCTTCTCCAAGTTAAATCATTTCAAAAGACTCAGTAGATCTTGAGAAATAAACTTAACAAGTCACCTATGTCTAAAACTATTCTTCTGAGAAATCTATTCAGACACCTATAACTTCTAACACTTGGTTCTCTTAATCTAGAACTGTTTTATGCAAATGCTTTTAGCCATAGGTAGCTTACCTTCCAACTTAAAGATTGAGTGATTGCTTGCTCAAAAATTTACACTATGGAAGGAGAACTGACCAAAACATTAGCATCAAATTTTGCACCTCCTGCAACTTCTCTTGTTTTCAATTACACATGTAAATGTTCCTATACTTAATTCTCTCAGCCTGATCACAATTAGAAGCTGAAAATTTGTACAGAGGTAAATCAACTATAGACTTAGACTTGTACGAAGGCATTTCACAAAAGACTCAACACAGAAGGAAAATACTCAGAAAGATCGGGCGCAACATTTTTCATTTCTAAGAAAATTTACATCTGAGTGATGAGAGAGATTCTACTCACTTCTAGAGTGTCTAATGCCATCTAATTCTAATCCATGCTTGTTCTCACATAATCTCTCATATTTGCCCTGACATTTTTCCTTGTATATATAGGAAAATATTTACAAGCTCTTGACTATACAAAAGTATAAGTGAACTATCTCTAAATTAATGTACATATGTGCACACATCTTCATCTTCTGGATATGCACTTCCTTCAAGCTTCATAATTTGATCTTTTCTTCAGTCATTGGCTACAATTCTTCATCAAAACATCAATTGTTGATTGCCATGCACCAACATTAACCATAAGTGGATCACTTGTTCACAAGAGCACAAGACCTTCTAGTAAGTCTAAATTCGAGATCGTTGGTCATACACACGGATGAACAAACGCTGTCCGATTTCAGATCCCTCTAAATCGACCGGATCCCAAGATCATAAACTTACTTTATTACATTCTTTCCCCTTGGAAAAATATTTTCGTCCTAAAAAAATTAGCTATATATCTAATGTAGGCAACCCCCGAGCCTCATGTTCTAAAACTAAAAGAACATGGTCATGTTCTAAAACTAGAAGAACATATCTCATCTGTGTGGTGGCGTCCCTTCCCAAATGATTCAAAACACTGTCCCATTTTTCACTTTGATGAACTGGACAAAGTACAAACTAGTGAAAGAATAATAAGGGTGGATCTAAAAACATCCTTGGCCAATTCACAGTTCCTCGATGTGCAATCTAGGCATAAACATGTGAACTCGGTGGATTCAAATTACTACTCCATTTCTGGGCATGACTGGTGCATGGACAAAGTAATGAAGGTGGGATTCTTACCCCTCACAAGACTTTGAGAACTCCTGATTCACTTGAATTTGTTTTGGAGAACTCAAAGTTTGGTTGTCCCAAACATCTAACTTGGATGTTTGTACAATGGTTAACTCCTATCCAATAGTTACTTGATTTTTTCACCCAACTAGAGGACTACTTTGTCCAAATGGGTTAGAAATCCTATGTAAACTCTAGAAGATAGTTTAACATTTACTTTGAGTCAACCATACTATAACTTGACCAATTCAAACTCAAAATGAAAATTGTCCAACCTAGGACACTTTTCTCATTGAGTTAGAAGTTTTTGGGAATTGTCAATCTGATGAGTAATTCCTAACTTGTCTATCCTAGAGTATACTGGACTCTAGGAAATCATTTATGCTATAACTTGAAGCAAACTCAAATGAATAAGTTAATCTTGAACGTATCATCTTTCAATGTTTGAAAAGGTTCTTGTATAGAACATCTATCTAGGATGTTTTAATTTAGTTACCTGGTTCTATCTGGCTAACCCTTGACTTTTATGAGAAGAATCAGATACCATATCTGAGTCAAATCCAAAAGATTCAGAAATCAGAAAGAAAGAACTAAAACTCTGTTCAACCAATTCAAACTTTGAAGATACGTAAACTTGCTATGAGTCAAAGTCTAGATGACTAATGACTTTAACTTTTCAAAGATCTATTTCAATAGGGTATTGAAGCATTTTCTCTATCTTTAAGAGAAATAAGCTAGATTCTCAAAAAGATTTAGAGCAAATCTAAAATATCATCCAACCATAAGATACTAGTGTGGTAACCATCATTAGTGTGTCGACCCACTAAGGTTGTGTTGATGAGTTTTGTATTCAAATAATGCTTCTCTTACTAAGTTCAGCTCATATTCAGTCTTTCTGACTCCTTACTAGGAATCCAATTCTTGTGCATTTCTTTGAGTCAAAAGAGTGAATTTACAAAGTTGCACTAGGAACTTGATGCTTGACTTAGTCAATCAAATCCTTGGTTGAAAAAATTAACTCAAAGTTCCGAATTAACAACACTTTATCTTGAAGTGTTTGAAGACGATCTTGGAAGTTAATTACTTCATATCTGTTGGTGCATTTTACCCAAGCCTACATGCTTGATATATTTGATATCATCCTCATTTGTAAGTCACATGAGTAGTCATGTGAACACCTCTTGTAAAAGAGTTCATTTTTATCTCTTATATTTGAAAAAAGAAAAAAGGAAAAGGATGGCTTACCTCATGCATGATGTAAAAGCAAATTCGTGGCTATAACTACCAAAATCACAAATTTTTGAGCTGAGGGAATATCTCCTAACTTTGGGGATCACTTTTAGGTGGATCCATTCGAATTCGAATTCAAAACTCCCTCCAAGAATAGCTATAAAAGGAGCAAGAAGGAAGAGGCGATCAGCAAGCCTTGTACGTGACCACTTCATGTCATTTTGTAGAGATTGAAGAGCTTACTCCATAGCTCTATCATTCTATTCCCATTGTGCAAAGATTCATTGCCAATGTGGTTGTAATCATATATGAATTTATACATTTATCATCATTTACTTCTCTGTTTTGTTCTCTGCTATACTCACTCAGAGCAGTACCTTAAGAAGGTCACATCTCGAGTTCTACTGATCTTTTTTCAGTGCTATAATGTGTGTTGGATAGCTCTTACTGTCTAGTTTCTGCATATCAATTTTGAAGGTCATTGAATTTATAGTTTTGGAGATATCTGCATTTTACTGCTCACTAGTCTATCTCTGCAGAGCCCCGAGAATGGTGGGCATGTTCCAGAAATTGATGAAACTTGTTCTCAATGCTCAGTCCATCATTTGAAGTGTTTTAACTTGGATTGGGAAGCGTGCTAAGTCTATTTGCTATGCCCAAAAGGAATTGTTCAAATTCTTACCAGTTTGAGAGCACTGTTCATTTTTTCCAGCAGCTGTATGTCCAAAAATAGCAAGTTTTGGGAGCTAGTCATTTCGCAACTAGTCTGTCTTGACTTAAACTTTTGGGATACATGTTCCAGAGTACTTGGCTGATATTTTGGTGGATTTAGGAAGCTCAAAGGGTCTACTAATAAACTCTGAAGTCGCAGTTGGCTGGTGTGAAGCTGGTTGTAGCAACACCTACTCATCTTTGGATTGCATCCACCATCTCTCTTCACAGTGGTATCAGAGCATACTCAAGCAACATGGGAGATGGATTTCCATCAACAATTGACAAATTGGATCGAAACAACTACGCGGCATGGTCTCTAAGGATGGAGGCTTACCTTCAAGGGAGGAATCTATATGGATTCATATCCGGAGATGAAGCAATGCCAACCATGAGGAACAAAGGGCAACCATCACATGAAGAAGTGGAAGGACTTTCGTATTGGTGTTCGAAGGATGCACTTGCAAGGTCCTATATTCTAAACTCAATCTCTGATTTTCTTTTACCTCATGTCAAGGGATGCAAGACATCAAGAGAGACCTGGAATGCACTTGCTTCTTTCTTCTCTTCCAACACTCGAGCAAGGAAGAACCAATTGTGGATGGAGTTCACAACAATGAAGAAAATCCCAAAGAAAAATGTGACTGATTATGTCACAAAGATGAAGGAGATTTCTGACCAACTTGGAAGCATTGGAGAGGTAATTGAAGAGGAGTAAATCATAAGACAAATAATGAATGGAATCAAAGCAGACGACTGGGAGTCATTCACAACAGCCATGGATTTATACATGGATATGCATGTACCCGACCTCAACACACTCATGGGCCAACTCTTCACTCATGAAGCAAAGATTAGCAAAGGTGGTGAGTCCTCAAGAGGTAATCAAACTTCTGCCTTATATTCTGATAAAGCTAAGGTCAAGGACAAGTCAAAGAATAGGAAGAATGAAGATGAAGGAAGCTCTTTCCAAGCAAACTTTGTAGGTAGAGGAAGAGCTAGAGGAAGAGGCAGAGGTGGAAAACAAGGCAAGGGGAGATTCCAATCATCTCAACCTTGCAACATATGTGGCTTATCTAACCATACTACTGAAGAATGTTTCAGGAACCTGACGAACTCAAGAGCAAGAGGATTCAATAGAGGTGGCTATGGATCAAATAGAGGTAGATACAATGGAGGCTACAACAACAACAACTACTACAACAACAATTACAACAACAACAACTATCAAAGTGGCCATAGAGGAAGAAGAGATTATAATAACTATGCAGAGGACCAAAGTCAAGAAGATTCATTATTGATTATGAATCTATCAGCGAAGAAGGGTAAGGATGATGATCACATATTTTACATTGATTCGGGATGCTCGAACCATGTAGCAGGAAATGTGGCTTTACTTCTGATTTGGAAGATCCTCATAAGAAGCATGAAGTGCAGACAAGAGATGACACAAAGCACTCAGTGGAGAAGATAGGTAATGTGAAGACATCAGATGGGAATATGAACCTCTTAAGCAAAGTCTTGTATGTCCCTACAATTACCAAAAATTTAATAAGTGTTGGACAGATTGTTGAAAAAGGATTGCAGGTTAGATTCAATCAATTTGGAGCATATGTTGAAGACCCAAGGCAAGGCTTTAGAAGGATTGCCAAAGGAGACAAGATAGGAAGGCTTTTCACTTTTGAAGTGGAAGATACAAAGAACATAGCTTTGTTTAGCTATGGGTCTCAAACTCTAACAGAGTTGGAGATATGGCACAAAAGGCTTACTCACATTGGTGAGAGGACACTCAAACAGATTTGCAGGGACCAAGGTGTACTTGGTTTGCATAATATCACAAGGAAACACATGATTTATAAGTGTGAAGCTTGTCAACTCGGCAAGACTCATAGACAACCTTTCAATAAGAAAGGATATATGTATCAAAATCCTTTGGATCTAGTGCACACGGATGTGTGGGGTCCAAGTAAGGAGCCATCTATATCAGGCTCAAGATATTATGTGTCTTTCATAGATGATTGTAGCAGGTGGACCATTCTGTTTTTCATGAAGCACAAGGATGAAGTGTTTAATTTCTTTCAGAAGTATATTGCTCTTGTTGAAAACCAAACAGGTAGGACTTTGAAACGACTCAGGTCAGATGGTGGAGGAGAATACTTCTCTTCTGAATTTGATGCCTTCTTGCATGAAAGAGGCATTAAAAGGGAAGTCACTACAAGGTATACACCCGAACTCAATGGTGTAGCAGAGAGGAGGAACATAGCTATTGTCGAAGCTGCAAGGTCCATGCTCAACAAAAAGGGATTGCCGAACTACCTATGGGCAGAGGCTGTGTCGACAGCCACATATCTCATAAATAGACTTCCATCGAAGTCACTAGATGGAACCACTCCATATGAAGTGTGGAATGGACGAAGACCTAGTCTAGAGCATTGCAAAATCTTTGGATGCTTAGCCTATGCTCACATTCCTTCTCAACTAAGAGGGAAATTGGATCCCAAGGCAGAGAAGTGTGTATTCATTGGTCATGATCAAAACCAAAAAGTACATAGATTGTACAATCCAACCAATAAAGGATTTTCTGTGAGTAGAGATGTAATTTTTGATGAAAACAAATCATGGTTTGATGATGACAGGAAAGTGAAGCTGCCTTATGACTTGGATGAAGATTTTCCATCACTTCAACCAAAGGAGCCAAAGCAGATTGAAGAAAGTGATTCGGAGATTGACCTAGAAGACTTGAAAAGACTAAAGCTATGGAAGAACAAAGGAAAAGCAAAGATGTAGGATGCTACATATGGACCCGAGAGCTCACATCAACCACTTAGAAGGTCTTCAAGGGAGAAGAAGAAACCAGAGAGGTTTGGTTATGATACTTCTTTGGTCACCAAGCACTCAATCTACATTGCAAAGGATTCAACCAATGAAGAGCCTACCACAATTTAAGAAGCACAAAGCAAGAAAGCTTGGAGAGATGCAATGGATGAAGAAATGGAAGCCTTGAAGAAGAATGACACTTGGGAGCTTGTACCTAACAAGCCATCTATGAAGATAATCGGATCTCGATGGATATACAAAATCAAGCGGAATCCAGGTGGAAGTATAAATAGACACAAAGCAAGGTTAGTTGCTAAAGGGTTTGCTCAAACCCATGGTATTGATTATGAGGAGACTTTCTCTCCTGTTGCAAAAATGCCTACAATTACGGTTCTCATTAGTCTTGCTGCATCTAGAAATTGGAATCTTTATCAACTTGATGTAAAGAATGCTTTCTTGAATGGATGGATTTCTGAGGAAGTGTATATGGCACAACCTCCTGGATATGAGGATGCACATCATCCTAACTATGTATGCAAACTAAAGAAAGCTTTGTATGGATTGAAGCAAACTCCAAGAGCTTGGAATTTCAGATTGGTGACTTATTTGCAGGACCAAGGATTCAAAGCTAGCAAGGCGGATACCTCTTTGTTCATAAAGAGGAATGGATCTGAAGTGATCTATTTATGTGTGTATGTTGATGATATTATTATCACAGGCAATGATCTTGAAGGAATCAAACAGGTAAAGAGTCAAATGAAGGAGGAGTTCAAAATAAGTGACCTCGGACCACTCACTTATTTTCTTGGATTGGAGTTGATCTACATAGATTCAGGTATATACATCACACAAAGGAAGTATGTCCATGACATGCTCGTCAAGTTCAAGATGGAAAATACCAAGTGTGCAGGTACACCTATGGAGCAAAATCATAAGCTTAGTGCTTATGAAGGAGAGCCAATTGAAGACATCACAAGCTATCAAAGCTTGGTTGGAAGTTTGAACTATGCAACACTCACAAGGGTGGATATATGCTATAGTGTTAGCATATTGAGTTAGTTTATGCATAAGCCGAGAAGACCACATATGGAAGCGGCCAAGAGAGTCCTCAAGTACCTAAAGGGGACCATGAATGAAGGTTTGTTTTATTCATTTACTTTAGATATTGAGCTAAAGGTCTACTCAGATGCAGATTGGGCCGGATCTAAAGATGATAGAAGAAGCACATCCGGGTATATATCATTTGCAGGTTCAAAAATCATTTCTTGGTCATCGACGAAGCAACCAACCGTGGCATTATCTTCTACTGAAGCTGAATATAGAGGTTTGGCTAATGCAACTCAAGAAATCATGTGATTAAAGTCTTTGTACACAGATCTTGGACTTCATTCTTCAACACCTCACTTTTTTTGTGACAACACAAGCTCACTACATCTAGCAGCTAATCCGGTATACCATGCTGGAACCAAGCATATTGAAGTCCACTACCATTATGTAAGAGAAAAGCTAATGAGCAAGGATATTCAACTATCCTATGTCTCTACAGATATGCAATGTGCAGACATGTTGACTAAAGCTCTTGATGGTACAAAGTTAAGTAGATTCAAGTTGATGATTGGCTTGCAGGAAATCAAGGACAATTGAAGACTTATTTGAAGGTCAAGCATGTTAGGCTTGAGGGGGAGCTGTTGGTGCATTTTACCCAAGCCTACATGCTTGATATATTTGATATCATCCTCATTTGTAAGTCACATGAGTAGTCATGTGAACACCTCTTGTAAAAGAGTTCATTTTTATCTCTTGTATATGAAAAAAGAAAAAAGGAAAAGGATGGCTTACCTCATGCATGATGTAAAAGCAAATTCGTGGCTATAACTACCAAAATCACAAATTTTTGAGCTGAGGGAATATCTCCTAACTTTGGGGATCACTTTTAGGTGGAGCCATTTGAATTCGAATTCAAAACTCCCTCCAAGAATAGCTATAAAAGGAGCAAGAAGGAAGAGGCGATCAGCAAGCCTTGTACGTGACCACTTCATGTCATTTTGTAGAGATTGAAGAGCTTACTCCATAGCTCTATCATTCTACTCCCATTGTGCAAAGATTCATTGCCAATGTGGTTGTAATCATATATGAATTTATACATTTATCATCATTTACTTCTCTATTTTGTTCTCTGCTATACTCACTCAGAGCAGTACCTTCAGAAGGTCATATCTCGCGTTCTACCGATCTTGTTTCCGCGATCTAATGTGCGTTGGATAGCTCTTACTGTCTCCTTTTTGCATATCCATTTTGAAGGTCATGGGATTTATAGTTTTGGAGATATCTGCATTTTACTGCTCACTTGTCTATCTCTGAAGAGCCCCGAGAACGGTGGGCATGTTCCAGAAATTGATGAAACTCGTTCTCAGTGCTCAGTCCATCATTTGAAGTGTTTTAACTTGGATTGGGAAGATTGCTAAATCTATTTGCTATGCCCAAAAGGAAGTTTTCAAATTCTTACCAGGTTGAGAGCACTGTTCATTTTTTCTAGCAGGTGTATGTCCAAAAATAGCAAGTTTTGGGAGCTAGTCATTTCGCAACTAGTCTCTCTTGACTTAAACTTTTGGGATACATGTTCCAAAGTACTTGGCTGACATTTTGGTGGATTTAGGAAGCTCAAAGGGTCTACTAATCAACTCTGAAGTCTCAGTTGGATGGTGTGAAGCTGGTTGTAGCAGCACCTACTCATCTTTGGATTGCATCCACCATCTCTCCTCACAATATCTTCTTTTTCTTGATCTTGAAGTTATCTTGAAGATATCTCCTTGAATTTAAACTCCTTCTTTGAAGTTTTAATTCCCTTGAGGATCAAACCTAACTTCAGGATCCAATCTAGGACTAAAAAATAATTATCATCCACGGTGCGATGTCCCATACCATCTTTCCTACATCAATCTGAGTATAAAATCTGGTGTCCCATACCACCCTATTTTACATTCACATTAATGTGTGGGTGATACTTATCCTAAAGTCTAAACATCTCTTGATAGAGTACCTTCTTTCTTCAATTCTTTACGAGAATTTTGAAGTTTTAGGTATTCCCTCTAACTAGATATTCTAGGTTTTGATTCCATCACTTGATTGTTGTACAATCACGTGCTTTACCAGCTTGGGAACTTGAAAACCTCTTGATAGAATACCTATTCCTCTTTGCTAGGGTTTCAAAATGAAAAACCAATTAGAATACCAAGTAGTTGAATTTTCATAGATTCAAGTTCAATTGGTTTATTCTTGACCAATTTGTAGTGACAAGAGCTTTTGACTTCCTGTCTTTAGATTCCTTTCTTACTAATGCTTTAGGTACCTATCTTGGCCCGGACTTTATAGGAATCTCTCTACTACTTAAGTCTAAGCATCTGCTCATGCTTTCTGGATTTGTACCAAAATCCCTTTAAGGACAGGTAAACATTATGTTTTACCTTCCACATACTTAAGTACCATCTTCACGGTTGCAAACTACATTCTTGGAATTTCTTCACTCTATTCAGACTTGGAACAACTTACTCTTTTCACACTTTTCCATTGGATAAATGGAACCTGAGTGAATAATTCCCAAAAGGAATTTTTATTGCCAATGCGTGGGCAATCTACAAAGTAGTTCCTATCACACATTCTGGACAATCATGGCCAAGCTTGATCAAGTCTGGTCGACCTTGCGACTAGAATAAAGACTTAGTCTTTATTCTTAAGATCTCTTAAACTAAAAAAAGTGTCTTCTTTGCTTACTTGTAGGAATTTTAGAGATATTTCCTTGAACTTCATTCCAAGCATACTTTGATGCCTCTCAGATTCCAAAGCCAAGAATCTTTGATATACCTTTAGGTTATATCGCTATTTGGACTTAAGTACCCATACTGATGGTTTACAAACTACTGGGAACTACTTGCTATAAAACTTACTAGGAAGATTCGAGTCTCACATTTAGGGAGACTTTTCTTTCAAAAATTTGTTGATTCCTACCAAGGAATCGAGTAAACACTAAGCCAATGATTCATCTTGGAATATTTTTCTTTATTGAAAGGATATTTGAAAGACATTTTGAGACTTTCAAACAATATCAAAAAGCTTTAATGATTCATTTGTCATCATTTCTTGCGTTTCAAACTAGAGAATAAATATCACCTTTTGGGTATGGTTTCCCATTCCACTATCCACTATGGAAGTTTGTCTTGAACTGTCATTTATGTGATATTGATTCATGTTCTTGAGTTTGATACAATGTTTATTATTATTGGTCAATCTTTAGATGTTACTAGAGTACTTTAAAACATATTTTGGGCAATCAAAATTATGTTTAAAGTCCAAACATCTATTGACAATTGATTCAATAGTAATACTACTATGAACACATTTTGAACTTTATAGGTTTTTTAGGAAAATTTCATGGATTGGAGATCCATTTCTTGGAGCTTTCTATTTCTAAATGAAAAGTTCACACTTTTCTTCAAGTCCTTAGGAACTTATCTCATTTCCTGAAGATTACTTACTTTGGTTTACTCTTGAAGCTTCAATTAGCTTGAATGAAACCAAAATTTTAACTCTCTAAAAGAGTTCTTTCATGTTTCCATGATTGCTTAGCAAGTTGCATCGTTTACCAGAGATGCAACTATAGAACCTAACATCCTTCTATTGAATGTCAAAGATCAATTGATGTTGAGGTTCAACCTTTGATTTCCATCACTCCTTCGGATGAAATCAAATGAAAACTTATAACAGCTTCATAGTTTTTTCTTGGCACTTTGCATCATTACTAGGGATGCTACTTATGGAATAGAACAACTATCTTGTGAACTTTTAAAAGTTCAGCTAGTGTAAGTTCCATTTAGCTTTATTTTGATTTTGATCAGAGCTTGGAAAAAAATAAAATAAGAGCATTCATGAGAAGTGCTCAAGTATCTAAGAAAACTCTTATCATCCTACTTGGATGTAAGATTTCTTAAATCCAAGCTAATGACTACATCTAGGCTTGTCGTTAGGATTCTCTAAGTTTTCCTAAACTTACAACCATCATGGAAATTTTCAAGCAGCTCTATTTTCTTGCCATTCCAATGAGCAAGAAAATTGAATACTTGACTTTTGAAGGACCTACTTTGCCTAATCAAAGAATCCTAAATTATGATACCTAAGTATCACGTTTGAGAAAAATAAACTAGCTACTTGAGTTTCATGGCAACCAAGAGCCTTGCAGCTACCTAGTTTACTATTTTCTCTAACTATCTAAGTCAACATAGAAAAAAGAGGTAACAAAAGTATAAGTATTCAACTACTTAACAAGCACTCATGCATATACAAATCCCTGTTCTTGCATGCAAATGCATGTGAGTGCATGCATTGTTGGCATTCTCCTTTCATGCACCAAGCTTAAATCAAGCAATTCTTGAGCTTGGAATGTGTGCAACAATCATCCATGTCCAATCATCCATGCACAAACAATCTATCTTCTACCTTACAAAAGTTTATAAATATACATGATGCACCAAAAATCTTTCATAGATGCATGCCTATGCTTGTGTTTTATGAGTGGTTCAATATATTTATGCTCTTTTATGTAGGTTAGTTCAAGCCCTGCATGCGAGTCATCCATACACCATGTTCCAGTTTTTGCAGCCTTTACAGATGTTGGTATTTTGAATTCTATTCTATGCACAATAGAAAAAGGCACTATGGATTCGTGGTTGAACCAAAACGCCTCCAGAGAGAGGTTAGAGGTTCAAAACGCATAGACGGCACCAATGAAGGTCTTCAATTTTAGTTTCCTACGCATCAAAGTTAATAATCACTATAATAATAACATGAAAAGAGATCATGTACACAGTCTGGCCTTAGCATCGTGGATAAGGGGATGCCTTTGAACACCATCGATGGAAGATCAATCCCTGTTCAGCTCGCTATTACGTATCGAATGAAACTTCTCTTTTGAATGGAAGCATATTCTAATGAAGAAGATGATGAGCCTAACAAGGTCACCATGAAAGCTTGCCTAGAGCTCTCATACCAATGCAAGAGAACGAGGATTAGGACCACCACATGCTACAGAGATGACTCTCCTCCCAACCAAATGCCTCTATATATAGCTCTCTGCAGCAGGTGGATACTAACCATCCATGTGTCATACATGTAATTGCATGTGTGCCAAGCATCCTAGTTAACTCGAGTTAACTCAAGTGGATGCTTCTAGAAGGCTCTAGATCTCTTTGGGCAAAATACTCTCCCCATGTCCCCCATGGGGATTGAACCCAAGACCTACTCCTTCACATCCTTGAGGCTTAACCAATAAGCTAAGTGGATCACTTGTTCACAAGAGCACAAGACCTCCTAATAAGTCTAAACTTGAGATCTTTGGTCATACACACGGATGACCAAATGTCCGATTTCAAATCCATCTGAACCGGTGGGATCCCTAGATCATAAACTTAATTTATTACACTACGATTAACCCTCGTTCAGGTCTTTCTGTGCTAAAAGCCATTACTTACTCACTGGTATCTGAGCCCAACTTGTAAGGGTAACTATTCAATTGTTGTACCCACAAACGTGTAGTAGTTCCTACACTTGCTTCTGATGATCTAAGGCTTCTTCGGTGTGACTTACCTATATGCTTGCCCAATCTAAGGTTCATGAATTTTTCTTCCTTGACCTGTTAGTACACTTTCTAATCACCAATGCTTCTTTGTTCTTAGTCACTTGTTTTGTTCTTAATAGTTTTAAATTCTTTTCTTGTCTCAAGGTATGCGTCAGGAATCGACTTTTCGTTGTACTTTTGAGTTCTTGTTCCATCAAACTTAAGTTCTTTCCTTTAGGTTTTCTTCATTTCACACACTTTTATTACTTTTGGACTTGAGAGAATTAAGTCTCTTGGATTTGATGCGTTCCTATCATCGTCCTAATTCAATCCAAAATGTTACACGTTTGCCTAAGCTAATAATTGACTAAGGGGGTTGAGTATTCTTCCAACATCCAATCAGCTTCTGTGATAGCTCTCATGCCCAAGAAGTCGCGCTTCCCAAGCCTTGCATACACCACCTCACTTGCATTGATTGCCCTTGGATAGCTCTTGCTAGACGTGTACAAATCCAAAGTTTAGACCAATTCTTAAATTGATGATCAGACACTTTGATATATACACCTGTAAGGGTCCCTTTTCCTTTGGATAAATTTCTCAAATGCCTCCTTGCTTTCCTCATCCCATAGATGGGTCTCGATGGTTAAAACAAGTAACTAGCTTTTCTCCAAATATGAGATAAAGGGGTCTCCAATATGCCTAATCACTCACAATTCACTCAAAATAGGCCTTGAATTTGCCAAAAATCAAAACCCTAATTTTGGCATTTTGAGTGGACAATCATGATGGTCCGAGATAATTGCGATGGTCTCGGACCATTGTGATGGTGCAGTTGTACCATCATGATGGTTCGGAATCATCGTGATGGTTTGGAACCATCACGATGGTCCGAGGGTGCGAGGCATCACGATGATAAAAAAATGAGTCATCGTGATGGTCAACTAATGAGCAATCGGTTTTCAAATGCAAAGTTTCTAGCAAATTGTACATAAAATTCGTAGTTTGTTGGTACCTCTTGGTAGAATTTCTGATGTAACACCATCAGTGCGTCATAGAACTCTTGCCTAACATATTTAACTTTCATCTTCCCCCTGAGTCGAGTTACCTTGAAGACAGACAACCAATCTACCTCACTAACTGATTTTTCTGATATAGTACCTAGATCTATACCAGCGATAGACAGGCCGTAAATTGTGAAGAGAGATGGTGGATGCAATCCAAAGATGAGTAGGTGCCGCTACAACCAGCTTCACACCAGCCAACTGAGACTTCAGAGTTGATTAGTAGACCCTTTGAGCTTCCTATATCCACCAAAATATCAGCCAATTACTTTGGAACATGTATCCCAAAAGTTTAAGTCAAGACAAACTAGTTGCGAAATGACTAGCTCCCAAAACTTGCTATTTTTGGACATACACCTGCTGGAAAAAATGAACAGTGCTCTCAACCTGGTAAGAATTTGAAAACTTCCTTTTGGGCATAGCAAATAGACTTAGCAAGCTTCCCAATCCAAGTTAAAACACTTCAAATGATGGACTGAGCACTGAGAACAAGTTTCAACAATTTCTGGAACCTCCCCACAATTCTCGGGGCTCTGTAGAGATAGACCAGTAAGCAGTAAAATGCAGATATCTCCAAAAGTATTAATCCAATGACCTTGAAAATTTATATGCACAAAGTAGACAGCATGCGATATCCAACGCAAGTTAAATCACTGAAAAAAGTTTAGTAGAACTCTAGATATGACCTTCTGAAGTTACTGCTCTAAGTGAGTATAACAGAGAACAAAACAGAGAAGTAGATGATGATAAATGTATAGATTCACATATGATTACAACCACATTCTCAATGAATCTTTGCACAATGGGAGTAGAATGATAGAGCTATGGAGTAAGCTCTTCAATATCTACAAAATGACATGAAGTGGTCACGTACAAGGCTTGCTAATCGCCTCTTTCTTCTTGCTCCTTTTATAGCTATTCTTGGAGGGAGTTTTGAATTCGAATTCGAATGGCTCCACCTAAAAGTGATCCCCAAAGTTAGGAGAGATTCCCTCAGCTCAAAAATTCGTGATTTTGGTAGTTGGAGCCACGAATTTGCTTTTACATCATGGATGAGGTAAGCCATCCTTTTCCTTTTTTCTTTTTCCATTTACAAGAGATAAAATGTACTCTTTTACAAGAGGTGTTCACATGACTACTCATGTGACTTACAAATGAGGATAATATCAAATATATCAAGCATGTAGGCTTGGGTAAAATGCACCAACAGCTCCCCCTCAAGCCTAACATGCTTGGCCTTCAAATAAGTCTTCAATTGTCCTTGATTTCCTGCAAGCCAATCATCAACTTGAATCTACTTAATTTTGTACCATCAAGAGCTTTAGTCAACATGTCGGCACATTGCATATCTGTAGAGACATAGGATAGTTGAATATCCTTGCTCATTAGCTTCTCCCTTACGTAATGGTAGTGGACTTCAATATGCTTGGTTCTAGTATGGTATACCGGATTAGCTGCTAGATGTAGTGAGCTTGTGTTGTCACCAAAAATGTGAGGTGTTGAAGAATGAAGTCTAAGATCTGTGTACAAAGACTTTAACCACATGATTTCTTGAGTTGCATTAGCCAAACCTCTATATTCGGCTTTGGTAGAAGATAATGCCACGGTTGGTCGCTTCTTCGATGACCAAGAAATGATTTTTGAACCTGCAAATGATGTATATCCTGATGCGCTTCTTCTATCATCTTTAGATCCAGCCCAATCTGCATCTGAATAGACCTTTAGCTCAATATCTGAAGTAAATGAATAAAACAAACCTTCATTCATAGTCCCCTTTAGGTACTTGAGGACTCTCTTGGCCGCTTCCATGTGTGGTCTTCTCGGCTTATGCATAAATTGACTCAATATGCTAACACTATAGCATATATCCACCCTTGTGAGTGTTGCATAGTTCAAACTTCCAACCAAGCTTTGATAGCTTGTGATGTCTTCAATTGGCTCTCCTTCATAAGCACTAAGCTTATGGTTTTGCTCCATACGTGTACCCGCACACTTGGTATTTTCCATCTTGAACTTGACGAGCATGTCATGGACATACTTCCTTTGTGTGATGTATATACCTGAATCTGTGTAGATCAACTCCAATCCAAGAAAATAAGTGAGTGGTCCGAGGTCACTTATTTTGAACTCCTCCTTCATTTGAGCCTTTACTTGTTTGATTCCTTCAAGATCATTGCCTGTGATAATAATATCATCAACATACACACATAAATAGATCACTTCAGATCCATTCCTCTTTATGAACAAAGAGGTATCCGTCTTGCTAGCTTTGAATCCTTGGTCATGCAAATAAGTCACCAGTCTGAAATTCCAAGCTCTTGGAGCTTGCTTCAATCCATACAAAGCTTTCTTTAGTTTGCATACATAGTTAGGATGATGTGCATCCTCATATCCAGGAGGTTGTGCCATATACACTTCCTCACAAATCCATCCATTCAAGAAAGCATTCTTTACATCAAGTTGATAAAGATTCCAATTTCTAGATGCAGCAAGACTAATGAGAACCCTAATTGTAGGCATTTTTGCAACAGGAGAGAAAGTCTCCTCATAATCAATACCATGGGTTTGAGCAAACCCTTTAGCAACTAACCTTGCTTTGTGTCTATTTATACTTCCATCTGGATTCCTCTTGATTTTGTATATCCATCGAGATCCGATTATCTTCATAGATGGCTTGTTAGGTACAAGCTCCCAAGTGTCATTCTCCTTCAAGGCTTCCATTTCTTCATCCATTGCATCTCTCCAAGCTTTCTTGCTTTGTGCTTCTTCAAATGTTGTAGGTTCTTCATTGGTTGAATACTTTGCAATGTAGATTGAGTGCTTCGTGACCAAAGAAGTATCATAACCAAACCTCTCTGGGTTCTTCTTCTCCCTTGAAGACCTTCTAAGTGGTTGATGTGAGCTCTCGGGTCCATATGTAGCATCCTGCATCTTTGCTTTACCTTTGTTCTTCCATAGCTTTAGTCTTTCCAAGTCTTCTAGGTCAATCTCCAAATCACTTTCTTCAAGCTGCTTTGGTTCCTTTGGTTGAAGTGATGGAAAATCTTCATCCAAGTCATATGGCAGCTTCACTTTCCTGTCATCATCAAACCATGATTTGTTTTCATCAAAAATTACATCTCTACTCACAGAAAATCCTTTATTGGTTGGATTGTACAATCTATATCCTTTTTGGTTTTGATCATAACCAATAAATACGCACTTCTCTGCCTTGGAATCCAATTTCCCTCTTACTTGAGAAGGAATGTGAGCATAGGCTAAGCATCCAAAGATTTTACAATGCTCTAGACTAGGTCTTCTTCCATTCCACACTTCATATGGAGTGGTTCCATCTAGTGACTTAGATGGAAGTCTATTTATGAGATATGTGGCTGTCGACACAGCCTCTGCCCATAGGTAGTTTGGCAATCCCTTTTTGTTGAGCATGGACCTTGCAGCTTCCACAATAGCTCTGTTCCTCATCTCTGCTACACCATTGAGTTCGGGTGTATACCTTGTAGTGACTTTCCTTTTAATGCCTCTTTCATGCAAGAAGGCATCAAATTCAGAAGAGAAGTATTTTCCTCCACCATCTGATTTGAGTCTTTTCAAAGTCCTACCTGTTTGATTTTCAACAGGAGCAATATACTTCTTAAAGCAATTAAACACTTCATCCTTGTGCTTCATGAAAAATAGAATGGTCCACCTGCTACAATCATCTATGAAAGACACATAATATCTTGAGCCTGATATAGATGGCTCCTTACTTGGACCCCACACATCCGTGTGCACTAGATCCAAAGGATTTTGATACAAATATCCTTTCTTATTGAAAGGTTGTCTATGAGCCTTGCCGAGTTGACAAGCTTCACACTTATAAATCATGTGTTGCCTTGTGATATTAGGCAAACCAAGTACACTTTGGTCCCTGCAAATTTGTTTGAGTGTCCTCTCACCAATGTGAGCAAGCCTTTTGTGCCATATCTCCAACTCTGTAAGAGTTTGAGATCCATAGCTAAACAAAGCTATGTTCTTTGTATCTTCCACTTCAAAAGTGAAAAGCCTTCCTGTCTTTTCTCCTTTGGCAATCCTTCCAAAGCCTTGCCTTGGGTCTTCAACATATGCTCCAAATCGATTGAATCTAACCTGCAATCCTTTTTCAACAATCTGTCCAACACTTATTAAATTTTTGGTAATTGTAGGGACATACAAGACTTTGCTTAAGAGGTTCATATTCCCATCTGATGTCTTCACATTACCTATCTTCTCCACTGAGTGCTTTGTATCATCTCCTATCTGCACTTCATGCTTGTTATGAGGATCTTCCAAATCAGAAAGTAAAGCCACATTTCGTGCTACATGGTTCGAGCATCCCGAATCAATGTAAAATATGTGATCATCATCCTTACCCTTCTTCGCTGATAGATTCATAATCAATAATGAATCTTCTTGACTTTGGTACTCTGCATAGTTATTGTAATCTCTTCTTCCTCTATGGCCACTTTGATAGTTGTTGTTGTTGTAATTGTTGTTGTAGTAGTTGTTGTTGTTGTAGCCTCCATTGTATCTACCTCTATTTGATCCATAGCCACCTCTATTGAATCCTCTTCCTCTTGAGTTCCTCGGGTTCCTGAAACATTCTTCAGTAGTATGGTTAGATAAGCCACATATGTTGCAAGGTTGAGATGATTGGAATCTCCCCTTGCCTTGCTTTCCACCTCTGCCTCTTCCTCTAGCTCTTCCTCTACCTACAAAGTTTGCTTGGAAAGAGCTTCCTTCATCTTCATTCTTCCTATTCTTTGACTTGTCCTTGACCTTAGCTTTATCAGAATATAAGGCAGAAGTTTGATTACCTCTTGAGGACTCTCCACCTTTGCTAATCTTTGCTTCATGAGTGAAGAGTTGGCCCATGAGTGTGTTGAGGTCGGGTACATGCATATCCATGTATAAATCCATGGCTGTTGTGAATGACTCCCACTTGTCGTCTGCTTTGATTCCATTCATGATTTGTCTTATGATTTGCTCCTCTTCGATTACCTCTCCAATGCTTCCAAGTTGGTCGGAAATCTCCTTCATCTTTGTGACATAATCAGTCACATTTTGCTTCGGGCTTTTCTTCATTGTTGTGAACTCCATCCACAATTGGGTCTTCCTTGCTCGAGTGTTGGAAGAGAAGAAAGAAGCAAGTGCATTCCAGGTTTCTCTTGATGTCTTGCATCCCTTGACATGAGGTAAAAGAAAATCAGAGATTGAGTTTAGTATATAGGACCTTGCAAGTGCATCCTTCGAACACCAATTCGAAAGTCCTTCCACTTCTTCATGTGATGGTTGCCCTTTGTTCCTCATGGTTGGCATTGCTTCATCTCTGGATATGAATCCATATAGATTCCTCCCTTGAAGGTAAGCCTCCATCCTTAGAGACCATGCCAGGTAGTTGTTTCGATCCAATTTGTCAATTGTTGATGGAAATCCATCTCCCATGTTGCTTGACTATGCTCTGATACCACTGTGAAGAGAGATGGTGGATGCAATCCAAAGATGAGTAGGTGCTGCTACAACCAGCTTCACACCAGCCAACTGAGACTTCAGAGTTGATTAGTAGACCCTCGAGCTTCCTAAATCCACCAAAATATCAGCCAAGTACTCTGGAACATGTATCCCAAAAGTTTAAGTCAAGACAGACTAGTTGCGAAATGACTAGCTCCGAAAACTTGCTATTTTTGGACATATAGCTGCTGGAAAAAATGAACAGTGCTCTCAAACTGGTAAGAATTTGAACAATTCCTTTTGGGCATAGCAAATAGACTTAGCAAGCTTCCCAATCCAAGTTAAAACACTTCAAATGATGGACTGAGCACTGAGAACAAGTTTCAACAATTTCTGGAACCTCCCCACAATTCTCAGGGCTCTGCAGAGATAGACCAGTAAGCAGTAAAATGCAGATATCTCCAAAAGTATTAATCCAATGACCTTGAAAATCTATATGCACAAAGTAGACAGTATGCGATATCCACCGCAAGTTAAATCACTGAAAAAGGTTCAGTAGAACTCTAGATAGGACCTTCTGAAGTTACTGCTCTGAGTGAGTATAACAGAGAACAAAACAGAGAAGTAGATGATGATAAATGTATAGATTCACATATGATTACAACCACATTGGCAATGAATCTTTGCACAATGGGATTAGAATGATAGAGCTATGGAGTAAGCTCTTCAATCTCTACAAAATGACATGAAGTGGTCACGTACAAGGCTTGCTAATCGCCTCTTCCTTCTTGCTCCTTTTATAGCTATTCTTGGAGGGAGTTTTGAATTCGAATTCGAATGGCTCCACCTAAAAGTGATCCCCAAAGTTAGGAGAGATTCCCTCAGCTCAAAAATTCGTGATTTTGGTAGTTGGAGCCACGAATTTTCTTTTACATCATGGATGAGGTAAGCCATCCTTTTCCTTTTTTCTTTTTCCATTTACAAGAGATAAAATGTACTCTTTTACAAGAGGTGTTCACATGACTACTCATGTGACTTACAAATGAGGATAATATCAAATATATCAAGCATGTAGGCTTGGGTAAAATGCACCAACATAAATGGTGTGGAAATCCTCTTTTTTCTGGTAGAATACGTTGTAGTCTAACACTTTTGGCTATGCTGGATATATCCACCTGCATCAACAAGGCAAATTGTTTCATAAATGCATGCCCGTTACTCCAGTCGTAGCACCAAAGATTTAGTGTAGAGTCCCTATATCTTTGTGGTTCGTGGATGCAGAAAAGAAGGGTCCTACACAGGCCCGTAGATAACACATAGATACACGCAACAACTTTTGTATGTATTAATGATTGAATATAGCAGTTACGTACATGCAAATCGTTACATCATGCGACACATGAGTGAGCCGTGATTGTTAAGCCATTATTTTTGGGACATGGCATTTGGCCACATGGTTCATACGTGGCACATCCACATAATCATAGTTAAGCCGCTTCAACACTCCCTTGTAACTAGAGTATTGGAATGTGACATAGATGTTACTTGATTTCAACAATTCCAAGATGGTTCCTATAGAGGATGAACTTATCTGCTCCCACATGCTTTGTAAGCATATCAACCCACATTAGATGAGCTGATACATATGCGAGATGAAGTTTCTTTAGCTCTACAAGATCACGTATAAAATGAAACTTTAAATCAACATGTTTTGTTTTCTCTGTCGTCGGCAAGAGCTCTTGCATGACCGTTTGGATCTAGAGGCCTTCTTTTGCCATGAGAGCTAAGGCCACAAATTCAGCTTTTGCTGATGATAATGCAACTGTTGTCTGCTTCTTGGAGAACCAGGTGCTACTTGCCATTTAATTGGCTGTAAAACTAGCCTATTAAATTACACAGCATTACACACACCGATTGATATCAGATTTGGAGCTTACCTAGTCCATTGCTTCTGTTTCAATGATGGACTCTTAACGGATGGCGGCTCTCCTCTGTCAAAAATAGTGGCTCTAACATTAGAACCATAGAAATTACTCCTAGCCATGCAAGCACCTAAATGTTGCAAGCATGGATGCTAGACCCCATACCTGCTCATACTGGTTCCTAGAGACTGCATTTCACCTTCATCATCTCATAGAACAGCTTTGTTGATGGTAGGTCTCTCTCACGACTGACGAGGTCGTGCGGACCTTCTGTGCTCCACTGGCATAGACTCCATAGACTCGCCACCTTGTGGAGTACATGAGGAATAATGACATTTACTATCGATGTTCCAGCCATGATACCTAGCAGGCCGCCACATGAGTAGTGATTGTACATCTAGCAAATTGAAATTTTATGAATTTATTTTTTTGCTATTTAAAATGCTTTTGACATAGCTAAAAAGTGATGGGCTTAAAAGCGATAAATACGCCTAAAAAGTGTTCACATTAACATGCTTTTACTCCTACCAAAAAGTATCTCTAGAGTTTAGGATCTCAATATCCATCTACCTCACCAATAGCTCATGAAAAGATTCTCCTAAGAACTCATGATTGAAGTGATTCCTTATGTGCACTTTTACCAGGAGTAAAAAATCAATCTTTTACAACAGCTTATTCATGTGCTAATACATGAATGCACATATGAGCCTTAGGATAAATGATCAAACATTTAGGCGTGGAGTAATTGCACCAACAGTTCCCCCTCAAGCCTTATATGCTTGGGCTTCAATTTTCTTTAATCTCTTGCAATCCAGTCATCATCTTGACCTGTTCAATTTAGTTCCATCCAAAGATTTGGTTAGTATATATGCACATTGCAAGTTGGTTGATACATAGGACAATTGTATGTCCTTGCTAAGTAGCTTCTCTCTCACATAATGATAATGCACTTCAATGATCTTAGTCCTTCCACGATATACATGATTAGCAGCCAAATGAAGTGAGCTAGTGTTATCTCCAAAAATCATTGGAATGTATGTATGTACCCCCAAATTTGGGTAAAGTAACTTAAGCCACATTTCCTCTTGTGTTGCATTTGCGAGACCCCTATATTCATCTTCAGTTGATGATAATGCCACAGTTGGTTGTTTCTTTGATGACCATGAAATCAACTTTGATCTTGTAAAGTAGCCAGAGCTGCACCTCCTATCATCTTTTGAGCCAACCCAATGTTCATCGGAATATAGCTTGATATCCAAGTCAGATGTGAATGGATAAAATAGCCCTTCATTTATGGTACCCTTCAAATACTTCAAGATCCTTTTGGTAGCTTCTATGTGAGATTTTCTTGATGTATGCATGAATTGACTCAATTTACTTACAAAAGACAAACAAAGAAACCTACCTTTTCATGTTTCCATTTATTGATTAAAGAGTATTACCTTTTCAATGTGTTCAATACCATCAACAATAGAAGATCCAGCAAGGTCCAACTTCAATGAAGCTTTTGCTTTACTCCCCGGCAACGGCGCCAAAAAGAATGTTTGTTGTTACCCTTTGGAGTTGTCCTCTCCAATCATTTTAGCATAAAGAATCAACAATACATCACAACCCATTCTAGATGATAGAATCCAAAAAATAAGAGAAAACTGGCTGGATTTCTGAGAAATAATGAAGATGAAGAGGAATTTCTAGGGTTTTGATTATCTTGAGCAATACTACATCATTTCCAATGATCTTGGTGTCTAAAGTGTGTTATTTTCTCAGTAGAACACAATTATGAAGCCAAATCTCAAAAATGATACCTGTAACCTTCAGATGAGACAATTGCGATTCTATGAAAATTGACGATTTTCATCTCCAGCACTATTCTTCAGCAATTTCTCACTCAACACATCATGAATCAACTCTCTTCATACACATTCATCAGAAATACACAATAGAAGCTTGCAAATTCCATGGATACACATAGAATAGACTCACAAATCAAAGAAAGTACTTGAAAGGAAGAAATACGATTTTCTGTAGGAAACTCTTCTCATTACTTTGATAGCATCAAATACAATTAACCAACCCTCTCAAAATAGAGGAAATTGCCTTTTATACATTTTGAAGTGCCCCTTTTCACACTTGAATTTTGGTCCTTTTCCTTTCTAATCTAAAAATATGCTATCTAGGAGTTTCCAAAAATTCTAGAAAAATTACATATGATTCTAATTTACATGAGGAAGACTCTTCCTCATTTTTACATCATTTGCATAAATATTTCTACAATTTTTTATCATTTTACAAATATTCCTCTTCAAAAAAAAAGCTTCTTCTAACAAGTTCCCATCTTGGATCCACCAAGCGGCTTAACAGAAAGGGTAAAAGGGCACTCTCATTGGTTGGATGAGATTCCAGGAGATTTAGGTGATGTAGACCACATCTGGGAGTCTAAGTTGGAATTTGGAGGAGTATGGTGGACATTTCAGTTCTTCTCAAGAGAATTTGAAGCACTACAAAACTTAGCACTTCTTCAAGATATTTGGTAGAAAGCAGGATTGAAGGACTACTTTAGTGCATCCCTGTCTAAACCAGATTTCCTTAGATGTCACTACTTGATTGCAACTCTTAAAGCAATAGGAGATCGAGATCAATCAGGCACATTCCTTGTGCCCTCTCTATCAAACCCTGAGGAGATGAAAAAGTTCGAGATGAACATAACTTTAATCAAGGAGGCCCTCCAGATGTACGGCACCCATGTACCCTCGGATCGAGACCCTCTGATACCGGAGTCTATGAAGAACAGTAAACTCAAGAAGTTGAAAGAGATGTGTGCCCTCACCCCAAACATTGCCATACCGTTGCGCATGTGCCTTCAGCACTTTGCATTTCCGGCTCAAGACCGATTCACACAACCTCATAAAAAGATTTGGTACGGGCTATACCTAGCGGAGACAGTGAGTATACCTATTAAAATGCCAGTATGGATCCTCGACCAATTATATGAAGCAGGCAAACGGGGAGTAAGGAAGCCTTCATTGAATGGCTATTGTGCCATTAGTAGAATCATTTATAGATGCCTAGTCTATGATGTGCCGATCGCACGGGCACTTACATACTCACAGCTGCAGTTCTTTCAAGGATGGAAACCAAGCGTTCAACCAACTAAACGGATGCTTGGATCTCTTTCTCAAGTCCCAATTCCTCGCGAGTCCACCACAGAAATCTCCCTTAGAGAAGAAGAATAGGTGGCCCCATTCACTATCTATCTCCAATGAGCACAATCAGAGGGCATGGTACAACCCACTCCATTAGCCCCTCCATTACCCACGGATGCTGAGTTTGCCTCCATGGCTGCATTGGCGGAAGATACCTCCTTTGACTTTGAGATCTTCTTGCAAACAACACAAATATCTGATGGTGAGTTCTTTTCAGACACTGAAGGTCCCGGATCATCATCCCATAGAGGACGCCCACATCACGAAGAACGAAGAGTACATTGGGAGGACAAGGCACAAAACATTCACGTTGAAGGCACACATGAACAAGAGGAGGCGCAGGGGCATGAATCAGATGAGAGTGAGGAGGAAGCCCCTGCATAAACTACACAAATCAAACGGCTATACAAAACAATCAAACAAGCACAAAAAAGGCATAGGTTGTCAGAAGAGGCAAGCAGAGCAATGGTGAACTAGATGCTACAAGCGGAGGATGTGGACCCTCATTTTATAGAATCATTGAATCTTTTGGCAGACACCCGTGGAATTTTGGAAGCCATGCGGACCATGATACATCGTACCCCACCTCAATATGACCAACGAAGGCTCGATACATGACCGCGAAGGGGAAAGATGATTCAAATGGAAGTCTCTACCTCACTCCCTACCACAACTCAAGAAGACGTTCACATGACCAGCCCCACAAACACTGATGCACCCGTCGAAAGCACACAAATATCATCTCCACCATCACCTCCCATCCATCCCACCAAAACCCCCACCACTAGCATTCCTGAACAACCTCTATTCACACTTAGTGAACCTATATTATCACACACCACCTTTCTCCATCCTTCCCTTTACCTATATCCACCATTTCTAGCCAATTTTCTGAACCTCAGATAGGTCATCCTACCACCCATCAAACCATAATAGGTCACCCTTCTTATCTACCTTCTCTAGGACATCCACATGTGTCTACCCAAGCATTGACACACCCATTTTCCCTCACTACTACATTCCCTCTTTTCCAACCCCAACCCTCAATGCCCCCCTAAACCTCCTCAGAACCGACACAAACCACCCTTCCTCAATTTTGGGCAAACCTTGTAAATATGATGCAACAACTTGACGATTATAATAGAAATCCCCTCTCCCGCCCCACCTCACCCACCTTCACGCCCACCACAGACATGCCACCCACCATTCCAGTCTTCACGATTCACATGTCACACACAATCACATCTGACCCCATGGACATTTCACCCTCCACAAAACCACCCACCGTCACTTTTGTTTCCCCATCACCACGTCTCACTTCACTCACATCACCACTTACAACCATCGTGCGCACAACATCCACCTTTCCCTTCCCCATTTCCTGTCCCCTTGCATCCTCCAGCACTACCTCTGCAACCACTTCATTTAGTCATGCACTGGACACCATGTTCGAAGCAGCCACCCAGCTTAAACAGGAATATAGATTATTGGAAGAGCACAATAAAGAGCTTTGTAATCTGTCAACCCACCTCCAAGCGCATGTCAATGCTCTAGAGTTGAGTAATAGTGAATTGCAACTAAACTACACCTCACTTCAGCAATCTAATATGGAGCTGGAGACCAAATGTACAGAGACAGGTAAAGTGACCAAAGAGTAACTCAAAGATCAACTAGCTCGCAAGGCTAGATTACAAAGAAACATGGCATTACTTCGTCGACACTTAGCAGCTGCTTAAGAAGAGAATAGAAGGCTACAGCAACAAAACCAAGAAAATTTAGAAGCAGCCATCGAAAACTCACCCTAGGCACCCATAGATCTGGCTAAGTTTTGGGCTCTCCCCTCAAAAGATAAACAGTACCCACACACCATACAACCGAAACCTGAGAAATGGTGAGCATCGCTACTTCACCCCTGCCAGAATCTTCGATCGACAATGAACTGCTCGCGCTTCGACAACAAGTCACTGAGTTAAACATGAAGCTATTACAATACGAACGACCATCCTCGCCACCCGATCAACCATTAGAAGAAGAGGCAGTCACCATTCCAGTTGAGGAGACCTTTGAAGATAATTATGAGCCTCCACCTCTTCCAGGAGGCAGAGTCACTGACCAAGGACAAGACACATTCGAGGAACCCCCTCCTACATGGATGAAACAAGTAGAAGAGATGGGGCCAACTCACGAAGAGCGTATATCCACTCAGATGATGGTCATGAAAACTATTGAGGAGGCAATACTTCAATCGGAATATTACAGGCACTTGGCTCCTAGGCGACTGATAACCAGTTCAGAGTTACAATATAAGCCCTAGTTTGTACTATCGGAAGATTACAATGCTGAAATCAAACGAGTCACACATCCTGGAAGAAGCCAGAAAAGGTGCCATATTCCAACCAATCTGGCGATTATTGGGGACCTATATAGAAATGCTACGAACATGGGATCATGCTCCCATGCACTTAAAGTATGACCCTTACTTTGGGCCAGTGCAACAAAGAAGATCATGGAAAGCATTTGCCATAAAAGTTTAGAACAATGCTAGTTGCAAAAAATGGCTCAATTACCCCTCCATTGCACCACCAACAGGCACACCAACCGCGGCCTACACGATCGCTACTATCAACTGGCTGCCACGCTTACAACCCATGCCCGATGTCGTTGCTCAGATGATGCTGAAGATCCTGTACATGATGCAGATAGTACTCAAGACTTTTCGCAATGTACGCAACATCCAGGATCTGATCCCGGGCTTTATAAACGGTAATTATGACTTACTCTACAATATGAGCACTACCCCTAGTATCCGGGTTGCTTATGCTTGGTATGCGAGGATCAGATATCTTCCTGCTTGCTATAAGCAAACATTTGATGATATGTTTACCACTGGGTTTTGGGAATCTCACTCGGAAGTGTTCGCACCACGACCAACCCATCTTCTACAACTATTTGCAGGCGAAGAAACAATGCACTCAGAGCTATATACAACACCACAACCTGACATTCTGGGCGTGGTTAATTGGGATGCTCTTCAAAGAGATCTAGTCAGGGGACTCAGAATCAGAGAACAGGAGTTAGCCACTGAGATAGTCCAACACTACATTGATCACCCTGTGGAGCAAAGGTCTATCAGAGACGACAGACGCTAGGGGGGGAGAGTGTTAGAATCTGAGAAGAAGGCAACCCTTCAATTTTTTTCAATCCTTACATTATTGTAAAAGTGATTCTCATCACTGAAAACCATTGTAACTACCATTTCACCTTTTTGTAGCTCCATTTTGTGCAAGCTGAGGAGTCCTCGAGCTTGAGGAGCTTTAGAAGTATTTGCCTACCAAGTTTCATACTCAGAGCTCGTTTGAGCCTCCAAAATAGCTTAGAAACCTAATTTTTAAGTAGGTAGGACACTAGGTCTGAACAAGACCAAAGCTAGTCAAAAACTATAAATAGAGCTAGAGAGCTCATTTTTGAGGCTAGCTTGTTGTAGATTTGAAGTTGTATGAGAGCTCTTTTGCAATAGGAGTGATTCCATTGTCTCTCTCTCTTTGTTCTTTCCTTGTGTGCACGTGTGTGTATATGTGTGTGCATGTTAGTGTGCTTCTCACTCACACATTTGTGCCATCACTTGTTCGAGGTCTTCATACCATCCTCATGTCTTCCCGGATTGACATTAAAGGAGGTGCTACTCATCACTGAGCTACAATGGCTTACTCCAATCCGGTGTTGTTAATATAGGTGTTGAACACAAGCATTGTTTGAGTTCATTGAATGACTTCTCACATTCATTCGTCCATTCAAACTTGGTCAATAGAGAGTACAAGGGCTTTGCTATGATATCATACATGTGTATAAATCATCAATACTATCCGCAATGGCCCATGAAAGCCTGTACTACCTTTACATTTTTATGGCCTAGGTAGGTCAGCAATCACTTTCACCTTTTCTTCATCCATAGAGATTCCGTTCTTTGACACAATGTGGCTTAAAATCTTTCCTTGCTTAACCATGAAAAACACACTTTTTTGGGTTCAAGCAAACCAGATATTCTCGACATTTGTCAAAAAATTTGCCTTAATTTAGGGATGTGGGTAAGTCTCATGTTGGAATGAGCACATAAGTCATCCACATAAACTTCCAAATTCTTGCATAAGAATTTCTTAAAAACATGACACATGACTCATTGAAAGGTGTTGAGTGCATTTGTTAGCCCAAATGGCATTACACAAAATGCAAATATGCCCCATTCTGTGGCAAAAGCCGTCTTATGTTGATCTTCGGGAGCAATGGCTACTTGATTTTAGCCTGAGAATCCATCAAGGAAGCTGTAAACTTCCTTGCCCGCAACTCTTTCCAATAAGTATTCCATGATAGGAAGAGGATAACTATCTCTAATAGTGGTGGCATTAAATTTTTTAAGGTTATTACACACGTGCAATTTTTTGTTCTTCTTGGGCACGAACACAATAGGGGATACCCATTCGGTATGCTCAATTTCATAAAGGAATCCTACTTCTATCAAGTGATCTATCTCTTCTTTAATCTTGGCAGCGTAATTATCATTGTATGTGTATGGTTTCGGCTTGGTAGGTTTGGCCTCTGGAGTCATAGGGATTTTATGGGTGCATATATCTAGGTCTACTCCTTTCAAATCTTTATAACTCCAAGGGAACACGTCTTTATATTCTCGCAATAGGGAAGTTAACTCTTCTTCTTCTTCATTGGTCAAATCATGCCCTATGTATGTACATTTTTCTTCTCCTTCTTCTATGGTAACTATGATTTTTTTTATTTTCTCTCGATTATCATATGCTTCTCTGATGCCAGCTTCTCTTTTAGCCATTCATACCATGATTCTTCTATCTTCTATTTCATACTTCTTGAAGTTCACAGGTACTTCCATGAGTGGTTCTTCTTCTCCTTCTTCTTCTGTTTTAGGTGATTTAATTCTCTTCTTTTGCTTACTTTTTGCATCTTTTATGAGTGACGCACACGTGCACAAGGTAAGAGCAAAGAGTGGAACAATGGAAGGACTTTGATTACAAAAGAACTCTCTTACAAAGCTAAAATCTACAACAAGCTAACCCCCAAAAATGAGCTCTCCAGCCCTTTTTATAGTTTTTTGAGTGGTTTTGGCCCTGTCCAGACCTAGTGTCCAACCTAGTTAAAAATTAGGTTCCAAGGCTTATTTGGGGACTCAAACGGAATCTAAAAATTATGAAAATTGGTAGGATGATACTTCTAATACTCCCCAAGTTGAATCACTCCAAAAGACTCAGTGTATCTTGAGAAATGAACTCAACAAGTTACCTATGTCTAAAACTGCTCTTCTAAGAAGTCGATTTAGACACCTATAACTTTTAACACTTGGTTCTCTCAATTTAGAACCCGTTTATGAAAATGCTTTTAGCCACGGATAGATTACCTTCGAACTTAAAGATTGAGTGCTTGGTTGCTCAAAACTTTACACTGTGGAAGGAGAACTGACCAAAACATTAACATCAAATTTTGTGCCTGTTTCAAGAACCAGTGAACACTTCTTCACATATGAATGTTCCTACTCATAATTCTCACAGGCTATTTGCAATTAGGCTCTCAAACTTTAACCAGAGAATCATTAACTATGGACTCAGACATCTACAAAAGGATTCTCAAAATGATCAAGCACAGAAGGAGAATGCACAGAAACATCGGGTGCAATTTTTCTTCCATTTCTGAAGAAATTTACAACCGAGTGATGAGAGAGACTCAACTCACTTCTAAGATGTCTAATGACTCATACAACTACTGATTACTCTATTCTCACGCTCTCTCATATTTGCCCCGACTTTTTACTTGTATATGTAGGCAAATATTTACAATATCATGACTATACAAAAGTATAAGTGAACTATCTCTGTATTAATGTACATATGTGTACACCTCTTCATCTTCTCGATTGTATTCTTCCTTCATGCTTCACAACTTGAATTTTCCTTCAGTCCTTGACTTCCAAACCTTCATTAAAACTTCAATTGTTGATTGCCTTGCACCAACAACAATCAACCTCAACCTAAGAAGTGGACTTCTTCAGGCTTGGGTAGGCCAAAACCGCCTCACGATTGAATTAGAAAATCAAGCAATCAAGCCTCTAGAAAAGGCACCAAATCCTGGTCTCTCCAAGAACCCACATGGAAATAACAATGCTATTCTTGTCCAACATGCTATGGTGCAGAAGATTGTCATTCTTGACTAAGATACAGAAGTCATGGAGGAGTTCCCTTCTTGTCCAGAGAGGATTCGAGGATAGCAAGTCGGACAACACACTACACCGAGGGGGCCAATGATCAGGAATCATGAGCACCACCCTGGGCACAATGAAGTACCTCATGGCAAGAAGCAAATCTGGATATGCAAGGGTAGAAAACCCACGGATCTAGATATGGATTCTCAAAGAGGCCAACAAGATACGCCGACGAGGATTACAACAAAAGAGCTCCTTAGGCAACACTCTAGACATACCATTTCTATTTGCTAGAGACTTTGCTACTACTAAATAGATGGTCATTAGTTAGCCATTAGAAATAGTTATTAATATACTAGTTTGTTACCAATTAGCTATTACTAAGTAGCTATTACTAAGTAGCTATTACTAAGTATCTATTACTAATTAGCTATTACTAAGTAGCTATAACTAAGTAGCTAATTCGTCATAGCTATTACTAATTAGCTATTACTAAGTAGCTATTACTAAGTAGCTGATTCTTAGTTATCTTATTAGTAAGTTATTATTAATTAGCTTATTACTAATCACCTATTACTAATTAGCTATTACGAATTACAAATTAATATTTAGTTTTTTAGTAATCAGCTATTACTAAGTAGCTATTACTAATTAGCTATTATGAATTAGCTATTACTCATTACCTATTACTAATTAACTTGTTACTAATTAGCTATTACTGATTAGCTATTATTGATTAGCTATTATTGATTAGCTATTATTGATAAGCTATTATGAATTAGCTATTACGAATTAGCTATTACGAATTAGCTATTATGAATTAGCTATTACAAATTAGCTATTACAAATTAGCTATTAGTAATTAGCCATTACTAACTAGCTATTACTAATTAGGTATTATCAATTCCCTATTACAAATTAGCCATTACTAATTAGCTTGTTACTAAGTAGCTATTACGAAGTAACTAGTTCCTGGTTAGTTGTTCGTAATTAGCTAGTACTAATTAGCTTGTTACTAATTAGCTATTACTAAGTAGCTGATTGTTCGATAGTTGTTAGTAGTTAGCTATTACTAATTAGCTTGTTACTAATTCACAATTATTAATTAGCTATTATTGATTAGCTACTACGGATTAGCTATTAGTGATTAGTTATTATGAATTAGCTATTACGAATTAACTATTATGAATTAGCTATTACTAATTAGCTACTATTGATTAGCTATTACTGATTAGCTAATACAAATCAGCTATTATGAATTAGCTATTATGAATTAGCTATTACGAATTAGCTATTATGAACTAGCTATTAATAAGTAGCTATTACTAATTAGTTATTACTAATTAGCTATTATTGATTAGCTATTAATAAGTAGCTATTACTAATTAGCTATTACTGATCATCTTTTAATGATTAGCTATTACGAATCAGCTATGGCGAATTAGCTATTACCAATTAGCTATTACTAATTAGGTATTACTAATTAGCTATTACTGATCATCTATTGCTAATTAGCTATTACTAATTAGCCATTACTAATTAGCTATTAATAATTAGCTATTACTAATTAGCTATTATTAATTCGATATTACAAATTAGCCATTACTAATTAGCTTGTTACTGAGTAGCTATTACGAAGTAACTAGTTCTTGGTTAGTTGTTCGTAATTAGCTATTACAAATTAGCTTGTTACTAATTAGCTATTACTAAGTAGTTGATTGTTCGATAGTTGTTAGTAGTTAGCTATTACTAATTAGCTTGTTACTAATTTGCGATCACTAAGGATCTAGTTTTTTGTTAGTTCTTTGCAATAAGTCATCCATCAGCTATCTCTTTCTTACTCTCTAACCCTCTAGTGGAACACTAATCTAGCTGGTTTCATTGTGCTAAGCAGTTGCTCGTACCTCAATAGGAACAATTACCAACAATGCTGATGCTGCATACGATAGGGAGCTTGGGAAAAATGAGAATGTTATGTTGGTGCAGGGCAATCAACAATTGATGTTTTGATGAAGAACTGAAGCCAAGGATTGAAGAAAAGATCAAATTATGAAGCTTGAAGGAAGTGCATATCTAGAAGATGAAGATGTGTACACTTTTATACATTAATTCAGAGATACTTCACTTATACTTTTGTATAGTCAAGAGCTTGTAAATATTTGCCTATATGTACAAGGAAAAATGTTGGGGAAAATATGAGAGATTATGTGAGAATAAGCTTGGATGAGAATTAGATGGCATTAGACACTCTAGAAGTGAGTAGAATCTCTCTCATCACTCAGATGTAAATTTTCTCAGAAAGGAAAAATGTTGCACCCGATCTTTCTTAGTATTTTCCTTTTGTGTTGAATCTTTTGTGAAATGCTTTTGTACAAGTCTAAGTCTATAGTTGATTGACCTCTGTACAAATTTTCAGCTTCTAATTGTGATCATTCTGAGAGAATTAAGTATAGGAACATTTACATGTGTAATTGGAAACAAGAGAAGTTGTAGGAGGCGCAAACTTTGATGCTAATGTTTTGGTCAGTTCTCCTTCCACAATGTAACGTTTTGAGCAATCAAGCACTCAATCTTTAAGTTGGAAGGTAAGCTACCTATCGCTAAAAGCATTTGCATAAACGGGTTCTAGATTAAGAGAACCAAGTATTAGAAGTTACAGGTGTCTAAATCGATTTCTCAGAAGAACAGGTTTAGACATAGGTGACTTATTAAGTTCATTTCTCAAGATCTACTGAGTGTTTTGAAATGATTTAACTTGGAGAAGGTGTGCAAACTATAGGGGACACCATGTGCAAAGTTTTATAAAAAATGTTACACATTTGATAAGTCAATGAGATCGATATGTGCAGCAGACTTTCTGTAGAATCATCTTCTTCACAGTTTATCCAAAATCTTTATAATTGATCATTAATCCTCAAAATTGGTGAATGATTTGAGTTACTCTTGATATAGAGGTGCTCTAACGTCAAGAGTAGCTTGTTATTTTTGGAGATTAATCCTCTCAATCAGTGGTATCAGAGAAGGAAGTATCAAAATTGAAGGAAGGAGGACCCCGACTGCTGCAGACATAAAGTTCTATAAGTGTGAAGCTTGTCAACTCGGCAAGGCTCATAGACAACCTTTCAATAAGAAAGGATATATGTATCAAAATCCTTTGGATCTAGTGCACACAGATGTGTGGGGTCCAAAGAAGGAGCCATCTATATCAGGCTCAAGATATTATGTGTCTTTCATAGATGATTGTAGCAGGTGGACCATTCTGTTTTTCATGAAGCACAAGGATGAAGTGTTTAATTGCTTTAAGAAGTATATTGCTCTTGTTGAAAATCAAACAGGTAGGACTTTGAAAAGACTCAGATCAGATGGTAGGAGAATACTTCTCTTCTGAATTTGATGCCTTCTTGCATGAAAGAGGCATTAAAAGGGAAGTCACTACAAGGTATACACCCGAACTCAATGGTGTAGCAGAGAGGAGGAACAGAGCTATTGTCGAAGCTGCAAGGTCCATGCTCAACGAAAAGGGATTGCCAAACTACCTATGGGCAGAGGCTGTGTCGACAGCCACATATCTCATAAATAGACTTCCATCTAAGTCACTAGATGGAACCACTCCATATGAAGTGTGGAATGGAAGAAGACCTAGTCTAGAGCATTGTAAAATCTTTGGATGCTTAGCCTATGCTCACAATCCTTCTCAAGTAAGAGGGAAATTGGATCCCAAGGCAGAGAAGTGCGTATTTATTGGTTATGACCAAAACCAAAAAGGATATAGATTGTACAATCCAACCAATAAAGGATTTTCTGTGAGTAGAGATATAAGTTTTTATGAAAACAAATCATGGTTTGATGATGACAGGAAAGTGAAGCTGCCATATGACTTGGATGAAGATTTTCCATCACTTCAACCAAAGGAGCCAAAGCAAATTGAAGGAAGTGATTCGGAGATTGACCTAGAAGACTTGGAAAGACTAAAGCTATGGAAGAACAAAGGAAAAGCAAAGATACAGGATGCTACATATGGACTCGAGAGCTCACATCAACCACTTAGAAGATTTTCAAGGGAGAAGAAGAAACCAGAGAGGTTTGGTTATGATACTTCTTTGGTCACCAAGCACTCAGTCTACATTGTAAAGGATTCAACCAATGAAGAACCTACCACATTCGAAGAAGCACAAAGCAAGAAAGCTTGGAGAGATGCAATGGATGAAGAAATGGAAGCCTTGAAGGAGAATGAAACCTGGGAGCTTGTACCTAACAAGCCATCTATGAAGGTAATTGGATCTCGATGGATATACAAAATCAAGCGGAATCCAGATGGAAGTATAAATAGACACAAAGCAAGGTTAGTTGCTAAAGGGTTTTCTCAAACCCATGGTATTGATTATGAGGCGACTTTCTCTCCTGTTGCAAAAATGCCTACAATTAGGGTTCTCATTAGTCTTGCTGCATCTAGAAATTGGAATCTTTATCAACTTGATGTAAAGAATGCTTTCTTGAATGGATGGATTTCTGAGGAAGTGTATATGGCACAACCTCCTAGATATGAGGATGCACATCATCCTAACTATGTATGCAAACTAAAGAAAGCTCTGTATGGATTGAAGCAAGCTCCAAGAGCTTGGAATTTCAGATTGGTGACTTATTTGCAGGACCAAGGATTCAAAGCTAGCAAGGCGGATACCTCTTTGTTCATAAAGAGGAATGGATCTGAAGTGATCTATTTATGTGTGTATGTTGATGATATTATTATCACAGGCAATGATCTTGAAGGAATCAAACAGGTAAAGAGTCAAATGAAGGAGGAGTTCAAAATAAGTGAAGTCGGACCACTCACTTATTTTCTTGGATTGGAGATGATCTACACAGATTCAGGTATATACATCACACAAAGGAAGTATGTCCATGACATGCTCGTCAAGTTCAAGATGGAAAATACCAAGTGTGCAGGTACACCTATGGAGCAAAATCATAAGCTTAGTGCTTATGAAGGAGAGCCAATTGAAGACATCACAAGCTATCAAAGCTTGGTTGGAAGTTTGAACTATGCAACACTCACAAGGGTGGATATATGATATAGTGTTAGCATATTGAGTCAGTTTATGCATAAGCCGAGAAGACCACATATGGAAGCGGCCAAGAGAGTCCTCAGGTACCTAAAGGGGACCATGAATGCAGGTTTGTTCTATTCATATACTTCAGATATTGAGCTAAAGGTCTTTTCAGATGCAGATTGGGCCGGATCTAAAGATGATAGAAGAAGCACATCAGGATATATATCATTTGCAGGTTCAAAAATCATTTCTTGGTCATCGAAGAAGCAACCAACTGTGGCATTATCTTCTACTGAAGCAGAATATAGAGGTTTGGCTAATGCAACTCAAGAAATCATGTGGTTAAAGTCTTTGTATATAGATCTTGGACTTCATTCTGCAACACCTCACATTTTTGGTGACAACACAAGCTCATTACATCTAGCAGCTAATCCGGTATACCATGCTAGAACCAAGCATATTGAAGTCCACTAACATTAGGTAAGGGAGAAGCTAATGAGCAAGGATATTCAACTATCCTATGTCTCTACAGATATGCAATGTGCCGACATGTTGACTAAAGCTCTTGATGGTACAAAGTTAAGTAGATTCAAGTTGATGATTGGCTTGCAAGAAATCAAGGACAATTGAAGACTTATTTGGAGGCCAAGCATGTTAGGCTTGAGGGGGAGCTGTTGGTGCATTTTACCCAAGCCTACATGCTTGATATATTTGATATCATCCTCATTTGTAAGTCACATGAGTAGTCATGTGAACACCTCTTGTAAAAGAGTTCATTTTTTATCTCTTGTAATTGAAAAAAGAAAAAGGAAAAGGATGGCTTACCTCATGCATGATGTAAAAGCAATTTCGTGGCTCTAACTACCAAAACCCATGACTTTTTGAGCTGAGGGAATATCTCCTAACTTGGGGGATCACTTTTAGGTGGAGCCATTCGAATTCGAATTCAAAACTCCCTCCAAGAATAGCTATAAAAGGAGCAAGAAGGAAGAGGCGATTAGCAAGCCTTGTACGTGACCACTTCATGTCATTTTGTAGAGATTGAAGAGCTTACTCCATAGCTCTATCATTCTACTCCCATTGTGCAAAGATTCATTGCCAATGTGGTTGTAATCATATATGAATCTATACATTTATCATCATCTACTTCTCTGTTTTGTTCTCTGCTATACTCACTCAGAGCAGTACCTTCAGAAGGTCATATCTCGAGTTTGACAGATCTTGTTTTCGTGATTAACGTGCGTTGGATAGCTCTTACTGTCTAGTTTCAGCATATCAATTTGCAAGGTCATTGGAATTATAGATTTGGAGATATCGGCATTTTGCTGCTCAGTGGTCTATCTTTGCAGAGCCCCGAGAATGGTGGGCATGTTCCAGAAATTGATGAAACTTGTTCTCAGTGCTCAGTCCATCATTTGAAGTGTTTTAACTTGGATTGGGAATCTTGCTTAATCTACTCGCTATGCCCAAAAGGAATTTTTCTAACTCCTTCCAGGTTAAGAGCACTGTTCATTTTTTCCAGCAGGTGTATGTCCAAAAATAGCAAGTTTTGGGAGCTAGTCATTTCGCAACTTGTCTGTCTTGACTTAAACTTTTGGGATACATGTTCCAAAGTTCTTGGCTGATATTTTGGTGGATTTAGGAAGCTTAAAGGGTCTACTAATCAACTCTGAAGTTTTAGTTGGCTGGTGTGAAACTGGTTGTAGCAGCACCTACTCATCTTTGGATTGCATCCACCATCTCTCTTCACAACAAGGATGAAGGACATTGCATATGCATTAGGAGCAGTTGATGAAGGCATTGAGGATGATAAATTGGTAAGGCAAATCCTTACAGGTTTGAGAGGTGATGAAAAATGGAAGCCATTCATTTTGTCTACTGAATTATCACTTGATCATTTCACTCCTGATTTAAATCAGTTGCTAGAACATATGCTAAACTCTGAGCAGGATGCCAAAGGTGAAAGTGATAAGAGTGCAGGTCAAGCAATGTATTCAAAGGATAAGAAGAAGAATAGCAAAGGGAAGCAACAAGCAAATGAAGATGAAGGCACAACTAGCCAAGCTAACTTCCTAAGAGGAAGAGGAGGTGGCAAAGGTAGAGGAAGAGGTAGGAGTAATAAAGATGGAGTTAAAGCTTGTTGGATTTGTGGTAAGACAAATCACTTAGCTAATGATTGTTGGCATAATACTCAGAGTAATGGTGGATATAATCAGAATTTTAATTCAAGAGGAAGAGGTGGCAGAAATCAAAGAGGTAATTTTGGAGTTAAAGGTAGTAGAGGTTACTTTGGAAGAAATGTAGGTAGAGGATTCCAAAGTCAGCAATACAACAATACCTACTACAATTATGCTTCAGATGAGAAGGAGGATTCAACATTGATAATGAATGCAACTTGTGAAAGGCAAAGTGAAGACCAAAGAGTCTTCTACATTGACTTAGGGTGTAGCAATCATCTGAGTGGCGACATAGCTTTGATGAATGATTTGGATAGTAAGGTAACTAATCATGTAGTTCAAACAGGTGACAATACAAAGCATAATATGAAGTCAATTGGATCAGTGAAGGCCAAGGATGGAAGTACTCTCTTGAGTAAGGTTTTGTATGTTCCTACAATTCCTAAGAATCTGATAAGAGTAGGTCAAATTGTTGAAAAAGATTATGAAGTTAGGTTCACTAATGAAGGAGTATTTGTGGGAGACCCTAGCAATGGGTATAAACAAATTGTTTCAGGAAAGAAAGAAGGAATATTGTTCACATTAAAGATCCAAGGTAATGTTGGTCATGCTTTGTATACCTATGGAGGACATAAGATCTCTGAGTTAGATCTTTGGCACAAAAGGCTTAGACACTTTAATGAAAGAGGTATCAAAGATATGGTTAATAATGGTTCAGTGCTTGGATTGCCTAATGTTGCAGGTCAACATATGAATATAGATGTGAGGCATGTCAATTAGGTAAGGCTCATAAGCAATCTTATTCCAAGCATGGTTTTATGTATTCAGAAAAGCTTGAGTTGGTACACACAGATGTGTGGGGACCATCAAAGGATTTCAGTATCAATGGTTCGAGGTATTATGTGATTTATGTTGATGATGCTACCAGATGGATCACTATATATGTTATCAAAGATAAATCAGAGGTATTCAATACATTCAAACATTATCATGTGTATGCAGAGAGAATTACAGTTCATAAGTTGAAGAGACTAAGGTCAGATGGAGGGGGAGAGTATTTCTCTAATGAGTTCAGTGATTACTTGTGGAATGCAGGTATAAAGAGAGAGGTTACTTGTAGGTACTCTCCTCAACAAAATGGTGTAGTAGAAAGGAGGAATAGAACTCTTGTTGAGTTTGCAAGATCCATGATGAAGGAGAAAAATTGCCCAAATTATTTGTGGGTTGGGGCTGTAAATACAGCTACTTATTTGGTTAATAGATTACCATGTAAATCTTTGCACGGTATGACACCATATGAGGCATGGTGGGGTACGAGACCTACTCTAGATCATTGCAAAGTATTTTGATGTTTGGCATATGCATATGTGCCATCTCAATTGAGGCATAAAGTGGAGCCTAAAGCTGAAAAATATGTAATTATTGGATATGATGATAAGCAGATTGGATATAGGTTGTGGAGTCCATCCACAAAACAATTCCTTGTATCTAAGGATGTTACATTTGATGAACAAGGTACTTGGTATGCAGGTACAATCAATATTTATGCAGGTGATGAAGAAATTGTGGATCAAAAGAAAGGTAAATCAAAGGTTCAGATATTTGATGAAGAGAAGAACAATGAAGTAAAGGTTGAAGTAGAAGAAGTGCCAAGGTTTGATCCAGAATTTGATGAACCAGAAACCTCAAGAAGTGGAGAACTTAGAAGGTCAACAAGACACAAATGGCAACCTACAAGGTATAGTTATGACACTTCTTTTTTGGCTACCAAAGATTATGCTTATATGATAAAGGCAGATGAAGACCCCTCTACATATGAAGAGGCAAAAGGTAAGGAAAATTGGGAGAAAGCTATGCAGGAAGAGTATGATGCATTGATGGAGAATGAGACTTGGGATTTAGTTCCTAAACCAAATAGTCAGAAGATCATTGGATGCAAATGGGTTTACAAGACAAAGAGATTTGCAGATGGAAGTGTGTCTAGATATAAAGCTAGACTTGTTGTGAAAGGTTTTGCTCAAACATATGGTGTAGATTATGATGAGACCTATAGTCCTGTGGCAAAGATGACAACTATCACAACACTCATAGCCATTGCTGCATGTAAAGGTTCGAAATTATGTCAACTAGATGTGAAGAATGCTTTTTTAAATGGTTATATTTCAGATGATGTTTTCATGGAGCAACCACAAGGATTCAGAGATGAAAGGTATCCAGATCATGTGTGCAAGCTCAAGAGAGCTTTGTATGGCTTGAAGCAGGACCCAAGGGAATGGAATTATAGACTTGTGAAGTTCTTGAAAGAACTTGGTTTCCAAGTATCTAAAGCAGATAGTAGCTTGCTTGTTAAAGCAAATGAAGATGGGTTTATTTACATGTGCATATATGTTGATGATATGATTCTTACATGTATAGATGAGATAGGCATTCAAGGCCTAAAGAAGCAAATGGAGAAAGAGTTCAAGATCAGTGACTTATTGTAGTCATTAATTAGCTAGTTCTCAGTTTGCTATTACTAAATAGTTGGTGGTTAGTTGTTACAAGGTGTTCGATTGTTACTAGTTAGTTCTTAGTAATTAGCTATTATTAATAATCTTGTTAGTAATTAGCTATTATTAAGTAGTTGGTTCTTGGTTAGCTATTTGTAATTATCTATTACTAAGTAGCTGGTTCTTAGTTAGTTCTTAGTAATTAGCTATTACTGAAAACAATTAGCTTGTTAGCAATTAGCTATTACTAAGTAGCTGGTTCGTGGTTAGTTTGTAATTAGCTATTACTAATTATCTTGTTACTAATTAGATATTACTAAGTAGTTGGTTCTTGGTTAGCTATTTATAATTAGCTATTACTAGTTAGCTTGTTACTAATTAGCTATTAGTAATTAGCTTGTTACTAATTAGCTATATTAAGTAGTTGTTTTTTGGTTAGCAGTTTGTAATAAGCTATTATTAATTAGCTTGTTACTAATTAGATAGCTTGTTCTTGGTTAATTGTTTGTAACTAGCTATTACTAATTAGCTTGTTACTAATTAGCTTGTTACTAACTCGCTCGTTACTCATTAGCTTGACTAATTAGCAATTACTAATTGGCTTGTTACTAATTAGCTATTACTAATTAGCTTGATACTAATTAGCTATTACTAATTAGCTTGTTAGTAATTAGCTATCACTAAGTAGTTTGTTCTTGGTTGGTTGTTGGTAATTATCTATTACTAATTAGCTTGTTACTAATTAGCTATTACTAATTAGCTTGTTACTAATTAGCTTGTTACTAAATAGCTTGTTACTCATTAGCTTGTTACTAATTAGCTATTACTAATTTGCTTGTTACTAATTAGCTTGTTACTAACTAGCTTGTTACTAATTAGCTATTACTAATTAGCTATTATTAATTAGCTTGTTAGTAATTAGTTATTACTAAGTAGCTGGTTTTTGGTTTGTTGTTTGTAATTAGCTATTACTAATCTATTTGTTACTAATTAGCTTGTTACTCATAAGCGTGTTACTAATTAGCTTGTTAGTAATTAGCTATTACTAAGTAGTTGGTTCTTGGTTAGTTGTTTGTAATGAGCTATTACTAATTAGCTTCTACTAATTAGCTATTACTAAGTAGCTTGTTATGAATTAGCTTGTTACTAATTAGCTTGTTAGTATTTAACTATTACTAAGTGGCTGGTTATTGGTTAGTTGTTTGTAATTAGCTATTACTAATAAGCTTGTTACTAATTAGCTATTACTAAGTAGCTAGTTTTCTTGGTTAGTTGTTTGTAATTAGCTATTGCTAATTAGCTTGTTATTAACTAGCTATTACTAAATAGCTTGTTACTAATTACTAAGTAGCTGGTTCTTGGATAGTTGTTTGTAATTAGCTATTACTAATGAGCTTGCTACTAGTAACCTATTACTAAGTAGCTACTTCTTAGTTAGTTCTTAGTAATTAGCGACTAATATTTAGCTTGTTAACAATTAGTTATTATTAAGTACCTAGTCGTTGGTTAATTGTTTGTAATTAATTATTACTAATAATCTATTACTAATTAGCTTGTTACCAATTAGCTATTAATAAGTAGGTAGTTCTTAGTTAGTCGTAGTAATTATCTACTACTAATTAGCTTGTTAGTAATTAAATATTACTAAGCAGCTAGTCCTTGGTGAGCTGTTTGTAATTACCTATTACTAATTAGCTTTTACTAAGTAGCTGGTTCTTGGTTAGTTGTTTGTAATTAGCTATTACTAATTAGCTTATTACTAGTTACCTATTACTAAGTAGCTGGTTCTTAGTTTTTAGTAATTAGCTTGTTAAGAGTTTGTTATTATTAAGTAGCTATTTCTTGGTTAGTTGTTAGTAATTAGTTATTACTAATTATCTTGTTACCAATTTGCTATTACTAAGTAGTTGGTTCTTGGATGGTTATAAGTATTTGGCTATTACTAATTAGCTTGTTACTAATTGGCTATTACTTAAGAGCCAATTTCTTGGTTAGTTGTTTGTAATAAGCTATTTCTTGTTACTAGTTAGCTATTATTATAGCTTGTTACTAAATAGCTATTACTATTAGATTGTTACTATAAGTTACTTGTTACTGGTTCTTGTATAATTAGCTAAAATCGTGAACTGATGATTGAAAATAGGATTACCCGATACATCAAGAAGGTGAACAAGATGCTCCAAATCTTGATTTCTGCCAAGTCGGGTCTTGTGTATATCCTTCTTATTTGGTGACACCCTCCTCTGTGTTGTCCAAAACGTGAAAATCAAATGCTTGACCTCTTGTGTGATACATGTGGTACACGTTGCCCTACTAGTTGCCTTCAAAAAACTATGATCAGACTCAACTTTACTTAATTGTCCAATCGTATCATAGACGACTTTCCTGCTTACTCCCAATACCCTAGAAAGTCTTAAAATATTTATCTGATTTGTTGATGAATATGCATCACTATTTAGAGCCATCATCAATGTTAATCTCTTCAACACAAGGTCATGAGAATTCTTTCTCATACTTTGCAATGTCTTCCGAAGATTGATGAAAAGGGCACATGTTACATGATCTTTGTTACTGCCCATTGCATCAAAAAGTTGCCAATACATGGACTCTACAACATCATATTTAGTGTCTCAATTTTATCTTCACAACATAAGTGTCTAGTCTGATTAAAATACTTGATGATCTTATCCACAATGCCATCCAAGTTGCTTGAACTGCAATTAGCATTACCCTCCACATTAGTGCCTGACCTTGATGTTATTGTGTCTCTATATTTCCTTTTCTTTTCCTTCCAATAGCATCTTAATTCTTGATGATCACTATCCACTACTGGTATTGTATTAACTTCCATCAGTTCGCTTGTCCGAGATTGCCCTGCATCAACACACTACAAATGATGAAGAAACCATAAATACAATAACATCTACCACTCATCAATCCACTTTATTAAATTGACTTTACATTGAGTATGCTCATTTGATATCATTATGTGCTCCATAACTTACATATGTAGACTTGTTATGCCACTTTTGAACCTACAACAATCATGCAAAACCTAAGATGTTAGATACAATCAATGAACAATATGAAACTAAATGGACATTGTTAGGCATACTTTTAAACCTGCAACAATCATCCACAATCTGAGATGTTACTCGTATATAACTTCCCTTTTTTTTTAGAGAACAGGAAAAATTTATTTTAATGAGGGAATTGTACAAAATGTACAGGGGTGAAGACTCCACACATCACCATAAAATCAATGTCATCGGTCTTTACAACGAGAAGTTGGACCATCTGACCATACCCAATGTTGGCTTAAGTCAAGGTTTAGCTCTCTCAGGCATTGCCAATGTAATTGGAAACAGTGTTGCACAAAAAAGGTGTCATGCTTCTTGTCATCAAATATGAAGAAGTGGATTTCTTTTTTAGGAATGATCTCCAAACCAAAATATGTGATATGCACAAAAATAGTTATCTGTACAGACTCAGGATGCAACACGTAGAAAAAATACATATAGTGATGGAGTCCCTCTCACTGTTCCCACTCAACATGCAACACATAGAAGAACTCATAGGAGAGAAGAGGTACTGCAGCGTACTCTCCAACATGCAGCACACAAAAAAATAGTTATCAATATTCCCTACTTGGGATGCAGCGTGCAGTTGATCTCACATTATAGCTCTCACATTGTGCAATCATTCATCACCAATTTCAATGTAATTTATGTGCATTAATACATATAATCTTCCCATGTCGCATCTCTTCTACTCTGTCATATACGACTCAAAACAATGAGCTTCTCTGATCTAATTCCCAGCGTGTACTTGATCATTTTCAGTTATTTAAGTTGGTATAGATTCATTAGATAGTCTTTTTGTATGCTACAAAGTTTCATCTCAATTGCCTCAACCACTTTCGAGTTATGTGCAAAACATTGCTCTCTGGTCTGCATACTATTAACTCCCTAAAATGTCGGGATGCATTTCAGTTTTGCTAAGCATCATTCTCTGAGCATAGTTGACCATTTTAAGTGAAACGACTTCTGAAAGTTATGTATCTTAGTCAATTAGATATTTTGAAAAGGATTTTGTCCAATTGTTACCTAGAAAGGAGTACTGTTCAATTTCCAGGACAAATGTGGTGACCAAAATAGGAAGTTTTGGTTCATAGTGAAACTCCAAGTTATCTGTTTTGACCCAATGATTTTAGGATCATCTTCCAAAGTACTTGGGTGATTATTTGTGGTTCTTGGAAAGCTCAAGAGTTCTACTTTTCATTCTTCAACTTAGTCGTGTTTGGTGTGGAGCAGGAATTTGCAGCACCATCTCATCTCTAGAAGGTGTCCACCATCTCCTCCAACAAGAAGAGATTCCTAGGTGACTCATGTGTAGCAAAGAGATGTAAAGAGGAGGAAAAACTAATCTTAGAAGAAGCTCAGCTAAAGCTCTAGAACACATTAAACATATGAAGCTAACATGACACAACATAGGTCCATATAGAAATTTTAGTGGAGAAGGTATTCATATTGTGAATGTCCTCCCCTAACCATATGCCCCTATATATTACATGGTGATGTGCAAAAAGAAGAGGAATACCTCTACTAGCATAGTTGATTGATGACCATTTATTTATGTTGAACTAGGAGAGGGCACTACAATCAAGATGATCAAGACCTTGATAGATTCAATAGTTGCCACTAGTGCCATTAGGTATTCATGTTGTGTAGACATGAACTTGCGAACGAATCCGATTGAGGCTTACCTCATAGAATTAGGAGGTGTGGAAACACCTATGGGTGGGGTGAAAGTTCCAATCCTCATATAAGACGTCCTCTTGATAGTAAAACTATTAGTTTTTCATGATGAAGATCTTACAGAACCTTTGATATTGGGCAAAGAGTAGATATATGATAATGCAACTGACTTGAAACTCTGAATATGCCTTCTCTGGTTCTAGGTGAACAAACAATGCATTACGATACACTTAGAAACCCTAATGACTAGTGCCCACAAGTTGACTATGAGGATTTATAGCCCTTACATTGGAGAAAATGGCACCAAACGATCAACACATGGGTCTTCTAGTTCTCAAAGTGGATGAAATGGCACTCAAAAGCAACATTCACCCAATAGAGGACTAGTAATGGCACTCTAAGATCAACATCCCTACCACTAGAGACCCTTAGGCTCCTCGTTCATCCTTCTAAGATCAACATCCCTACCATCGGAGACCCTTAGGCTTCCCATTCATCCTTGTGTAGAATGAATCACTCCTTGATAGGCAAGTTATGCAAGTGCCTGAACTCTCTTCTTTTCCAAATAATAGTTTCATGTCAACCACTCAATCACAACAACAGGGATGTCAACCATAGTTGAAACATGAAGCACAAAGATAAGCCTTCACCAAGCCAATGAAGCTTTGTAGATACCAATCCAATTCAAACATACAGTAGATATGGATGTGAAGGAATGAGCATTCAACTTCTCTACCACAATCAAGGTCACCATCATAGAATCAAAACATGAACCCAAAGCAATAACCAAGGAAGCGGGGAAGATATCAACCAGACAAAATTTGACAAGTTTGGTTCCCAAAGTGGTTGATGATTGTAGACCCAACAAGGCAAGTGTATGAGTTCCTAAGACCTTTTTGAAGGCCCAGATCTCCCTTCATGTACTCTCACATCATAGGAAATCTTAGTCTCCCACCCAATGTACACTTAAAAGGCCAAGCTTTGTAACTAAACATCTTTGTAAAGTAGTCCCCCGAACAACATGGAAATGGGTGCCCAAACAATCCCTTGACCAATCATGTTCACAACCTCCTAATATAGTGTGTCATATAAGAGACTCTTTTTGTAATACCGTAAGGGAACCCTTCACTACCAATCCACCTTGTAATAAACCATAATCTCAAATATCTTGTAACATATTAGTGCTCTAAATGTTGAGATCATGCACTACACAAAGTATGCATACAAAGGTCCAGTGACAGGCATTAGGCACAAATGATGGATTTAAATCCCTTAGATTTGCACACTAGAAGTGAAATGAACCCAATACCTAGGTCACTTCATACACCTTTTCTTCTACCCTTCAACAAAAATATGATTCACCTACCTTACGCAAATCAAAATAACCTCCAATTTAGTATAACTCATAAGATTTCCAATAAGCTATAGAACATCTCAAATGGATCTGTTTAGGTTAGTCAAGAACTCTATAAAAATAGACTTTGCAGAGATGTAGGATATGCAAAACTTAGGGTTAAAAAGATACACCAATTTCTCTACACATAAAATTGATTTTAAGAAGCCCTCTTAGAAAAAGTAAGAAATATACATAAGCTATTGAATTCACACTAAATCTCTTGAATTAGATATGTACACAAAGAGTTGCAACTCTTACAAGTGAACTATATCTATATCTACGAGACTAGAGGGGGTGTGGGCTTCATAGCTCCTACTTGCTTCTCCTCTATGCATATAATGCCCTCCTCTATGTTTTCCTATCTTGGACAACTAGTCTTTAGCTCCTCTAGCCTTGGATGACTCTCTTCGTGAGCCTCCTTGAGTATATGTATCTTGGTCTTCAATGACCTATAAGACTTCCATGACTTTCATTAGGGATGGGACCACCCTTATAAGGTCCTCCAAGCCTAAGTCCACCTACCCATGTTCTAGGATTGTGGTAGCTTGATCCATTCCCAAAATAATGGCCATCATTGATCTATGGGGTAAATACAATGGTAGAAAGGTAGGATCAACAACCATCTATTTGTATCCCTTGATCTTACTTAATCCACACTTAGGATCAAGTATAGATCTAATGGCCCACATGAAATACACCCTTCCCCAAGTTAAGAAAGCTAATTTTGTTTCTAGCCCTTGATTTAAGTTGATCCTCACATAGGATCAATCCCAAATTGGATGGCTTAGAAGTAACCTTCCTAACTATCCATCTATAGTCTACTCTAGACCTCATCTAACCTCAAAGTCAAGAACCTATTAATGTCCAACACTCTCACATGGCTTCTCCTCATAATGGGGGCATTACAAGATAGTGTGTTATGGAACAATGGTGGTATTAAATAAGGGTAAGGCATTGAGCATATCTAACACCCCCCTTCAATGTCCACCTAGAGCTTGCATAATTCACACTTTCAAGACTCCCCCTCAAGCTTAAGGTGGTAGTGTCCATATCAAGTAAGCTCATAGCTTTTGAAAACTTTGTTAACTTGGTCACATCCAAGCTTTTGGTGAAGATATCTGCAACTTGGTCCTTTGTACCTACAAAATGAACATTAATGTCCCCACTTGCAAGTTTTTCCCTTACATAATGGTAATGCACCTCAATGTGCTTGCTCCTTGCATGATACATGGGGTTGTTAGCAAGATGTAGGCTTGACATGTTATGTCCATAAATTGGAATTGGTACAAGTTGTATGGAAAAATCTTTGAAGAGCTTCTTAAGCCACATTGCTTCACATGTAGTGAGGGCTAAAGCTCTATACTCAGCCTCTATTGAACTCAATGCAACTATGGGTTTCTTTTTGCTCATCCATGAAATTGCTTTTGTACCTAGCATGAAAACATAACGAGAAGTTCACCTTCTATCATCAACACTCCCTGCCCAATCTGCATCACTCCATACTCTTACTTGAAGTTCTTCACCATACCTATATAGCAAATCATGCTTAACTATACTTTTCACATACCTTAACACTCTCTTTGATTGACTGCGACATACATGCATATCAAACATATGTTGTCATTTGTTTTCTTCAAGTGCAAGGATGGATCTGCATCACTTGGAGAGAAACTACATTTCTTCAAGAATTCCAATAGCCCTTCATTCCAAGCCTTGGGGCTTACTTTAGGCCATACAAGGCCTTCTTTAACCTGCAAACATAGGTAGGATGTTGTGGATCTACATACCCTTGAGGTTGTTCCATGAACACCTCTTCTTGTAACTAACCATTCAAGAAAGCATTCTTTATGTCCATTTGGTAGATAAGCCACCTCCCTGCTGCAAATAGGGCTATGGGAGCTCTAATGGTATCCTTGTTGGGCATAGGGCTAGATATCTCCTCATTATCTACCCCTTGCATAAGTGTGAAGCCTTTGGCTACTGGTCTAGCCTTGTGCCTTGCCAAGCTGCCATATGCATTCCTCTTGGTCTTGTACACCCACCTATTTTGGACTATCTTCATGCCTTCCTTCTTGGGTACTAGTTCCCAAGTGTTTTTCTCCTTGCGAGCTTTGAAATATTCATACATAGCCTTCCTCCACTCTGTTTTGGTCTTTGCGTCCTCATAAGAATCTCGCGCTTGATCTGCAATGACATTCATCATGTATGCGTAGTGCTTTGCCATGAAACAACCATACGTATACATTTGTGGGGGTGCCTTCTTCCTTGAAGACCTCCTCTCTTGACCTTTGGGATATTGCTTCTTGAGTCTATTGAGCTTTACATTAGGAGTAATGAACTCCTCAAGCTCTTCCTCTTCTAACTCTTGTTGAGCTTCCCTAGTGTTGTAGTCTATCTCTTGTAGACTTCTACACTTTGAAGTAGGGGATGATCTTTCATAATCACAGGTGTAAGAGTGATCATATGAGTGTAGCTTAGATGTAGAAGCCTCTAGTCCACTGATTGTGATTGACTCTTGAGGTTGAATATATAAATCAAAGTCTGCATACTCCTCTTAATCCTCTTCATCCCACTTCACCTTGCCCTTTTCTCCATACCATGACCTTGACTCATCAAACACATCTCTTGACACTTATAGCTTCCTTGAGAGAGGATTATAGCACTTTCAGCCTTTTTACTCATTTGAGTAGCCAATGAACACACATTTCTCACTCTTGGGATCTAACTTTGTTCTCACTTCACTAGGAACATGAACAAAGCATACACATCCAAAGACCTTGAGGTGCTCCCTGGTTGGTTTCTTGCCATAATAGACTTCATGTGGAGTCAAGTTGTGCACACCACATGTTGGAACCCTGTTTATCAAGTAACAAGCTGTATTCACAACCTGAGCTTATGTTAGGTTCGAAACCGATCAAAACTAGTCTAGAAACTATAAAAAGAGCTAAAGAGATCATTTTTGAGTTTGGCTCATGAGAGATTAGAGCTTCTTTTGAGCTTGTAAGAGTGTTCTTGAGTAATAGAGCTTGTTCATGACCTTCCATTGCTATGTGTGTGTTATGTATGTGTGTATGTGTGTGTGCATATGCATGCTTCTTACCTTCACCATCACTCATCTCACTCATTCATGATCTTCATATCAACCTATCTCTTCCATGGATTTAAAATTAAGGAGGTGGAACTTCTTGATGTGGTTCTTATCCTTTTCTAGAACAACACACACAATAACCATTAAGTACTAGTGGAGCTAGAAATCTGCGGAAGCATGCGAACATCACAAGGAAGAAGAAGAAGCTTGGATCAACACAACACACAATATTGAATGTATTACCACTAGAATGTACAAAGATAAGTAGCACATTAGGGCAATAGGCATATATACAAGCCCGAGGAAAAAACCTCCTAAAGAGGGAAAATAGTGCCCCGACATTCCTAGAGTATTCACACACATCAATACCTAAATATATCAACAAACCCCCCTTGGGAGTGATGCGGTGAACAAGGAGCTAGCACTCATGTATAAGGAAGTGCCAAGCTATGTGGAAATCACTCCACAAAGGGAGGTAAGCCCAAAGCTTTGCGGAAAGCTTCAAACTTCTCCCTAGGTAGAGCCTTCATGAAAGAGTCTGCAATGTTCTCCTATGTGGGCACATATGCCAAGCTACTCTCCTCAGTAGAGAATCTCTCCCTGACATAATGATAATGCACTTCAATGTGCTTAGTGCGAGAATGGAACACAGGGTTCCTCACAACTGCCAATGCACTCTAACTGTCAGTGAAGATGGTGGTGGTAGAAGACTGACGAACACCCAAATTAGCCATAAGGTGTCTGAGCCACATACACTCAACAATCGCTCTGAAAGTTGCCCTATACTCATCCTCACAACTAGAAGTGGCCATAGTAGGCTGTTTCTTGCTCAGCCAAGATATGCATGAGCTACCAAGCATGAAGCAAAAACCACTAGTGGACATAGGAGTTGTTGGAACAAAACAATCACAAATTGATGATTGTAAAGAGTCTAAAGCAAGTCTATGATCACATTGAAGTTCAAGAAGTCATTTGAGAAAGTGAAGAAATCTCAGAAGTGAAGCTTGTATACATATGTACATTACAGTTGGAAATTCTTGTAATTTGAGTATAGATAATCCTTAGAATGATAAGGAGTAATGTAATAGACGAGGGATAAGTTCAGAACCATATGTATATAATTCAACGATGTAAAGAAATATGAGGGAGAGTCATTAGAAGACAAGTGTCATAGAGATAGTTGTGAAGAGAGTCATCTTCAGGAAATGGCAACGAGCATTTCATAGATTTCTCTCAATCTGATCACGTGGATCAGAAATCCTTTTGTACACATCTAATCTAGAAGCTAATGAAGCTATGTTCAAAGTTTCATGGTCTCATTTCTTTCATGTTGTGAGTATGATCTATAGGAACATGTGTATGTAAAGTTTGTAGATAGAACTCTCAGAGTCACACACTTTTTCGTGTCAATGTTTTGCTTAGATCTCAATGCACAGTGTGAAGTTTTTGATGAGTGAGCATTCAAAATCTAAGTTAGAAGGTAAGGAAGCTATGGCTAAAATCATTTAGCAAAAGGGGATCTGTGCTATGAGAAATCAATCTTAGAATTCACCTATGTCAAAGTCGCTGATTCAGGAAGACAATTTCTGACATACTTTTGATCTTAAGGATCAAATTAAGGTTTTAATTATTCGTTTCAAGAACTAATGATTGATATGATTGCGCAAAGGAAGTGTGAAGATATATGCATCATTGATTTGAAGAAATATGAAGATATATGCAAGTAATGAAGTTAATTTCTGAAGCAGACTTTCTGAAGAAGGAATTTCTTCACTCAGAGAAGTGTTAGTCAATGTTTTGTGTAAAGTTTGATCCATAACTGATATAGAAGTGTTCTTAGATCAGTATAGATCAAACCTTTGGAGATTAAGAGGTCTCCAATAGTGGTATCAGAGCAGAAGGTGCAATACAAGTGAAGTAAAGGCATTGGAAGTTCCGACTGTTGCAGGTATTGAAGTTCCTTCTAATTGAAGGTGGACAAGGACAAATTCTTGAAGATAACCTGCAGGAGTACAAAGTACGATATCAAAGGATCAAGAAGGATTAAAGCTTCATATCAAAGGTACACTTTATCATCATAAATCATTGTAATTGCAGACACAGAAGATCAAAGATGGGAGAAAGCTTGCAGATTGATAAGCTAGATAGGGAGAACTATCCAGCTTGGTCCATGAGGATGGAAGCACACCTCATGAGCAAAGATTTGATGGCATTTATTACAGGAGAAGAAGAAAAACCTGAGTTTGAAGATCCTAGTGTTCCAACTAGGGAGGAACTTGTAGGTTTGAAGAATTGGATGAGAAAGGATGCTCAAGCTAGGAGCATCATTTACATGGCTGTAAATGATTATCTTCTACCTCACATCAAAGGATTAGAAAGTGCAATAGATGTGTGAAATGCTTTGGAAGAGCATTTCCAAAGCACAACCAAGTCTAGGAAGTCTTCATTATGGGCAAAGTTCACAACTTTCAAGAAGAAGAGCTCACAATCAATTTCTGATTATGTGGCAAGGATGAAGGATATTGCAGATAGCTTGGGAGCAGTAGACGAAGACATTGAAGAGGATAAGTTGGTAAGGCAAATACTTACAGGTCTGAGAGGAGATGAGAAGTGGAAGCCTTTCATATTGTCCATAGAATTGTCATTAGATCACTTTACTCCTGATCTTAATCAATTGCTAGGACATATGCTAACTTTTGAGCAGGACATTAAGGGAGACAATGATAGGAGTGCAAGTCAAGCTATGTACTCGAAGGACAAGAAAAAGAATGGCAAAGGAAAGTAGTCAACTGATTATGAAGGAATTTCAAGTCAAGCTAACTTTACAAAAGGAAAGATGAATTACAGAGGTAAAGGTAGAGGAGGTAAGAACAAAGATAATACTAAAGCTTATTGGATTTGTGGCAAAACCAATCATTTGGCAAATGATTGTTGGTATAACAATCAAAATGGTGGAAGCAATAGTCAGAGCTTCAATCAAAGAGGTAAAGGAGGCAGAAACCAAAGAGGCAACTTTAGAGGAAGAGGTGCTTGGTCATCATATGCTAGAGGAGGTGGAAGAAGTTTTCAATCTCAGTCCTACAACAACAATTATTATAATTATGCATCATATCAGAAGGATGATATGACTCTTATATTGAATGCAACTCATGAAGCAGTAGGAGAAGATCAAAGGGTGTTTTATATTGACTCAGGATGTAGTAATCATCTAAGTGGCAATATATCATTGATGACTGATATGGAAGCAAAGGTGAATGGGCATACAGTTCAAACATGTAACAACACCAAGCATAAGGTGGAAAGCATTGGATCAGTGAAAACAAAGAATGGAAGTACACTCTTGAGCAAGGTACTTTATGTTCCTACTATTCCTAAAAACTTGATAAGTGTAGGGCAAATTGTGGAGAAGGGATATGAAGTCAGATTCACAAATGATGGTGTTTATGTGCAAGATCCAAATCAGGGATATAGAAATATCATTGCAGGTAAAAAAGAAGGAAGGATGTTTACTCTCAAAGTTCAAGGTAATGTGGGACATGCTTTGTTTACTTAGGAAGTCAAAAGATGTCTGAGTTAGACCTATGGCATAAAAGGCTAGGTCATTTCAATGAGAGAGCCATAAAGGAAATGTCAAGGAATGATGTGGTGCTTGGTTTGCCAAAAGTTGAAGGGCAACACATGGTACACAAGTGTGAAGCCTATCAATTAGGTAAAGCACACAGAAGTTCATACAATAAATCAGGATATAAGTATTCAAATATGCTTGAATTGATTCATACAAATGTGTGGGGTCCTTCAAGGGACTATAGCATAAATGGATCCAGGTATTATGTGTTGTTTGTTGATGATGCAACCAGATGGATTACTTTATATGTAGTCAAGGAAAAATCATAAGTGTTCAAGAAATTCAAGCATTATCATGCTTATGCAGAAAGGATTACAGGACAAAAGCTCAAGAAGTTGAGATCTGATGGAGGGGGAGAGTATTTCTCTAAAGAGTTTGATGATTATTTGTGGAATGCAGGTATAAAAAGAGAAGTAACTTGCAGGTACTCTCCTCAACAAAATGGAGTTGCACAAAGAAGAAATAGAACTCTTGTAGAGTTTGCAAGAGCAATGATGAAGGAAAAGAATTGTCCAAACTACTTATGGGCAGAAGCTATCAATACTGCAACATACCTTGTGAATAGGTTACCTTGTAAAGCTTTGGATGGAAGAACTCCTTATGAAACATGTTGGGGTAAGAAACCTACTCTTGATCACTGTAAGGTATTTGGATGTTTATCATATGCTTATGTTCCTTCACAATTGAGACATAAGTTAGAACCCAAAGCAGAGAAATATGTGTTTACTGGTGTTAAACGGGTTATAGTTTAATCGTTACTCTACTTTCGACTCAAACACTTCAAGTTCAACCGGTTCCAAATCTTCCTAACTGCAATCGTTCTCTTAGCCACGTGGGTCCTTGGGAGTGGTAGGGGTCTGTTAGGCAGAGGCCTTGTACTATTTTCCCAATTTAACACACAATCTTAATGTCATCCCGTTCTTAGCTCAGTGTCCAATCCCTGAACAACGGAAGACTTTTCATTGTATTGGAATTCGAACTTCAGGACTGAGGGTAGCAATCCGGTTACTTAATTTATGCGCAAAAGATACTTCAATAACAAAGTCACCTAGTCCGTACTCCGTCAGGGCAGATAGGTATACCAACCAGACATTATATCTCAAAGTTACGCGGACTCGAACAATCAATCTCCTCGTAATAAACGGCTAACCATAGACCGACAAAGTCCTACTCACATTCAGACCACTACAGCTTCTAGTCTTCCCATAGTTGGAATAAACAGCAATTATAAGTTACAGTATCGAATTTGGTTGCTTACAGAAACGTTACAGACAATTAGTTCGGGATTACTCTTCGCGCTACCTACTTCGCCAAAGAACTACCAATAACATACCGCACTTGATCACGCTCAGAGACACACTCACTCATCACCGAACATACTCGCAACACAATACAATTGATTCGTCCTTCTGTACTAAGGTGAGAATAATCGACCAGCCGGAGTACAGACGGAACAGAACAAAGCAGAACTTATCCTTCCAACAACATATACGCGCACACAATGCGTTACAGCACTCTCAAACGAGACTTAATCAAACAACACACTGCAGTTCCCACAAAAACGGGTTGCTGCCGCTCTTTTTCTCATTGCCTTAAATAGAGGATTTTTTACAAGGGTGCGCACTTCTGCAGTTACCTGCGCGTTTCCTGAAAGATTCTTTTTTCATTTAAGCTCCCTGTCCTCGTACTTTTGTCCTTGTTCGGCAGCCGTCAGCACTTTTACATTTAAGGCACCTATCCGGGTTCATTTGTCTTGGTTCGGCGGCCCTCTAACACTGGCACGCACGGTGGACTTGAACCCGCAGGTGCATTACTGACTTCAACATCCTTTTGCGTTGCCTGTAGGCCTATTCCAGAGTTTGGCTCCCGCTTCCTCAGGCTCTGTTTGGTGTCCTGTGTCTATCCTATCATGTTCACCGGAATAAAAATGGGGGGACCAGTGTAGCTTCTCATCCTTCACTGATTGGACAAAATTAAATATAGCAGCTAAATAGGCTGCTAGTCTGCTGTTGGTGTGGGATCTTCGCTTATCCCCGACAATGATTTGTGTGTAGAGGTGGTTATACAGCCAGTGTGTCCAGCTAACCCGACCTCCTCCTTCGGCATGTACTAATGGTGAAAAATTTTCTCTCGACATTAAATCGAATTTAACTAGGAAACAGAGCTTCTCTAAGTACCACTTAAATTGTTCTCGACGCTGATATGTGGCATTTTTCAACATGTAATACCGTCTGGGGCCTTCACAGTCGCCAAATTCATTTCTCAAATCTTCATTCAAACATTTAGGATATCGGGCATCGTCATACAGTGGCAGTTTAAATATAGCTGAGACTAACTGTGGCAAAAATTGTACCTGATTTAGAATGAAGCCTTTTGTTTGTCGCATGCTATATAATTGATTCTCTACATCGTCATTAGCGATCCACTGCTCCCATGGTAATTGAGCAAACTGGAGGAGTCCTATCCTCTGTAGCCAGTTCTCATTCCTTCTCGAATGGATGTCGAGCTCGATTTTAAATTCGGTGGAAAATTTATGATGAATCTTTACTGTTGCAGAAGTTACTGAGTCATCTGCATTATCCTGTAGGGTAGTATCTGTTGTCGTCACAACATGGTTCTGTGTATTGGCGCGCTTCCTGAGTTGCCATTTGAGTATGTCGGATTCAGACATGCTTGTAAGGGTTGCCGAGAAGAATATGCTGGAAGTTTCCTAACTAGTGCTGAAGCTCGAAGAATACTGTAGTGAAGAATGCTATGCTATGCATATGCATTTTATAAGCACCAGGGCTTGAACTGCCATTTGCTGGAATGATTGTATTTCAGTAGGACATGACTCTTCCTTCCCCTTATCAAAATTGTATCATGAGTAAGAATCATTATGCCGCGTGTTATTCCGTAGATCGATGCTAGACTGAACAAGACATTACATGTGCGAAAAATATCAGAAAACAAAACTTGGTTATCATACTTTCGAATCCATCGTTACATTATGAATTCGCATGGTCGAATTTTACTTATTCTTCTATGAGGCCTTCGAGATACATATTCCTGGCTGATCTAAATGTGCGAGCTATTTTTTTCTTAAGGGTTTCTAATAATTGTTTTAGCGTGTCGGGTTCTAAAACCTGCGCATCTATTCTGACGGAGCTAAGCGCGATTGCTTCGGTAAGCAAGTTTTCGGCCTGGGTCTGCAAAAAGGCCTCCTGTAAATAGAAATCATTGGATAATGCGGCGTCCCTGGATGTCTTCATTTCGGTGATTTTCCGCTGCATCTCTGTGACTCGATCCCTTTGATTTCGCAGTTGGTTATCGAGGCGCTCGAATTGTTGGTTCTGAAATTCAATCGTTCGGGAATATGCATCTCGTTCCCTTCGAGCTTCTGCCAGATCTTTTTGGTGTTTCGCTTCCCTGGTTAATTGTCGTCTCAGCATTCTGTTTACGTCGTCCAAACATTCCTGAGCTCTGCGTAGCTCGTCTTGGACTTGCGCTGCTTCTCGCTGTTGGTCTTGACTCTTTTGGATTGTTTCCTGCAACTGGGCCTTTGTTTGTTTGACCATTTCTTCGAGGGATGAACTGATATCTTCTTTTTCTTGGAGGGCTGTCTTTAGTTCCCGGATTTCGTCGTGTGCTTCGTGTAATAGCTGGTCTTTGGCGGAAAGCTGCTCCAATGCCGCATCTCTTTGCTGTGCCAAAGCCTGTTGTTCCGAAAACTGGGCTTGGAGGTCAGCTAGCTGTTTCTGTAATTGATGATTCTCCGCTCTTATGGCGTCGAATTCTTCTTGGAGAGGGGTGATGTCGGCTTCCAGGAGGTCTACCTTGTGCTGCAGGTCGTGCCGAATGGTATTTGCAACCTCAGTCATTTGTACCGAAAGTTGCTGTGAGAGGGCGATGAGTAGTTGGCCCATGTTGGCCAGTTCGGAAAAGATCGGAGTAGAGGAAAGGAGGAGTGGGTGTGGTGGTGGTGTAGAGGTTTGGGTATGGAGTTGGGGGGATGTCGGGGGTGAATAATTGGGGGAGGATGAAGAAGATTCGGAAATTGGCGGCGGGAGAGGGTTGACTGGTGGGGATTGAGGGCGAGGGGATGTAGGGTGGGTTACCTGATGCGTGGGTTGGCTTTCACCTGTAATGTGGGCGATGGTGGATTCTACGGCCTTGAGTAGGGTGTTGAGTGCACTGTCGATCACGTGCTATTCCTCTTCTCGTCGTGCTGATGCTTCTTCGGTTGAGACGGGTTCTGTTTCTGTGTGCTTCTGCTGGTCGTGGTGGTCGGCCGAAGATTCGTTGTGTATGGAAGTGGCAGTGTCGTGGAAGGTATCTTCTTGGTCGGCGTTTTGGGTGTTCTGATTCTGTCCGGTGGATCTTTGTGCTTCGCTTTCTGAGGAGCTGATCCGAATTCTCTTATTGCGGAAAAGTTGGTTGATCTCCTCATCTTCTTCTTCTTCTTCGTCGAGAGGTTGAACTGATTCTTCGTGCCTAAGAATGGGACCTTGGGGTGGTGGTTGTGCGGCAAGGATGGCTGGGAACAGGAATGAGATGATGTGGGGAAGGCGAGAGCGCGGGGTGGTACCCTTTTGGAGTTGCTTCACGATGGCTACACATTCTTTATGGATTCTGAGGAAGAAGTATGATGCAAAGTTGACGGGTTCCTGGACAGCTAATTCTAAAGCGGAATAAAATGGTCGTGAGATGCCGTAAGTGCGTTTTTGCAGGTTAAGTATGGCGACTAAGAATTGCAGAGCGGATCGTTCGGGTTCTGGGCGGCAGAGAATGGCGTATTCGTTGGACGAGGAGCGGGAGAATAGTTCATTCATGCGGGCAATGGGAATACTCGGGCCATTTTCACGGCCTTGCGGGTTGAGGCGATAGGCTTCAACGAAGGCTTGGAAGGTGATGACTGTTCGCGAAGGGAGTGAGAGGAAAACCCATTGGCGTTCGGTGGTGGGGGAGTGAGCAATGGCGGTGATGATCTGTGTGAAGAAAGGATGGGCTTCCATCGAGTGCCAGGGTAACTCAGCGAAGTTAGCCAACCCTCTGCAACGCAGGTATTCTCCTACCTCGGTAGGGATACCATCGCGGAAGGCTGCATAGTTGGCTATTGCTTCCATGGCAGTTACTGAGGTAGATGATGAGCACGGATGCAGAATGCACGAGGGCTCAGAATACTAGCATGCAACACAATAGCTTATTTCGGCGTCGTCGACAGAGTTTAAATAGAAACACTACGGTGGAGGTGGAATATCATTGTGCGGTGCGGGAATAGTACTGGTTTTCATGCAGGTGTGCATACTCGAGTGACTGTTAAGAGGGCGGCTAGTTATATCAAGATCGTACAAAACGCGGCTATTTATAAAAAGCAAAAACAAAGGAAAAGTTTAAACAAAACGCGGTCCATCGTCGAAAACTTAATGCGGGCTAGTGGTGTGATGATATGGCCGCAACTTCGACCCATTAATTACCTTGGGGAGTGGATTTCCAGTCAACGTAGTCAACCGAAAAGTTGCCGGACCGACTTGTTCTGAGATCTTAAAGGGACCGAACCAGCGTAGTTTGAACTTTCCTGCTGCTCTATCGGATTTTGCGTTATAGAAGAGTACAAGCTGACCTACCGAAAAAATTGGGGTCTTCAAATATCGATTGTGTGTCTTGGCTTGCCTTAGTTGTACTTCGCGCATGGTTAAAAAGTTGAGCCATCGGTGCTCATCAAGTTCCTTGAGTGTGTCCATTCGTGCTGTCAGCGACTCTTCTGGTAGCATTTTCTGGGTGATTGCTACACGCAGGCTTGGGATAACTATTTCCATGGGTGTTATTGCTTCTAAACCATAAGCTAGTTTGAAAGCTGTCAAACCTGTGGTTACCTTATATGTAGTTCGGTATGCCCATAATACTGCAGGTAGTAGTTGATCCCATCTTTCCGGTGCTTCCGTGATTAGTTTCCGGAGGATATTCAATAGTGATTTGTTTGTGCTTTCGGCCAGACCATTGGCACGAGGGTAATATGGAGAGCTGAGTTTATGTGTCACCTGGAATGATTGGGTTAGTACCTTCATTACTTGATTTACAAAGTGAGTACCTTGATCTATCACCAATTCGAGTGGTAAGCCAAATCGTAGGAAGACATCATTTAACAGACATTTCGCTACTACAGCTGTTCTAGCAGACCGTAAAGCCCAGGCTTCTGCCCATCTCGTTGCATAGTCTGTACAAGTTAGTATGTATCTGTTGTTACTGAAGACTGCTGGAGGTGTGATTGGACCGATAAAATCTAATCCCCATTTTTGAAATGGTTCGAGTGGCATAATAGGCTGCAAGGGAAAGAAGTGTCGTTGCAGTGGTTGTCCAGACCTTTGACAGTTATCACAATTTTTGACGAATTGGGCCACATCTCGGTACATAGTAGGCCACCAGAGACCTCCTTGCAAAATTTTCCGGTGAGTTAGATCTGTGGCAAAATGACCACCAGTAGGGGTTGAATGAGCCATCGTGATGACCGAGTTAATTTCGTGCGGAGGAACACATCGAAGTAAGATTCCGGTGTGATCTACATAATATAGTTCTCTTGCAACTAGCCGGAATCGGCGGCTAAAGACTGCCAATTTCCTTCGAAGTGCCTTGGCAGTGTCAGATGGAAAGCATCCTTCAGTGAGAAAAGTTAAAATTTGATCATAATATGTAGGTGTTGCTTGTAATTCGGCAGTCTCATCAGTCAGTGGCTCAGAACTATAAATTGCTGGAGTCGTGTCATCTATGCCTGTCGGAGCTTCACTAGAATCTAGGCGAGATAAGAAATCTGTTAAGGCATGTGCATTTCCGGGTCGGTGAATGACTTCATAATCAAATTCCTGCAAGAGTAGCACCCATCGGGCTAATCGTCCGCCTAGATGTTGTTGTCTTACTAGATAGACAAGGGCAGCATGATCCACATGAAAGGTAAATTTCCGGCCTAATAAATAATGTTTGAACTTTTTGATGGAGTAAATTAATCCTAGACATTCTCTTTCAGTGGTAGAATAGTTCTTTTCTTCCGGTGCAAGCCTTCTGCTGGCGTAATAGACAGGGCGAAACCACTTATGTGTTTGCTGCATCAGAATACTGCCGATCGCAATATCTAAGGCGTCGACAAAAACATGGAACGGATTGTCCCAGTCCGGTGGTTGTAGGATTGGTGCTTGCGTCAATAGATACTTGAGTCGATCAAATGTAGTTTGGCATTCTTGAGTCCATTCGAACTGTCGTGGAGTTTTGGTGATTAGTCTATTCAGAGGTACAGCCAGATGAGCAAGCCACCCTAAGTGCCTGCCGTGCCACCGTACTTGACCCATAAAACGCATTACTTCTTTCGGAGTGGCGGGTACTGGGGCTTCTAAAATTGCCGAAACCTTATCTGGGTCTACTCGGATACCTTGGGCAGATACAATATGACCAATTAGTTTGCCACATGAAACGGCAAACACAGATTTGCTTGGGTTAAGGCAGAGTCTGTAATCTCGACACTTTTGGAAACAGCATCGTAGATGAAGCAAATGTGCCATCATTTTTCCAAAAATCGAGAAATCATCGAGATATACTTGCATAAACGAATTGAGATAAGGAGAGAAAATCTCCTGCATACATCGCTGAAAGGTGCTTGGTGCATTTCTCAATCCAAACCACATTACCGTACAAGCAAAGACACCCCAATTGGTAATGAAGGCGGTTTTTGGGATATCTGCTTCAGCCATTCTAACCTGATTGTAACCGCTGTATCCGTCTAAGAATGAATACATTTCGTGGCCTGCTACCCTATCAAGCATGGTATCCAGAAAGGGGATCGGGAAAGGATCTGGTACTGTTGCTGCGTTCAATTTCTGGTAGTCTACACAGATTCGTAATTGCTTATTTTTCTTTGGCACGATCACAATTGGTGAAATCCATTCAGCATGTTCTACTGGTACGATGAATCCAACCTTTAATAATCTGTCAAGTTCGGCTTTTACCTGAGATGCATAATTGGGATTCATCCGATAGCTGGGCTGCCTATTCGGTTTAGCTTCAGGCTTCAGCATGACTCGGTGCTGATATATGCGCGGATCTAATCCTTTCATATCTTTGTAATCCCAGGCAAAGACGTCTGAGAATTCGCGAAGTAGTCGAATCAGATCAGCTTTAAATAATTCCGGTAAGTTTTGCCTTATCTTTACAGGTCGTGGATGATCTTCGTCTCCTAGATTGTACGAGGTTAACTGGTCTTCGGAGACATAAAGCTGTTGCGGTTTCTCTGTGTCGTCTGTCGACCGGAATACTGAATGTAATTCATTGTCATGTGTTGACACCCTATCTTCCTGCTTGGTTTCTTGGGTGATTGGGGTAACTGTACATACTGAAGTACTCCAGTTATCTATTACGGACTGTAGATCAACAGTCCCTAAGGTCATTAAGTCAGCGTTACTCTTCAGAAATTCCTCTTCTTCATCATCTGATAGTCCATCTAACATGTGGACAGGTTCAGCAAAATATGGTCTGGCGTGCAGTTCGCAAGGTTGTATAGCATCTAATTTTACTACATATCTACGGCTGGCATCTTTGAACGTAAGCTCTTGTGCAGACCAGTCTTGTATTACCTTCGCATGCTTCAGCCAAGGTCGACCAAAAAGAAGGTTGTAATCCAAAGTGGATTCCGGCAGATCTAGTATGGCAAAATTCATTTTGAAGGTCGTACCTTGTAAAGTAATGGGTACATTTCGCACAAGTCCTATAGGATGGACTCTAGATTGGTCTGCCATTCTGACAAAAAATTGAACTGGTTCGATTTCGGTCCATCCTAACCTATTGCATAAGGCTGTAGTTGCAATGTTGACACCAGAGCCTCCATCAATCAATACCTGTGTAATTTTATGATTCTTATACCATACTGTAATCAAGGGGACTGAATGATCAACCGTAGAATCAGGTTCTGGTTGAACTGCTGCTGTCGCCGGAATACAAGAAGGTACCGGACTGAACTGTTGCTGGAACTGTTGTCGAACACCAGGTACTAATGCCAGTAGTTGGCCGAGAGGCAGAGTGATAGATGCCTTGGATAAAATTTCCCAGGCCGGCTGAGATTGGTTATCCTGCTCTTTTGAACTTGAGGTCTCTGCCGATGCCGAAGTATCTGCTGTTATGTCTACTGCTAATGGTGGTTCCGCTGCTGCTTCCTTTTGTTGTGTTCCTTCCTTTGTCGACGAGGTCTGAGTCACCGGAGTGGGTTCTAGGAACACTGGTGGTTCTGTGGCGGTCCAGTGGCTAGCTTTGTTATACATCCTATGTTGTTCTCGTATCCCTGGTTCAAATACTTCTGCTGCTGACTACAGCTGTTTACCTGATCGGGTCTGGACTGTAGCAGTTTGCGTTTCTACCGGTGTAATTTGTACCATGTTGGCCATTGGGTTTTGCCGCTCCTTCTTCCTTTGATCATACTCAGCTGCGTCCTTGCAATATCTTCTAATGTGTCCGAATTCACCACAAAAATGACAGCGTGGCGGTGGTAAATTGGGATTTTTCGGTGGTGGTTCGTTCTGCCAGCGGTTTGCATTATAGTTATTGTTTCTCTGTCCCCTGTAGTTTCGATATCCTTGCAGTTGATTGTTTCTCAGTTGCGGAGGTACATAATGATTTGCTGCCTGTCCACGTTCTTGAATAACAGCATTGACTGTTGCTGTTCCCTGTAATCTGGCATTGTAGACACAATTTCCGGTGGTGTGTCCGGCAATGTTCCAGATAGCGCAGAATGTTTGATTTAGCGCACAGTTGGCACTAGTATGACCTGAATTTTTGCATGTGATACAGTACACTTGTCTGGTTATATCTTCAGTCATAGTTTTGTTCGTTTTTAACCACTCTAGATCTTCTGTAAATCCACCGACTTTGGATTCTAGTTGCAGAGCCATGGCGATGACTGCATCCAATGTCATTGCTCCGACACATCTGATAATCATGATCTACTTCAATTGCGGGTTTAAACCATTGATAAACCACTGAGTGATGACGTCATCCGGTAAGTTAGCGTGGGCATGTGGTATCTGTCGCAAGTGTGTTCTAAAAAGTGTAGCATATTCTTGGACAGTCTGATTCGCCTTCTGTCGGTTGTTCTGTAAATAATCAAAGATTTCGGCGGGATTCTTCTTTAGCCTAAATCGTTGCAAAAAGGCATCTCGTACTGCATCATAGGTACGAAAATGATTAATGTCGTATTCCGTAAGCCATCTAGCCGCTTCATTGACCAGAGTAGATTGAAAAACAATGGCTTTGTATGCCTGATCCGGTGGATGGTTGAGGACTGCATAACTGATCTCGAAAGTGCGTACGGGAGCATCCGGGTCATCTCCTGGGAATCCACCAAATTTCGTGTATGTTACTCCTGTTGGAGGCGGCCTTGGTTGACCTAACTGTTGTTGCTGTTGTTGTCCGTTCATCGTGAGTGTCTCCGGTCCTTCTTCTGTATCTTGAGGTTGATTAGTCGAACTACCAGAATCTGGATCGCCGGATGGCGTGCCTTCTGGTGTGCTGTTTTTGCGTAGGATACTTCGGACCTCAGCTTCGAATAGCTCTCCTTCCTTCTGGATATCCAATATCCGAAATCTTTCTTCCAAGCACGTGGGTCGGGCTGAGGACTCCGCAAAAAATGCTAATCCTTGGCCGCCAGTTGGTGTTTCTATTACCGGAATATCACCGGAATGAACTGACAGTGTACCAGACTGTAGTGTTTTCCTGCTTTTACCGATTTCTTTTCCTAGGGTTTGTCTAATCGTGGATAACTCTGAATTTTTATCCAAGATTGTTAAACTGGTTTCCAGCGGCGTCTTGGTAGATTCTGGAATTACTGTATTTTGGTTAGGCTGGGTCGAAGTGACACCAGAATGTACCAAAGGCGTTGATCGTTCCACCGGAATATGACCGGAATTAATTCTAACGTCCTTAACTCGCTTGACCACTGGGTCAGGCCGCGTTATACCTTCTTCTCCTGGGGTTGTCTTTAGTACTTTTCGTGTTCGAGTCGTATGGTTCCTAGGATACGTTTCGCCAGACCGAGTAACCGGCATGTATCATTGCTTAGTAGTACTATCTGAGCAGTTGGCAACAATCTGGCTCTGTTGCTACCGTCAGTCAATCGAACGATAAACGTAATGTTTGATTCTGCAAAACAGCCGGCACGCTACTGCCACTTTCCACAGATAACTGGCAACCTCATGCCACTTTCCCACAGACGGCGCCAAATGTTAAACGGGTTATCGTTTAATCGTTACTCTACTTCCGACTCAAACACTTCAAGTTCAACCGGTTCCAAATCTTCCTAACCGCAATCGTTCTCTTAGCCACGTGGGTCCTTGGGAGTGGTAGGGGTCTGTTAGGTAGAGGCCCTGTACTATTTTCCCAATTTAACACACAATCTTAATGTCATCCCATTCTTAGCTCAGTGTCCAATCCCTGAACAACGGAAGACTGTTCAGTGTATTGGAATTCGAACTTCAGGACTGAGGGTAGCAATCCGGTTACTTAATTTATGCGCAAAAGATACTTCAATAACAAAGTCACCTAGTCCGTACTCCATCAGGGCAGATAGGTATACCAACCAGACATTATATCTTAAAGTTACGCGGACTCGAACAATCAATCTCCTCGTAATAAACGGCTAAGCATAGACCGACGATGTCCTACTCACATTCAGACCATTACAGCTTCTAGTCTTCCCGTAGTTGGAATAAACAGCAATTATAAGTTACAGTATCGAATTTGGTCGCTTACAGAAACATTACAGACAATTAGTTCGGGATTACTCTTCGCGCTACCTACTTCACCAAAGAACAACCAATAACATACCGCACTTGATCACGCTCAGAGACACACTCACTCATCACCGAACAGACTCGCAACACAATACAACTGATTCGTCCTTCTGTACTAAGGTGAGAGTAATCGACCAGCCGGAGTACAGACGGAATAGAACAAAGCAGAACTTATCCTTCAAACAACATATACGCGCACACAATGCGTTACAGCACTCTCAAACGAGACTTAATCAAACAACACACTGCAGTTCCCACAAAAACGGGCTGCTGCCGCTCTTTTTCTCATTGCTTTAATAGAGGATTTTTTACAAGGGTGCGCACTTCTGCAGTTACCTGCGCGTTTCCTGAAAGATTCTTTTTTCATTTAAGCTCCCTGTCCTCGTACTTTTGTCCTTGTTCGGCGGCCGTCAGCACTTTTACATTTAAGGCACCTGTCCGGGTTCATTTGTCCTGGTTCAGCAGCCCTCTAACACTGGGTATGATGATAGACAGATGGGTTACAGATTGTGGAGTCCATCTACAAAACAATTTCTTGTTACCAGAGATGCTACATTTGATGAGCAAAGCACATGGTATACAGCGTCAACAAATGAGTATGCAGATGTTAAAGAAATACAAAGGAAAGGGAAGACAAAAGTAAGTGTGTATGAAGAAGATATTGATGATGTTGATTATAAAAGTAAATTGGAGAATGATGTTGAAGATGGGCCAAGACTTGATCCAGAATCAAATGTGTCTGAAACTTCAAGAAGTGCAGAGGTCACAAGATCCTTGAGAGAAAGGAAAGAGCCTATCAGGTATAGCTATGATACATCTTTCTTAACAACAAAAGATTATGCTTGCATTGTGAAAACAGAAGAGGACCCAATCACATATGAAGAAGCCAAAGGTAAACAGAATTGGGAGAAGGCAATGCAAGAAGAGTATGATGCTCTACTTGAAAATGAAACATGGGAGTTGGTGCCAAGACCAAAGAATCAGAAAGTTATTGGATGTAAGTGGGTGTATAAAACAAAAAGGTTTGTAGATGGTAAGGTGTCTAGATACAAGGCTAGACATGTGGTCAAAGGTTATGCTCACGTGTGGTCAAAGGTTATGCTCAAACCTATGGGGTAGATTATGATGAAACCTTTAGTCATGTTGCTAAGATGTCTACAATTAGATAATTGATTGCTATTCCTGCTTGTAAAGGATGGAAGTTATCACAATTAGATGAATGGATACATTGCAAAAGTGTACATGGAGCAACCAGAAGGATTCATGGATTCAATTGGATCATATTGTGTGTAAGCTCAAGAGAGCTTTGTATGGGTTGAAGCAGGCCCCAAGAGCATGGAATTACAGGCTTGTTAAGTTCTTGAATGAATGTGGATTTCAAGCATCAAAGGCAGATAGTAGCTTGCTAGTGAAGGCAAGTGAAAATGGATACATATACATGTGTATTTATGTTGATGATATTATTGTCACAGGTACATATGCTCAAGGAATCAATGAGCTTAAGAAACAAATAGAGAAGGAGTTTAAGATAAGTGATTTGGGAAACTTATCTTATTTCTTAGGAATGCAGATTGTATATACTCAACATGGAGTATATGTTACACAAGAGAGGTACTTGAGGAATCTTCTACTACACCATTGGACGTAAATCATAAATTGAGTAGGTATGGAGGTGAAGAGTTTAATGACATGAAGAAATATCAGAGTTTGGTAGGTAGTTTAATCTATGCTACCTTGACAAGGCTAGATCTATCATATGCAGTAGGTGTGTTATCACAATTTATGCATTGTCCAAAGAAGACTCATTGGATTGTAGCTCAAAGGGTACTCAGATATATCAAAGGAACCCTAAGTGAAGGTCTGTATTATGGATTTACTTTTGATACAAGAATCAAAGTGTTTAGTGATGCAGATTGGGCAGGTGATTCAGATGATAGAAGGTCTACTCATGGGTATCTTTGTTATATTGGAGATAAGTTAGTTTCTTGGTGCTCAAAGAAGCAACATATAGTTGCTTTGTCATCTACAGAAGCTGAGTATAAAGGAATGGTAGAGGTTGCAAAAGAAGTGATATCGTTAAAGACCTTGTCAAAGAGTTTTGGAACTGATCAGAGTACTCTAATTATTTTTGGAGATAATATGAGTTCATTATATTTGGAAGCTAACCTTGTTTTTCATGCCACGACTAAGCATATAGAGATTCAATATCATTTCTTGAGAGAAAAGGTACTAGACAAAGAGATTGAAGTTTTGTATACTCCAACGAAAGAGCAAGTTGCAGATATGATGACAAAAGGCTTGGATGGACCTAAGCTATAGAGATTCAAAGAGATGGCCAGAGTGAAGAAGAATGGAATGATCACAATTAATTATTGAGGGGGAGCTGTTGGAACAAAACGATCACAAATTGATGATTGTAAAGAGCCTAAAGCAAGTCTATGATCATATTGAAGTTCAAGAAGTCATTTGAGAAAGTGAAGAAATCTCAGAAGTGAAGCTTGTATACATATGTACATTATAGTTGGAAATTCTTGTAATTTGAGTATAGATAATCCTTAGGATGATAAGGAGTAATGTAATAGACGAGGGATAAGTTCAGAACCATATGTATATAAGTCAATGATGTAAAGAAATATGAGGGAGAGTCATTAGAAGACAAGTGTCATAGAGATAGTTGTGAAGAGAGTCATCTTCAGGAAATAGCGACGAGAATTTCGTAGATTTCTCTCAGTCTGATCATGTGGATCAGAAATCCTTTTGTACACATCTAATCTAGAAGCTAATGAAGCTATGTTCAAAGTTTCATGGTCTAATTTCTTTCATGCTGTGAGTATGATCTATAGGAACATGTGTATGTAAAGTTTGCAGATAGAACTCTCAAAGTCGCACACTTTTTCGTGTCAATGTTTTGCTTAGATCTCAGTGCACAGTGTAAAGTTTTTGATGAATCAGCATTCAAAATCTAAGTTAGAAGGTAAGGAAGCTATGGCTAAAAGCATTTAGCAAAACGGGATCTGTCTTGTGAGAAATCAATCTTAGAATTCACCTATGTCAAAGTCGCTGATTCAAGAAGATAGCTTCTAACATACTTTTGATCTTAAGGATCAAATTAAGGTTTTAATGATTCGTTTGAAGAACTAATGATTGATATGATTGCGCAAAGGTGGTGTGAAGATATATGCATCATTGATTTGAAGAAATCTGAAGATATATGCAAGTAATGAAGTTAATTTCCGAAACAGACTTTCTGAAGAAGGAATTTCTTCACTCAGAGAAGTGTTAGTGAAAGTTTTGTGTAAAGTTTGATCCATAACTGATATAGAAGTGTTCTTAGATCAGTATAGATCAAACCTTGGAGATTAAGAGGTTTCCAAGAGGAGTGTCATAGCAACTAGCCAAATCACTATCAAAAAAAGCATGCAAATCTAGCGATAGTGATCCCCCCTTGGGATGAAACAATCCAAGTAGTCGAGTACCACTCAAGTAGCGAAAGATGTGCTTAACCACTTGCCAATGCTTGACTCTTGGGCAATGCATAAACCTGGTCATCTGTGAGACAACAAACTAAATATCTAGCTGAGTAATGCATAAGTAAATCAAGCATCCAACAGCCTACTGATAGAGAACATCATCAAATGCAACATCATGAAGACTCAATTGTAAGCCTGTCTCCATAGAGTGGCAATAGGCTTACAGTCTTCAAGGCCAAAACATTGCAATAATGTGTCAATATATTTCATTTGACACAAAGCCATTCCACCATCAACTTACATAAACTGAATGCCCAAATAATGATGCAAATGCCCCAAATCAGACATCTCAAATAAGGCCTGCAAATCAGCCTTAAAATCAGCAATATGTGTGTCATGAGGACCAGTGAGCAGCATGTCATCAACATATACCACAATGATAAGAAGCACATCATTAGGACGCTTAACATATAAGGTGCTTTCAGTTGGACTATTCTCAAAACCATGTGCAATTAGATAGGCATGTATCTTTTCATACCAAGCATGTGGTGCTTGCTTTAAACCATATAATGCCTTCTTTAACCTCCACACCTAGTTTTCATGCCCTTTCTCCACAAAGCCACAGGGCTGAAAAACATACACTTCTTCATGCAAGTCACCATTCAGAAATGCAATTTTAATGTCCAACTGATATACATTCCAACCATGATGAGCTCCAAGTGCATAGATGCTATGGACAGTAGTCATACGGCATGTAGGTGCAAAGGTCTCATCAAAATCAATGCCTCTTTCCTGCGCATAATCCTTTGCAACAAGCCTGGCCCTATACTAGTCAATTGTTCCGTCAGGCTTACGCTTCATCTTGTATACCCACTTTGTGCAATGGCCTTCTTTCCAGGAGATATCACATAAAGACCAAGTACCATTCTTTATTATAGCATCATATTCAGATTGCACAGCAGCCATCCATTTTTTTGAATTTTGTGCTTCATCAAACAAAAGAGCCTCATTCTCATCACATAGACTAGATGCAGCCATAGCATAGCAATCCGATGCAAAGAGGGACTATGAGAGCCTGATTGAGTATGATATGACAAAAGTGCATCTAATTTGCTATCATGCGAAGTCTACACCAACCATTTTGGCATAGTTTTTGCCTGCTCAATATCAGCAAGAAGTGCATCATGTAAATCTGCATCAGAAATGGAATGATCTGCATCATCACATGAAACCTGCAAAGGCTAAGAAGTAGCCTCATTAGGACCAGCACTAGATTGTCCACGTGTAAAAAGAGGCAGCAAAGGATCATACATGTCTTCGGAGCTAACATATGTCTCCTTAGTGCATGAAAACAATGGCTGAATAGCATCTTCCACAAAAACAACATCATGGCTAACCAAAATGTGTTTATTCTGTGGATGATACATACAATAGCCTTTACTTTCAGAACTATACCCAACAAAAATACATTTTAGTGCTTTATCATCCAATTTTCTACAATGTTGTTCATGCATTAATGCATATGCCAGACAACCAAAAACATGCAGATGAGCAAGAGATGTCTTGCGACCATGCCAAGCCTCATATGGAGTGATAGACTGCACCGCTTAAGTGGGATACCTGTTCAGTACATATGCTGCACACATAAGAGCCTTAAGCCAGAAGCTATGTGGTAAAGCCTGACTCTTGACCATACACCTCACCATCTACATGAGTGACCTATTCTTTCCTTTAGCAACTCCATTCTATTGAGGTGTATACAACACTGTACAATGATGTTTTATCCCACGTTCAGCTTGAAATGCATTAACGTGAGAAGACATATATTCCCCCCCCTCGATCAGAATAGAGGGTGCCCATTTTACATGTTGACAGAATTTTAGCCAAAACCAAAAACTATTTGAAGCACATAAACACTTTGGACTTTGCCTTCAATGGATATACCCATGCATGCCTGGAAAAATCATCGATGAAAGTCACAAAGTAAAGGTAGTTCCCAAAAGAAGGTGGCTGCATAGGACCATAGAGATCACTATGTACAAGCTGCAATTTTTTAGTAGCCCGAACTGAACCATCTTTTTGAAAGGAAGAACGTTGCATTTTGCCAAAAATACAGCCTTCACATACATGTTTATCAAGTGCCTCAAGTTTGAGAAAAGAGGACACCATTTCAAATTTTGCAGGCGTAGCAAACTAGCAAAATTCAGATGACCAAAGCATGCATGCCAAAGCTTTGCATCTGAAATAGCCTGAGAATCATGTACTGCACATGCCAAATCATTTACAGATCTTTCATAGTCTATGAACTTATATAGCCCACGACATAAAATGCCAAAAGCAATAATGACATTGCCATTTGACAGATCATGCACTGTACATCTATCATCAACAAATTTCACAACCAAGCCAATCTTGGCTAATGCAAAAACTGATAATACGGTGCAGTCGGGGGAGCTAGTGTCATATAGTTGCCATCATGTAACCCATAGTAGGTGGACCATGTGTTGGTGTGAAATAAGGATAATTTAACCAATCCTAGCAGTGCTGATTGTTTTGAACTTCAATGGTGAAGGAAGTCTAGGCGCGATGATGTGGTACTAGACCATAGTAGGAATTGTACTTTAGATGTAGGGGAGCCTTGGTCCAAGTATGCATCATCTTAGGATATTATTGAAGAAGTTCTTTGCATGAATTGGGTTGAAATATTCGGCCTTGTAGAGCCTCTGATGGTAGGTCATCGGGTTCAAACTAGGTGGCATGCATTTGTTTCTTCCTACTTTACTTTTCGATCGCCAGATGATATTTTTCCATGTATAGAAAGTAAGGTTTATATTAGAGTTCATCGATCGAGATGCACCTCCGTGATGCTAATTGGGCAAAGTAGGGTGATTGAAGGATCCATTCTTCAATTACATCCATTGCCTAGCATTGAGCTTCTACCGGTGCTAAGTGGGTCTTACCGAGCTCTTCAACTGATTTCATCCATGCTGGAGTGGAAAGCTCAAATGTATCTTGTCCTTCATGAATGATGCATCCACCTCGGGCTGATTGTGGTTTGTACTCTTCTTCATATGTAGCCTCCACCGAGATGGAAATGGTCTCTTCATCCCTTGGAATATCAGGTGGGGATTCAGGTCTAGGAGGTTCTAAATGAGTTGCAACTTGAGCTTGTAGGTCTAGTACATGCACCCTTAATGTGACTAATTCTTCCATGATCTCTTGATGGTGTCGTAGAGATTCTCATCTCTACTTTTGTTAAAGCTGAGCCAATTTAAAGGGTGTAATATAAATTTTGATGCATTATACTTATCACGGAATGAAGGCCTTAAGCTTTGAAAAAGTCCGATTGATTTTTCCTTGCACTCAACATTGGAGCTCTGCTTGAAAGTGCAAGCATTTGGGAAGAGAACCGCTTTCAGACAACTATATCTTTCCAAGAAGCACACTCTTATATTTACACACTATATTGTGTGTCTGTGTGTCATATGTTGCATGCGTACATTTTTGTTTTTTCACATATATGATATAGACATCACATGGTCAATACAATGATTATGGCTGATGCCAAATTGGATGATAAAATGGATGCCGCCCATCTACGCTTTGGAGTTAGCAAGACAAAAATATCATGTGAGCATGCACATGTGAAGGACAAAATGGCGGCATGCAGTACATTCAGAAGGCTCATTTTCTAACTATAGAGTGCAAGCTAATAATTAGAAAGAGACGGCTAATAGCTCTCTTGGAGAGGAAGCGAGAGAAGCAATCATAAAAGAAGGTGCGATCTGGTTCTTCAAGGGAGGCTCAAACACTCTTAACCTAGACGTTCATCACACTCTTAACAAGGTGTGGTCTCTTTCTTGGACCAAACTTCGATGGGAACTTAAGTTCATGTCAATTTGGCACCCCCTTATTGAGATCAAGAAATCCGTTCTCATGTGGCAAATCTTGCATAAAGGGATCTGGTACAACGCAAGGGCCAACAAAATCTGTGGTGTGCTTCCATGGTGCAAGCGGTGCCATCGATGCATCGAAGACCTTGTTCACCTCTTCTTCGATTGCCCCAATTCCCATGTTATCTGGCATCAAGTGACACGGATTCTGTGTCTCTCGAACCAAATCAGTTGGCAACAGGAACTGTTGAGTGAGGCGGTTGGCTGTGGAATGCCATCAGGGGCGAGACTCTTTGGAAAATATGGAGGGAGCGATGTGCTGTAAACTTTGGCCAAAGCCCAAAGGAATGGTCGATTGAGAAATCCTTGTTTCTTCTAGGTAAAAGAATCTCCCGAGACAAGAGATCTCCTCCATTTAGACACCACTGTATTTATCTCCTCGTAGATAACAAGTTGAAACCCAAATGGGTCCCCTATGAAGGAGATGATAGTTTTGTACGCCTCATTTGTAACGCCCTCTAGCTTACCAAACTCGTCCCCTGCTTTGTGGGATTTGGGGGGTCCCAAGGGCACTAGTCCCATTCACCTGTAACTTTTCTTCATTATTTTAATTAAAGTCCGGGAGATTAGGCCATGGCCGAACTTCCTTTTAAAAAAAAAAAGGGAGGCTCAGACAAATGACTGAAGAATTGCGGCAGAGAGGGCGCACACAGAAGGATGATGTTGAAGACATACGACTGAGGGGGGTGATACAGAAAAGAGAGGACCGCAAGGAGGCCAAGTGATGATTGATTTGATACGGGAGACAAATTCGAACATAAAGGGGACTTCAAAGCTCTGTGTTTAAGGTCGAAGACAAAAGTATTGTGATGCTACTGCTCTTCTACGATGGCTAATTGTCAGAATCGAAAGGGAAAGGAAGAATTACGGTGAAATCTTGTTTATTTCTCTTCCATTTTTTGAAAAAAGCACATTTTCTATGCTTGTTTAGTATGGTTATGGAGGAGCAATCAAAGGTTCTCTCATATTTTTTGATTTGCACGATTATGGAGGAGACGTTTTCATCTTTTTTCATGTGAGTCGCAACTTGTGGGACAAAAGTGCTTTGTGCAGGCATGTTCTAGAGCTAATCAGCAAAGAGAGAGCACAAGATCACCCCTCGGCTGCTAAAGTGATTTGATAGCCAAGAAGATGGCATGTGTGCACTGCAGATTGATTGTTGCATGTGTTTATGATATAGAATGAAAGTTAATCTTACAATACGTTCTTATCAGAGCGATGAGATTGGAGCGAGAAAGCAAAGTTTGATATGCATCAAAAGTTTTCATCGTTTTGTCATATTATATTTTGATTGACGTTATATGTTTCGGATTCACTGTTGTATTTGCGTTAAGAATTTGGTTCTCTGTTTGTTTTTGAGTTGATACATGTTGTTGAGCAGATCCATTCCCATGATGGTCCCTTTCAATTCAATGGTTTCTCTGAAGTTTGTGATAAGTTAGATATATCGATGGACGTGTGCTCCTCAAATTGCACATAAAGTATATAAGGAAATTTCCTCTGAAGCAATAGTGAGATTTTTCCGTTTAGAGAACCCGAAAAAGAAATTCTTATGTGCGCTTCTTCCACATTACATATGCGTTCATTTCACATTACATATGAAAGCTGTTCTGGACTTCAAAGCCATGATATATGTGTAAAAAGCATTAAATGTTATGTGTGTAGTAGATGATCTTATGCAGAGAGAAAGAGAAAGCAAACGCTGTTTGAGAAATTCATTTAAAATTACTGATCATGAGGATCAAAACTTGCAAGATTGTTTGGAGAGACACTATTAAACAATAGGCGCGTTATAATTGGAAGAAAGGTATACATTGAAACATGATGTATTGCTAAACATGATATATACATGAAAGTATACTCAATGTCTTGAAAAAGGAAAGTCTGCATTTCTATTTAAATAGCGATAAACACTTCTTTTGTGAAAAACAAAAAAGATAGTACTATAGACTTCGAAGTTTAAGCCGTGACTACCTCTAAATAGCCATGAAGCTTCAAAATTCTCATATAGTTTAATGTTCAAAAAGTTTAATTTGATTATAAGTGCCGTTATCCACAAAAATATTTGAAAGACATGATAAGTTTTATGTTATTACTCTCCTTGTCTTCTCTTTGTTCTAAGTTATCTTTGTGAGTTTCCATTACATCCTTTGTGTTCCGTCGTAGCTGAGCTTGCTCCAAGCACACGACGTGCACCATAATTCCAACGGTTGGCCTGATCCACCAGCTGTTGCTTTCGCGCCTAGAGCGGCGTGACTTCTTGAAAACTTGGTTTCTCCACGGATGTCTATAGGTGTAAGGTGGCATTCTCATTTTTTAGTCATTGATAATCCTCGTTTAATTGGTTGTAATCTAATAACAAACGTGTGTGGTCATTGAGGAGTAGTTGCATGGTTTTAGATGAGATAGCTTTAAATCGGCTTAGACTAAGTGGTTCATCTAGTTTGTCCATAGCTGCTTTGAAATTCTCTCTCTTTTAGTCTTGTAAGAGTTGATTTACCTTCTTTTTCTCTTGCTAGATATCTTCTCAGGAGTCCCATATTTCTTATCAGCATTGCATTCCATACAATTTGGACTCGTAGATGTTCCTCTATTTTTGTAAGAGTCCCTTTTTTCTGTTCGAACTCTAGCTCATTTGAGTGATACGCATTGCATAATGAGTGTTTATAAATACTGCAAATGCTTGATATTAACTATCAAATCCTTGAAAATGATCATAAAATGGAGCAAACCAACAAAGTTTTCCACAAAAGAGGGTAGGTGGGAGGGAAAAATGAGGAAATGTTTTGGGAGAATGATGAAAAATAAGGGGTGGGAGGGTGGGCAAATGGGCAAAATTAAGCCACAAAACGAGTAAAATGATGGCAAAAGACTACTCTAAATACATGGAGAGCAACACCACCAAACGCAAGCACCACCACCACCAAAATACCACCAAAGCCACCACCAAGATCTCCACCTAGCACTCTGATACCATGTAAAGAGTACACACATGGAAGCAAAATGAAAAAAAGAGTGTACTCAGAGAAGAAAGAGTGTGGGAGACTCAAAATGAGTAGACCATGAAATGGGTAAACTCATGTGGATTAGAAATGAGCTTGCCACGAGCATGGAGTAGGCTCCTCAAGCTCCTAACCAAGTACAAATGGGGGGAGAGGCACCCCTTATATAGATTTGGGAGGGGCTCTCCAAGGTACCTCTCATGTTGGATAATTCTCCTGAAAGGAGAATGAATACAACTAGTAGAAGCAAACGGCAAGGTATCCAAATACAAAGAAATATAAGATAAATGGAAATAAATTGGAATGGAGTGCCTCCTTGATACAAAATGGAGATGCACTCATGCAGACACAAAATGTAGATGATGTAGGATCAATCATGTCATCAACACCTCTTCCATATTTGTTGGTTCCTTTCCTTGCTCTTGGATGATCTCATCCATCAGGATTGTACTTAAAGTATGGGTGCTTGCTCACCTCTGCTCCTATATTCTCTATGATCGAGTTGGTCCATTTGCAACTAGTTCTAGGGACTCTGGGATGGGGTTTGTAGAATCATAGAGCTACCTCACTAAACATGGCAATGGATTTTTTCTTGGGTGACAATAGGTTGGTGAATTTTAGATTTATCATCTGAAGATGATGCTTCCTTATCTTGTGTGGAAGGCATAGCTCATGGCCCTAGTTCATAGTGGATTCCCCTTTTTTTTATCATAAAGTGGAAGCTTTCTTTTCCTGCTCCACTGCATATGTTTGTTCCTCAGTAAGAGCCACATCATACTTGTCATGATCTTCTTATACTCATGGTTGTAAGCTTACAAGCCTTCTTATCCTCATTGTATGTGAGACTTTTCTCATAAAAAGTCTAGAAAATGGCATGTGTGCTACTCTTTGCCCATCCTATTTATCCTCTTGCTTCATGATTACAAAGCTTCGATAGTTCTCTAGTGTGAAATGTGGCCATCATGCACACTCTACTTTCTAAGGTGGAACCTTAGGAGGAACCCCCGAGCTAGGAACCTTAGCAACTCATGCTCTTGTTCCAACACACACTGATATATGATATGGCTTGGATCTATGTCTAACATTCTCTCCCCCTTCCAAAGATCATTATCCTCAATGATCCAAGAGGAGACTAAGAGTTGAAACCCTTCCAAGATACCAAATACTATAGAGCGAATTAGTTCTACATGCAATCTCCTATATAGCATCTTTCTAAAATATTTGGTGTCACCTCTCTCTTGTGATGGGGAATGCTAAGAAGTCTAGCCATGGCCTTAGCAAACCTTTCTAATTCTTGGACCTTGCTTCAAGTTCTATAAACTATGTGGATCTTCCACCTAAGACATGCAATCTGAAGACATCATATGGGAACCTGCTAGCTGTCTACCAATAGTTCCCTTGTCTTTTGCATATATCTAGGATATATCTATGACATATATGTGATTTGGAACTATGGGATGTATGCTATAATCACACGTAGAAAGAAGTGAATTAAGTGCCTTGTCATGCATTATAGCTACGTCTATCCCATTCTACCATCTCTTGTACATATTTGCCCTTAAAATATCCTTTGAATTCTAAATAATCTTTTTGAATTGAGAATCTATCTATGTTGGGTAGTAGGGAATGCACACACCCACAATTGTGCATAGAAACCCTCCCTAGACCCTAATAATATCTCTTTTTGTATCTAATCAGGATTTCACATTAAAACCCTCCCTTAGACACTTTTTAATATTTCTCCTAAAGTAAAGCTTTGGAGCCTTGTAAATGCTCCCACTTTTGAGAAAATTCTAGAAATCCCACGCGCACGTATTGCTTGAGATTTGGTTGTTAGAGGATATTTGAAAAGATCCTTTTTGAGATATGTTAGTTAGGCATGTGCTCCTTTTTGACTAGTCAAAAGGAGCACATGGGAAATTGTACTGAGCCTATAAATAGAGGCTAATCTCATGTAAAGGGGGGCCCTTGGCCATGGCCTTGGCCTCCATGCTAATGGAAAGAAGGTTCATTTGGCTTCCACATTTCTCCTTGTGTGCTAGGCATTGATCCATGTGTGTGGGTTTGGCACTTGGGGTTGTCTTGTGTGTGAGCATTGCCCTCCCTTGCTCCTTTTGACGTTGGCCATGGTGCCATTGTTTGTGGACATGGGTGTTTGTGCGTTGCTTACACTTCTTGCAACTCCTCTTGGAAGAGCCTCTCACTTCCATGTGAGGCGGTTAGGGTCTGTTGCTCCGCTTTTCTCAACATTTTGGCGCTGTTGTCGGGGATGTCGGCCTTTAGCCGTTGGGTTTTTTCAAGCTTGCCGTGCCTACACTTTGTGGATGCACCTCACACTTGGATTGAGTTGTGGATACGTATGGCCTTCGGTTGGCCTAGGGTACCTCTCTTCTTTTAATTTTTTAGTAGTTTTAGTTCATTATTTCTGTTTGAAGCACAAGAAACACCCCCTAACTCGCTTCTCTCTCTCTTTTACACATATACACACTCTCTCAATGGCATCACTCTCCATCTTTGTCATCTCTGATTTAGTGCATGCCTTGGAAAGGGGGAGGGGTGGTACCCTCTCTGCTCCCTTCTCTCTCTTCAGTTTCTTGAAAAAAAAAACCACAAAAAGAAGTTAAGCTTTTGACAAACATTAGCTTCAAATTCGTATGATTCCTTTCCCTCCACACAAACTTTCAAGAAACGTTGGATATCTCTAATATTTTAGATATGCGTCCCTCATACAAATTCCCCTAATTAAATATGAAGAACGAATGGATGCGTGTCGGTGAGAAGCACGGTAGTGGCTGGTTGAGGAATTAACTCCGCTTTTCTGTCGCCTAAATTGATGGCATTGAATGTGTAATTCGTGGAAAATCTTAAGTCTGATTGTCTCACTCTCTCATGTATGGGTTGAATCTGACCACTGCATATCAAAGGGATGAGTTAATGCCCTCTCTCCCTCTCGTTGTTTGTGTGGATGGGCACACAGGGATCTATCTCGACTAAAAAATTTGGGTATGGAACGTGGATGGTTCTCTTTGCTCCATCGATCGCCTTGCATGGAGGCGTAGGGACTCGTTTGAGTTCCCCCCTTGTTCTTTGTCTTTTTGTGCAGGGTTGAGGCGAACCTTGCTTCCCTCTGAAGACCTTCAAGCTTCCTCATCTGGCGTTCTCTACTCCGGTGGCCTCTATTTTCAGGCCCATTAGCATCGTCCTTTACTGCACCGGGAGCTCCGTCCTCCTATTGGCAGGGTAATGCTCCATGTGTGTTCTCTGCCTGTTCACCTCATGAGCAATATGGGACTCTTTGCTCGTGCTTTAGTTTTGGGCGCATACTATCCTCGCACCTACATCAAGGCACCACTCTCACGTTGTTGATGATCAGTCATGCTCTCGACAGTTTGGGAGCTAAAGCCATGATCTCCCCTATGTGTAGGATCGGGTCCAACTCACAACATGGTTGCTGTCTATCTACGTTCTCTTGGTTGCAATATTCTATGCTTAGAGTTTCCCTGCATGGCGTGCTCTCAACCATGCATTGCTGGAGGCTTGCGTTCATGGTTGCAGGTGGAATCTATGTTGAAGGATTTTTCTTTGGTATGATGTCCGATGCTGGTCTCCACGAGCTTTCCCTGCTGGTGATGAAGCTATTTTGTCTCAATTCGTGCGGGTGTCGGTCTCCCCTTTCTCTACGATCTGATGATGCACCGCGGCCACTTCCGATCTCGAGGATCTTTTGTTGTTTTGTAAGATGTTTTCTACTGTACGAGTCTGTATGGCCCCCCCACGATCATTACAGCCTTACATAGGCCTATTGTCCTATTCCCCGTTGCTTTAAGTCTTGGATAACTTAATCATGTCTACAATATGCTATGCACATCGAGGATGAGCTATAGGAAATAAATCTTCTTTCTTGCATTTTGAGGCGTCAAAAGATAGCACTCAACTCTTGAAACCTATTCTCTGTGCATTTGACTCTACTATGCTCACTCGCTCTCTAAAAGACTTCATTTCTAGCTAGCAATCCCTCTCTCCTTACAATGATGCACTCTAATATTTCTTTATGAACGAATGTCAAAATCTGGCCATCCGGTATGCTGATTCATCTGACTTTCTGCACTCTCTATGACTTGAGCTTATGCATATCCATCAAGTTAAAGCAAACCAGTGCTCGTAAATTTAAAAGTGTTCAATTGGCATGCGGTTACATAGTACCACAAGTAGGCGATACTGGGGTATCAAATGACCATGACTTGATGATTGAAGTGGTATGCTCACCGTTGGCACATCTAACTTCATGCACATAGGTATATCCTTGTCTTCAAGGACTATTGGCAGTTTGTTATTTTACGGCCTGATATTTGTAAGTCACCTCGAAACACAAACCTTTGCTGTGTGAAGGTCTCGATTACCTACTCGACTGTGATGATAACTTCTCCACTATTTCAAGGTTTGTTATGAGAAGGTCTATGGTTGTTCTGTAAAGTTAGTTGGGATGACCATTGGTGCAAAACATCGATAGAATTTAAGACATATGAGTCCCCTTTGTTTGTTCTCTTTAAGTCATCAACAATAATCCAAGTACCACCTCATTACTATGTCTGAACAAACTGTTATCTAAAGGTAGATTCTATGCATGCTTTATTTTGTGCGACAAGCTATGTTAGTCTGGGTTCCTTCGGGTATCATTGGATTTGGTTTTTATGTTGCGTGCATTATCAAACAACGTTTTCTATGGTAGGTTGTGTATACAGATCTTCTGCGCTTGCTGTTTCCTTCATCTTAGGTTTGAAGGTCTTGGGGGCGGAGTACATCATGGTTTGGGGATTAAGTCCACACATTTGGACACCACATGAAGGAACGATAGCCCTGCTGCTTGAGTTCATTTGTGCAGCTACTGATTTTGCTAGAATGTGTATCAGAATTGTTTTTGACACACACGATGAGCCATAACCTGTGATGTTCTCTACTTACATTTCAGGTCTGAAGGTGGCTTTGGTTGCCTATTTGGTACTGCTGAAGAGCGTGATAGCTTCTGATAATAATTCTAAAATTGTCTATGATAGTCATGTTTACAATCATAATAAACATCAGTGTGGCATCTGAAGATGATCTAATTGCTCCATTTCTTGGTGTTCTCATTGGTTATGGTATGAATAACTTGCAGTTCATAGCTCACTCAGGTGTTCTCTCTAAGGAGGCATCTAAAGCATTCTTGGTGCAAACATTTGATAGGTATGCAAACAAGAAGTAGGGTATTGGTATGAGGGCACTAACTCTAATTGAATCTAGAAATGAAGGATCTTATCAAACCAACTAAAGGAGTCTCTGCATCTTAGTGTGAATTGATCTCTAGGTTTTTATGCGGACTCTAAGGAAGCTAAGTTTTGATTATCAGTGTTTTCTGAATAAATGCACGTGCTCTCACTTTGGCGTTTCTTTGACTTCTCAGAAGATTTGCCATGCTTGGAAGTTTTGGGGTAATCGTAACTATTCTCCTTAGGGATGGTTTAGAACCTCCAACCACACAGGAAACGACATTGCATTAGGTTATTTTAGGCTGGATTTTTGGGAACACTATATGATAAAGTGCATAGGATGATTTGCCTCCATGAACATATACAGAGAAGTGTCCGGTAGCCATTTGGCCTTTCACATGGACACTAACGGTAACAATCTCCCACTAAAGGCCAACATGGCCAGAGTAACTATGGGAGAAACATAAAGAATGATAAAGAATACCTGAGTGTAAGTATACAAACTATACCTCCCACCTGATGGGCATGTTACACAGTATACAAGTGACTACGTAAGATGAAGAATCAAGTAACCCCCATCAAGTGACAACAGTGTCGAAAGCTATCATGTGGTAGAGCTTTAGTCAAAGCATCTGCAGCATTATCGCGAGTGTGAACCTTCTCAAGAATAATGCGTTCAGTGGCTAAGCAATCTCTAATGAAGTGATACCTCACCTCAATGTGCTTGGTCTTTGCATGATAGACCGGATTCTTAGCCAAAGCAATGGCACTCTGACTATCACTGAGCAACTGAGGTACATGTTGAGGTAAACCCATATCACAAGCAAGATGAGAAAGCCACAATGCTTCCTTACAGGCCTCGCTTGCTGCAACATACTCTGCTTCTGTGGTGGAAACAATTGTACATTCTTGAAGACGAGATCTCCAAGAGATAGCACCTCCAGCAAAATGAAAAATGTACCCTGATGTAGACTTACGATTGTCTACACAACCAGCATAGTCAGAATCTGTGTAACCAATAATGGATGCTTTCCCTCTACCTAAGCATAGACACTTGTCCTTAGTGCCACTCAGATATCTCAAAATCATCTTGACCGCTTCCCAATGTTTCTTGCCAGGATTAGACATATATCTGCTCACAACTCCCACTACAAATGCAATGTCTGGTCTCGTAGCTACCATAGCGTACATGAGACTACCAACAGCAGACTGATAAGGAGTTTTGTTCATGAATTCCTTTTCCTCATCTGATTTGGGGCAGTCATCCTTGCTCAATTTCACATATGTGGGTAAAGGTGTACTCAATGCCTTACCACCCTGCATATTGAACCGGTGAAGTACTTTGGATATGTACTCACTTTGAGACAAGTATATGCATCTTTTACTCCTATCACGAGTAATGCACATGCCAAGAATATGTTTGGCATCCCCCAAATCCTTCATATCAAATGTCTGACTCAACTTTTTTTTGCATTCACTCATTCCAAATGTGAAAAGAACATCCAACAGGTACTTTCTTTGCATCAAGTAAATGCCTTCTTTCCCATAGACTATCTCAATGCCTAAAAAGTATTTCGGCTCACCAAGATCTAAACTTTTAAAATCCTTACCGAGTTTTCTTTTTATCTCTTGTATTCCTACAACATTACTTCCTGTTATGATGAGATCATCAACATATATGCAAATATAAACCTGCTTGCCTTCTTCTTTCCTTATGTAGAGAGAGGGATCTGCATTACTTGGACTATACCCACACCTTGTGAGGTACTCGACCAATCTTTGATTCCAAGCACGTGGTGCTTGCTTCAGCCCATACAAAGCTTTCTTCAATCTACAAACAAAATCCGGATACTTTCTATCTTCAAATCCAATCGGTTGACTCATGTATACCTCTTCTTGAAGTTCACCATTGAGAAAAGCATTTTTTATGTCAAGTTGGTACAATGGCCATCTCCTTGTTGCACTCACTACAATCAAGGTTCTAATTGTTCCCATCTTTGCAACCAGGTTGAAAGTCTCTTCATAGTCGATGCCGTGAGTTTGCTTGAATCCTTTTGCTACTAGTCTAGCTTTATGCCTAGCTAGAGAACCATCAGCATTTCTCTTTATTTTAAACACCCATTTATTTGGAACAATCTTCATACTTTCAGCCTTTGGAACTAGGTCCCATGTGTGATTGTCCTTGAGAGCTTTTATCTCTTCTTGCATAGCTTCTTACCATTCTTTTTGTGCACATGCTTCTTCATATGCATCCGGTTCTTTGACTTTGACCACCTGTGTCATATATGCAAAATGCTTTGCAATAAAACTATCATAGCTCAGCCTTTGAATTGGATACCTTGCTCTCGAAGACCTCCTTTCATTTTCTTTTGAATATTGCTTCTTCAATCGGTTCGGCTTTACCTTTGGTGTAATCACCTCTTCATACTCTTGCTCACTTGCATTTGAATCACTATTTTGGGCAGCTCTTTCAGCTTCAAATCTTTCATAACCTGATGGTGGTGATGAGGAATGACTCCTTAGTCTCCCCTTCCATATTGAGCTTTCTCCAAGTGATGTAGAAGCTTCTGAACCTGACATTTGAGTGCTTGTTTGCTCAAATATTTTTTGGACAGCACCTCCATCATCTTCGCAATCTTCTTCAAGAATCTTCTCTTTCCCTTTGTCTCCAAACCATGGTCTTAGCTCATCAAATACTACATCTCGTGAGACTCATAGCTCCTTTGTCATCGGATTGTAGCACATGTATCCTTTTGCTCCGATGAATATCCAATGAAAATACATTTTTCTGACTGCCTCCATCTTTGTCCTTAGTACTTGAGGGATGTGAACATAACACACACATCCAAAAACTTTGAGATGTGTAAGGTCATGTTTCTTACTGGAATAGACCTCCTCGGGAGTTAGATTATGCACTCCAGCCGTTGTACACTTGTTCATCAAATAAACAGCCGTACTAGTTCCTTCAGCCCAATAGTTTAGTGGCACCTTCATCTCGTTGAGCATGCATCTTACAACTTCTCTGATATGTCTAGTTTTCCTTTCAGCTATTCCATTTTTTTGAGGTGTGTACCTACACGTAAATTATCGATTGATGCCATTTTCATGAAGAAAATCTAAAAATTCTTTGGAGAAATATTCTTCTCCTCCATCGGACCTCAAGGTCTTTATGTAGCGTCCTGTTTCCTTTTCTACCTATGCTTTCAATCTCTTGAACATGGAGAACACATCTGATTTTTGCTTTATGCAGAACATCCATACTTTTCTTGAATGATCATCAATAAAAGTGACAAAATATCTATTACCAGCCACTGATGGTTGTTGTGATGGTCCCCATACATTCGTGTGTATCAAGTCGAGGACATTCCTTGCCACAGTTTCTCTTCTTGAATGGTTGTCGAGTTTGCTTTCCTAGTTGGCATGCTTCACAAAACTCATGTAGTCCAACATCATTGAATCTTGGAAGACCTCTTACCACTTCATGGTTGCTCATGTCCTTGAGCTTGGGAATGTTGATATGTCCAAACCTTTTGTGCCACAAATCGATTTCAGCAATCCTCTTGTTTCCAAATTGAATATACATCACCTTTCCATGTGGTTGTTGAATGTCTAAAGTGAACATCCTACCTTCTTTCCTTGAGCAATGACCTTGAATCCTTCTTTTGGATTCTTTATAAAGCAACCTTTTTCATTGAAGATAACATGATATCCTTTCTCTACCATTTGTCCTACTGAAATCAAATTCTTTGCAATAATGGTAGAGAAAGGATATCATGTTATCTTCTTTTGGATTCTTTATAAAGCAACCTTTTTCATTGAAGATAACATGATATCCTTTCTCTACCATTTGTCCTACTGAAATCAAATTCTTGATATCTCCAACATGCTCAATTGTATGTTGAGTTTCATCTCCCGTCTAAACACATCATTTTCCACTTGGAGCTTGTAGCTTTGTGAATAAATCTCCTTGGCATGTCATATGGTTGCTTCAACTTGAATCTATAAACCATTTTTTATCATCACTTCTCGGGTTGTTGTACTCATGCTTCATGGTCCTTCACTTGATGTACTCGCATAGTTATTTTGGCTCCTTTGGTTGCCTCCATTTAGCCTTCCATTCTTTTGCCAACAATCATTTGCATAATGTCCTAGTTTACCACAATGATAACATGTTATACCTTTATGAGGATTGTATGAACCTCAACCTCTTCCTCTATTTCTTCCTCGACCTCTTCCATGTGTGTTGTCATTTGAGTTGTCCTTGTTGTCCTCCGAGTTGTGTTGGCTGGAATTTGTGTAGTTGTAGCTTCTTCCTCTTCCTCTCGAGCCTCCTCTTGAGTTCCTTCCTCTACCTCGACCTACATATAACATTTGACTATGGTTGTCCTTACCTTTGTTGCCTTCTCCTTGTTGTGCAACCTCTTCAGCCACAAGATTTGGTATAATCTTGTCGAATGTTGGGAGAGGATCTCTATAAAGAATGTTTGTGATGAGCTTCCACTTTTCTTCACTCCTCAAGCCATTAAGGGTTGTTTCGACAATGTCTTCCTCTTCTATCTTGCATCCAACTGATGCTAACTGATCTCGAAGCTCTTTGATCCTCAATGTATACTCACTAATGCTTTGGTTTGAGCTTTTCTTCATGTTGTTGAGCTCGTTCTTGAGTTGCATCCTCCACCTTGTTGAGGTAGCATACACCTTCTCCAATGCTTCCCAAACTTTTTTGGCTATTTCTAAGCTGTGCACATGACCAATCATAGTGTTAGAACTAACTTGTGAGATGAGGAACATCACCCTTCAATTCCTCTCTTCCCAATTAGCAAATTGTCTCCTTTGTGCCAGAGTAATCTGGGATCTTGAAGGTCCAGTGGTTGTGGATCATCTCCATTAACTAGACTCCATAAACCTTTACCTTTAAGGTAATTTGTCATTCTATACCTCCAAGGCTGAAAATTATCTTTGTCTAACTTCTCAACTTGTTGTCCCAAATCAGCCATTGAAAACTTCCAAGATTGAAGTTTACCTCAAATATATTGTGGCGCTCTTCCTTGACTTTATGAAGCTCCCCCTTGATTTGTAGCTTCTCCTTTGCTTCATACCAGTTCCAATGATTTGCCTCTTCAAACTTCAATGCTTTGATACCAATTTTTGGAGAATTCCTTTCCTATTCGCAGCGGAAAGTGTAGAGACCTTCTTAGGATCAAGACTTTTGCCAACAATTGAACCTTCAAATGCAAACTGGTACCAACTGAAAAACGAAATGAACTTGAAACTTTGGTCACTCAAACTAGACACTTATAGCTTTCAATGAGCTATCAAACACTCAATTTGGTGTAGCTTTTGGGTTGGCAACTCTTTGCGTAAAGACAGGCTACATGTCCACTCAATTAAGCTGAAAATTGAACTTCACTAAAACCTGAATAACTGACAAAGCATAAAGAACTTAATAAAACTGTTTTGGATAGAGGAATACTTGAGATACGCTTTCCAATGAATGTTTAAACTCTAAAATTGGATACATATATTGAGAGATATAACTCTCACAAATAGACTACCCAAAAATTGGTATGCGGCTGGACATAGTCTATGAGAGTGAAGAGAACAAAATGACTCAAACCAAATGAACTAGCTACAAGGGGACTTCCATGCCTTCTTCCTCTGTTCTTCAGTGTCTCCCTTGTTTCGTTTGTAGCCAAATGACCATGAGATCTCATGATGAGTTTGAGAGGTCTTCTCCATAACTTCTCCACTACTTTGGACAACCACTCCTCTTACAGTTCAATTTTTGGATTTGATTCTATTTTGATTGATTCTCGTTTGGCTTCCACTACTTGTTGAAGTAAATGCTTCCATTTTTCATTTTTGTATTTTCCTTCTACTTGAAGAAAATCCTTTTTGCAAAAATATATACGACCTTACTTCTTTATTTTTAACAATTATATGGATCTAAATCTTATTATCTCATGTAATTTGAAAATAATCAGTGTGAAACTCTTACCTTTTTGCAAGTGTTCCACTATCTTCTACATAAGAAATATATATATATATATATATATATATATATATATATATATATATATATATATATATATATATATATATATATATATATATATATATATATATATATATATATATATATATATATATATATATATATATATATATATATATTAATAATTCATATAGTCTAAAGATATGTCATCTAGACATATGGTGGATCTTCTTCCATCTTCTCGATGAATAGAATTCATCCATTTTATTTCTTCTTTAAAAAAAACTTTTCTTGATTCCTTTGAATCATGAGACAAATTGTGTACTTTTTAAGTATTTACTAGACATTATGTCGTGTGCCCTTATTGTTTTGTATTGACCATGAAGCTGATAAGATTTATCTGATTAACTTATAACCTTGTCAATACCAACAGATTTTTTGAAACATCATGCTTAGGGTTCTATTTCCTATAAGCAACTTGTTTGCAAATCTTTCCTTATGGAATTGACTTGTTTGCTTTAGAGAGATCTTTCTCTCCTTCAATAGATTCATCAATGATGGCTCTAAACTTATAGATATACCATAGTTTCCTATAGGCTTGGTATGTGTACCCTTTTGTGTAAACTTCAAACAGACTTGGTACTTTTCACCATTTGTGTACTTAATGTTGGAGTTAGACGTCTGCGGAAGCACGTGAACAACATAAGGAAGGAGCAGCTTGGAGCACAACACACAATACTGAATGTATTACTAGAGAATGTACAAAGATAAGTAGCCCATTAGGGCAATAGCCGTATATACAAGCCAGGGGAAAAAAAACCTCCTAAAGAGGGAAAAAAGTGTCCCTCTGGTCCTAAAGTGTTCACACACATCACTACCTAAATATATCAACAAATCCACCCTAGAGTGATGTGGTCAACAAGTAGCTAGCACTCATGTATAAGGAAGTGCCAAGCTATGTGGAAATCACTCCACAAAAGGAAGTAAGCCCAAAGCTTTGCGGAAAGCCTCAAACTTCTCCTATGCAGAGCCTTCGTGAAAAGGTCTGCAATGTTCTCTTGTGTGGGCACATATGCCAAGCTGATCTCCCCAGCAGAGAACCTCTCCCTAACATGATGATAATGCACCTCAATGTGCTTAGACCGAGCATGGAACACAGGGTTCCTCGCAACTACAAATGCACTGTGACTGTCAATGAAGATGGTGGTGGTAGAAGACTGACCAACACCCAAATCAGCCATAAGGCATCTGAGCCACACACACTCAACAGTAGCTATGAAAGCCACCCTATACTCAGCCTCACAACTGAAAGTGGCCATAGTAGGCCGCTTCTTGCTCAACCAAGATATAAATGAGCTACCAAGCATGAAGCAAAAGCCACTAGTGGACACACGAGTGTCATAGCAACCAGCCCAATTTGAATTAGAAAAAGCATGTAAATCTGTAGGTAGTGATCCCCCCTTGGGATAAAACAACCCAAATAGCCAAGTACCACTCAAGTAGTGAAAGATGAGCTTAACCACCTGCCAATGCTTGACACCTAGGCAATGCATAAACCTGCTCATCTGTGAGACAACAAACTGAATATCTGGCCACGTAATGCATAAGTAATTCAGACATCCAACAACCTGCTGATAGAGGATAGCATCAAATGCATCTCCAACATCATGAAGACTCAATCGTAAACCTATCTCCATAGGAGTGGCAATAGGCTTACAGTCTTCAAGGTCAAAACGCTGCAATAATGTGTCAATATATTTCGTTTGACACAAAGCCATTCCACCATCAACTTGCATAAACTGAATGCCTAAGTAGTGATGCAAATGCCCCAAATTAGACATCTCAAATGATTCATGCAAATTAGCCTTAAAATCAGCAATATGCTTCTCAATAGGACCAGTGAGCCGCATGTCATCAACATAGACAACAATGATTAGAAGCACATCATTAGCACGCTTAACCTATAAGGTGCTTTCAGTTGGACTGTTCTCAAAACCATGTGCCATCAGATAGGCATGTATCTTCTCATATGAAGCACGTGGTGCTTGCTTTAAACCATATAATGCCTTCTTTAACCTGCACACCTGGTTTTCATGCCCTTTCTGCACAAAACCAGGGGGCTGAAAAACATACACTTTTTCATGCAAGTCACCATTTAGAAATGCAGTTTTAATGTCCAACTGATGTACATTCCAACCATGATGGGCTACAAGTGCACAGATGATCCGAACAGTATTCATGTGGCATGTAGGTGCAAAGGTCTCATCAAAATCAATGCCTCTTTCCTATGCATAACCCTTTGCAACAAGCCTAGCCTTATACCTGTCAACTGTTCCATCAGGCTTACGCTTCAACTTGTAAACCCACTTAGTGCTAATGGCCTTCTTGCCAGGAGGGAAGTCACATAAAGACCAAGTACCGTTCTTCATTATAGCATCATATTCAGATTGCATAGTAGCCATCCAATTTTCTGAATTTTGTGCTTCAGCAAATGAAACATGATCATTCTCATCATAGAGAATAGATGCAGCCATAGCATAGCAATCTGATGCAAAAGAGGCACTATGAGATCCTGATCAAGTATGATATGACAGAGGTTCATCTAATTTGCTATCACCCAAAGTTTACACCAGCAATTTTGGCATAGTTTTTGCCTTCTCAATGTCAGATTTCTCATCAACAAGTGCATCATGTAAATCTGCATCAGAAATGGGATGATCTGCATCATCACATGAAACACAAAGGCCGAGAAGTTGCCTCATTAGGACCAGCACTAGAGTGTCCACCTGTAAAAAGAGGCAGCAAAGTACCATACATGTCTTTGGAGCTAATAGATGTCTCCTTAGTACATGAAAGCAACGGCTGAATAGCATCTTCCACAAAAACAACATCACGGCTAACTAGAATGCATTTAGTCTGTGGATGATACAGACAATAGCCTTTACTTTCAGAACTGTACCCAACAAAAATACATTTTACTGCTTGATCATCCAGTTTTTTGTGATGTTGTTCAGGCACTAATGCATATGCCAAACAACCAAAAACACGCAGATGTCCAACAGATGGCTTGCGATCATGCCAAGCCTCATATGGTGTGATAGATTGCAACACTTTAGTGGGATACCTGTTAAGTACATATGCTGTACACATGACAGCCTCAAGCCAGAAACTATGTGGTAAAGCCTGACTCTTGACCATACACCTTGCCATCTCCATGAGTGAACTGTTCTTTTTTGTAGCAACTCCATTCTGTTGAGGTGTATACAGCATTATACACTGGTGTTTTATCCCACGTTCAGCCAAAAATGCATTAAAATCCGAAGACATATATTCCCCCCTTGATGAGAATGGAGGGTGCCCATTTTACATGTTGACAGATTTTCAACCAAAACCAAAAACTATTTGAAGCACATGAACACTTCGGACTTTGCCTTCAATGGATATACCCATGTGTTGCTCTAGCACAATGGTGAGAACCACGTTAAGAAGCTTCACCTCCTTAATTGTCAATCCGCGGAAGAGATAGGAGTGATATGAAGATCATGAATGTGAGATGAAGTGAGAGTGAAGGTGAGAAGCATAGAAATGCACACACACATACACACACACTACGAAGAGACAAGCAAGACACAATGGAAGGTGAGAAATCAATTCTATTACTCAAGAACACTCTTACAAGTTCAAAATAGCTCTAAGCTCTTCTCTACTCAAACAAGCTAACACTAACCAACTTCAAAAATGAGCTCTCTAGCTCTTTTTATAGTTTCTAGACTAGTTTTGACCGGTTTCACATTTAGTGACCGACATAGTTAAAAATAAGGTCCTAGATGCTATTTGGAAGGGTAAACGGTGTCTAAAAATAACGAAAATTGATACACTTGTTCTAGCTAAGCTCCTCAAGCTCGAGGACTCCTCGGCTTGCACAAAATGGAGCTATGGATTACAAAATGGGGTTTTCTATGTTACATATGTTACAATAGTGATAAAAATCATTGTTGGAGGTTTTTGAAAAGTATTTTTAGAACATGATTCTTTGAAAAAAGATTTGACTGGCTCCCTGCTCCGTTGTTACATGCTTCTGCGTCGTCTGTGCCTCTGGCTGCTTCCAACACCCCCCTCCCTCTCGCTTCTGTCGTCCCTGACAGAACCTTGTTGTGAGGTCTGCCGGATATAGTTCTGTAGGAGGTCTTGAGCGAGGGTGTGCTCGGAGATACGAATGCCTCGGGCCATATCTGCCTCAAGTTTCTCCCAGTCGATTGGTTGCGGTTCTTCCGGTGGCGAGAGCTGATAGTGTGTGGAATAGACCATTCGTTCACAGGCAAATAATTGTAATAAATGTGTAGGCCTACTTATGAATACCTCTGAATGGTATTCCCAGAAGCCGGTTGTGAACATCTCTTCGAACGTCTGCTTGTAGCACGCCGGTAGGTACTTTATTCTGCAGTGCCAGGCATAACACACCCGTAGCGATGGCGTTGTACTCATATCATATACCAGATCGAAATTGCCATGCTCAAAGCCCGGGGTGTTGACATGGGGTGCCTTGACGCGTCGGAAGACTTTAAAAATCATTTGCATCATGTCAAAGATTTTGACAGTCATATGCGCCGCTATATCATCCATATGCTTTAATCTAGGGAGCCAGTGGCGAATTGTAGCCATCATGTAGCCAACAGTTGGTAACTCAATGGGTGGCTTAAAATAGGGGTAATTCAACCAGTCTTGGCACTGCTTATTGTTTTGTACCTTAATAGCAAAGGTAGTCCAGGAGCGGCGTCGTGGTACTGGTCCCCAACACGGGTTATACTTCAAATGCAAAGGTGCCTTTACCCATGTACTCATCATCTCTGGATACTGCTGTAGTAAATCTTTTCGCCACTCTGGTTGATAGATCCTTCCTTGTTGTGCATCTAGTGGCAAATCATCCGCCTCGAACTGAGTCGCATGTGATGGTTTTTTACCTGTCTCTTTCTCAATGGCTAACTGGTATTCGGCCATTAACATAAAATACGGTTTATACTGTAGCTCATGCCCAGATATGTATCGTCGCGGGGCCAAATGAGCAAAGAATGGAGACTGTAAAATCCTTTCTTCTATCATTGCCATGGCATGTAATTGTGCCTCTACTATAGCTGAGTGCGTTGTTCCAAGTTCCTCAATAGTTTTCATCCACGCGGGGGTCGGAAGTTCGTACGTCATCTGACCTTCGGCCATGACGCGTCCGCCTGGGATGGGTTGTGGCTCGTACGCTTCTTCAAACGTTTCCTCCACCGGAATGGTGACCGTTTCTTCCTCAGCTGGAAGCTCAGATGGGGAATCTGGTCTTGGTAGTGCTTCATATACTGCGATCCTTGATTCAAGGTGTGATACCTGGGCCCGTAATGAGTGGAGTTCCTCTAGGAGGTCAGGAGAGGGGTCCATAGGTGCTGGTATGTCTTGGTGTGTTGGTTCTCGTAACTGGAGTAATTTGTGATCTTCTTTGAGTTTCTGTAACTCCTCGTTCATGCGGTCATATTCATCTAGCAATCTTACATGATCGTCTAGCAGCATCCTCATCGAGTCTGAAGGAATGGCTTTGAACCTGCTAGGACTGAGTGGTTGGTCTGGGTGGTCGAGCGCTGCTTCTAAGTTTTCTCGGTTCTGATCCTGTAAGCGCTGGTTTTCTTCCTTGGCAGCTGCTAGGTGTCTTCGTAGTAAGCCCATGTTTCGTGTTAGCGTTGCATTGCGGACTGTCTGGGCTCTTAATAAGTTATCCAGGTCAGCAGTTGCTTCCTTGGTCTTTTCTTCGCTTTCTAGTTCCAATTTGTGATAAGCCTCGCGTAATTCCTGGTAGCGGGTGTTCAGAGAGGCATTCTCAATAGACAATAAATTAAGCTGCGACTGTAAGTCATTGGTTGTCCTCTGCAGCTGCTGATAATTATCACCAAGAGATGTGAACTCATCTCTTACTTGCATCATACACATGAACATCTGTCGGAATGCATTATCTACAGTGGGTGATAGTATTAATGGGGTGCTAAATGAAGATGCAGTTGGTGTACATGCAACGGGAATGGGGAATGGGGGTGGGAAGGTGGATGATGTAGTGATTGTTGAAAATTGTGATGTGCCTAAAAATGTTTGTGCCGTTAGTGAAGTGAGTGATGGTGCAGTGGGTGGTGAGATATCCATGTCAGTGGACGTATCTAGTGCGGTGACCGTGAATATGGGTGTGATCGTGGGTACTCGTGCTGGTGTAAATACGGTATTTACAAAGGTTGAGGGGTAATTTACAGGGGGGCTGGCTGGAGCAGCTTGGTAGAAAGGGGAAAGAGGGGTTAAAGTGGGTCGGGGAGGTGAGACGGGGGAGAAGGTTAATGGCGGTGGGAATGGGAAAAGGGGTCTTGGAGTTGTGGGGAAAGATGGAAAAGATTGATGAAAGAATGGGTTGGATAGAAAGGTGGGTGTGGGAGGGGGTAGACTAGGGCTAATGGATGCGGGAATTGTGGGGTTAGTGGTCGTAAGGACAATTTCTGCAATGCCACCGACGAATGAAGATGTTGGTCTAGGGGAAGGAGGGTGAAGAGGGGAGGCTGGATGGACGGGCAGAGGCGGTGAGAGAGGAGCGGTTGGGGTGGTCGGTACTTCAGTGACTACTGAGGTTTGTACAGCTATAGCGCGGGGTGGGGAATCTACAAAGATGGTTTCTACAGCCAACGAACTTTCGGGGACGAGGCGTGCCTCTCTGGCTTGTTCAGAAGACTGTGCTCCTGTTGGTACACGAATGTATTCGCCGGGCTTTGAAAGTAGTCGTACTCTGCGGGGGTCAAACTGTGGTAGTGGCTTTCGTTGCAAGTACCTGAGGGCTTCGTTGGAGCCTACTGATTTGACTAACTCTCTGAATCCTTTGATGTATGCGTCTTCGAATCCGCCTGTGACAAGTTCTTGTTCTATTATTGTTTGACTCTCTTCCTCTGTCAACTTTTTGCGTGCCCAAACTTTTTCCATAGTTCTATACAGCTTCTTGATAGCTAGTGTGTAAGCTGCTGCTTCGTAAGTTTCATCTTCATGGGTACTTGTATCACCATGTGTGTCTGTTTGTTGGCCTTGGCCATCTGTCTGTTCATGCTCTTGGGATTCCTGTGTTCCCTGGCTAGCTTCGTCGTCTCCTTCGTCGTCATCGGTTGCTGTTCTTTCGTCATCAGAGCTGGACACGATCTGTCCTTGTGACTGATCCCTGTGTGTGGTAGGGTAGCTAGGCCTTTCAAATTCTTGAGAAAACAATTGTCCTTCTGAAAACTGGAACTCATTGGAGAATGCATCGGGCATCTCAAAATCAAAAGTTTGGTCCAGTGGCTCTGCTTGTCCTGCTTCTAAATGGGGTATTGGAAAAGAGAAAGCTTCCGCACCAATAGTGGTGGGAAGTTCAGCTACTGTGGTGATAGGTTCTGTGGTTGAGGCTGCTTGGGGTGCAACAGTACTGGTGGTGCCCTCCGGCGTAACTGGTCTTGATAACCGTATACGAATTGGTGGTACCGTGGGAGTGGCTGCTGTTGGTGACTGCTCTGGAGATGGTTGTGGTGAGGGTGATTCTGGGACTTGTAGGCACGGGATAGTACCTCTCATCCGCTTTCCGGCTCTGCCTTTGCTAGACTTTCTAGCCTTCCTAGTGGTGCCTTTAAATGCTTTCAGTTCCTCACTGGTCATGGCACGCTCAATTGGTAAGTCATACGCCAAGCACATATATATGATCCTGGTGAGGGTGCAGCATCCATTGATTACCTTCTTTCGCTCCCACCTATGTTGTGCCAAATAGAGCTGATCAATTATCCAGCTAGCTAGATCAACCGTTTGAGGGCCAGTACATGCTAAGTATAATCCAAACCAGATTCTCTTGTGGGGCATGGTAAAACGATCCTGAGCTGGGAAAGCAAAGTGCTGCATGCATATCCGTAATGGCTTGGAAAGCTCAGGGGTTATGGCTGAAATATCCTCCCACTTAGTTACGTCACCACGTTTCATCTGCTCTGGGACTAGCCGTTCTCTCTCCGTCTGAGTGTGTGTTCCATGTATTTTCAGAGCTGCGCGAATTAAATCTTTAGACAAATAAAACCTTCTGAATGGAGGATCATTTACCAAGGATGGTAACATGAATGTGCCAGGTAGATCCTTGTTTTTTGAAGCTGTTAAGGTGGTTACCAAGTAAAAACATCTGTAAAAATCGGGTTTAGGCAGAGGGTCGCTAAAATACTCTGTAAATCCCGCTCATGCCCAAACGTGCGTTAGATCTTGTGTATTCTGTAGTCCTTCAAATTCTCTTGAAAAGAACTGGTACTTGGCCCATGTGCGAAGATCAAATGCCAAATTGGCCTCAAATATGAAATCAGCGTCTGCTAATGGTCCTGCTAGGCCTTGAAACCAATGAGAATTACGATGAATCTTCTCAGTATATCCTCTAGGAGAATCATCGATTGGCATGGGTCCTGGAAAACCTTGAAACTCTGGTGGTTGCATCGTCGGATAAGATTCCGCTAGTAATTCTCCAATAGTGGCCATCGGTGCACTGGGCCAGCTTCTGATGGTCCTGCTTCGGTTTGCATGATGATTGATGAGCTAATGGAAAAGATCTGCTACAAAAGATTAACACATTAGCATGGAAATTAATTATGATCCCAATAAGGTGAGACCGCAATCCCTTTCCATAACCGATGTGTAACCCGTGTAGCCAAGTGTCGTGAAGTGATTGATGCGATGATTATTTGCAAAACTAATGCAGGTCTCTAGACGCCTACATGGTCAGATTATGCATACATTTCTTGATGAGCTGTTATTATGCATGATGTGGGGTTATGGTGTGTGAATTTATACAAGGTTTGGTTGAGGGTGAATTATTACAGGGATGGAGTTTAAACGGGGTGGGAGAATTGTTAGATAATGGGGTACAAGAAGACATTTGGATACGTTTCGGTATCCATTTCCTAAGAGTCTTGGAGTGTGTGGTATGTTTCTGCTGAGGGACAAAAAGTGGTATCGGGTTTGGTGGTATTGAAGGATGAAAAGATTTCTGAGGGGTATACATTACATGGCTTGAGGGTTGGGCTATAATACATTGTTTGGGTACCCAAATCTGCATGGGTGTGGGTCGATTGATAAGATACTTCTTGGCGATCCAAATCTGTCGAGTATTTGTACTTGGGGAAGAAGATCGAGGGGACTTTGGATGCTGACTCTGCTTCTGTTGAAACTTTGTCCTGTTCTCGTCTACACTGTTGCCAATAGCCTGTGGTTGCTGTCCTTTTGGCACCCATATTTGTTTCGTGCCACTTGTTCTGTGATGTTGATACTGCTGCTTTCTTTGCCTTGTCTGGTGGTGTCGTCGGTCTGGGTTCCTCTGTTGTGGTTGACTCGTTCGTGGTTGGGTTTGAGAGGTCCATTGGACGCTTTGCTTTGGAAAAGAAGGGAGATCCAACACTTGCGTGACCTGCCCATTAGGAAGTGATTCGTTCTTTATCTTTAATCTAGGCCAGTCCGCAGCAAGTTTGGAAGGATGAGCACCGTAGGGTGTTGTGCTCATTTGGCCGCTAATGCAACCCACCTGACCGCTGATTGTGTCCATCTGCCCTAGCGGTTGGGTAGCTGCCCCTTCTAGTTTGTAGGAAGCCCCAGGGAAGATCTCCTGTCGTCCTTCTAATTGACAATTGTCCCTAGCCAAGCCCGAGTGGGTTGGTGTAGACGTAACGTGACTGGTCTGACCCAAGATCTTCCGGTCTTCCGTCGCATGCGTTTCATAGGGTCTAGGGTTACAAACCTCAATCGGAATGCAATTAGGGAAGTCAAGTGGTATCACTCGCTTCTGTTCTAAGGTTCCAATCTGTAAGGAGCCTTGTCTAAGATTTAGGTCCACTGAGTGATCGTATAGCCAATCTTGGCCAAGGATTAGGGGTTCTATCAGGTCGTCATCATGGCACACTAGTAGTTTCGCTGTCATGGTCACATCCTTAATGAGGATAGGAAGGTCCACCTCACCCATGCAAGGGGTTTCCATGCCTCCTAGCCCTATGAGGTATGCCTCAATTGGCCGCATTTCTATCCCTGAATCCTTATAGTGGGACCATCTAATCGCACTAGTCGCAGCACCTGAGTCAATTAAAGCCCTGAGCTCTTGGCAAGGGTTGCCGTGCTCTAGCCTGACTGTAATGAATGGTCTCCTGTCCACTATACTAGGATGAGTGGTTGACTTTACTTGACACATGGCCATGGGATATCTGGGTGTAGTTTCCAGATGGTTATAATGTTCTCTCCCTAGCCCTTGTCTTCTTAAATTCATGCGTTTAATGCGTTCTATTGCTTCTGCCTGAGCCTCCGCTCGTATTCTATTTTCTTCCTCCTTACGCTTCTTTGCCAACGTGAGTCGTCTAAGCATATCCTTAGTAAGAGGTTCCTGATATAGCTTGACTCTACAGCCACTAATGTAATTAGGCATTATATCTCCTTCTAAAGTGGCTAGCTGTACTGCTCCACTTGTTGAGAGTCTGTTAATGATCATAGGCCCATAACCTCGCTTTTCTAACTTACGTGCGTGTTGCTTTAGCGTATATACTAGAACTAAATCTCCTTCTTTTAGGCCTTTATCTTTCACATGTGCATCAAAATATGCTTTCTGTCGCTTCTTCGCTGCGTATATGCCTGCTGCTGCCTTTAGCCTGGTTTCTCCTAATCGTTCCAAGTCCATTATTCTCGCTGATAATTCATGGCCGGTCCACTGATGTTCTTGTGCAACCTTAAGGGTCAGTATCAAGAAGTCCAAAGGAAGCACAACATTCTGACCAAAAACCATCTGAAAGGGAGTTGCATTGAGTACGGTCTTGTAGGCCACTCGATATGCCCAAACAGCGTGGTGTAACTGTTTGTCCCAATCTGAACGTTTGTTGTTCACGAGTTTCGTCAGTACGTTACAAAGGATCTTATTAGTGCTTTCGGCCTGACCATTGGCCTGAGGATGATATGGTGCGGATTTCTTGTGAATCACCATAAAATCATGTAACAAATATTCAATGACTTGGTTTAGAAAGTGAGTGCCTCGATCGCTCACTAACTCTATAGGCAATCCATATCTTGTAAAGACATTTTCAAATAAGAATTTTGCAGTTGTGTGTGCATCATTCTTTTTCGTGGCTTTTGCCTCTACCCATTTCGTAAGATAATCTGTGGCAACAATAATGTATTCAGCATGTGTACCTTTTGCAAGGGGGTTAATGGGTCCTACAAAGTCTATACCCCACTTAGAGAATGCACGTCCGCCCATCATGGGTTTCAATGGCATTTCATCTCTACGAGTAGGAAACTGAGTTCTTTGGCACACATCACATCTCTTTACATAGGTATGAGCATCCATGTGAAGAGTGGGCCACCATAATCCTGCAAAGAGGATGGCTTTGATTATCCTATCGGGTCCAAAATGACCTCCTGCAACACCTTGGTGTGCAGTCTCTAGTATGCTCAGATAATCGCTTTCATGAACACATTGTCTTAGATATCCATCTCGTCCTCTTTTGTATAGGTTATCGCCAATAAGTGAATAATCGTGAGCTTCCTGCTCTAGACTACGTTGTCATGCTAAAGTCATTCCTTGAGGGAATGTCTTCGTCCTCAAGTATGTCACTAATTGTTCACTCCAGTTTGGTGTGAGAGACACATGATACAATGTAGCATGCTCTACTGGTGGTCTTTCACAACAAACGTTGCATTCCTTACACAACCTGTAGACATCTGCTTCCATCGAAGGCCAATATACTCCTAATCTATGCAAAGTCTGTAATGTTCGATGTTTTGAATGATGTTGCTTTAATGCACCTAGGTGTGCTAATTGCAACCAATTCGCATGTTCTGATTCATCTACACAACAAGCAAGAATCTTTTGATTATCCTCTTTATATATGCTTCCTGCCATTATTTGGTATCTCTGAGACTTGGTAATCTCTCCTTCTTTGATCTTTATCCTAGGATTCTTGGGTCCATATGTGAGAACGGGGACTATAGGCTTAGCCCATTCTGGTGCTATCTCAAGATTAAACAAGTATGCATCTGGTAGATCATCCACTACTCCTTGAGGAGCTTCTCCTGAGGTTAATCTTGAAAGGTGGTCAGCTCTAAGATGTGTCTTTCCTTTCCTAACTACGACTTCAAAATCATACTCCATGAGTAAGAGAAACCAACGTATCAATCGTCCGGTGTTACATGGTTTGTTGACTAAATACAATAGGGCTTGATGATCTGTAAAGAACTTGAACTTATTGGCCAACAAGTAGTGCCTAAACTTCTTTACTGCGTAGATCATCCCTAATCCTTCTCGTTCCGTCGTGGTGTAATATCTTTCTGCTGCGTTCAATTGTCTGCTCGCATAAGCTATGGGGAGATCTATGTTACCTTCATTCGTGGGTTGTGCTAACACGCATCCTATGGCATAATTGGATGCATCCACATGTACATGGAATGGCTTACTCCAATCTGGGGTAGTCAATATAGGTGCTGAGCACAAGCGTCGTTTAATTTCATTGAATGAATTTTCACATTCATTTGTCCATTCGAAAATTGTTAAAAGAGAGTACAAAGGCTTAGCTATGATTGCATACATGTGTATGAATCTCCTATAATAATCGCAATGGCCCATAAATGCCTGTACCTCTTTCACATTAGTTGGTCTAGGTAAATCTGCAATTACCTTCACTTTTTCTTCATCCGTAGAGATTCCATTTTTTGACACAATGTGTCCTAGAATTTTGCCTTGTCTGACCATGAAAACGCACTTTTCTGGGTTCAAACAAACCTGATATTCTCGACATTTGTCAAATATTTGCCTTAACTCTGGGATATGCGTCTGTCTTACATTTGAATGAGCACATAAGTCATCGACATAAACTTCCAAACTCTTGCGTAAGAATTCCTTAAAAACATGACACATGAGTCGCTGGAAAGTGGCGGGTGCATTTGTTAAGCCAAATGGCATCACACGAAATGCAAATATGCCCCATTCAGTGGCAAATGCCATCTTGTGTTGATCTTCTAGAGCGATGGCTACTTGATTATAGCCTGAAAATCCATCAAGAAAGCTGTAAACTTCCTTGCCCGCAACTCTTTCCAATAGATGTTCCGTGATAGGAAGAGGATAACTATCTCTAATCATTGCGGCATTAACTTTTTTAAGGTTAATACACACACGCAATTTTCCATTCTTCTTGGGCACAACCACAATGGGGGATACCCATTCGGTATGCTCAATTTCGTAAATGAATCCTACTTCTATCAAGTGATCTATCTCCTCTTTAATCTTCGCAGCGTAGTTATCATTGTACGTGTAAGGTTTCTGTTTCGTCGGTTTTGCATCTGGAGTCATAGGGATTCTATGAGAGCATATATCCAGATCTACTCCTTTCAAATCTTTGTAACTCCATGCAAAAACATCTCTATATTCGCGCAATAGGGCAACTAGCTCTTCTTCTTCTTCAGTTGTCAAATCATGCCCTATGTATGTACATTTTTCTTCTTCTCCTTCTATGGCTACGATTATTTTCTTGGTTTTCTCTCGGTTATCATATACTTGTCCGTCATTCGCCTTTCTATTAGGCATTCATACCATGATCCTTCTATCTTCGATTTCATATTTCTTGAAGTTCTCGGGTACTTCAAACAAAGATTCTTCTTTTTCTGACATGGTTTCTTTCTTCTTTCTTTTCTTGCCTTCACTCTTGTTAGTCACTTCTGTGGCTAACCTCACTTCATTCGTAATTTCCTCGTGTCTCTGAGTGTGAGTCTCTACTTCGTAGAAATATTCTTCTTCTGATGCAAAGGGAGAGTCCATGATAATTGATTCTAAATCAAAATCGCTTGCATCCTCAAATGCATCAGTGTTAGGTTCACATTCTTCTAAAATTGATTCGCACATGATTGGCTCTATCGTGAAAACTGATATGTCATAGTCATCCTCGTCACAGTGGGGTGTCCATTGTTCTTCATTGATGGCTACATCCATGGTTGCTAGGATTTCTGCCCAACCATGGGGTTCAAACTCTTCGTCTGGGAATACTACAGGTGCGTAAGCTGGATCTTGAAGGGTTGGTGGATGTTGTTCTGCACCTAAGGTCCTGGCTTCTAACCTTTCTTCCTCTTGTTTGGCTACTTTACACATCCATAAATGAGTATCCTCATGCAACCAAGAAGGATCTGATTCTAATGAGTGCACGGATTCCGTCTCTACTGGTGTCTTATGGATGGTATTCCATTGTATTGGGGGTACATCTCGATGTGAATAGTCTTTAAGATTGACTTTGGTAGTCACCCCTAAATGTTGCAAGTACAAAGAATTAGTTCCCCAATCTTGTACAATTTGCAACTGACGCATGAATGGTCGTCCCAATATCATCTCATATGCATGATTTTTTGCAAAGTCACAAATGGCAAAGGTATGCTCAAATTCTATGCCACAAGTGGTGAGAGATATGCTTTCTAGTAAGCCTAATGGTTTTTCTATGTGTCCGTCAGCCATTTGTAGCTTCATCCTGGTGGGTCTTAATGCTGGCTTACCCCAACGTTTCCATAAGGCGGTGGTAGCTATGGCTACTCCGGCTCCTGAATCTAAGATGGCTTTCGTGGTGTAGCCCTGATGGGTTATCGGAAGATAAGTGTTACCTTCCTCTCCTTCGCTTACATCTCCAATCTTTTCTACGGGTATCTCTGGTACCATCTTATGTGATCCTATTTGTGAGGGAGTAGTAGCAAGCTCGGGGAATTGATTTGCTACATGTTTCCACAATTCTGGTTTTACCTTTAGCAACTCCTCTAGAGTGAAATTACATTGTACTTTGGTATTCTTGATCACTTCCGTGTTTCTAGGGATTACTGATTCTTCATTCCTCACTATTATCGTGGGTGCTCTCAGATTAATAGACTTTGCTTCCCAAGGTCCTGTGAACTGAGGTAATTCTTGTAAAGAATTAGATTCAAAGCCTGTGTGTTCACTCAGTTGTTCCTCCTCTACATCATCATAGATAGAGGGGATGTCTTGGGGAAATTGCTCCTGCAAGTCATCTATTTCTTGAATAGGAGGATGGGTTCCTTGTTCCTTTCTCCACTTCTCTTCTTGGATCTCTCTCAAAAATTCATGTGAATATTTATGTATGGAAGACAAATTGTCTTGACTTTCTGAGTTGGGTACTTGAGACAGGGATGGCGCATTCCTTTCCTGTGTCTCTGGGACAATAGGGTTCCTAGGCTGATCCTTTTTCTCTTTGCTTTCAATCAAATATTCTAGCCTCTCTATTAGCCCTTGAAAGTGTAATTCAGGTTTTGCCATGTTATTCCAATTGAGATATCTAGAGGCTTCAAACAAAGCTTGTGCTAGTTCTACCATCTTCATGCAAAGTTTAGTTCTCTCAATTTCTAGATCAGCTCGAGGGTAGTTTTTGCTCATTTCACCTACCTGAGGTCCCTCTTTTAATCTAGCCTGATATGCACGAAACATCATGTCTAGATTTTCTGGTATGGGTTCCGCTAAAACTGATCCTAATTTTTGAGCTGGATTCTCTTGATTCAAGTCCTGCGAAGTCAATTCTTGGATTTTGGCTCTAGATTCCTTTAAACTTCCTTCCAACTCAGTTATCTTTTTACTCCATTTTCTCTTAATTCTTTCTCTAGAATCTTTCCAAGATTTTGTCTTTTTACTGCTAGATTCTGCAACTTCACTGGTTCCGGCTACTTTCTCCTGATTAAGCTGTTGGTTCTGTAAGAGTGTAGCTCAGTGATGAGTAGCACCTCCTTTAATGTCAATCCGGGAAGACGTGAGGATGGTATGAAGACCTCGAGCAAGTGGCGGCACAAGTGCGTGAGTGAGAAGCACACTAGCATGCACACACATACACACACACGCGCACACACGGTAAGACAAAGAGTGAGAATCAATGGAGCTTTTAGATTACTTTCAAAATGCTCTTACAAGTTCGTTTCAATTACAATCTAGCCTCAAAAATGAGCTCTCTAGCCCTTTTTATAGTTTTTGACTAGCTTCTGGTCCTGTCCAGACCTAGTGTCCGGCCTAGTTAAAAATTAGGTTCCAGGGCTTATTTGGGGGCTCAAACGAGATCTAAAAAATACGAAAATTGGTACGCAACTACTTCTAAGGCTCCTCAAGCTCAAGGACTCCTTGGCTTGCACAAAATGGAGCTACAAAAAGGTGAAATGATATTTACAATGATTGTTAGTGACAAAAATCACTGTTGTTGTAGGGATTTCTTCTAGTGCTCTGCCATACATATCTTCGAGCTCCCTACTTGCTCTTCCTTCCTGCATGTCCATCTCTTTGATTTGCATTAATGTCTTGAAAAAATATTGGCCTACTTGCCAGATCTTCTTTGACTGCCCTGTTTGCTTGTGCTGTCCCTTCGCTCTGACTCCCTTCTTTGACTTTCATGTCTTGTACGTCCTGGTGTACCAAGGCTACTGCCAACACCCCCCCCACTCTCGCGTCTGTCGCCCCTGACAGACCCTTGTCTAGCTGCTTTTTGGACGTAGTATTGTACAACATCGGCGGCGAGGTGGTGTTCTTCTAACCTGAGTCCCCTTGCTAGATCTGTCAGCAATGCATCCCAATTGACTGGCCCTGGGACATCTGGATGTGGCACCCGTAACTGCTCTGAGTGAATGGTTCGCTCCACAGCAAATAAATGGAGGAGATGTGAGGGTCTGGGTACAAATATTTCTGAGTGGTATTCCCAGAACCCTGTTATGAACATCTCTTCGAATGTTTGTTTGAAGCAGGCCGGGAGGTATTTTATTCTGGCGTGCCAAGCGTATATCACCTCTATGGAAGGAGTGGTGCTCATGTCATAAACTAAATCTTGGTTTCCTGTAAGGAATCCGACGCCTGAGAAGTGTGGGTCCTTGATATTCTTGAATGTCCTGAATGTAATAAGCATTAACTCAAAAATTTTCATGCACATCTGGGCCATTACATCAGGGGTATTCTTTAATCGGATGCTCCAGTGCCGTATAGTGGAAATCATGTAATTGACGGTGGGAGGCCCTTGAGGGGGTGCTAGATAGACGTAGTTTAACCATTTGGCGCATCCCTTGATATTCTTGACTGCAATGGTAAACTCTGGCCATGTGCGTCTGCGGAGTACAGGAACATAACAAGGGTTATATTTAATAAACAGAGGCATATTAGTCCAGGTGCGAACCATCTCCGGATAGGTTTCGAGGAGTCGGATCCTCCAAGTGGGTTGATGAATGGATCCTTTTTTAGCGCTCTCTGGGATGTCATCTGGCCCAAATTGTGTAGCAAACGTTGGAGGTTTGCCACATCTGTGTTGGATTTCTGCATTGTAGTCCGCCAGAAGTATACAATATGGCACGTATTGATCATCATTGGTTCCGATCCATCTATGGTGGGACATGCTGCGGAAGTATTCTGATTTAATAATAGTGTCCTCTATCTTTGCCATAGATTGGATCTGAACTGCCACTCGATCTTCATGAGTTGATGCCGTTTTCTCTAGTGTTTGGAGCCACTCAGGTACTTCGATTTCTAACGTATCCATTCCTTCTGCGGTTTGCTCACCACCTGGCATTGGCATAGGAACGTAAGGTTCCTCATACGTCTCATCTACCTCGATGGGTACCAAATCCTCGAGTTGAGGTTCGACAACTGGAGAGGGTTGCCTTTCATGTGTGAGTAATCTTGCCTATAATTCGGCCACCTGCTCTTTCAATGCCTTGACTTCCTCTGAAGTCGTGGTCGTTTCTGTGACTTTGGGTGCTGTCTGTTGCTCTTGGAGTTGATTGCGCAGCGCATCACGTTCCCTTTCCAAGTCATCATGAGCTTCTAATAGATCTGCATAGCTGTCCAAGATGGTCTTCATTGTCTCTGAGGGCACAGCTCTAAACTGCTCTGGATCAATTTCGTGTGGAGAGCCTTCCATTGCTGCTTCTAGATTTGCTTCATTTTGCTGCTGCAGCCTCTTGTTTTCTTCTAGGGCGGCCGCCATGTGTTTTCTGAGAAGTGTCAGGTTACGCCGGACTTTGAGATTATCGGCTTGGTATACCTCGAGCAAAGCTTCTAGTTGTTTGGCACCTGATTCTGTCGATGGTTGGGGTGCCGCCAATAAGGTTTGGTGAGCCTGCTCAAGCGTCGTGTAGCGTTGATTCAGTTCTGCATTTTCTGTTTGTAGAGTGAGAAATTGTCTTTGTAAGTTTTGATGGTGCGTTTCCAGATTCTGATACCGGTTGTCCAGAGCTTTGTACTCATGCTGGAGCTGGTATACACATTGGTTTAATGCTAAGAATATGTTATTTACATTAAATAATGCTGGGAAGGGTGAAGATGCAGGGGGAATGGGGGCGGGAATGGGAGAGGTGAATGATGTGGATGTACGTGGAGATGTGGGTGGAGGGGGTATGGGTGATGAAGGTGGCATAGGGGGAGGGAGCGGTGCTGTGGCAGGTGATGTTTCCATCGTGTCAACTGTTTGAGTGACGGTGTAGATGGGAATCGTTGGTGGAGTGGATGTGACATCGGTGAACAGGGTGGTGAAGGTGGGCATGGTGACTCCCCCGTATTGGATTCCCGGAGAGAGTGGGATGCCCATGACCACGGTAGTGGTAGTGGATGTGGTAGTGTTAGTGTCCTGTGGTGGAGTGAATAGTGTAGTGTGAGGTGGGGATGGGGGTGACAACGGTGCTTCCTGATATTCTTCTGCTTGCGCTGCCTCGCCTAGTGCTGATGTATTGATGTGAATTTGCTTCCCGGATCTCCTGGGACGAACGGGAACTTTTTTTTCAAACCTGTGGATGTAGGCCATTGCCTCATGAATGGCCTCGTCCAGTCCTACAGCGTCGGCATGAAGGTTCATGGACTCAATGAACAACTCGTCCACACCTTCCTCAGCTAGCAAGTCGTTCATGAGTCTTTTGCCCTGTTCTAGAGACATCTGATGCTGTTCCTGAACCAGTCGCATGGTTCGATATAGTCTCTTGATTTGTGCCGAATATGCTGGGGCACTTGCTAACTCGGAGAGTTCGTCATATTCTTGATGTTGTGCTTCGTCGGCCTCTTCTTCATCTCCTCCTGCCTCTTGTTCATCTATATCGACTTCTACAGTTTGTGGTTGGGTGGGGGCCGATGTTGTTTGGGGTCGCGGTTCCTGAGCTCGCGCTGCTTCGGCTTCGAGGTTAGAGTCATAGATTAATCTGGCAATTTCTTCATCCGTGAGGTCCTCAAGAGTAAATCCCTGCGGAAATTCCAAATCGGATGGAATGGGTGGAAACACCAGATTAGGTCCCTCTGTGCTTGGTCTTGGTAACCGGATTGTGAATGGCCTAACTCGTCGTGTCTGGGGAGGAGTGATTTCTGGTGTAGCGGTAGCTCCCCTTGGTTGAGCACAGGGTAGTTGGACTCCCCCCCTCATCTTCTTTGATGGGGGACCTGCTGCTGATAGTCTTCTCTGGAATTCTTGGACTCGGGACCATACGAGTGCCCGCTGAACAGGCACGTCATAAGCCAAGCATCTATAGATTATTCTGGTCAAAGCACAACACCCGTGGAGCACATTCTTCTGTTTTTTGTTCCACCTTTGATGCGCTAGGTGGATCTGATCTATGATCCAGTGTGGTACATTGATGGGCAGGCTTTCGGTTTTTGCTAGATATAAACTGAACCATATTTTTTTCGGGGGCATTGTGAAGCGTTCTTGGGCGGGAAAAGCAAAATGTTGCATGATGGTTCGCAGGTGAAGCGCAATGGTAGGTGTCATCGCAACCATGTCCTTCAGCTTATTAAGATCTTTGTGCTTCATTCGACCTGGAACCATGGTTTCCTTTTCTGTTGGGATGTGCATGCCATACATACCCAATGCTTCTCTTACCAGATTGAGGGTCAACTTGAATCTTTTAAGCTCATTACCCGGCAGTAGTGATGGCAGCACAAAGGTGCTGTCGCCGCCCTTGGCTCTGCTTGGTGTGATGGTACTGATCAGATAAGAACATCGTAAAAAATCCGGCTTTGGTAAGTGAGTCCTGAAATAACTTTCCACACCTGCTTTGACCCAAACTGATCTCATGACTTCGGCATTTTGGTAGCTTTCAAACTCGCGTGCGAAAAAGTGGTATCGACCCCATTTGCCATTGAACTCCAATTCTGCTTCCCAGAAATAGGTCCCATCGCCTAGTGGTCCAGCAACATCACTGAACCAATGCGCATGCTTACCTACTTGAGAAGTGTGCCCTTGAGGAGGATCCTGAATGGGGAGCACATGCACTGCTTGAAGCTCTTGCGGTCTTGCTGTGAGACGTGGCTCAAGGAGAAGTGTTTCTATGTCCACAATCTGGGCACCAGATCCGACTTGAGAACTGGTACCTGCTTCTGCCATGGCCCTGTTTGCTGGTTGGTTCTGTGAGAATATAGAACCAAGTGTTAACATCATAATGGACAGAATAAATCCGTTGTTGTCCCCGTTACAACATTAACATGAGGTAGATGGTGAGTTAGTGGTTAGTAAGTGCATGAAGACAGTGTGTGTAGTTAGTGCTTGTGTTGTCCTAGGAGACTATTGCAATTAGTAAGTGGGTATGAATTTACAAATTGGGGTTGGGAGGTTTATTACAGGCCCTAGGCTGCCAAATGCAGTGAATGGGCTTTGCTTTCGGTTTCGGAGAGTCTCTACAGAGCTTTCCCGGTGTCGTGGTTTGAAAACGAGGCCTTTTTGGGACCCATTTACAATTGATTACATGGACGCTCTTGGGTCTTGGTGTGTACATGAGTGTCGAGAACGAGTGAAATCTGGCAGTATGCGTCGCTGCGTTATGCTGTTTAAGTTGTGGCCTCAGCGTAGCTACTTGTGCCATCAAGCAAGCCTTAGGCACCCAAATTTGTCTTGATTGTGGGCTTGCCTTCATCGACTTCTTGGGCACCCAAATAGATTTTACTTTAGCAGAAGAATTTCTGAAAGACTTCTTATTAGCGTTGCGTTGTTGGTCACTAATAAGAGGCTTTGCCCCTGTAGTTGACGGTGGTGCAACCGGTCGTTCGCCTTTCCGCACCCATACCTGGTCTATTTTCTGGGCTGTTCTGCTGCGCAGGTACTTTTGATCTCTGACATAGGTAGTACCCTGCTTCTTCTGCCTTTGATCCACCTTGGGTTGCTGCTTCCTTCTAGCCTTTGGAAAAGAAGGGAGTTCCGTTGCATTCCTGACTTCTTTTTTGCGAATATCATTCCTCTGCAACACATAGTTTTGGACAAGAACAGCATGGTCATCTTCATGTGTACCCCTGGAAGGACCAGGAGTCTGTGCCTTTCCTAGTTCCTTGAGTGCTCCATTGTCTAATTCTACTGTAACTCGACTATGATTGACCCAAACCTGGAGAAGTCCACTTCTTAGGTTTAGATTGACTGCTTGGTCATAGATCCAATCCTGAACCAAGACGAGAGGTTCAGTGAGATCCTCATCTTGACACACTAGTACTTTAACGGTCATTGCCTCCTCGTGAATGTAGAGGGGAAGTTCCACCTCGCCCATGCAAGGGGTTTCCACGCCTCCCAATCCTATGAGGTATGCTTCCACCGGATGGACAGTTAACTGTAACTCTTGACAGTAAGACAACTTAACAGCGCTAGTGGCAGCACCTGAGTCAATCAAGGCTCTTACGGTCCTTGTACTCTTTCCTTGTCCTATGTCTATGGTTATGAAAGGACGTCTATCAATTATTCTATTCGAGCTTGTTCCTGCAACTTCACACATGGCTATGGGAAATCCTTGGTCTGCAGAGTCATTCGCTCCAGGCTGATCTCTACCTTGCCTTCGTAATTTCATCCTTCTGATGCGTTCTAAAGCCTCTGCTCGAGCTTCTTCTCTAATTCTCTTTTCTTCCTCTTTGCGTTTCTTAGCAGTGTTGAGTCGGCTAAGCATTTCCTCCGTGAGGGGTTCCTGATACAACTTGACTCTGCAACCGCTAATATAATTTGGGAGAACATCACCCTCTAATGTGGCCAATTGCACTGCTCCACTTGTGGAGATCCTATTGATGATCATAGGTCCGTAGCCTCTCTTTTCTAGCTTCCTCGCGTGTTGTTTGAGTGTATAGACCAAGACTAGATCTCCTGCTTTCAAGCCTTTATCCTTCACATGGGCATCGAAATATGCCTTCTGTCTCTTCTTGGCGGCATATATTCCTGCAGCGGCTCTTAGTCTTGTTTCCCCTAATCGTTCAAGGTCAAAAATCCTAGAGGAGAGCTCATGACCTGTCCATTCGTGCTCTTGTGCTACTCTCAATGTGGGGATCAGGAAGTCCAAGGGTAGCACAGCGTTTTGGCCGAATACCATCTGAAAGGGGGTGGCTTGGAGTACCGTTTTGTAGGCAACTCGGTATGCCCAAACAGCATGGTGTAGCTGTTTGTCCCAATCAGAGCGTTTAGTGTTCACTAATTTCGTCAGTACATTGCATAGAATCTTATTAGTGCTCTCAGCTTGTCCATTAGCTTGAGGGTGATAAGGGGCAGACTTCCTGTGTATTACCAAGAATTCTTGGAGTAGATTTTCAATCACTTCGTTCAAGAAATGAGTGCCTCTATCACTTACAAGCTCTATGGGTAGTCCATATCTCGTGAATACATTCTCAAACAAGAATTTGGCAGTTGTTTGAGCATCGTTCTTGGTTGTAGCTTTTACCTCTACCCACTTGGTGAGATAATCTGTTGCCACAATGATGTATTCCGCATGAGAACCTTTGGCTGGGGGATTAATAGGACCTACGAAGTCTATTCCCCACTTAGAGAATGCACGTCCACCCATCATAGGTTTCAGTGGCATCTCATCTTTGCGTATAGGATACTGAGTCCTTTGACAGACATCACACCGTTTCACATAGGTATGTGCATCCATGTGAAGGGTAGGCCACCAGAAGCCCGCAAACAATATTGCCTTGATCACCCGATCTGGTCCAAAGTGTCCTCCTGCTACACCTTGGTGAGCAGTTTCTAAGATCTTAAGATACTCACTTTCATGGACACACAGTCTCAGGTAACCATCCTTACCGCGTTTGTATAGATTATCACCAACAAGTGAATAATCCTGGGCTTCTTGTTCCAAACTCCTTTTTCTAGCTAGAGTCATGTCTGGAGGGAATGTGTTTGTCCTCAAGAATGATACTAGGGGTTCACTCCAATCTGGCGCAATGGATACTTGATAGAGAGTGGCATGTTCCACAGGTGGTTTATTGCAACAGATTGCGCATTCCTTGCACAACTTTTGGACATCCGCTTCCATAGTTGGCCAATGCACTCCGAATCTCTTTAGAGTCTGCAACGTTCGTTGTTTTGAATGGTGTTGCTCTAACGCACCTACATGTGCTAATTGCAACCATTTAGCGTACTCATCCTCTTCTACGCAACAAGCCAAGATCCCTTGATCTGTGTGCTTGTACATGCTTCCTGCCATGATGTGATACTTTTGGGCTTTTACAATCTCTCTATTCCGTGTGCTTACCACTGGATGGCTAGGCTCGTACGTCAATACTGGTACCAATGGCTTAGCCCACTGCGGTACAACTTCCAAATTAAACAAGTAAGCATCAGGAAGGTCATCTGACACTCCTTGTGGGGCTTCTCCCGATGTGAGCCTAGAGAGGTGATCTGCTCGTAAGTGAGTCCTACCTTTTCTTACCACAACCTCAAAATCATATTCCATTAGCAAGAGAAACCATCTTACTAATCTTCCCGTATTGCATGGCTTGTTTACTAGGTACAACAATGCCTGATGATCAGTAAAAAATTTAAACTTATTTGCAAGCAAATAATGTCTAAACTTTTTAACTGCATATACCATGCCTAATCCTTCGCGCTCTGTAGTGGTGTAATTCCGTTCAGCCGCGTTCAATTGTCTACTGGCATAGGCAATTGGAAGATCCATATTACCTTCACCAGTAGGTTGTGCCAGCACACACCCAATAGCATAATTGGATGCATCAACATGAACATGGAATGGCTTATTCCAATCTGGTGTGGTCAAGATTGGTGCTGAACATAATCTTCGTTTAAGTTCTTGGAAGGAATTCTCACATTCATCCGTCCATTCAAAGTTTGTCAGAAGTCCGTACATGGGCTTTGCAATGACAGCATACATGTGTATAAATCGTCGATAATAACCACAATGCCCCATGAAAGCTTGTACTTCCTTGACATTCTTTGGCCTAGGTAGCTCTGCTATGGCTCTCACTTTTTCTTCATCGGTAGATATGCCATTCTTTGACACTATGTGTCCTAGAATCTTGCCTTGCCTGACCATAAAAACGCACTTTTCTGGGTTCAGGCAGACTTGATATTCTCTACATTTGTCAAAGATTTGTCTGAGTTCAGGAATATGGGTTTGTCTAACATTGGAATGAGCACAGAGATCATCAACATAGACTTCTAAACTCTTTCTTAGGAACTCCTTAAACACATGGCACATCAGCCTCTGGAAGGTAGCTGGTGCATTGGTAAGCCCAAATGGCATTACTCTAAAAGCAAAAATGCCCCATTCTGTGGCAAAGGCTGTCTTATGCTGATCCTCTGGAGCTATGGCTACTTGATTGTAGCCAGAAAATCCATCAAGGAAGCTGTACACTTCCTTGCCTGCCACTCTTTCTAAGAGATGCTCTGTGATGGGAAGCGGATAGTTATCTCGGATTGTGGCTGCATTAACCTTCTTCAAGTTAATGCACACACGCAGCTTGCCATTCTTCTTGGGCACCACTACGATGGGGGATACCCATTCAGTGTGCTCAATTTCATAGATAAATCCGGCTTCGACCAGTCTATCTATCTCTTCCTTGATCTTAGCAGCATAGTTATCGTTATATGTATAAGGCTTTTGCTTAGAGGGTTTGGCATCTGAGGTCATGGGGATGGTGTGTGAGCATATGTCAGGGTCAACACCTTTCAAATCCTTGTAACTCCAAGCGAATACATCTCTGTATTCTCTTAGCAAGGTAATCAATTCATGCTCTTCTTCCGCTGTTAGGTCATGACCTATGTACGTACATCTCTCCTCTCCTTCTTCTAGGGCCACTACGATTTTCTTGGTGGTTTCTTTGTTATCATAGGCCTCTCTTGATTGTGCCTCTCGTTTAGGCATTCTTATCATGACTCTTCTGTCATCTATCTCGTACTTCTTAAAATTTTCTGGGACCTCAAACAAAGATTCTTCCTCTTCTGGTAAGGCTTCTCTCTTCTTTCGTTTCTTTCCTTCTTCCTTAGGGGTCATATGCGTTGCTAATCTTACACCATTTGTAACTTCTCCATGCCTCTGGGGTTGAAATTCTACTTCATGGAAGTATTCCTCATCTGATGCAAATGGTGGGTCCATAATGATTGACTCTAGATCGGAGTCACTTGCATCCTCAAATGCATCAGGGCTAGGTTCGCATTCTTCTAGAACTGCCTCTCCCATGATTGGCTCTATGGAGAAGACTGAAATATCATAGCCATCCTCATCACAGTGAGGTGTCCATTGTTCTTCATTGATGGCTACGTCCATTGTTGCTAAAATTTCTGCCCAGCCATGGGGTTCAAATTCCTCGTCTGGAAAAACTACAGGTGCATAGGCTGGGTCTTGAATGGGTCTATGGGTTTCGTTTGCACCTATTTCTCTGGCCTTTTCTCTCTTCTCTTCTTCTACTGCTACCTTGCACATCCATAAGTGAGTATCTTCATGCATCCATGAGGATCCAGACCCTATGGAATGCACCGATTCTGTATCATCTTTGGCTCTATGGATGGGATTCCATTGGATAGGAGGGACATCTCTATGAGAATAATCCTTGAGATTGACTTTGGTTGTAACACCTAAGTGCTGCAGGTACAAAGAATTGGTCCCCCAATCCTGTACCACTTGCAACTGTCGCATGAATGGTCTTCCCAAAATCATCTCATAGGCATGATTTTTGCTGAAGTCACATATGGCAAAGGTATGTTCAAACTCGACACCACAAGTGGTGAGAGTTATTCCTTCTAGCAATCCTAGGGGTCTCTCTATGTGACCATCTGCCATTTGCAATTTCATTCTCGTTGGCCTGAGTGCTGGCTTGCCCCAACGCTTCCATAAGGAGGTGGTGGCAATTGCAACTCCTGCACCTGAGTCCAAAATTGCCTTGGTGGTGTACTCCTGGTAGGTAATGGGAAGATAGGTGTTCCCTTCTTCACCTTCGCACATATCTCCTATCTTATCTAAGGGAATTTCTGGCACTGTCCTGTGGGATCCTACCCGGGAATGAGGTTTTGCAACTTCAGTTACTCGACTGGCTGCATATTTCCCCGCGTTTAGTCTATCCTCAGGCAGTTCTTTCAAAGTGAGATTGCGCTGCACCTTGGTGTTCGTTACTACCTCCGTGTTCCTTGGTATGACTGAGTCGTCGTTCCTTACCATGACTGTGGGTGTTCTCATACACGTGGACTTTGCTTCCCATGGGCCTGTGAAGTGGGGTAGCTCCTGTATGGAATTAGACTCAAAGTCCAATCTCTCATGAGATTGAGCACACTCATGTTCCCCGTAAATTGATGGGATGTCTTGTGGAAATTGGTCGTGTGCATCGTCCACCAGTTCAAAAGGAGGGGCGACCTCACTTTCGTTATCCCATTTGTCTTCTTGAATCTCTCGTAGGAAGTCTGGTGCAAACCGATTCATAGAAGAAGAAGTGTCTGGCTCCGTAGAATTAGGTACATATGCTACCTGGGAAGGAGGGCTTATCCTATCGTTGGCTCTTTCCTCGTTGTCATAGATAGCTGAAGCACAAGCTTCTTGGGGAGGATTACTTATGCTATTACTTTTCCGCACAGGCTCATACGCTCTCTGGGAAGGAATGTGGGTTACCTGTGGAGGTACATAAGCTTTCGAGGGAGGCACCTGTGACCTTTGGGGAGGAAGATAGGCTCCTTGAGGAGGCACATGAGCTTCCTGAAGAGGCTGGCTTATCCGTTCTCTTGCCCTTTCCTTTTTTTGAGGGATAGGCTCCTTTTCTGGCTGTGCAGTTAGCCTCTCTAATCTTTCTAAGGAGGGGAAGTTGTCTGGTTTAGTGGAATTGGCTGCATAAACTTCCGATGGGGAATGGCTCAGGTTTTTGCTTGCTTTTTCTTTCTCCTGATTTTTTTCTTCCTTGTCAGATCTGGCAATTATCCTCTCTAACTTTTCTAGGAATCCATCCAAGTGTAATTGCGTCTTGGCTGAGCCCGAGTAATTGAAAAGGCGACTGGCTTCAAACATAGTCTGAGCCAATGCGACCATTTTCGCGCACAGTTTGGTTCTTTCTATCTCTAGGTCAGCTCTAGGATAGCACTTGTCATGATCCGTGACGTTTGGCCCTTCTTGGATTCTGGCCTGATATGCTTTAAGCATCATGTTTAGGTCTTCAGGAGTGGGATCTGCTAGAACTGATCCTACTCTAGGGGGTGGTGGGATTTGATGAGGCGGTGGGGAAGGTGGTGAGTCGGATGGAGATGGGAGTGGTGGAGGCGGGGTGATGTGAGAGGGAGTTTGAGCTGTGAGTTCAGTTATCCTCGCTTTGGTTTCTCTTATGCTTTCCTCAAGCTCACTCATCTTTTTGGCCCATTGTCGTTTCATTCTTTCTCGACTATCTTTCCATGCTCTAGTCCTTTTCTTTGTTACGCTCTCGGTTTCACTAGCCTCTGGGCCCTTTTCCTTGCTTGTCTCTTGGTTTTGCTGTAATGCCTGAGCTCTAGTGACTACCTGCACTGGTGCAGTGGAAGTGACGCTTCCTGAGGGATCTACAACCAAACCGATCACATTGATAGGAGTGATTTTTGGCATATTATTGGGGTTCTTAGGGCAATCTCGTAAGAGATGTTCTTTTCCACAATCTTGGCAGAAACCTTGGATAGTCACTGACTGGGGTTGTGTAGGTGGAGGCAAGGGACAATCACGAATGAGATGATCTCCTTGGCATCTGTAGCACGGTCCTCTTGGGAATGGAGGTCTTACTTGCCTAGGTTGAGGCCTGGGGTTGGGGTTTGCATACATGACGTTCGTGTAATCTGACTCCCAACTAGGTTCACTTGGTTCTTCACTATAGTAAGACTCACCATGTTCTGGAGACTGCATGTAGTAAGCCTGGGGACTATCGACATGTGTAGAATCAAAGCTATGGTCACTTGGGTCACTTTCTGAGATCAATGGGGTTACTGGTACAATGGCCCTATTCAGGTTTTCTTCTGCAACAGCATACTTTACTGGAATCACGTTAGAGGGGTTTGGAGACTGTTGAGCTAGCACCGGTTGGGGTCTCTATTGGGCCTGATATTGTGGTTGGTAGGTTTGTTGGGGTCTAGCATATTGTGGTGGTGGAGGGTACTGGTTCTGGTATCTTCCTTGTTGGTAGGGCTGAGGGTAGGGTTGCCTAACAGTCTGCTTGTTGTATGGGCAATCTTGCGCAGTGTGGTTTGTGTACTTCCGTTCTATAGTGCAGTACTGGCTACTAGGGTTAACTTGGGGTTGAGCCATAATGGGACAGACGTTCGCCATATGGTCGCCACCACAAGTATAGCATCTTTTCACAGGGGCAAACCTAGGAATTTGTTTGCTAGAGACGCCTAGTTTTTGTGCCACTTTCTCTGCGAGTTCCTCAATTGATGTGGATTGCGTGGAAGAGTGACTAGAAGCACTATCTGAATCTTTGTAGATTTTGGACAGCTCTAGTTCTTCCCCTAGGTTATCTTCAATGTCAATGCACATGCGTACACATTCTTCTATGGTCCTAGGGTCCTTCAGATACACATAGGATCTCAATTTCGTACTCAGCAATCCATCAAGGAATAAGGCTACTTGTTTAGCAGATGTGGGTAGTTCTGAAATAGGGCACCTTTCAAGATATTGTCTAAATCTTCTTCCGGCCAATCTGACAGTCTCTTGGGGGGTCTGTTTGAAGCTGTGAATCAATGAGGAGGTATTGTGCCTTATGCCGCTCTTAGAGAACTCTACGATAAATGCCTCTAGGAGTTGGTCTATGCTCCTGAACTGACGCTCGTCTAATGGCTGAAACCATGTAAGTGCTGTGTTCCTAAGGGTTAGACCGAAGGCGTTGTACTGCGTGAACAGATCTTCCACTTGTTCAGCTCTCAAGACTTGCTTGAACTCCGCCACATGATCATAGGGATCTCCTGTGCCGTCAAAGTAATTCTTCATGGACTTGACTAGCTGGGTGGGTCTCAAAGTTCTTGTGTGCTCTCTAGGCCTTGGCAGAGGGAATCCATCTACATTTCTTTGGTTCCTGTGGGCTCTATGCATCTCAAGTTCTACCCTATTCGTCTCTGTTCTCGTTCTTTCTCTGCCTACTGGGTTGGCAAAACTTACTTCTGGTCTATCTTTACTTCTGTCTCTTTGCGTACCATGAGCTTGGGAAGCTCCAGCCCCAGGGTGACCATAGGATACATTTGATCTTGGTTGGGGAAAAATAAATTCACCCTTCCAAGTGTAGGCATGCCTATCATTTTCTGTCACCACAAAGATCCGTTCTGAAGCATGATCTAAGTAGGTCACTCTGCCTGGGCTATCCGGATCCTTAAACTCATAGATCATGATATTTCCTATGTCTGTTGGCTGATTAGACTTATACCTCCAAAAGGCTTCATAAGTTTCTCGATTGAGGAGCAACTCTATGCTCTTGTTGTCTTGGGGGACCCATTCAGGCGTGATAATCCTAGTGAGAACTGATTTACCTCGAGGGGTTCTAGGTTCCGCATCCATGTTCCCTTGTTCTAGGTCACCTAAGTCCGCTTCTGAGATTACATTCCCGAAGTCATCTGTCCTATCAGGGTGACTAGTGACAACATATATAGTTCCTTCTTTGTCCAGGTATGCACCATTTTCAAACTTGACAGCTGGATGTTCTAGTCCTATAGATTGGTCAGGGTTTTTAATCTGGACCACGGATCTTCCTAGGCCGTCCTCATAGATGCTAGCACCTAATCGGTTGGTCCTAAGGTACTCCAGCTGCGTTTTGTAAGGGCCTTCTATCCTGTATAGGTAAGGCACTCCTGAACTTCCCGTGGGTCTGTCCATGCCTTGAGACATTTCTGACTCACTGGTCTCAGAGCTAGGGTAGTATGAGTGGTGGCTCACCTGCTGGGCCCAAGACCTTGCAGTGTGATTGACACTAGCCTCTGAAGACCTAAGGCTTTGTCTCTCTCTTGCTAGGTGTCGTCCTGATCTAAGGTTCATATGCCTAACTGGTTAGCCCAATTTTTTCCAGAGTACAACCTCGTTGCCGATCAATTGGTACCAGTCACTTGATTCTTTTTAATTAATTATTGTGTTTATGGTCTTGTCTGATATCACGTCGTCAGGAACACTTGAATGTTCTTCGTATTTTAGGTTGATCGTTCCACGTTAGATTCTTTTCCTTTAGGTTATCGACAGTACAGAGATTATGTTTTTAACTTGAACTTGAGTTTTTAGGTAGTCTTCAACTTGATAACTGCCTATCGTCGCCCTGACTTACTCCTATCTCTACTCGTTCTTAGCTTGAGCTAGGAAATGACAGAGGGAGTTGAGAATAATCCAACCTTACTTGTTGATCCCTTGCTTTATGGTGCTCAAGAACCCGGTTCTCAAGCTTGCAAAGAAACCTTGCTTTGTACGCTCTCAGTTGCTCTCAATGGACCTATAAAGGACCCACGGTTAGCTCAATGCTTATATTCAAAGAACAAAACCAACCACTTTCATTCATGTGACACAAACACACATTTGCATTGCGACTTTTAAGAAAATAATTCTAAAGACCCCTGACTTTGATCCCCCTGGGTATGGTCAACTTCAAAATAACCTCTCTGAAAATCAACGCATTATCTTTATAAAAAACAGTTGAGGGCGTGTAGTATATGCCACGAGCTTTCCAACAAGCCCAAGAGCTCAAAAATTGGATTTCGTATGAAAAAGTTAGGACTGTTCAGGGTTTAGGGAGTTAAATCAGAATTCAATACAAGCTAACAGTCAAACAGGAATACTCGAGTAGCTTGTGGCACGGCCTCGCGATGCAATACTACACCCTAGTGTTTGTCCCACACTCAATCAAAATTTAGACCAATAATTTTGCCTTGAAAATTTGACCTAATTTGCCCTTCTAACGCGTTCGCAAAGTCTGTCGGTCGCGATTGACAGGTCAGTCGCGATCGACGTGTGGATCGCGATTGACAGGTCCGTCGTGGCTGTCAGTCGCGATTGACTGGTCAGTCGCGATTGACACGTGGCCGAAAAGTCAATCAATCGTGGTCAAAGCGTCGTTGACTCTGTCGGTCGCGATTGATGAGTCGATCGCGATTGACAGGTCGGTCGCGAGGGTCTGTCGATCGTGGTCAAATAGTCGTTGACCGTGTCGGTCGCGATTGACAGAGCCGTCGTGGTCTGTCCGTCGTGGTCAAACAGTCGTTGACTGTGTCGGTCGCGATTGATGAGTCGATCGCGATTGATGGCTCGATCGCGATTGACACGTGTCACGCGTATGGTCAGTCGGTCGTGGTCAATCGGTCGTTGACTCTGTCGGTCGCGATTGACAGGTCTGTCCGTCGTGGTTTGTCGATCGCGATTGACAGAGCGATCGCGATTGACAGAAATCTGTGGAATTTCAAAAAACTAAACACATTTTTGGGAAGCCCTTGGCCTGTAGGTCATGGATATGCACTTTGTTTAGCAATTAGAGCAATTTTTCTGTCGGTCGCGATTGACAGAGCTCGGCGACACACAGACAGTTACTCGGATTTCCGTACCTGCGCAGGGTGCTGGGGATGATGATGCGGCCTGTACCTGCAGAATACTCACAAAACATGCAAAAAACAGCACATGCAAATTCGCTCTCTCGCTCTCTCTCACAAGTGAAATGAGGGAAATGAGGTGGAGATGGGGATATGGTCAAAAAAACTGAAATTTTCGCGATGGTGGAGATGGACGTGGGAGATGGTGATGATGATGATGGTGATGAAGATGGTGAAGAAAGTAAAAGAAAATCGATGAGAGTGAAGAAAATACCTACAACTCCAACGCGTCAACTCTACATCTTACCATCACACGCTCGTCCTCAAAGCTCGATCCCCGGCAACGGCGCCAAAATTTGGTGTAGCTCAGTGATGAGTAGCACCTCCTTTAATGTCAATCCGGGAAGACGTGAGGATGGTATGAAGACCTCGAGCAAGTGGCGGCACAAGTGCGTGAGTGAGAAGCACACTAGCATGCACACACATACACACACACGCGCACACACGGTAAGACAAAGAGTGAGAATCAATGGAGCTTTTAGATTACTTTCAAAATGCTCTTACAAGTTTGTTTCAATTACAATCTAGCCTCAAAAATGAGCTCTCTAGCCCTTTTTATAGTTTTTGACTAGCTTCTGGTCCTGTCCAGACCTAGTGTCCGGCCTAGTTAAAAATTAGGTTCCAGGGCTTATTTGGGGGCTCAAACGAGATCTACAAAATACGAAAATTGGTACGCAACTACTTCTAAGGCTCCTCAAGCTCAAGGACTCCTTGGCTTGCACAAAATGGAGCTACAAAAAGGTGAAATGATATTTACAATGATTGTTAGTGACAAAAATCACTGTTGTTGTAGGGATTTCTTCTAGTGCTCTGCCATACATATCTTCGAGCTCCCTACTTGCTCTTCCTTCCTGCATGTCCATCTCTTTGATTTGCATTAATGTCTTGAAAAAATATTGGCCTACTTGCCAGATCTTCTTTGACTGCCCTGTTTGCTTGTGCTGTCCCTTCGCTCTGACTCCCTTCTTTGACTTTCATGTCTTGTACGTCCTGGTGTACCAAGGCTACTGCCAACAAAGAGCGTCTGGGCTCTTGTTATAGCTTGGATAGGCACGTATGTAGGGTTGGATCCATCTGCATTATTTACAATACCTATCACATTGATCGGTGTCACATTCGAAGCGTTAACTGGATTTTTAGGACAATCTTTGATTATGTGCTCCTTGCCACAATCAGCACAAAAGCCTTGGATGTTATAGTACTGTGATTGTCCTGCTATCGGGGGATGTGGACAGTCCTTTATGAAATGATCTCCTTGGCACCTAAAGCATGGTCCTCTAGGGCCCTGTGGTCTTTGTTGTCTTATTTGGGGCCGTGGATTTGGGTTTGTGTACATCACATTAGCATAGTCTGGCTCCCAACTAGGTTCCACTGGTGGACTATCATAATGATATGTCTCCACGTGTTCTGGTGACTCCATGTAATAAGCGGGTGGACTATCTACATGAGTGGAGTCAAAACTGCTCGAATTCGGGTCACCCTCTGTGATCAAAGGTGAAGAAGGCACTAAGGCCCTACTTAGATTCTCTTTTGCAGCAGCGTATTTGACTGAGATGACATTCACTGGTGGGGGTGGCTGCTGAGCTAAGACAGGTTGAGGTCTCTGTTGAGCCTGGTATGGGTAGTTTGGAGGAGGCCTATAGTAATAAGGCTAAGCATTGTATTGGCCTTGATACCTACCTGGCTGTGGGTATGCTTGCGGGTAGTTCTGTCTCACGGTCTGCTTGTTGTATGGGCAGTCCTGAGCCGTATGATTCGTGTATCTTCTCTCAACTGTACAGTATTGGCCACTAGGGTTGGCTTGAGGTTGTGGTGCATTGGGACACACATTTGCCATATGGTCACCACCACAGGTGTAACAACGCTTGTTCATTAGCACCCTAGGTTTACTAGAAACTCCTAGTTTCTGGGCTACTTTTTCTGCAAGGTCTTCTATTGAGCTAGACAATTTTGTGGATGCTAGAGATGAACAGTCTGAGTCCTTATAGACCTTTGAGAGTTCCAACTCGTCTCCTAAGTTGTCCTCAATGTCTATACAAATTCTTACACATTGCTCTAGCGTTCTGGGTTCTTTTAGGTACACGTAGGAGCGTAGTTTAGAGCTCAACAAGCCATCTAAAAACAATGATACTTGCTTAGCTTGTGAGGGTAGCTCTTGCATTGGACATCGTTCAACATATTGTCTAAACCTTCGTCCTGCCAGTCCAGCTGTTTCCTGAGGGGTCTGTTTAAAGCTATGAATCAATGAAGACGTGTCATGTCTAATCCCACTTTTAGAGAATTCAGTGATGAATGACTCTAAAAAGTGATGGATGTCTCTAAATTGCCTTTGTTGCAAAGGTTGGAACCAAGTTAAAGCTGTATTCTTTAACGTTAGTCCAAATGCGTTGTATTGCGTGAACATGTCTTCGACTTGTTCTCCTCTTAGTACTTTCTTGAATTCTGCGACATGGTCATAGGGATCTCCTGTCCCATCAAAATAATTTTTCATGGATTTCACTAACTGAGTGGGTCTCAATATTCTTGCGTGTTCGCGTGGTCTAGGTAGAGGAAAATCATCTCTACAACCTGGTATTCCATGATCTCTTTGTCTATCTTCTCTATTAGTGTCCGTGGTTGTTCTATCTCTCCCTATGGGGTGATTAAAGCTTAGTTCCGATCTCTCTTTATTTCCCTCTCTTTGATTTCCATGGGCTGAGGATGTTCCTGCCCCTTGTTGACTTGTATTCATGTTCGTCCTAGATGGAGGGAATACCAATTCACCTCTCCATGTGTATGTGTTTTTAGCGCGGTCAGGTACCACAAAGACTCTTTCTGAAGTCTCATCCAGGTATACAACCTTTTCAGGTGTATCCGGGTCCTTGAACTCGTATATCGTGATGATACCTACCTCACTAAGTAGTTCTGTCTTGTATCTCCAAAAGGCTTCATCAGTTTCTTTATTTACAAACAACTCTATGCTTCTGTTGTCCTGAGGGATCCAATCCGGGATTAGTACTCGTGTTAGTACAGATTTCCCTCTAGGTGTTCTAGGCTCTTCTAATGGTTCTTTTCCTTGAGATTTAGTTTCCGTCTCTGGTTGAATCACGCCAAACTCGTTGGTATTGTTTGGCTGCGTACTTAATATGTACATTGTTCCTTCCTTGTCTATGTACGCGTCTCTCTCGAATTTCACCACTGGACGTTCCAATCCAATGGGTTGATTGGGGTTGTGCATTTGCACCACTTGCCTTCGCAAACCATCCTCATAGATGCGAGCACCTAATCGGTTGGTTCGGAGAAACTCTAGTTGTGTTCTATAGGGTCCTTCTAGTTTTTCTAAATAGGCTACATTCGACCCTCCTTCTGGTTTTTCTGTGCTAAATGCCATTTCTGATTCGCTAGTATCTGAGCTCTCGTAGGGATAACTAGTGTTCAATTGTTGAGCCCATGATCGTGCAGTAGTTCTTACACTTGCCTCTGATGATCTAAGGCTTCGCCGGTCTGCCTTACCTATATATTTGCCCGATCTAAGGTTCATTAATTTTCTTCCTTGCACACTCAGTACACGCTCAGATCGTCAATGATTCTTTGTTATTACTTTCTTGATTCTTTTTAAATTTCTTTAGATTCTTGTCTTAATGTATGCGTCAGGAATTCGACTTTTCGTGGTACTTTGAGTTCTCGTTCCGTCAGACTTATGTTCTTTCCTTTAGGTTTTCGTGTGACACCCCTTTACTTTAGTCTTGAACTTGATAAATTTAACTCTCTTGAACTTGAGGCGTTCCTATCGTCTTAAATCCACAATGCTACCGTTTATCCTAAGCTAAGAATTGACTGAGGGGGTTGAGTAATCTTCCAACCTCGAGTCAGCTTCTGGTTGCTCTGATGCCCCAGAAGCCGCGCTTCCCAAGCTTGATGCCCTTCACTGCCTTGCCTTGGTTGCCTTCGATTGCCCTTGCTAGACCTGGAAAAATCCAATATTAGACCAATTCACAGTTGGATGATCAAGCACTTGAGTATATACACCTTTTAAGTCCCTTCCCTTTTGCCCAACTTTTCAATGTTTGCCCCCTGGCTTCCTAGTCCCAAACTAGGTCAACCTCAAAATAGCTTGTCTAAAAATAGACGTATCCTTTAAGAAAAACGGACTTCGGATGAAAAAGTTATGACTGTTCAGGCCCTTGGGGGGGTAAAAACTGACAAACAGGTTTTTCTCCAAATATGAGCTAAGGGGTCTCCTATGAGTCTAATCACCCAAAAATTTCCCAAAAATAGCCCCAAAATTTGGCCAAAAAATGAAACCCTAAAATTTGCGATGGGGGTGCACAATCGCGATGGTGTGACACAATCGTGATGGTCTGGGACCGTCGCGATGGCGTGAGGGTGAACCGTCGCGATGGCGTGAAAGTGGACAATCGCAATGGCGTGAAAGTGAACCGTCGCGATGGCTCGATCAGGCGGACAATCGCGATGGCGTCAGCCAACGGTCAACGTGAACAATCGCGATGGTCCAAAGTGAACCGTCGCAATGGTCACAGATGCGATGGCTTGAGCCAATCGCGATGGTCTGGGCGCGATGGCGTGAGCCAATCGCGATGGTCCAAAATTTCGGGTTGTCGCGATGGTGCAAGGGTGCGAGCCGTCGCGATGGTCTAGCTTGCCACGTGGCACCGTCGGTGCGATGGCGTGAGCCAATCACGATGGTGTGGGGTCAACCGAACAGTCGCGATGGTCCGCGAACCGTCGCGATGGTCCAAATGAACCGTCGCGATGGCGTGAGACCGTCGCGATGGTCCGGCCGAGCCGTCGCGATGGCGTGAGCCAATCGCGATGGTGTGACACAATCGCGATGGTCTGAGACCGTCGCGATGGTCCACCAAACAGAGAATTTCTGAAATGCGTCTGTGGATTCGTAGATGCGCAAGGGTCGCCTACACGCTTGTGTGGTTGCTTACCTCAAATTCCGAAGTTTGCAGACCATCGCGATGGTCTGACACACTCGGAAATTTCTGAAAGAGGGTGATTTTCTTACCTTTTTGCAGCCTTCCTGATGCACTGGAGTACTGTTCCTGCAAGAAAACTCAAGAAAGCAAAAGCACACACAAGCACAAAAGCTCTCTCTCACTCTCTCGCATGCACAAATGAGGGAAAATGAGGAGAGTGGGTGGATATGGTGAATTTTCTGATTTTTTTGGAGATGAAGATGATGATGCTGTGATGAAGATGGAGTGTGGGGGAGGTGAAAAACACTAAAAACTAAGTAAAAACAACAACAAAAACTGAAATTTTTACCTTCCAACGCCACTTCTTGCTATACTCTTACCATCACACATTCGTCCTAGACTCGATCCCCGGCAACGGCGCCAAATTTGGTGTTGCTCTAGCACAATGGTGAGAACCACGTTAAGAAGCTTCACCTCCTTAATTGTCAATCTGCGGAAGAGATAGGAGTGATATGAAGATCGTGAATGTGAGATGAAGTGAGAGTGAAGGTGAGAAGCATAGAAATGCACACACACATACACACACACTACGAAGAGACAAGCAAGACACAATGGAAGGTGAGAAATCAATTCTATTACTCAAGAACACTCTTACAAGTTCAAAATAGCTCTAAGCTCTTCTCTACTCAAACAAGCTAACACTAACCAACTTCAAAAATGAGCTCTCTAGCTCTTTTTATAGTTTCTAGACTAGTTTTGACCGGTTTCACATCTAGTGACCGGCATAGTTAAAAATTAGGTCCTAGATGCTATTTGGAAGGGTAAACGGTGTCTAAAAATAACGAAAATTGATACACTTGTTCTACCTAAGCTCCTCAAGCTCGAGGACTCCTTGGCTTGCACAAAATGGAGCTATGGATTACAAAATGGGGTTTTCTATGTTACATATGTTACAATAGTGATAAAAATCACTGTTGGAGGTTTTTGAAAAGTATTTTTAGAACATGATTCTTTGAAAAAAGATTTGACTGGCTCCCTGCTCCGTTGTTACATGCTTCCGCGTCGTCTGTGCCTCTGGCTGCTTCCAACACCATGCATGCTTGGAAAAATCATCGATGAGTCACAAAGTAAAGATAATTTGCAAAAGAAGGTGTCTACATAGGACCACAGACATCACTATGTACAAACTGCAATTTCTGAGTAGCTTGAATTGAACCATCTTTTGGAAAGGAGGAACGCTGCATTTTGCCCAAAATACAACTTTCACAAACATGTTTTCCTGGTGCCTCAAGTTTGGGCAAAGAGGACACCATTTCAGATTTCTGTAGGCGTAGCAAACTAGCAAAATTCATATCACCAAAGCGTGCATGCCAAAGCTTTGCATCTGACATAGCCTGAGAATCATGTACTGCACATGACAAATCATTTATAGATCTTTCATACTCTATGAGCTTATAGAGCCCATGACATAGAATGTCAGAAGCCATAATCACATCGCCATTTGACAGATCATGAAGTGTACATCTGTCATCAACAAATTTCACAACCAAGCCAATCTTGGCTAATGCAAAAATTGATAACAGATTTTTCTTGATTCCTACCACAAATAAAGCATCTGACAAAGTGAAAGAACTACCATCAGCAGTAGTCAAAATCATCTTACCAACTCCCATAATAGGATAAGAGGAGTTGTTCGCACATGTAACAGTATTCCCTGTAGGGATAGGCTCGAGTGAAGAACTGTGCTGCGAGGTAATATGTTTGGTCGCCCCACTATCAAAGTACCAAACATCTTAGTCTACCTCAGACATGCACTGCTCATGAGAAGATGGGTCAAAACTGGAAACAGTAGTAAATGCCCATTCTTCTTCCTGCACAAGATTAGGAGACTCGGTTTTTGGTGTAGAGGCTTCTGTAACAACCATTCCAACCTCTTTCTTCTTTGCCTCTTTAGCAACCAGTTTTGGACAGTTCTTTATGATATGATCATTCCCTTTACAGTACTTGCAAAACAATTTCTTCTTTTTTGTTTTTTTCTCATCTTTATCTTGGTTCTTCGAATGTGCAACATTTGCAGATTTCTACTTACTAGTAGAAGAGCTCCATTTTCCTTTGCCCTTCAGACTAGCGACGATATCTTAATCTACAACTCGAATAATGGACCTGTTCTGTGTGGACTGATCTTCCTGCAACAGAACAGAGAGTAACTCCTCAAATGACAAGGCATTTGGATTGCTTTCATCATCAATCAAAGAGTAGAAGCAAAACTCTGATATGAATCAGGAAGACCATTCAGAATGGTCTGGACAAGTGATCTATCTGGTACAACCTCATCAGGATAAATCAACTGTTCCTTTAACTCTTTGATCTTTGTTAAAAAAGTGTCCATAGAATCACCTTCATTCATGTGTTTACTCTCCAACTCTTTTCGGAGGTAAGCGACACGAGCTTCATTCCTAGCTTGGTACAATGTGGTAAGTGTATCCCAAGCATCCTTAGTTGTTCAAGAGTGAATGTGAGGAATAATAGCACGTTTGGCAGACAAAGCTATCAATGCATGTGCTTGAGCATCTCTACCATCCCAACGAATCTGCTCTCCAGTAGGTGCAGCGGAAACTGCAGCACGAACAGGAATATGTAGAATATCATCATCTTTGACACCTTCTGCATCAGCTTGAGTACCTGTAGTTGTAACAGTTGCAGGTGTGATATGAAGTTTTTCAACACCCTGTACAATGTTACAAAGTCCTTTTGCAACCAATACATGTGCATCATATAAACCAACAACGGGTAGTTGTTTCCATCCAACGTTTGCTCAATAGCCAACATACGAAATACATCACTGCTTTCATCCATGGCCAGTGACTAAAATACCTTGATGCAAAAAATTGACTATATCTAAAAAAGTTGAACAAAACTGCCTAGATGAGTTCTACTAAACCTGTAGTAGACTTCAAGATGCTTATACTGGCGAACCGAAACAGGTATATACATTTGGCACAAAAAGATGAAATAGCCTACACAAGCAGTGCGATACTGCGTTCGGAGGATGAAATGAGCTTCGATGGCAATTTTGGCACCATAGAGCGAAGCCATTTTGATCTCTGAAACACCTTGATTATGCTCACTAATTTTCGTGCAAATCTGAGACTACAATCAAAGAGGTGTAGACGATGCCCTAGATGAATCGACGACCTGCTCTGATATCAATTGTTGGAGTTAGATGTTTGCGGAAGCACGTGAACAACACAAGGAAGAAGAAGAAGCTTGGAGCACAAAACACAATATTGAATTTATTACCAAACAATGTACAAAGATAAGTATCCCATTAGGGCAATAGGCATATATACAAGCCGGGGGAGAAAACCTCCTAAAGAGGGAAAGAAGTGCCCCGACAGTCCTAGAGTGTTCACACACATCACTACCTAAATATATCAACACTTAAACATATAACTTTGGTCCACTTGAACACTTAATTCTCTTTGACCTACTTGGTCACTTTTTTATGATGTCCTATGGATAGAAACATCAAAATTATTTCTCAACTTTTTTTCCATTCGGAACTAAGTTTCTTGCTTGTAGACCTTGCATTGTTGTATAATCACTCCCTCTTAGAGAACAACTATGCCTTTTCTATTTAATGAAAACCTTGCCTTGCTATTTAACCTTATCTCTTCATGCTAGGGATATAGTCTTGCCTTTATTGATTTTTGAAAACCTTGCATTTTTTTATATATTGAACATTTTCACTCGAGTACTTGGCCTACAAACTTGCCTTCTTTGCTCTCTACAAACCTTGCCATTTTGTGTATCTTGGAAATCCTCTCTTGGGTATTTGGATTAGAGACTTGCCTTGCTTGCTTAATGAAGATGAGTACACCTAGGATCTCTATTCTCCATTCTTAGGTAGAGAGTACAAATTTGAAGTAGTGGTCAGGAAGGGAAAGACCCACATTAGAGGTGACCATCTCTCAAGGTTAACTACAGGAAAAGCTCTTCAAGGAATAGTAGATGACCTATCGGATGCATACTTGTTCAACCTCGAAATAGCACTAGAATGGGCTAAGCCTCTTGTCCCTATTCTCACATTTGGACCCAAGAATTCTAGAATTAGAATCAGAGAAGGAGAGATTACCAAGTCACAAAGATACAAATAATAAGAGGAAGTATATTTAAACAAGATAATAAAAAAATCATTGCTTGCTATGTAGAAGAATTTGAATACGAGAATTGGTTGCAACTAGCACATGTAGGTGTGTTAAAGCAACATCACTTGAAACATCGTACATTGCACACTCTACATAGAATAGGAGTCTATTGGCCTTCTATGGAAGCATATGTCTATAAGTTGTGTAAAGAATGTCTTATATGTTGTGAAAGACCACCGGTAGAACATGCCACATTATATCATGTGTCTCTCACACCAAAATGGAGCAAACCATTAGTGACGTACTTGAGGACGAAAACATTCCCTCAAGGAATGACTTTAGCAAGACAACAAAGTCTAGAGTAAGAAGCTCAAGACTACTCACTTATTGGCAATGATTTGTAAAAATGGAGACGTGCCAAATACCTAAGACAATGTGTTCACGAAAGTGATTATTTGAGAGTATTAGAGACTACACACCAAGGTGTTGTAGGAGGTCATTTTGGCCCTAATAGGATAATCAAAGCCATACCATTTGCAGGATTATGGTGGCCTACTCTTCACATGGATGCACGTACCTATGTTAAGAGATGTGATGTGTGCCAAAGAACTCAGTTTCCTACTCGTAGAGATGAAATGCCATTGAAACCCATGATGGGAGGACGTGCATTTTCCAACTGGGGTATAGGATTTGTCAGACCCATTAACCCCCGTGCAAAAGGTACTCATGCAGAATACATCATAGTTGCTATGGAGCATATCAAGTGGCCTATAAGACCGTACTCAATGCAACTCCCTTTTGGATGGTTTTTGTTTAAAACATTGTGCTTCTTTTGGACTTTTTGATACCCACCCTTAAGGTTGCACGAGAACATCAGTGGACCGGCCATGAATTATCATCAAGGATAATGGACTTGGAACGATTAGGAGAAACCAGATTGAAAGCACCAGCAGACATATATGCAGCAAAGAAGCGACATAAAGCCTACTTAGACATGCATGTGAAATACAAAGGCTTAAAAGCAGGTGACTTAGTCCTAATGCATACGTTGAAATATCATGCATGAAAACTAGAAAAGTGAGGTTATGGACCTATGATCATTAACAAATTGTCCACAAGTGGAGCGATACAATTAACCACCCTAGAAGGAGAGATAATGCCTAATTACATTAGTGGTTGTAGATTCAACCTATATCAGGAACCTCTTAGTGAGGATATGCTTAGATGATTGACAATGAAAAAGAAGCGTAAGGAGGAAGAAAAGATAATACATGTAGAAGCTCAGGTAGAAGCTCTAGAACGCATTAAGCGCATGAAGCTAAGAAGACAAGGACTAGGGAGAGAACATTATAACCATCTAGAAGAAACACCCAGATACCCCATGGCCATGTGTCAAGCAAAGTCAATTGCTCATTTTAACATAGTGGATAGGAGACCATTCATTATAGTCATGCTAAAACATGGCAACACTTGCCACGAGCTTAGGGCGTTAATTGATTCAGGTGCTACAACTAGTGCCATTAGATGGTATCATTATATGTATTTAGGATTGGAAATGCGGCCAATTGCCAGACCTCTCAACCACAACCTCCAAGAAGTCAATCACAACTAAGGAACCCAAAAGGAAATGGATGCTGAAACATATCCATACACCTCCACATGACCTTTTGTCAGACATAACACCTATCCCGACTAACCTTCATCCCTGTAATAATTCACTCACAACTAAACCTTGTACTAATTCACCCACAATAACGCACCATGCCTTATAATAACATTTCATCAAAAGCGATGTATGCATTATCTAAAGCATGTAGGTGTCTAGTGACCTGGACTAGTTTCTCCAAAATCATTCCATAAACCACCTCACAACACTTGCTACATGAGTTACACATCAGTTATGGAACGGGATTGTGGTCTCACTTAATTGGGATCAAAAGTTTTTTCCATCCTAATGTGTTAATCTTTTGTAGCAGATCACCAAAGCACTCATTTCAGTCATCATGCAAGCTAAAAGCACTTCCAAGGTGGGCCTCAGTGTGCCAGTCATCAACTTTGGTAACCTATTGGCTGAATCTTATCCTACATCGCAAGCACTAGAGTTTCAGGGTTTCCCAAGACCAATGTCCATACATGATCCTCCTATGCGACATACTGAAAATGTTCATAGCAATTATCATTGGTTCCAAGGTTTAGTAGGACCCTTAGCAGATGCAAATTTTATATATGATGCTATGCTATGTTTTGACAGTACCAAGTGGGGTAGATATCAATTTTTTTGGAGAGAATTTGAAGAGCCCTAGAATTTAGAAGAGTTAAGGCATATTTCGGCTAGAGCTCGTTTTATAGAATATTCTAGTGATCCATTGCCCAAACCTGACTTCTATCGGTGCTATTACTTGGTGACTACACTTGCAGCCCTCGAGAACAAGGAATTGCTAGGAACATTTATTCTTCCATCGTTGGTGAATGATCCTCCATACAAGAAGTTTTACAAGAAGTTTTACATTTGGGTAGCACTTAAGATCCACATGACTCACATGCCGACAAAGCGAGAAAGGCTTATTCCAAAGCTTATGAAACTCGGTGATGTTTTGAAGTGACTTGATATTTCGGCCATCACACCTGAACTCTCCAAGCCATTGCGCATTTGCATGCAACATTTCACATTCCTTGCACAGGATCGCTTCACCATTCCTTAGAAATGCATTTGGTTTGGTTTATATTTGGCCACTACAGGACCTCAAACCATTGATCTCGCCAACTAGATTATTGATCAATTGTATTTAGCTCAGCAGAGATGGGAACAAGAACACGTCATCCACGGTTGTTGTGCCCTTACAAGAATAGTCTATATGTGTTTGGCCTATGATTTTGTAAGACAATAGTTACACAATATAACACAGGAGAAGTAGTAGAGAAGATAACAAATATAGGAGAATCTCAACAATTTTTTTACTAACAGCAAGTACAAAGATGTTGGCATTGTCCACCCGTGCGCTCTCAAGGTAGATCTTAAATGGTGATCTAGACAACTCTAGATATGGAGATACAAGGTAGAGGTATGTTGGCTCAATTCGATGTCTCAGGTAGTGTAGAAGTCATGTATATATAGGATCATGGGTGGCCTTCCATGTACGGCTATACATGGGTGGTAGAGCGTGGGCGGCCACCGCCCACGTAATTGCCATACACGGCTTAGGCCGGTTGAACCGACCTAACAAATATAAATTATTTTTGACTCTGAAAGGGAATATTCCATGGAATATTCCCTTTACGATCACGCGGGGGCACTGCCCCCGGACCCCAAGAGGGGGCCCATTGGCCCCCTTGGACCCCCCAGCCGGGGCTGCTCCCCGCTGCCTCGGACCCCACAATTGGGGACCCTAGTAACTCCCTTTCCTTACAATACCTTACATGGTCCAATATGACCTTCATCCAACATGCAAGTTCGGATTCCCATCAATTGGCTAATGCATGCTTGGCTTCTCCTCATAATGGGGGCCTTACAAAATGTGCATACAATCATGAGGGGTAGACATTGATCATATACTAACACCCCCCCCTCAATGTTTACCAATGAAAAATCAAGTAAGTTTCGGTCCTATGCCCATCTGTTGAAGATGCCTATTGAGCTGCTCTCTTCCAAGTCCTTTAGTGAATATGACAGCACAATTTGCCTCTGTTGGGAAATATTCTAGCTCCACAATTTCATCTTCAATTAGCTCACAAATGTAATGATACTGTACTTCTATGTTCTTGGTGCGAGCATGAAATGTTGGGTTCTTTGCAATAACCATACAACTTTGATTATCACACTTGATTACAATCGCCATATTTGATGGAAAGCCTAGATCTGCAAGAATTTTCCTTAACCAGGCTGCCTCAAAAGAAGCAAAACAAGCTGCTTTGTACTCTACTTCAGTGGAGGAGAGTGCGAGAGTTGGTTGCTTCCTACTTACCCAAGAAAATATTCTTGAACCAAGTGAGAAACAATATCCAGAAACTGATCTCACAATCTCCAACCCAATTTGAATCACAATATCCTTGGAGTATATCACCTGTGGTATAAAAAATACCAAAATCCAAGGTTTCTGCAATGTACCTTAGAATTCGCATTCGAGCATTCCAGTGACTCATCTTAGGTTTGTTGGAAAACCTGCTTAACACTCCAACATCATAGCAAATGTTTGTTCTAGTGTTGCATAGAAAAATAAGACTTCCAACGAGCTTCCTATACTTCTTAGCATATACATCAGACATGTGACCATCCATAGATAGCTTATGATTTACCTCCATAGGTGTGCTAGTTGATTTGCAGTCCATCATTCCAAATGCCTTGAGAATTTCTTTGGCATATTTTTGTTGTGAGATGAAAATGCCATCCTTCCTTTGCCATACTTCAATTCCCATACAAAAATGGAGTAAACCTAAGTCTGTCATTTCAAACTCAGTTCCCAAGCTAATCCGAGTTTGATTAATGAGTTCCTGATGATCTCCTGTAATGATCAAATCATCTACATGTACAATGACAATAACTAGCTTGCTATCCCTTTTTGTTACATACACGCTAGCATTAGAAGTACTTCTTTCAAAACCCAGATTTTTGAAAAAACTATCTATCCGTTGGTATCAAGCCCGTGGAGCTTGCTTAAGTCCGTACAAAGCTTTCTTCAACCTGCAAACTTTATTTTCTGAATTGGGCACCTCAAAACTTGGTGGTTGAGATATATATACCTCCTCCTTGAGGTGACCATTCAAAAATGAAGATTTGCCATCCATCTGAAAAATAGGCTAGGCCTTTTGTGCAGCTACTGCAAGTACCATCCGAATAGTTGTCATGCGCGCTGTTGGTGCAAAAGTTTCTTGAACATCAAATCCTTCGACCTGTGAAAAACCCTATGCAATTAATCTTGCCTTACACTTTTCTGATGTTCCATCCGCTTTATACTTAGCTTTCCAAATCCATTTAGTACCTATTACCTTCTTCTTTGGCGACAAGTCGACTAGATCCCATGTATCATTTTTGAGTATACTATCATACTCAGACTGCATTTTCGCTCTCCAACCTAGATCATCAAGGGCTTCTTCAATGGTGGTAGGTTCCTTTATTAAGCCCATGATACCTGCCATTAGAGCCATGTTAACAATGTGTTCTGAGGCTCTTCTTTGCTCCTCTATTCTCTTTGATCTTCATAATCCATCCGAGGATAATTATGGTACATCTACATGTGGATTGTAATCATCAAAGAGCTGTTGTGCCCACTTTGGTAGTGGCTTACGTTGTGCAGCTACAACGAGTTGGCTTTTTATTGAGGAAATTTCTCCATCAGATGTTTCCTCCTCCTCAACCTTAACCTGTCTTTTGGTGGGCACAAGGTGAGATATTTCTCCATTTGATGAGATAGTAGATTTACCTTTATCTTCTACTAAGTGTGGTCGTTCATCAAACACCACATCTCGACTGAAAAAAATATTCCTTGCCTTAGGATCCCACAACCTGTATGCTTTAGACTCTTCACTATATCCTAGGAAGACACACTTTTTGTTTTTTGAATCCAACTTTGATCTTGTTGAATCAAGAATATGTGCATAACAGAAACAACCAAAAATTTTGAAATGCAAAACTAAAGGCTTTTAACCAGAATATGCTTCTTGAGGAGTAATCACCTTGAGTGCTTTTGTTTAACTTTGATTGAGGATGTAGACTGGTGTATTGATTGCTTCTGCCCAGAATGAATCAGGCATGTCTTGAGCCTTTAACATACAACAAGCCATTTCAACTATTGTCCTCTTCCTGCGCTCAACAATGCCATTTTGAAGAGGTGTATGAGATGTGGTAAGTTGCCTTTTCACACCATGCTCCTTACAGTAATTATTGAATTCTGTTGACAAGAATTCACCTCCTCTATCTATTCTAAATTTCTTTAGTTTCCTTCCCGATTCATTTTCCACATACCTATGCCACGTTTTAAATTTTTCAAAAGCATCAGCCTTCTCTCGAATGAAATAAACCCACATATTTCTACTATAGTCATCAACTAACAGCAAAAAGTAGAAAGATCCTCCTAAAGCAGGTGTAGACATTTTACTGCAGAGATGAGCATGTACCAACTCTAGAGGAGCTTGAGATCGATTGCTGGTTTCTCCTCGAAATGCCTTTCGTTGTTGCTTGCCCATCATACAAGCTTCACAAGGTTCCTGCAACTCTGAAAATGCAGGCAAATGAGCAACCATCCCTATTCTTTGCATCTCCTTCAAAATTGAAAATCTAAGATGCCCAAATTCTTGGTGTCATAACCTGCTTACGTCTTTATCTTTTGTAGCAGTTAAGACACTTAACTCATACAAGTTATCACGTCTTATGCCTTTACCTACTACATTACCTGATGAATCCATGATTTCTGCACCACTCTTGTTGAAGTGAACTTTGAGTCCATGATCTATTATTGCAGAAACTGACAACAAATTTCTTTTTAAGTGTAGGTACATAAAGAACATCGGATCACTTTTTCTCAACACCTAGAGAAGTGATAAAAGAGATGATTCCAGTTCCTTCCGTTGGACACTTGGAGTCATTTCCCACCACTACATTGATGGATCCCGCAGAGGCACTAGGGAACTATACCAATCCTTTTTACAGGTCATATGGCGAGAAGCTCCACTATCTAAAATCCATGGTTCATCAACACGAGCTTGAGCAGATGAGCATACCTCTTCAATAGCTACCCATAGTTCTAGCTCTGTGTTGTTTTCGGACTCTTTGTTCTTCCATGATGATTTTACAGTCCCATTAGCTTGCTTCTTTTTGCAATCCTTGATGGCATGGCCTTTCTTTTCACAATAGAAGCAACTTCTTGTGAACTTTTTCTTCTTTGGCTTCTTCTTTGATCCATCAGAACAGCCTTTACCTTTTGCATTTGCTGAGAATGGAGCATCACTTGTAGTTTGCCGATTCTTCAACTGCATCTCTTCTTCTAAAAGCATAGCAATATGCCCCAAGCCTCATGTGCTTTAGTAGTATGTTGAATTAAAGTAAGCACAGAATCACTTTGTTGCTCTAGCATAATGGTGAGAACCACGTTAAGAAGCTCCACCTCCTTAATGTCAATCCGCGGAAGAGATAGGAGTGATATGAAGATCGTGAATGTGAGATGAAGTGCGAGTGAAGGTGAGAAGCATAGAGATGCACACACACATACACACACACAATGAAGAGACAAGCAAGACACAATGGAAGGTAGGAAAATAGACTCTATTACTCAAGATCTCAATTACAAGCTCAAGCTCACTCTAGCTCATACAAGCTAACCTCAAAAATGAGCTCTCTAGCTCTTTTTATAGATTATAGACTAGTTTTGACCGGTTTCACATCTAGTAACCAGCATAGTTAGAAAATAGGTTCTAGGTGCTATTTGAAAGGGTAAACGAGGTCTAAAAATAACAAAAATTGGTAGGCTCGTTCTACCTAAGATCCTCAAGCTTGAGGACTCATCGGTTTGCACAAAATGGAGCTATGAATTACAAAAGTGGTTGTTCTATGTTACATAAGGTACAAAAGTGATGAAAACCATTGTTGGGAGTTTTGAAAAGTATTTATAAAACATATTTCTTTGAAAAATGATCCGTCTGGCTCCCCACTACTTCGTTGTGCTTTGCCTTCACATACTTCTGCATCGTCTATGCCTCTGACTATTGCCAACACCCCCTCCCTCTCGCTTCTATCGTCCTCGACAGAACCTTGTTGCGGGGTTTGTCGGATATAATTCTGTAGTAGGTCATGAGCGAGGGTGTGTTCTGAAAGGTGGATACCTCGTGCAAGATCTGCTTCGAGTTTTTCCCAATCCATGGGTTGAGGTTCCTCTGAAGGCGGGAGTCTATAGTGCATGGAGTATACCATTTGTTCACAGGCAAATAATTGGAGTAGATGTGAAGGCTTGCTTATGAACACCTCTGAGTGATAGACGCAAAAACCTATAGTAAACATTTCTTCAAAGGTCATTTTGTAGCACGTCGGTAAATATTTAATTCGACAGTGCTAGGCATAACACACCCGGAGCGATGGTTTTGTACTCATATCATAAACTAAATCTTGATTGCCATGCTCGAATCTTGGGGTGTTCACATGTGGTTCCTTGACGTGACAGAAGACTTCGAATACCATCTACATCAGCTCAAATATTTTGACAGTCATATGCGCTACTACATCATCCATGCGTCGTAAGCGAGGGAGCCAATGGTGAATCGTTGCCATCATATATCCTACTATGCGTGGTCCGGTGGGTGACCTGAAATATGGGTAATTGAGCTAGTCCTAGCACTGCTTCTTGTTTTGTACTTTGATTGCAAAGGCCTTCCAAGAACGGCATCGTGGCATGGGTCCCCAACATGGGTTATACTTTAAATGGAGTGGTGCCTTGACCCATGTGCTCATCATTTCTGGACATTCATGTAATAAATTTTGGTGCCAAGTTGGTTGATATATTTCTCCTCTCTACACGTCTGGTGGCAAATCATCAAGCTCAAACTGAGTTGCGTGGGAGGGTTTCTTGCCTGTTTCTTTTTCAATGGCCAGTTGATTCTGCCATTAACATAAAATAGGTTTTGTATTGTAGCTCATGCCCAGATATATACCTGCGAGGGGCCAAAAGAGCGAAATAAGGAGATTGTAAAAGACACTCTTCTATCATGGCCATTGCGTGTAACTGAGCTTCCACACGTGCTGAGTAGGTTTGGCCAAGATCTTCTATAGTCTTCATCCATGCGGGAGTAGGGAGCTCAAAGGTAGTCTTGCCTTCAGCCCTGACTCATCCGCCTGGAATGGGTTGTGGTTCGTAGGCTTCTTCAAAAGTGTCCTCCTTCAAAAGTGTAGTGAATGCAGATGCTGTGGGTGTGGGTGTTGATGAAAGGGGGAGGGAAATAGGGATGGGAATGTGGATGCAGTGGTGACTGTGGAAAAATGTGTTGTTCCTAAATGTGATGGTGCAATAGATGAGGTGATTGGTGGTGCACTGGGTGGTGATATGTCCATGTCACTGGACGTGGTGTCGAGTGCAGTGACCATGAATAGTGGAGTGACAGTGGGTGCGTGACTAGGTGTAAATACAGGATTTACAAAGATAGCTGAGTAATTTACAGATGGGGTCTCTTGAACTGCTTGGTGGAAAGGGGAAAGAGGAAATACAGTGGGTCGGGGAGGTGAGACCAGGGGAAATGTCAATGGAGGAGGAAATGGAAATAGGGGTCTTGGAGGGGTGGGAAAGGAAGGGATGGTTGGATGGAGAAACGGACTGGATGGAAGGGTGAAAGTCCTAGGAGGTAAGCTAGGTTGTGTAGGTGCAGAAAGTGTGAGAGGAATGGAGGCGACAAAGGCTTTGGCTACCGCACTATAGAAAGATGTGGATGGTCTGGGAGAGGCAAGGTGTACAGAAGAGACTAGAGGGATGGGAGGTGAAAGAGGAGCGATTGGGGTGGTGGGTACTTCGACGACAGTGGTGGTATGTACAATAGAGGTGTGAGGTGGGGAGTCGATGATGATTGTTTCTTCTGCCAAAGATTCTTCAGGGATAAGGCAAGCTTCTATGGCCTGTTGTGATGACTGTTGGAGAATTCCTCTCCTATTCGCAGCAAAAAGTGTAGAAGACCTTCTCAGGATCAAGACTTTTGCCAATAGCTGAACTTTCAAATGAAAACTGGTACCACTTAAAAAATGAAATGAACTTGAAACTTTGATCACTCAGACTAGACATGTATAGCTTTCAAATGAGCTATCAAACACTCAATTTGGAGTAGATTTGGGTTTCCAACTCTTTGATTCAAAACAGGCTACCTGTCCACTCAGTTAGGCTGAAAACTGGACTTCACTAAAACCTGAATAACTCATAGAGCATAGAGAATTTGATTAAACTGTTCTACATAGAGGAAGTACTCAAGATAATCTTTCCAAGGAACATTTAAAGACTAAAATTGGATACATATATTGAGAGATATGACTCTCACAAGTAGACTACCCAAAAATTGGTATGCACCTGGACATACTCTATGAGAGTGAATAGAACGAAATGACTCAAACCAAATGAACTAGCTACAACAGGACTTCCACGCCTTCTTCCTCTATACTTGAGTGTCCTCCCTTGCCTCTTTCATAGCCAAGTGACCAAAAACTCTCATGATGAGTTTGAGAGCTCTTCTCCATAACTTCTCCACTACTTTGGACAGCCACTCCTCTTACAGTTCAGTTTTTGGATTTGATTCTCTTTTGATTGATTCTCTTTTGGCCTCCACTACTTGCTGAAGTAAATGCTTCCATTTTTCATTTTTTTTTTTCCTTATATTTGAAGAAAATCCTTTTTGCAAAAATATATATGACCTTACTTCTTTATTTTTAACACTCCCCCTCAAGCTCACATGTGAGCTTGCACCTTCAGCCATATCCTGCAAGTTGATGTCATCCTTAAACTTCTTTAACTTAGAAGCATCTAAGGACTTTGTAAACATATCTCCAACCTGGTCATTAGTTCCAATGAACTTTATATCCACATCCTTGCTCAAAACTTTTTCTCGAACATAATGATAATGCACTTCTATGTGCTTGCTTCGTGCATGGAACATTGGATTGTTTGTCAAGTGAATGCTTCAAATGTTGTCACCATAAATTGGAATGGTCTCTACCTGCACATCAAGATCAACCAAGAGCTTTTTAATCCACATAGCTTCACAAGTTGAAAAGGCTAATCCTCTATATTCAGCTTCTATAGATGATAGTGCAACAGTAGGTTGCTTCTTAGAGCTCCATGTGATAGGTTTGCTACCTATCATGAACACATAACCTGAAGTGGATCTTCTATCTTCCTTCAAACCAGCCCAATCAGCATCACTGAAGCCCTTTACCTGCAATTCTTCATCATATCTATAAAACAAGGCATGATTGATTGTGTGCTTCACATATCTTAGCACTCGTTTGGCTGAATTTAAATGTTCACTTGTTGGAGCTTTGCATAAATTTAGAAAGAACTCCAACAATATAACACAAGTTTGGTCTTGTGATCATTGCATAGATTAATGAACCTATAATACTTTTGTATGTAGTTACATCATGTAACTTCTCTCCATCATTTGAGCATAGCTTCACATTTGTGTCCATAGGTTGCGTGAGTGGTTTGCATTCACTCATGCCAAATCTGAATAGAACATCTAGCAAGTACTGTCTTTGCATCAAGTAGATGCCATCTTTCCCATAGACTATCTCAATGCCTAAAAAGTATTTCAGCTCACCAAGATCTGAGATTTTAAACTCCTTACCGAGTTTTCTTTTTATCTCTTGTATTCCTGCAACCTGTTATGATGAGATCATCAACGTATATGCAAATATATACCTGCTTGCCTTCTTCTTTCTTCATCTAGAGAGAGGGATCTACACTACTTGGACTATACCCACACCTTGTGAGGTACTCGACCAATCTTTGATTCCGAGCACGTGGTGCTTGCTTCAGCCCATACAAAGCGTTCTTCATCTTGAAGTTCACCATTGAGAAAAGCATTCTTTATGTCAAGTTGGTACAATGGCCATCTCCTTGTTGCACTCACTGCAATCAAGGTTCTAATTGTTCCCATCTTTGCAACCGGGCTGAAAGCCTCTTCATAGTTGATGCCCTGAGTTTGTTTGAATCCTTTTGCTACTAGTCTACCTTTATGCCTAGCTAGAGAACCATCATCATTTCTCTTTATTTTAAACACCCCATTTATTTGGAACAATCTTCATACCTTCAGCCTTTGGAACTAGCTCCCATGTGTGATTGTCCTTGAGAGCTTTTATCTCTTCTTGCATAGCTTCTTGCCATTCTTTTTGTGTACATGCTTCTTCATATGCATCTTGTTCTTTGTCTTTGACCACCTATGTCATATATGCAAAATGCTTTGCAATAAAACTATCATAGCTCAGCCTTTCAATTGGATACCTTGCTCTCAAAGACCTCCTTTCATTTCCTTTTGAATATTGATTCTTCAACCGGTTCAGAATTACCTTTGGTGTAATCACCTCTTCATAATCTTCTTCACTTGCATTTGAATCGCTATTTTGGGCAACACTTTCAGCTTCAAATCTTCAATAACGTGATGTTGGTGATGAGGAATGACTACTTAGTCTCCCCTTCCATGTTGATCTTTCTCCAAGTGATGTAGAAGCTTCTGAACCTGATATTTGAGTGCTTGTTTGGTAAAAATTCTTCTTGGACAGCACCTCCATCATCTTCACAATCTTCCTCAAGAATCTTCTCTTTCCCTTTGTCTCCAAACCATGGTCTTAGCTCATCAAATACCACATCTCGTGAGACTCCTAGCTCCTTTGTCACTGGATTGTAGCACCTGTATCCCTTTTGCTCCGATGAATATCCAATGAAAATACATTTTTCTAACTTAGCCTCCATCTTTGTCCTTAGTTCTTGAGGGATGTGAACATAACACACACATCCAAAAACTTTGAGATGTGTAAGGTCAGGTTTCTTACCGGAATAAACCTCCTCGGGAGTTAGATTATGCACTCTAGCCGTTGTGCACTTGTTCATCAAATAAACAGCCGTACTAGTTGCTTCAGCCCAATAGTTTAGTGGCATCTTCATCTCGTTGAGCATGCATCTTGCAACTTTTGTGATATGTCGATTTTTCCTTTCAGCTATTCCATTTTGTTTAGGCGTGTACCTACATGTAAATTGTCTCTTGATGCCATTTTCATAAAGAAAATCTTAAAATTCTTTGGAGAAATATTCTCCTCCTCCATCCAACCTCAAGGTCTTTATGTAGCGTCCTGTTTCCTTTTCTACCTGTGCTTTAAATCTCTTGAACATGGAGAACACATTTGATTTTTGTTTTATGCAAAACATCCATACTTTTCTTGAATGATCATCAATAAAAGTGACAAAATATCTATTACTAGCCATTGATAGTTGTTGTGATGATCCCCATACATCCGTGTGCATCAAGTCGAGGACATTCCTTGCCACATAGTTGCTCTTCTTGAATGGTTGTGGAGTTTGCTTTCCTAGTTGGCATGCTTCACAAAACTCATGTAGCCCAATATCATTGAATCTTGGAGACCTCTTACCACTTCATGGTTGCTCATGTCCTTGAGCTTGGGAATGTTGATATGTCCAAACCTTTTGTGCCACAAATCGATTTCAGCAATCCTCTTGTTTCCAAACTGAATATCCATCACCTTTCCAAAGTGAACATCCTTCCTTCTTTCCTTCCTTGAGCAATGACCTTGAATCCTTCTTTTGGATTCTTTATAAAGCAGCCTTTTTCATTGAAGATAACATGATATCCTTTCTCTACCATTTGTCCTACTGAAATCAAATTCTTTGCAATAGTAGGAACATGAAGAACATCAGCCAATACCTTCTTGTCTCCAACCTTGATGTCTCCAACATGCTCAATTGCGTTTGAGTTTCATCCCTGGTCTCCACACATCGTTTTCCACTTGGAGCTTGTAGCTTTGTGAATAAAGCTCCTTGGCATGTCATATGGTTGGTGCAACCTGAATCTATGAACCACTTTTGATCATCACTTCTCGAGTTGTTCTAGTCATGCTTCATGCCAAGCATGGTTTGCTTGTCTTCTTCACTTGATGTACTCGCATAGTTATTTTGGCTCCTTAAGTTGCCTCCATTTAGCCTTCCATTCTTTTGCCAACAATCATTTGCATAATGTCCTAGTTTACCACAATAATAACATGTTATACCTTTATGAGGATTGTATGAACCTTGACCTCTTCCTCTATTTCTTCCTCGACCTCTTCCATATGTGTTGTCATTTGAGTTGGCTGAAATTTGTGTTGTTGTAGCTTCTTCCTCTTCCTCTCGAGCCTCCTCATGAGTTCCTTCCTCTACCTCGTCTTGCATATAACATTTGACTATGGCTATCCTTATCTTTGTTGCCTTCTCCTTGTTGAGCAACCTCTTCAGCCACAAGATTTTGTATAGTCTCGTCGAATGTTGGTAAAGATTCTCTATAAAGAATGTTTGTGATGAGGAGCTTCCACTTTTCTTCACTCCTCAAGCCATTGAGGGCTGTTTGGATGATGTCTTCTTCTTCTATCTTGCATACAACTGATGCTAGCTGATCTCGAAGCTCCTTGATCCTCAATGTATACTCACTAATGCTTTGGTTTGAGCTTTTCTTCATGTTGTTGAGCTCGTTCTTGAGTTGCATCCTCCGAGACCTTGTTGAGGTAGCATACACCTTTTCCAATGCTTCCCAAACCTCCTTGGTTGTTTCTAAGCTTTGCACATGACCAATCATAGTGTTAGAAATAACTTGTGAAATGAGGAACATCACCCTTCGATTCCTCTCTTCCCAATCACCAAATTGTCTCCTTTGTGCCGGAGTAATGTTGGGATCTTGAAGGTCCATCGATTGTGGATCATCTCCAGTAACTAGACTCCATAAAACTTTTCCTTTAAGGTAATTTGTCATTCTATACCTCCAAGATTGAAAATTGTCTTTGTCTAACTTCTCAACTTGTTGTCCCAAATCAGCCATTGAAAACTTCTAAGATTGAAGTTTACCTCAAGTATGTTGTGGTGCTCTTCCTTCACTTTACAAAGCTCCCCCTTGATTTGTAGCTTCTCCTTTGCTTCACTTCAGTTCCAATGCTTTGCCTCTTCAAACTCATTAGGGCGAAAAACGGCCCAAAAAGGGCCGTGTAAGGATTTCAATTAGTTGTGCTTAATCGGGATTAAAGTTGTCAAATCCTTTAAGAAATTCCGTGTAAGTTCATTTAAAACGTATCTTATGCAAATTTTGAAGAGAGAGAAACTCGTATCATATAATCATGAAAAGTTTGTGTGATATCTTACGCCTCGAAGTTTGTGTGATATCTTACGCCTCAAAAGTTGAATTTTCCTCTTGTTCACGGACCTATATAATGTGTGCTGATCACGTTTTGCGCTCTTTTTCTCTACTTTTCATAGCAAGCCTGTTTCTCCCTTTCACGTCATTTTAGACACTTGCTGGTCATTTTTCATAGCAGACCATGGAGAACGTTAACCCAAATACTCTCCCTGAGCTTTCAAACATTCGAAATCATTGTAAAAAGTTCCATATCAACATTGCAGTTAGTCAGGAGTATGCGACGACAAGAAACGTATTTCGAAGGGCTCTTCATCCTCTTGAAGTAGATGGATTGCGAAAGGAAGGCAAGAAACATATCGACATATGGACAGATGGATCTGTTTATCCAATTGATCCACAAACTGGAAGGTACCCCCCTTTTCATAATCTTCATGATCTGATTAGATTTGTGGGAGATGGTGAGGATGGTTTACGAGGCTATTGTTCAAGGCTCTGGGATATTTCAAGGAATTATGTACAATACATAAACTATTTACAAAACACACTACACCAGAAGAATTTACATATTAGGGAGCTAGAAAACAAATTATCCACTTTATCTTCTCAGTTAGAGTCTTTTAAAAAATTGAAAGAAACTCCTATAGGTTTGAGAATGCGGTCAAAACGAGTAAAACCTTTTTTAGATTTGACTGAAAAATCTGGCCAGAAAAAGAAAAGAATGAAAATTGTTAGAGATCATGTGACAAATGTGCTAGGTTTCAATATGTCGAGCAGTTTTGAGCGCATACATTTCTGTAATGAAATTTTGAGTCAAAATGATGTTTTAAAACTATTGAAACTAAATGAAAATACATGCTTGAAACGCTTTGTTTTTCAAAAACTCATGACAGAAATGAATCTTTTACTAGAACCATCTCAAATTCAAAATATTTGTGATAGTGTCGGAGTGAGTAGGAAAGGTTATAGAGCAATTTCAAAAGTTTGGTGTGAATTTTTAAAATTTAACAAAGTTAGAAGTTTTGGATTGCCTAGACCCCATCATGTAGGAAAGTTTCGGCTCTGCTTGAATAAGAAGATCACATCAGTATTTGGTGAATATAAACATATTCACGGTAACATGCCTTACGAAGTAGGAAAACAAAAGTTACATTTCACTTACAATGCATTTAACAACATATGGATAGATGTTATAAAACTTCAAACATACATGGTTCAGTTCTATAATATAAAAGAGCATGAATGTTCTGGTCTATTGAAATTTGTAATCAAACTTGATGAAGCTGAGCTTAAAAAACATCAAAAGATGGAGAGAATAAGCATTGCACTGATGAACAAAGCTTTGGACTATAGCCTTGGGAAATTGGATACTCCATCTCTCAAAGTACAATCAGAAATGGAGTTATGGTGGGTTGGCTGTGCTCAAGTTCCATCTAAGAGCCATAAAACACTTAAATGGTTATTCTCACAGACAAACATTCCAAATGTTATCCAAGGGCATCATGCAGGAGAATTGTTGAATGTCAAAGACTACGGAAACTTTCAAGTTGAGTGGCATTTGAGTGGAGACCTAAAGACACTCAAATGCATGTTTGGTATAAGTGGGGGAGCAAATTCTAAATACCCTTGCTTGTACTGCATGCAAAGCCCAGGCACAAATGGATGGATTACTAGAGCTGAGGGTGAAGAGGCTCCTTCTAGACAAAATGTTATTCTTCGTAACTACTCATCTTCTTCAATGATTTGGGATCCCATACTTCCAATAGCATTGACAAATGTACACATATGTACACTACATGCAGAGTTAAGAATCATTGACAAGTTGGTCCGTCTTCACTTGGATTATGCATATTCTATCAAGCCTACAACTCTTGCAGATGAATGCATAAAAAAATGTGAATGTCTTCTTTCAGAAATGGGGTTTCATGGTGGTGATGTTCATCTAAGAAAAGATCCAAAGCTTTCACAAAATACAGGTGATGTTTTACAGGATGTCTCAATGGGAGGTGCAAAAGCAAGGAGATTCTTCAGCAACCATGATGGCAAACAACTTAATGCCATGTGGAATTCATGGAAAACATTTTGTGAGGTCACGACTAATGTAAAAAGCAAACCAGAAATAGCAAAAAAGAGAATGGAGGTGTGGGTCAAACTAGATAATCTTTTAAAGATCATGAGGCAGCACGTAACATCAAAAAGTTATGTGACAGATTTCAGAAAGGCGACCACAGAGCTTATAGAAACCATCATAGAGGCATGGGGTGCCAAAGACATAACATACTACTTGGTGAGCTCCAAAGATATTTTATTCAATTTATTTATTTTTAATTGAAATAAAGATCTAATGAAATTCTTCTGCTTTCCAGCATATTCTTCTTGTGCATGGTGCATTCTTTGCAGAAAAAGAACCACTTGCCATGTGGAACACCCAAGGCATGGAAAAATCTCATTATCAAGCAAGGACAAGCTTCTTTAGGTGTACAAGGAAAGGAGGAGGAGTAACAAAGAGCAATGCCTTCAGAGAGCTTTTTGATTGGTTCTTTAGAAGACAATTACAAAGGACCTCTCCTCTTTTCAAAGCAACATTTGTCACTAACAATGTGCATTTTTGAGCTTGGGCTCATGCACGTGCACTTCCCTATATTGACACTCAGAGGAATATTGGACACGTGCCGGTTCCTAAGAGATTACCATGCTGATTGACATAGACCATTCACCAGTGCTACTGTTCCATTCAGGAAATACTGAGAATTGAATTGCTTTATATTCCTTGGCAAGCAACATCGTGTAACTTCACCAATCTGAGTTTCACATATTCTCTTTAGCTCACCATATGCAGGAGTCTTCTCCTCCAGAACTACCTTGTGCAGATATCTCCTTGGATGCTCTGGTACATGAAGTAGTTAAGCATCACTCAAGTTGCAGACCTTCAAGCTCTTTAGAAGACAATTACAAAGGACCTCATGCCAAATATAATCAGAAGGATATGGCTATCTCCAGACAAATCATGTATCAATATCACAAACTGCATCAAATCATGTATCAATTTGCAATGTCTTATATCACATTGGGCAATTTCTGTATATGTACATTTGTTGAGTATAGAATTTGAAAAAATCAAGTCATTCCTTGAGCCTTTTGAAAGAGCTTGGCTCTGGCAAATCACCTCTATATCTCAGGAACTCTTTTCTCCTGTATCCAGCAATGCTTTTTAAATTTGACACCCCTGCAGCCATTGCATAGCTTGAATAACAAAGAAAGTACCCTGCCCTTGAAGCATTGAGTCCAGGGGCATATCCAAAAATTCTGAATGCAGTTGCTCTTTCAAGCAGTAAAACTCTGAAAGCATTAAAGGGTATTGGAGTAAAACCCATGTATTTTGATAGAGTCCTCAAGCAGAATAATCCAAAGTCTGGCTCCTCACTATAGTGCTTGTGAATAACACAAAAAGTGGCTGGGTCCAACTTTGGAAGGTAGTGGATAATAGAATGAATATCCACCTTTGCTTTTCCTTTCTCTTCTAAGGCTTTTCTTGTTCCCTTGCCCCTGCCAAGGTAATTGTCTTCATCCAATAAAGTTAACTGTGATAAAAATGAAAAACATGGTTAGATGAAGTGCAAGCACACTTAAGAAAACATGTGAAGTAACTTGAAACTATTAGAAAGAAAAGCAAGAGACACGACTGATGCAAGCGATAAGGCCCAGCGGAAAATATCCGATGGGCCTAATCGCTTGCATCGGTCGTGATCCATTTCTGACACTTGGAATGGAGAACTTGGACAAATCTGATACAAGAAAGAGATTTTGCATTGGTCCCATCTCATATCCTTAACCTAAAGATCTTGAGAACATAGTTAACTGTATACCTTGATGTCATCTTCCTAAAGTCCAAACACGACCGATGCAAGCGATGAGGCCCAACGGAAAATATCCGATGGGCCTAATCGCTTGCATCGGTCGTGATCCATTTCTGACACTTCGAATGGAGAACTTGGACAAATCTGATACAAGAAAGAGATTTTGCATTGGTCCCATCGCATATCCTTAACCTAAAGTTCTTGAGAACATAGTTAACTGTATACCCTGACGTCATCTTCCTAAAGTCCAAACACGACCGATGCAAGCGATGAGGCCCAACGGAAAATATCCGATGGGCCTAATCGCTTGCATCGGTCGTGATCCATTTCTGACACTTCGAATGGAGAACTTGGACAAATCTGATACAAGAAAGAGATTTTGCATTGGTCCCATCGCATATCCTTAACCTAAAGTTCTTGAGAACATAGTTAACTGTATACCCTGATGTCATCTTCCTAAAGTCCAAACACGACCGATGCAAGCGATGAGGCCCAGCGGAAAATATCCGATGGGCATAATCGCTTGCATCGGTCGTGATCCATTTCTGACACTTCGAATGGAGAACTTTGACAAATCTGATACAAGAAAGAGATTTTGCATTGTTCCCATCTCAAATCCTTAACCTAAAGTTCTTGAGAATATAGTTAACTGCATACCTTGAAGTCATCTTCCTAAAGTCCAAACACGACCGATGCAAGCGATGAGGACCGACGGAAAATATCTGATGGGCCTTGTCGCTTGCATCGGTCGTGATCGACTTCTGACACTTCTAATGGAGAACTTGGACAAACTGACACAAGATAGAGATTTTGCATCAAGCCCATCTCATCTCCTTTTCCTTTAAATCATGAGAATATATTTTACTACATACTTGACCTCATCTTCCTCTTCAAGTCCGAACACGACCGATGCAAGCGATAAGGCCCAACGGAGATTATCCGTTAGGCTGTATCGCTTGCATCGGTCGTGGTCATTTTCTCACTTAAAAAAATAGAGATCTCGGACAAAACTTTAATTGATAGAATATATCAAACAACATACCTTGACCTCATCTTCCTCCTCAATGAGCTCTTTTGAGTCAATACAAATTGTTCCTTTGTCCTCAGCGACATCCAAGAATGAATAGCCACGTCCAAACGAGTATATTCCAAGTTGCTTCTGATGCTCATCAAACTCTTCATCAGCAAGTTTTGGCTTCTCTGAGATAGCTTTCTCAAAGCATTTTGAAAGAGCTTGTGATGAATCTTTGAATTCTTCATTAGACAAATCCAAATCAAGACGCAAAAATTCCTCTCTTCTTTCTCCTTTCTTATTGATGAATCTCCTTGCAACTTCTTCTGCCTCAGCTATAGCTGCAAGACAGTAGTCCTCCCTTAGATTGAAAAGTTCCTGAATGTAAAATAGAGGTATGAACTCTTTCCCAGAGATAAAGTAAAAAGGTAGATTTGGGAGAAGTAGGGACTTCTCAGACACTTGAACTTCTTCACTTGGCTCCCTTATTGCAGTCTCTGCTTTAAAAGTGGCCACATCAAAATCTTTGACCTGCTCTTCTTCTGCTTGCAGATTGATCTCCTCAACAATCTCCATGACACCTTTCATAGTTTTTGAGCTAGCCTCAAGTGCCAGCTCTAAGCAAGGCTCGTCTTCATCATGAACATTTTCCTCCCTTTCAACTAAGATATGATCAAGCCATATCAAGAAAGCAATGTTTAAAGGGAGCAAGCAGCAGTCCTTTTCATGCTCTGGGCAAAAATCAAGCTTCCCTGGCAAAGGGGATATCCTTCTGCATTTTCTTGTGATTTTAGCCCTATCTGTTGGATCCTTCCCAAAGATGTGAGGATGGACATAGGTTTTCTGAGAAATAGAAAGGATCCTCCCATCGACCAACCCCAAGAAAATCTCCCACTCATCCTTAAGAAAACTTTTCGAGTTCTCTAAGAGTTTTTCAAAATCAATTTCGGGGTTGAATATGGTCATTGCATCAGGAAAATAATCTACACTTAAACCCTCTTGAACCATGAAATCAAGAAGTTTCTCTGATGGAGAGACACTAAGGATCTCATTCATTACCTCCATCTAAGCTGCAGCTTCTCTTGTATGTCTATAAGGAGAACACAACCGATGCAAGCGACTAGAGCGAATCAACGTAGGTCAAATGGCGAAAATCGCTTGTATCGGTCGTGTCGGCGACGAAAGGAAAATACACATGTAGGTGAGAAATTCTCTGAAGGTTGAAAATTTGAGTTTGTGAAGAAATAGGTATTTATAGGCGAGGAGGGAACAAACGGTCGAATGAGGTGGACCAATCACAGAGTGCCACGTGGCAACGTGTACGTTGCCCGATGCAACGGATAGATGACGTGGATCAATCAAATCATGCCACGTGGCAAAAGACGTTGGAATTCGCAACGGCTATCTGACGTGGACCAATCGGGGCATGCCACGTGGCACAACGGTCAACTCAGTTTTGGGACCTATTTAAGCTTCCCTATTCATTTGCTTTTTTTTTTTTGTCAACACTTGCCAAGCGTGGAGGTTCCATTGCCACCAAGTTTTTTGGCTACTTCACAATTTCTATAGAGAGCGCTCTCTCCATAAGGTAATGTGGACACGACCGATGCAAGCGATTAGGGACATCCGAGATTTTTGGATAACCCGAATCGCTTGGATCGGTCATGTTTTTTAAATAGCATCGTCCTTGATCATACCTTGCAAATTTTGGTTTCTTTTGTGTTGCTTGAGTATAACGCATTGTTACCTTTATTTTAACTTCTATTTATTGAAATATGATGATGAATTCAGGGACGACCGATGCAAGCGATGAGTGACATCCGGGCATTTACGGATGACTCTTATCGCTTGGATCGGTCGTGTCTCTAGTGAGGAGGGAAGAAACGGTCGAATGAGGTGGAGCAATCATAGAGTGCCACGTGGTAAAGTGTACGTTCCCCGATGCAACGGATTGATGACGTGGATCAATCAGATCATGCCACGTGGCAAAAGACGTTGGAATTCGCAACCGGTATCTGACGTGGACCAATCGGAGCATGCCACGTGGCACAATGATCAACTCAGTTTTGGGACCTATTTAAGCTTCCTCCTATTCATTTCCTTCATTTTTTTCTGTCAACACTTGCCAAGCGTCGAGGTTCCATTGCCACCACGTTTTTAGCCTACTTCACAATTTCTATAGAGAGCGCTCTCTACGTAAGGTAATGTGGACACGACCGATGCAAGCGATTAGGGACATCCGAGATTTTTGGAAAACCCTAATCGCTTGGATCGGTCATGTTTTTTAATATCATCGAGTCCTTGATCATAGCTTGCAAATTTTGGTTTCCTTTGCTATGATGAAAAGGAACGTCCGAGATATGGAAACCAAGACATTAAAGATGCTGCCTTGCTTAATTTGAACAGCCAGACAGAAGAGTCAGCTTCTCAAATCCTTGACATGCATGTGGGGATCTTTTTCGAGGAGCAGGACACCAGTGGGGGGTTTCGTGAGATATAGGTGTGGGAGGTCTCCATCAAAAAGGAGGAAGCGGGTTCTGCTAGTAGAGGATTTGAGAAGCTGACTCTTCTGTCTGGCTGTTCAAATTTTTCTTTATAGTAAGCAAGGTAGCATCTTTAATGTCTTGGTTTCCATATCTCGGACGTTCCTTTTCATCTCGTGCCTCTGATAGTGGAAAGAGTCATTGATTATAGTTTTCCAATTATCTTTATCTTAGTGATAATTGAGTGTTTTGCATTGTCAGATATTATTTATTGATATTTGATGATTAATTTAAAGACGACCGATGCAAGCGATCAGGGACATCCGGGCATTTCCGGATGACTGTTATCGCTTGCATCGGTCGTGCCTCTCATAGTGGAAAGAGTCATTGATCATAGCTTTTAGAGAGTAAGTTTTGACAGTGGAATATTCCACTTTTCCTAATTCCTTGCCTAAAGATTGATTTTTTGCAGAGTATGGCTAGAACCAAAAAGACAGCAAGGAAGTTGTACCCTGAGGGTCAGGACAAGAATGCCCAAGGGGAAAATGTCCAGGAGCAAAATTCCCAGAAGGTTCAAGCCAAAGTGCCAGAGCAGCCTTCAAAAAAAAGGGTCAACTACCATGTTAAGTCTTTGAGGGAAATAAGAAGAGCCCAAAAGTCTGTGGGATTGTTGATCCCAAGACTTCCATTTATGAGAGTTGTCAAGCAGATCTCATCCAACCTCTGTTCTTTGATGAAGACCTCATCCTTTGTCAATGTGAGGTGGCAAACTCAAGCACTGCTATGCCTGCAAGAAGCTGCAGAGGACTTTGCTATTGATTTCATGAATGATGCCTACTTATGTGCTGCTCATTCTCATAGGGTAACTTTAATGGCGAAGGATTATGTTATTGTTTCAAGAATAAGATATAAGTTTGATAAAGCTCTGGTTCCTATTGATCACCACGACAAAAAATTCTTCGATATTTTAAATATACCTCCAGCTCAAGCACCTAAAACAACAGTTGTCATTGAAGAGATCAACGCTCAAGTCACTCATGATCATGAGACTAGAGCTGCAGCAAATAGTGAGGAGGAGAGGAAAAAGCAGGGATTATTTACAGAGGAAAGTGCCATCTTAACCCAGATTCAAAAGTTACAGAAAGCAAATAAAGAGCTCCTCAAGAAAGGAGATGGGCAGGTTATAGTTAATGTTGCAATGCCATGGCAAAGTGAATTGTTTCTTGACATTAGACCTGAAGATAACAAAATGTTGAGGGAGCTTCATCTTGAAATATCAGATAGTGTGGTCAACATTTCACTCAGGTATATCTAGAGGCCTTAAAATGCTTTTGTTTTGCATAATTTTCTAGTTCCTTAACTGCATTTTTATTTCTTGATTTGTAGGGTTCTTCTTCAACAATGTGAGGAAAAGGTTCAAAGAAAAGTATTTATTTTAGATCCTCTGGTGACACAATGTTTTTTACATAAACATGGAGATGCCAAGTCCTTTCTACGGGGTTTTACAGAAGAAGTAGAATGTGTAATTTACCCATACATTGAAAAGTAAGTATTCATCTTCATTTTGGAAACATATTTGTTTCATTTAAGAAAGTATATTTACATGCAACTCATTGAGAGGGGCCATTGGAGTTTGATTATTGTGGACTTCAATGCATATCAAGCTCTTTTCCTAAATTCTCTTCCATCACAGCATGGGAATTGCAAAGTGTAAGTTACTATACATTTTGTTCTCTATTTTAAAGCCATGCCCCGTTTTGATTTTCACTTTACAATGCAGTGCTGCAAAGCTTCTCAAGATGCATATTGATCAGAATTTTCCAGGAATAGCTAAAATGAATGAACAAAAGCAATTTGGATACAGCCAAATTCATGTGCCATTGCAGAGAGACTCAACATCATGTGGCTGGAGAGTGATTGCAAATGCTGTAAGATTCTTGGAAAGAAGGTTCTACAGTCCTGGATTGAATTTATCAGACTACCCAGATGCATGGATCATCTTGATCAGAGAGAGAGCAATAAATAGTATCATGAAACATGCAATCTGCCCACATGATCCAGACTCACCTCCACCCCCTCCACCTGATAGAAAACAGTCTGAAGATAAAAAGAAAGGGCTTCCTCTTCACTCACCACTAAAGCATATGAACAACATAAAGAGTCAAGCTGAAACCTCCAAAAAGGGACAGAAGCAACAGAGAAAGCAAGGCTCTAAAAAGGATAGAAAGGGTTAAATCAATTTTTGAGTCGTAGATTGAAATCAATTGTAAAGCCAACCGAGGTTGGAATATTTATTTTTTAACAAATTGTATGTAGTTATGCCAATCTTCATCTGGAAGATGGTCACAGTTGTATTGAACCTCTTGAGAGTTTGACAAAAGTTCACTGGATGGTCCAATTAAATTTATTTATGTCACAATTATGAATGCATTGTGGGTTTTTTACTTCATTCTTGTTGGAAAGTGTTTAAATTCGAGAAGTTACAGAAGGACATAAAGAATTAAGAGGACACGACCGATACAAGCGATACGGGGAATCGGAGAATCTTGGATTGCCCCTATCGCTTGCATCGGTCGTATTATCCATTTCATCGCTGCTGCTAGTTTTTATACTCGTGAGTCAAATCTTTACGCAAGGTCACTTCTTGAAGTCTACCGCGGTAGTTTGCTAACACGACCGATGTAAGCGAAAAGGGCCATCCGACAATTTCAGATTGCACTAGTCGCTTGCATCGGTCGTCTTCACTTATCTCGTCTTCTCTGCTTTATGCCTTGAGACATGCTCTTCTAATATTGAAATACCAAACCTTGGATTGGAATTTGCACCAAGTTCTCCACTCTCTCTTATATTACTTGGTAGTTTGCATTTGTACCATGATAATTTCTCTCGCGGTAGTTTGCTAACACGACCGATGTAAGCGATAAGGGCCATCCGAAAATTTCAGATTGCCCTAGTCGCTTGCATCGGTCGTCTTCACTTATCTCGCCTCCTCTGCTTTATGCCTTAAGACATGCTCTTCTAATATTGAAATACCAAACCTTGGATTGGAATTTGCACCAAGTTCTCCACACTCTCTTATATTACTTGGTAGTTTGCGTTTGTACCATGATAATTTCTCTCGCGGTAGTTTGCTAACACGACCGATGTAAGCGATAAGGGCCATCCGACAAATTCAGATTGCACTAGTCGCTTGCATCGGTCGTCTTCACTTATCTCGTCTCCTCTGCTTTATGCCTTAAGACATGCTCTTCTAATATTGAAATACCAAACCTTGGATTGGAATTTGCACCAAGTTCTCCACACTCTCTTATATTACTTGTTATGTGTACCATGATAATTTCTCTTGCATTACTTGAGGACAAAAAAAGTTGCATAGAATCAAATTATTTAGCTGAGCCTAGTGTGCACCTTTGATAGACTATAATTATTAAATTGAAATTAGATATTCAATTCTAGATCTCTTCTTCATCTAGAATTAACTTATGCAAGTTCCTGTATAATTATTTCTTAGTCATCAATTCACTCCTACAAAAAAAAATCAATGGAAATATGAAATTAAGGACCTAGAAAATATCTAAGACATTTAAAATTAATAATTTTACACACATTGTTTGTAACCATCCTGCCAAGAAAATTCAATGGAAGTATCAATAGAAGCTTCTATTAGATGAAGATACATTATGTAAGAATGTCAGGGTTAACTTGTTACAATCTTAAAGGTTGGAACTTAATCACCCTTGGTGGCAGGCAGCTTATGCAAGATAATGATTTCTCTGATCTAATGTTAACTATTGCATCATCAATTGAGAATCTACACTGAGATGATACCTCATCAAGGTATTCTAGAAGCTCCCTTACATTTCTGAGATTCCAATTTGCAGTGACAATTATTTTCCTTGATTGAAAATCTGGATGAATCAATACTTCTAACTCAAATTCTGGACAGCTCTCCTCTGAGTCCAAGGCTATCCAAAGTCCAAGCTTTTTTTTCCACCTTCTATATTCATATCCTAGAACCAGAGATTGTCGACAAATCTGATATGAGATTGAAAGAGAATTGGGACTAACTTTGCATAAAATAATGTCACCTAGCTTTTGAACTTCTTTGCTATCCCATTCCCTACCTAAAACATCATCAATCTCTGAAATAGGGACTCTCCTATTCAACCACATTGTTTTTGTTTTCTGTAATAACATGTTTTTAAAGCATGCTACAAAGACATGAATAGGCAAAAACCATTGAATCTTTATCCTTCTCGAAATTCAGCCTGCTGACATTGCCTTCTGGATGTCAAATTTAATTTTGCAGAGAAAACTTGAAACTGTTGAATGATCAGGAGCATCCCAATCTAATGAAGAGATGCAAGGACTAGGTACGTGTACAAGAATTCCATAAGAACTCCTCCCTGACGGCACTTGATAATCTGCATAATGGACAAATAACTCTATGCTATTGAAGAATTGAACAGATTTCTCTGCATACATGAGTTCTGCATATTCCTTATGAAGAACTCTGAATGTTCCTCTTAAACATTCAACAGGTTGCCATTCCACAATATTGGAAGGAAAGATATCTGCAGTACAAAAACATATGTTTCATTATACAAAATCAACTGGAATGATAGAAGAGCATTGTCAAACTTCACTTACAGTACGAAGGGAATTGAAGATGATTTTCTAGAACAAGATCCTTAGCGGTGTACACATGCTGTACTCGTGCAAACCAACCGCATCTCTTCAATTTGAAACTGAGAATACGTCCCTTCCAATGGTTTCTTGTGTTGTCTCTTTTGGCACGCTTGACTTTATGGACACCTCTACAGCTAGGAAGCATAGTAACCCAGTCATTTACTTTCACAGAAAGAGGTTTCCACAAAGAATCCTCTCTTCTGTTGTAAACCTCACATGAAGTTACGCGATTGGAAGGACGACGAGAAGAAGAAGCCATTTGAACTTAGGAGAAGAAGAATGTTCAAAGCGAGAAACCGACGTTCACAAATTTTGGCAGTATTTATAGAAAAAAAGGCTTTGTACACGTGGAAACTTTTGATTTGATGTTAACCCTGTCGTTGAATGATCATGACATTTTGTGAACCCAAAAATATTTCGTATCTTCAAAAATCAATTCCTTCTTGGAAATTCGAGAATATGCTTTGTGTAGTGTGCAAAAGTATCTTTTTTTGCATCAAACCAAAAAATTGTACACTGAATACGAGACTCTTCATCACTTTAGCGGCGCTTTGAAAGAAAATTGTATTAAAAAAAGAAATTCTCCATACGGTTAAAAGAGACAACAATGTTATATTCTTGTACACGTGGAAAGACGCTATTTGTCAATTTCCTTAATCTCTCATTAGCAAACAGCCCCTTTTCGGCCGTTTTTCGCCCTAATGTCCAATGCTCTAATACCAATTGTTGGAGAATTCCTCTCCTATTCGCAGCGGAAAGTGTAGAAGACCTTCTCAGGATCAAGACTTTTTCCAATAACTAAACCTTCAAATGAAAACTGGTACCAACTGAAAAATGCAATGAACTTGAAAATTTGGTCACTCACACTAGACACCTATAGCTTTCAAATGAGCTATCAAACACTCAATTTGAAGTAGATTTGGGTTGGCAACTCTTTGATTCAAAACAGGCTACCTATCCACTCAGTTAGGCTGAAGATTGGACTTCACTAAAACCTGAATAACTCATAGAGCATAAAAAGTATGTTCTAGATAGAGGAAGTACTTGACATAAGCTTTCCAACGAATGTTTAAACACTAAAATTGGATATATATATATATATATATATATATATATATATATATATATATATATATATATATATATATATATTGGGAGATATGACTCTCACAAGTAGACTACCCAAAAATTGGTATGCGGTTGGACATACTCTAACAGAACGAAATGACTCAAACCAAATGAACTAGCTACAAGGGGACTTCCACGCCTTCTTCCTCTATTCTTGAGTGTCCTCCCTTGCCTCTTTTATAGCCAAGTGACCAAAAACTCTCATGATGAGTTTGAGAGCTCTTCTCCATAACTTCTCCACTACTTTGGACAGCCACTCCTCTTACAGTTCAGTTTTTGGATTTGATTCTCTTTTGATTGATTCTCTTTTGCCCTCCACTACTTGCTGAAGTAAATGCTTCCATTTTTCATTTTTGTATTTTCCTTCTATTTGAAGAAAATCCTTTTTGCAAAAATATTTATGACCTTACTTCTTTATTTTTAACAATGACTCGCCATCCGTTGGTACATGAATATATTGACCTGGTTTCGATAACAAACGTACACATCATGAGTCAAATTATGGTAATGGCTTCCTCTACAAATAGCGTAATGCTTCATTAGTGCTCACTGACTTCACTAGTTCTCTGAAACCTTCAATGTAGGCTTCTTCAAAGCCTCCTGTGGCAAGTTTGTGTTCTACAAGCGCTTGGCTTTCTTCTTTCGATAGCTTTTTGCGCACCTAAACTGCTTCCATGGTGCGATAAAACTTCTTGATTGCCAAGATGTAGGCATCTGCTTGAAATGTCTCATCTTCATAAGTACTGGTGTCACTCTGGGTATCAGTGTGTTGTTCTTGTTCATCCGTCTACACATTCTCTTGAGATTGCTGGCTTCCTTGAATAGCTTCATCATCTCCGTCTTCATCATCTGTTTCTGTCCTTTCTTCTTCTGAGCTGGATACTACTTGTCCTTGCTGTTGATCAGGCAAAGTAGTAGGGTAACTAGGTCGTTCATATTCTTGAGAGAAAAATTGGCCTTTGGAAAACTGATTCATTTGAAAAAGCATCTGGCATGTCAAAATCGAACGTGGTATTCATTGGTTCTGCTTCCAAATTGGGTATCGAAAAAGTGAATGCTTCCGCACCAATGGAGGCATTGATGTTGTAGTTGTGGGTTCCTGGACGGTGGTTGCCTAAGAGGTAACTGCACTGGTAGTGCCTTCTATGATGATAGGTCGTGACAGTCGTATGCAAATGGGTTGTATAGTCACAGGGGGTTCCGTAGGTGACTGTTCTGAGGATGGTTGAGGAGACGGGGACTATGGAACTTGCAGGCATGGGATAGATCCTTGCATGCGCTTGCCTACGCGTCCCTTGCTGGACTTTCTGGCCTTCTTGGTGGTCCCTTTGAAATCCTTCAATTCTTCACTTGTCATAGCGCGCTATATAGGCAAGTCGTATGCCAAACACATATAAACAATTCTCATGAGGGCGCAACATCCATGGATGATTTTTTTCCATTCCTATCTGTGTTGTGCTAAATACAACTGATTAATAATCTAACTTGCAAGATCAACTATTTGGGGCCCAATACAAGCTAAATACAGTCCAAACCAAATGTGTTTGTGGGGCTTTAGTAACATCACCATGCTTCATAGGCTGTGGAATTAGCCTTTCTCGCTCTGTCGAAGTGTGCATTCCATGTATCTTGATTGTAGCTCTAATCAAATCTTTAGAAAGATAAAACTTCTTAAACGCTGGGTCATTTACTAAGGATGGCAAAATGAATGTGCCTGGAAAATCCTTTTTCTCAGAAGCTCTCAATGTGGTTACCAAGTAGTAGTATCTGTAGAAATCTGGTTTAGGCAATGGATCATTGAAGTATTCAATGAAGCTTGCTCTCGCCCAAACATGCTTTAAGTCCTCTATATTCTGGAGTGCTTCAAACTCTCTGGAGAAGAACTGATACTTTCCCCACTTACTGCTATCAAAGGTCAAATTTGCATCTGCCAAAGGTCCTACTAAACCTTGAAACCAATGTGAATTATGATGAATTTTTTCGGTATATCCCCTAGGAGGGTCATTGATCGGCATAGGTCTTGAGAATCCTTGAAATTGTGGTGGTTGTTCAGTAGGATATGATTCATCCAGTAAGTCGGCAAAATTTACCACAGGTGTTCGGGGATTCTTGGACAAGGGGATTTGAGTGTTTGTAGGAGAAAAGGGAAAGAAGAAAAGAAAGATACACACTAGAAGCCTCTGTTGATTGATTATAATAAGACAAATACAATGTGAAGCACAATGCAATCCAATGCTTCTGTGCAAAATCCCACAGAGTGCTCAATTACAAAATACCAAATACCCAAGAGACTTGTTGGTGCCCGCCTCCTCTGCACCAAACCTCCACCTTCTCCAAGCCTACACTTGTGCACACCTTGCACCAAGCTTCCACTAAGGGGGAGGGATGGATACCTTCTGTCAGCACGCGCACACTTCAATGAGACCTTGGGATCCTTGGGAGACTATCTTAGCACTCCTCTGCACACTTCCTTGGTCATTCTTCATGCACACCTTGCACTTCACTTCTTTGTGTCGCACACTGTGTGTCTCTTACACTTCTCTCTCTTGCTTCACATAGACTACGCCCCCTCTGGCTTACACTTAGAATGGTCCAAGAATAGTCCTTGCCTTGATTTGAGTGTCGATCCATGTACGCTCCTAACTGCAAGAGTATCTTGGTGCTCACTTTGATGTCCCAAGATTGTCCTCAAAGGTGGCAGCCAACGACTCCCTGTTTTGTCTTGTAGTGACTTTAGTCTAAAACAAAATTTTAATTGGGGGGCCATACTTCCACTTTTGCGTACGCTGCCGCTTCACATACCTTCATATTTTCCTTTTAAGTCTTCACTTTTGCACATAAGAGAGGGTTCACCTGAACCTTCCAAAACACTTTAAAAACACTTTGAACCTTAGGGAAATTATAGAAATATCTCTGCAACCTGCAACCTACTTTCTCCAATTTACCCTTTGTGGACAATTAATTGTGCACTACCTGTGCACTTTGACACCTGCACTTTAGCACTTTGACTTTGCACTTGTTGATTTTGCCCTTGACCTTGTTGACTTTGACTAGTTTGACTTTGATCTTTTGACTTTGATTGTGGTTGACTTTGACCATTATGACTTTTATGGGCTCAATAGTTGCCCACCACCTAATGTGCTCTTTGTCTCGGAGAGCTACAGCCAAAACTCTGAGTATAGAGGATACCATGATTATGCAGCTACAAAACTTCAAAAAGACCTGAGCAGTCACCAAGTCCACTAGGAGTAGCAGAGAACAAACACCAGAGAATAACCAGTAGTGTATTGAGGGCGGAATGAAGAATGAAGGAAGGAAGGGTGAAAGAAGGGGTGAATTGGGAAGATAGAGAGAGAAGGTGTCAAAGGAACTGCGGGGCAGAAAGTGAAAGATATGAAGGGAGTTGTAGATGTACTAGAATGGGAAATGTATGTGGATGTTTGTAAAAGAGGTGCGGGGTAGGTGTTGGTGGGGGGGGGGGATGGGGGCAAGGGGGCGGGAGGGGCGGGGTGGGGAGAGGGTGGGAAATCAAGAAATTCACAACCATAGAGAGGCCAACCATTACACATGCATATGAACGAAACAACCAGCAAACAACATTAGAATGCACAAGGAACACATAAATAACACAAAATCGGAATCTCATATATGATAGCAGAAAAATACAAGGAAAACTCTGTCCAGTGGTAAGTACATGAAGTGCCAATGAATGGCAAAGAGCCTCCTAGCACAAAGTACATGATGAGCCAATGAATGGCAAGGGAACCAAAAGGGTAACTAAATGCATCCTACAAACTAACTGAGCCTCAACAACAAAAGAGGCAAGGGCAGACCAAATGATGCTAGTGAAAACCGAAGGGGGTATGAAGGCCTAGAGTCGATGGAAAGACACTAGTGATGAGGGTCTGGCTGATGCGTCACCGGAGAATGGGACCCGTCCCCAAGCGGAACATCGCGGTGAGGCGGAGGTAAGTCGGGTGAGGTGGGTAGAATGATGGCTGCCTCCTCAGTCCATGTAGCAATCCTACTCCTGTACCAGCGCAGGTGATCCCGCTCCCTACGGACCAGCCGACACGCAGGACTATCACATATGCCTAAGGACGCACGTTGTCGGATCTCCAAAAGAGCGCGAGTCACAGCATCAGCCTCATCTCGATACCGGTCTTTGTCCTGCTGCATGGCCCTCAATGCATCCCGCGATGTTTGCCACTGTGCCGCTGCAACAACACGAATGCGCTCTATTGTCAGGGCATACTGCTGATGTAATGCAGCGGTTGCTGAGACGGAATCAAGTGAGAGATGGGCTGCATCGGCTCCATCACTCGCGATGAGGCTCGCATCACGAAGAAGCCCCAGGAAGGGAGGATCATGGTCAAGGCTATCAAGGAAGGAAGGCTGCGAGGTAGTGGGGGTGGAGCTGGTGTAGGCTGTGAGTAGGTGGGAGAAGCAGGAGGTGAGTGATGAGGATGGGAGGTGGAGGCAGACTCAATGGATATGGCCGGGGATGGAAGAGGCTGAGTGGCACCGGTTGGGGGGTGACGGAATGGGCGAGGGAGGAATAGAGGCAGGAAAAGAATCCATCAACCGTGTACGGACTCTCCTGGCGGGTGTGGGAGTGGAGGCTGCCAAGGGACTAGATGCATCGGGAAGGGTGCTAGGAGGTGTGAGCACTACTACGGCCTGTGGTGGAGGGGTATGGGGAGAATGGGCGATAGAATGTGTAGGGTGGGAAGGGTTAAGACTATGGCTGGATGCTATGGGTTGTGTACCAGGCAAATGAAAGAGCCAAGCCAAAACCGGGGCAGAATATACGGAGAAGGAACGGGTACCGGGGTGGAGTGCATCATGGAATCTGCGAGAGCGAAGTAGAAATGATTGGAACATGAGGGTGCCATAGGGATAAGGGCGGCCATGTATAAAACACAATAGAGGGTCAGCTATATGGATGTCATGCAACGGAAGGTCTGAGGAGGGACTACGAAATAAGAAGAAGAAAATGAACGAATGAAGGACGGTGAGCTGGTATTGTGTGGGCATGGCATCAACGCCATATAATGATATGTAGAATGCGGTGGTCTCTTCCCGAGATAACCCCGAGTAGAGTGATGGTGGAGCATGAAACGAAGAGATGCTAGAACCTATGCTTGCAGCTACGACCGCTGGGGTCAGCGAACCGGAGGTAAAATGAGGGAAGTCAAGAAGTGTTGTGCGAATATCGGCACCCTCAGCCTCCGATAAGAGGAGGGAGGCTAGTCGCCAAAGACCAACCTGACGGAGGCATCCCTCGGGAAGTAGATCGATGAGCGGGATCGGAGGCAAGGCTAAGTGCAGGCGGATCGATAGGGATGAAGATGAGACCCTATGGTCAACGATGGATGACGACGGTGGACGTGGAATAGGAGAGGTGGAATGGCTATTGGAGCTGCATCCGGGATGGCCACTAGAACCAGCCGAGTGCGTTGGCGCGGTTGTGGGAGCTACAACGGGAAGGTGGAGACCAGGTGGGAGGGTCCCGGGGCTATACAGCGAGGAACCAGAGAGGGATAAGCAGGGAAGGGAAACCGTGAAAGGCTAACTACCCTGGAAATGGGGAGGGGTAGAAAGGGGAGTAGGGCATGGGAAGGGTGCATGAGGGACGGAGTGGACCGGGTTGGGGAGGAGAGAGGGTGGGGAGGCCATAGGGGCACGGTGTAGGGTGGCGACAGGGACGGTGGGGGTGGAGGCCATAGGGGCAGAATGGGACGAGGCCATAGGAAAAGTAAGGCCTACCTCTGAATGGATGGGGCCGAAGGCCAAGGCCGAAGGGGTAAGCTCCGAGTACACCTTGGTAGCCATGGATGAATCTTGCTAGGGTGTTGAAGACGCCATAGATGCAGAGCAAGAATGTGGGTCACAACTGAGTGCTACAAACACAGAGAGCAAGTATCTATGAAGTCAACACGAAATTGGACGGTGGTAAAACAGCTAGGAAATATCCTAAAAAAGAGAAGTGAACCCAAAAATCGGATTCAACACGGTTGAATACCCTAAAAATGGCTTTGAAAACGCCAAAAACGGACTTGTACGGATGAAAAACTGAAGTATAAACATTAAAAAAAAAAAAGGTAGAGAAAATAAAGAAAGGAAAAGAAACCAAAATTAAAAAATAAAATAAATATAAAAGAAGAGAGAAAAATTAAAAGAAAAATGACTAAAAAAGAAAAATTATATAAAACAATAAAATACAAGAGGGAGAATTAAAATAAAATAAAAAGAATAATACTAACAAAATATAATATATATAAAAATTAAAAATAACTAAATAAAGAAAAAATAAAAAAAGAAAATAAAAATAAAATAAATAAATACCTGGAAGAAAGTCCACGCCGGTTGTGAGAGGGGAGAGGCTGAGTGGGGGTTTAAATTAAAAAAAAGAGGGGGGGGGGGAGGGGAAGCGAGATTTTTTTTTTTTGAATTTCTGTTTTTTTTCTGTTGGGAAAAATCTCCTAAGGAGAGTTTTTTTTTTTGGGTAGAAAATGTCCCAAAAATAGAAAAAATTCTAGAAACATTCCAAAAATTACCCAAAAATATCCAAAAAAATTCCAAAAAAAACCCAAAAATTCTCTACATGGTCAAGGGTAATTTTCTCAATCAAAACCACAGAGAGCTTCCTGAATCCTTCTAATTTTAAAAGAGAATGACTATTGAAAGTGATGAAAACTGCTAGAAAAATTGCTAAAAATTGCTTAAAATTCCCAGAAAGTCCCAAAAATTTCCAAAAATTGTATTTTTTGCGGAGGTGATGAAATTCCTTCTAAATTTGCTGAAAACTCAAGGAACAAGCATGAAATGGATAAAGAAAACTACTAAAACTGAAACAACCTGAAATGAGAAGGCTATGTACAACCTAGACAGATTTTGCAGTTCTAGGTGATCCATACTTCTTCAAGTTTGTTGATGATAGGCCTTGAGCCTTGATATGTTGACCAGTGGCAAGGCCTCTCCTTTTAGGGTCTCTAACTCCACAGCACCCCAGTCTAGCATTGTTTTAACTCGATAAGGTCCTTCCCAGTGTGGAAGACATTTTCCTCTCACTTGTGTATGAAGATGGGGTGAGAAGATGCCTGGCTCTATGTTGTTGTTCCACAGATGTCGATCATGTGCCTCCTTCCTCTTCATCTGAGTTTCTATCAATTGTTTTGTTGCTAATAGACGAATCTCTTCTACTTTATGTAGGGCTCCCAGCCTCTGGGAGACACCACAATCTTTCTTTCCCTGCATGGATGCCACTTTAGGGGATCCATGTAAAAATTCAAAGGGCTCGATTGGCAATATGCCATAAACCAGTTGGAATGGAGAATATCCGGTGGACTCTTTGTAAGCTAACCTGTATGTCCATAGGGTACCTTGAAAAGCAATGCCCCAGGAAGTAGGCTGTAACATACATTCCTTCCTTAACATGGAAATTAATACCTTATTCGTTGATTCAGCCTGTCCATTAGCTCTTGGGTAGTAGGCACAAGAGGTCCTATGTAAAATTCTATACCTATTGAAAATTTCCTGCAGGACCTTATTCACAAAATGAGAACCCTGGTCTGTATAGATTTCAAGTGGACATCCAAACCTGCAAATGATGCTACTATAAATGAAATCAGCCACAGTTTGGGCGGTGCAATCAGGTGATGCAATAGCTTCAGCCCATTTTGTCGCATAGTCTGTGGCTATCAATAAATATTTCTCTCTTTTAGGAATCGACGGAGGGTAGATAGGCCCTACAAAATCTAACCCCCACTTCTCAAACGGTTGCCAAGACGTGGAGATAATCAAGGGGTTATGCCTCTGCTTGGTGGGCTTAGGGCCACACCTCTGGCAAACATCACATGCTTTTCCCGAGTCATCAGCATCTTTAAATAATGTAGGCCACCATAAACCAACATCAAGGATCCTCTGACTTATAATATGCCCTGGAAGGTGCCCACCACCTGTTCCTTCACGTGCAGATTGAAGGACTTCCCTCACTTCTTCTTCTTCCAAGCATTTCCTAAACCTGTCATCCTTTCCCCGTCTATATAATTTATCTTCAATGAAGGTATACGGTCTACTCTTGATTAGCAGTCTCTTCCTTTGCACACCACTAGCCTTTTCTGGATACACACCAATTTTAATTAAATTCTTGATATCATAATACCAACCTTGAGCTTGTACAGCGAACAGATTAGCATGTGGAAAATCATCATTGATTCCACTAGCTTGATCCATCATATTGATTCTGGATAGGTTATCTGCCATCACATTTTCTTTACCTGGTTTGTGGACTACAGCAAAATCAAACTCTTGGAACAACAATAACCACCTCCATATTCTACCCGTGGCTTGTGGTTTGTTGAGCAAGTATTTTAGTGGTTGGTGATCCGTTATAATAACAAATTTTACTCCCAGTAAGTAATGATGAAATTTTTGGACAGCAAAAACCATGGCTAAGGCTTCCCTTTCTATGGTGCTGTAATTCCTTTCAGCCTTAATCAAAATTCTACTAGCATATTGAATTGGTCTGTCCACCTTAAATTCTTCACTAGGTTGTGTCAAAACTGCCCCCACTGCATAGGCACTGGCATCTACATGTATATGAAAGATTTTTGACCACTCAGGTGTGATCAAAATGTTTGATATGCTTTTTCCTCCTCTTCTTCCCATTTAAAAGGTATTTCCTTACCTGTAAGTTGATGGGGGAAGTATCTCAACCCCTAAGCAACGATGAAGCGCGAATGACCTCCACAGGTATCCTTCTTTGACCTCTGCACACCAAAAATGCTCTTACTCAGAGCTTATGCAGAGAACTCCAGTGAGCTTTTGTAGACCTGTAGTAGACACCAAGGGCTTTCCAACAAAACAAATTTCACTTGAAATGGATGCTTACACAAAGAGAAACAATGTCTACAACATGAGCTAGTTGAATGCTCACAACTGCTAGTCAAGCAGAGACCTCACTTCACTCCAGCAAACTTTTCTCCGAGATTATACAGAGAATGAATCTCAAACTTATGTCAACTTTAGAGGACTCTAATAGCTACCCAATGACACCAAAATCATAGCAAATGGATACATAGAGAAGGAGAACCAGCCCTTACAACAGAGAGCAAAATATTTCCAACAGAGCCTACACAAAGAGAGAGATATCAATCACACAACTTCACTAAAATGAATGTTGCTCCCAGCTTACTCAGAGAATGCTCCACAGAATTGGTAAGCATAAAATAGACTCTTATAGCTATCCAATGAGACAAGAATTACATCAAATGGATACCATATGAGGGAGAACCAATGCTAACAACTCAGGGGTAGAGAGTTGCAACACTGCCTGCGCACACACATAGATATGCCTACTAAAAGAAAACAAACAAGCAAGCAAGGGGGTTGCTTAAGCAAGGGGCTTGCTTATCACAACTCCAGCACTTAGTGCTCACTTTACATGAGCTAAAACTCCAAGAAGATGGCCCAAAAGAAGTCGGGATACATGCTCCTTTTATAGTGAGAGGTGTGCCCCTAAAATCTAGGAACTACATTTCCAAATCAGCCTCCTAACTTGGAGGAATTAGTTGAGATGACTTGGGGAGTGGTTGAGTGACTTTTCTTGATGGAATCTCGTGGCTTTTGGCTTCCTTTGATTGTTCCACATGTCCATAAAAGATTCCCCACGAATTTTTAGCTTGAAGCTTGACTTTTAACACTCCCCCTCAAGCTTCAATTCTTCATCCTCATCCAAGCTCCTTCATGTTGATGCATTGCTTGAATTTTGAAATCTTCATCCCATCCAAAGCCTTTGTAAACATGTCCGCAACTTGGTCCTTAGTACCAATATGATGTACTGAAACTTCCTTGGATATCACCTTTTCCCTTATCAAGTGATAGTGCACTTCAATATGCTTGGTTCTAGCATGATAGACAGGGTTCGATGCTAGATGAATGCTACTCATGTTGTCACAAAAAATTGGATATGTGTCAACTCAGCCTCGGTGGAAGATAATGCCACCATGGGTTGCTTCTTTGAAATCCATGAGATGATCTTGCTACCTAGCATGACTAGGTAACCACTTGTACTCCTTCTATCTTCCTTCGAACCGGCCCAATCGGCATCGGAATAAGCTTTGACCTGCATATCATCATCAAATGAGTAGAACAATCCTTCATTTATAGTGGCTTTGAGATATCGCAACATTCTTCTTGCAGCTTGCAAGTGTGTAGTCCTTGGACTATGCATAAATTGTGATAACACTCCAACTCCATATGCTATGTCAGGCCTGGTTATTGTGGCATAATTGAAAGAGCCTACAATAGATCGATACAAAGTTACATCCTCTAATGGCTCTCCATCAATGGAGCTTAGCTTTACATTAACTTCCATGGGATTTGAAATAGGCTTGCAATGTAGCATCCCAAACCTCTCAAGTAGGTATAGAATATACTTCCTTTGTATGAGCATAATACCTTCTTCTTTGTATACAACTTCAATGCCAAGAAAATACCTAAGATCTCCAAGATCAGAGATCCTAAACTCCTTTCCAAGCTTTGCCTTGATCTCCTCAATGCCCTTTGTATCATTACCTGTAATGATAAGATCATCTACATACACACACATGTAGACCACAAGTTCTCCTCTTTGTTTGATGAAGAGAGATGGATCCGCCTTGCATTGATTGTAACCACATTTGATCAAATAGTCCACCAATCTTTGGTTCCAAGCCCTTGGAGCTTGCTTTAGGCCATAAAGTGCCTTCTTCAACCTACAAACATGATGTGGAAACTCTTTATGAACAAAACCTAGTGGTTGCTCCATGTATACCTCTTCTTCCAAGTCTCCATTGAGAAAGGCATTCTTGATATCCAATTGGAAGAGCTTCCATCCTTTGCTAGCAGCCATTGCAATGAGTGTCCTAATGGTGCTCATCTTTGCCACGGGGCTGAATGTCTCTTCAAAGTCCACTCCATAGGTTTGTGCAAAACCCTTAGCCACCAATCTTGCTTTGAACCTAGAAATAGATCCATCTGAATTCCTCTTTACTTTATACACCCACTTATTACCTATTACCTTCATGTTCTCCTTCTTGGGCACTAGAGTCCATGTTTGATTTTCCTCAAGTGCGTCGATCTCTTCTTGCATTGCCTCTTTCCATTCGGTGCACCTGCTTGCATCTTCATAGCAATCGGGCTCATGATCTTCTACTACTTTGTTCATATATGCATAATGTGTTGCCATGTATGAATCATAAGTAAACCTTTGAGTTGGATACTTAACTCTAGAAGACTTCCTTTCTTCACCTTTTGGAGGAATAAACCTCCTTTGCCTTGGGAACTTGATCTCTTTCTTTGACGTGGCTTCTTTCTCCATCATGTGTCCTTCATCATCTTCAACTTCATTACCTTCTTCATCCAACTCCACCAATGTTGCTTTGCCTTTGTTGATTGATTGTGCTTCATAGCTTGATGAAGATCTCCCCCTCCATGGTGAGTTCATGCTTGAACTATCTTCATTGATGGAACACCTTGGGCCGCTTAGCTCTAGGTCGATTTGTTCTTCATCATGTCCATGCTTTTCTTCTTCATAGTCCTGCATACAATCATACTTCTTATACCAAGGGAGTAGCTCATCAAATGCTACATCCCTTGATATCCTCAAGTCCGTTGTATTTGGGTTGAAGCACCTGTAACCTTTATGATCATTTGAATATCCTAGAAACACACACTTTTCTGCCTTTGGTTGTAGCTTGTGCCTCAATTCACTTGGCACATGTACATAACAAGTACATCCAAATATCTTCAAGTGGGAAAGATCAGGTTTCTTACCATAATAGGCTTGATATGGTGTCAAGCCATGGATCCCTGAGGTAGGAGCCCTATTCATTAGATACACGGCGGTATTTGCTGCATCACTCCAAAACATGTTAGGTACATTCATCTCATTAAGCATTGCTCTAGCGATCTCGGCAATGTATCTATTCTTTCTCTCTGCTACTCCATTTTGTTGGGGTGTGTACCTGCATGTTACTTGCCTCTTGATGCCTTGATCCATTAAAAAATCAGAAAACTCATTTGAGAAATATTCTCCCCCTCCATCGGACCTTAGCTTCTTGATATATGTACCTGTTTCCTTCTCTACCATTGCCTTGAATGCTTTGAAACATGTAAACACATCTGATTTGTTTTTGATGAAATAAACCCAAACCATCCTTGTGCAATCATCTATAAAAGTGACAAAGTACTTGTTACCTCCAATGGATTGCTCTTTCATTGGCCCCCACACATCTGTATGTATCAACTCCAATGGATGTTGGCTTATGTAGCCACTCTTCTTGAATGGAAGTCTCGCTTGCTTCCCTAGTTGACAAGATTCACATAAATGCTTCATACCTTGTCCTTGGAAGTTGGGAAGACCTTCAACCAGCCTCTTGAATTGCATTTCCTTCATTCTTTGTATGTTGATGTGACCTATCCTCTTGTGCCACAAGTCCAACTCCGAAATCCTCTTGTTTCCATATGTGAAGTAGACATGTTGAGTAGAATGAGAATTTACCTCCAAAGTGAAGAGTCTCCCTTGCTTCTTTCCTCTTGCTATGACCTTGTAACCTTGCTTAGGGTTCTCCACAAAGCATCCACCTTTGTTGAACCTTACTTGATAGCCTCTTTCAACCATTTGCCCAACGGACACCAAGTTCTTTGTGATGGTAGGTACATGCAAGACATCCTTGAGACATCTTCCTTCCTCCTTGTCATCCAAAGCTACATCTCCAACATGGGAGATCTCATGGGCTGTATCATCACCTGTTTCTACATGTCCTTTACCTTTGGGAACATGTAGATTAGTAAACCAAGAAGCATTGCAACTCATATGGTTGCTACATCCACTATCAATATACCAAGTGTTATCTACTTTGCTTGAATTCCCATTCATGTGCATCATCAAGAGATTGTCATTTTCTGAACTTGTAGAAGCATAATTACCTTGGCCTTTGTATGAAGAACCTTGATTATAGTTCCTTTGGTTTCCTCCTTGGTAGCAATCTCTAGCATAGTGGCCAAACTTGCCACATATGTAACATCCTTCGCCATCTTGATTCCTGTTTTGTTGATGTCGTCCTCCTCTTCCTCTTGATCTTCCTCTCCCTCTTTGTGATGAGGTGCCTTGGTCATGTCCTTGATTTCTTGAGTGGCCTTGCCTTCCTCCAAACCTTCCTTTGCCCCTTCCTTGTCCTTGTCTTCCTTTGCCCCTTTGATTACCTGCATAGAAAACTTGTGCATCTTTGCTTTTAGTTGAACTTCCACCTATGTTCATTTCTTCGGTGACCATGAGAGCAACCAATTGCTCAAAATCGGGAAGATTATCCCTTACATAAACTGAAGTGGTAAAGGGTTTCCACTTCTCATCATCTCTCAAACCATTGAGAGTATAAGCCACAAGATCGTCATCGTCTACGTGGCTTCCAATGGATCCCAATGCATCTGATAACTCCTTGACCTTAAGTATGTAGTCATTTATGCTACTCCCTGAGCTCTTCCTAAGGTTGTTGAGCTCATTCTTGAGTTGGATCTTCCTTGCTTTGGTGCTTGTTGAATAAAGCCTTTCAAGTGTCTCCCATACCTTCATGCTTGAATCCAGGTCTTGGATATGGCCGATCATGCTATTGCTAATGTGTTGGGAAAGAATAAAGATAACCCTCTTGTCTCTTTCATTCCATTCCCTAAAGGCCCTTCTCTGGTCATTGGTTGGATTCTCATCCAACCTAGGGCTTGGTTCACTTCCACTAATCAACCCCCAAAGGCCCTTGCCCATAAGATAGTTGGAGACCCTAAATCTCCATGGTTGATAGTTACCTTTGTCTAGCTTTTCAATTTGAGTGTTGAAGTCTCCCATATCTAGTCTTTGATACTTGACCTAGCCCTTGGCTAATGCTCCAATGTGTGTAAAATGAAAATGAGGCTCTGAGGTTACCTCAATCCAAAGCTTTCCTTAGATGGACACCTTGTGCTCTTGCAAATTTGAGTAGAATAGCTCCCCCTTGATGTGAGCTACCTCCAAGAAGCTTTTGTTGATGCAGCTCTTCAACCACCAACTCCAAGAGGTCTTCTTGCTTGTATGTGATACCTCCAAGATGCCCAAATGCTCTGATACCACTGATGGGGGAAGTATCTCAACCCCTAAGCAACGATGAAGCGCGAATGACCTCCACAGGTATCCTTCTTTGACCTCTGCACACCAAAAATGCTCTTACTCAGAGCTTATGCAAAGAACTCCAGTGAGCTTTTGTAGACCTGTAGTAGACACCAAGGGCTTTCCAACAAAACAAATTTCACTTGAAATGGATGCTTACACAAAGAGAAACAATGTCTACAACATGAGCTAGTTGAATGCTCACAACTGCTAGTCAAGCAGAGACCTCACTTCACTCCAGCAAACTTTTCTCAGAGATTATACAGAGAATGAATCTCAAACTTATGTCAACTTTAGAGGACTCTAATAGCTACCCAATGACACCAAAATCATAGCAAATGGATACATAGAGAAGGAGAACCAGCCCTTACAACAGAGAGCAAAATATTTCCAACAGAGCCTACACAAAGAGAGAGATATCAATCACACAACTTCACTAAAATGAATGTTGCTCCCAGCTTACTCAGAGAATGCTCCAGAGAATTGGTACGCATAAAATAGACTCTTATAGCTATCCAATGAGACAAGAATTACATCAAATGGATACCATATGAGGGAGAACCAATGCTAACAACTCAGGGGTAGAGAGTTGCAACACTGCCTGCGCACACACATAGATATGCCTACTAAAAGAAAACAAACAAGCAAGCAAGGGGGTTGCTTAAGCAAGGGGCTTGCTTATCACAACTCCAGCACTTAGTGCTCACTTTACATGAGCTAAAACTCCAAGAAGATGGCCCAAAAGAAGTCGGGATACATGCTCCTTTTATAGTGAGAGGTGTGCCCCTAAAATCTAGGAACTACCTTTCCAAATCAGCCTCCTAACTTGGAGGAATTAGTTGAGATGACTTGGGGAGTGGTTGAGTGACTTTTCTTGATGGAATCTCGTGGCTTTTGGCTTCCTTTGATTGCTCCACATGTCCATAAAAGATTCCCCACGAATTTTTAGCTTGAAGCTTGACTTTTAACATAAGTCTAGCCAGTGGTCTGGCTATCTTTGCATACATTTTTATAAACCTTCTCTGGTATCCAGTATGCCCCAAGAAACTCTGAATCTCTGTAGGAGATTTAGTTTTAGGCAACTTTAATATAGAAATGATTTTGTCAAGATCTAGGGCCATACCTTTAGCCGACACCACATGTCCTAAGAGAGTTCCTTTTGTCACAAGGAAATGACATTTGTTTGGATTAAGCTTTAGCTTAGTCTCCCTACATCTCTTGAAAACATTCTACAGCTGTCGCAAGTGATGGTTCAAACAATCTAAAGGAGTCTCCTTGTGAGAACCTGAAAACAAAGAGAAGTCATCCATGAAGATTCTAAGTGATTCCAGCAATAAGGGGCCAAAAATGAGATTGATCGTTCTGTTAAAGGTGGCTGGAGCATTTCTGAGCCCAAATGGCATTTTTACATACACATATGTTCCCCAAGGTGTGATAAAAGCAGTATTTTCACGATCCTCTGGGTGTATTGATATTTGATTGTAGCCACTGAAGCCATCCATAAAGCTATATAATGCATGTCCAGCCACTTCTTCAATGACCTACTCTGCAAATGGCATTGGGAATCCATCTGGGATTGTCACCTTGTTGAGTGCTCTAAAGTCAACACAAATTCTAATTTTATTGGTATTCTTCTTTGGCACTATAACCATAGGTGAGAGCCACTCTGAGTGTTCCACAGGAATAATGATTCTTTCATCCTCCATCTTTTGTATTTCTACATAAACAGCTTCAGCATATTTTGGGTTAAGTCTACAACTCTTCCCTCGTATTGGTTTGGCTCCCTCAACCAGAGGGATTCTATGCTCTCCATAATTGGCAGGCACTCCTTCTAAGTCTTTATAAGGCCAAGCAAAAACATCTGTGTAATGGGTCAAGAATGATCTTACCTTTTCAAGGAGCCCTGGGTGGTTCCACAACCAAGTGGCCACCAAAACTGGCCGATTATTGTCTTGAGTGTCTAATTGTATTTCTTTGATAGGATTTCTCTCTACCATATTATCTTCGTGCTCATCTCCTTCCTTGTCTTCTTCCACTAGCTTTTCGTGCATTGCTTCATAAGCAGGGGTATTTTGGATTTCAATGTGTTCCTCCTTGTCCTGCATCCATCCTGCAGGTATTTCTTGAATTGGGAAAGAAAACTCTTCACTAGAATCTTTTACCTTGCCTTAGCTTTAGTAACTTCCTTATCTGTGGTTGTCATATCCTCCTCCAAGTTGTACTTGAGGGGTGTCTTCGTGCCCCTTCTGTGGTCTGTGATGGGCTCCCCCAATCCATCAACCTGGACTTTTTCCTCATCTTCATCATAGCCTTCAGTCGTGTAAGAATTATTAAGAAAAATTCCAAAACAAGTGGAAGATTTGCCTGCTTGGAGCCAATTTAGAATATCTTCTTCTTCCTCGAAATCTATTTGGGGTTGATGCTCTGATTCTGGTTCCATGCAAATGCCAACTGTTTGCATCATGCTGGTGTTTCCTTGATTATCTGGGCCCTCTTCTAAATGAATCTGTGTCAGCTCTTGCCCTTTCTTTTGTACCCACATAGTGTCCTTGCCCCAATCATGAATGACACTTGCATGTCTCAGCCATGGTCTTCCAATTAAGAGGGGAAATCCTCCTTCAACCTAGGGCAATGTTAAAACCACAAAATCTAGAATGAATAGATTACCTTGTACTTCAAGTGGAACTTTTGGGATCACTCCCAAGGGCCTTACTTTGCTCTAATCTGCCAAAGTAACAGTGAAATTTGCAGGCCTTGAAGGGTGGAGTCCAATCTTTTCCATTGTATGTTCAGGCATCAAGTTAATGCCAGAATCACCATCCACAATAACTCCTTGAAATTCATGACCTATGATAGATACTGCCAGTCCAGGACTTTTATAATCTGTAAGTGGTGCTTCCCCTACATTTTTTCCTTTATGTAAAACACCAGTCTTTGCTACCAAACTTGTAGTGGAAGCCTCATCAATTATCCACAATAGTTCTGACCTGAATTTCCCATCCATCTTTATTAAATAAAAAATACTAACCTCCTTTTTCATGGACTTGAGAAGTTTTGAAGCCTCTGATTCCTTAAGAGCATGGGCTCCAATTGACTTACCAAACTCCTCTTGAGCCCTGTTGAATGCATGCCCAATGGCATCACTGGTACATATGGGATCTCCTTTTTGCTCTGTATCTACCCATGCAGTGGCCTTGTCTTCAGAAGTCTCTTTGTCTTTGTTCAATCCATCAATTCCTCGTTGTTGAGGCATATCTACTTGAGACTTTCCTTTATTTCTTGTCTGCACTGTAAAAGATTCTATTTCTTCTAATTGCACCACCCTAGTAGATGGTGATGGCTCATTGACCTGATCTAACATTTCTTCTTTGTGTACAGAAATCATTTGAATATGGGGCCTGGATGAAGAGGCTTGATTCTTAGGACAACAATTTGTATAGTGGTCTCTGGCCTCTGGGCAGTTTCTACAAAGAGGGGCATTTTTTGGTAGAGTGCACCTATTTTGATAGTGCCCACATTCTCCACATCTGAAACAAATTATTGGCCTTCTAGGCCCATTTGCAAAGTTATTCCTTTGTCTAGGGTTGTAAGTGTTACCTTGATTGGGTGCAGCCGCCATTACATTTGTTGGTGGTAGGGGTGCTCCTTGTGTCCAATATGTTGTTGCAGGTATTCCCCTTAATTGGCATTCCTGGGCCTCATGATCAGCTTTCCTGCATAATTGGCAAGTCACACTTAACAGAGGACATTCACTTACTATATGCCCTTGCTTACTGCACATGGAACACCAAAGTCCACTCTTGATGCCACCCCCTTTGAGTTCCTGCAGCTCCTATCGCAGTTGGGCCAATTCCTCTGCTTGGGCCTCCTCCTCCTTTTGGAGCTTTAATGTTTCTATCTCCCTTCGCAACTGAGTAACAACATTCTCCTCCTTTTGTGGGGCTTATTCATTTTTAAGCCCTCCAACTCCTTCCTTAGTTGGATTATTGGATCCTCCATTTCTGTGGAATATTGTAGTTGAGAAGAAGTTGCTCCATACTGTCTTCTTATCTGCTCCAGTGGAGTAGCTGTGTTGATGAACTCCTCTATGGAGGCTGTAGGTAACACTAATTCCTTAATTTTGCACTAGGTGGCTGTAGCTCAGTGATGAGTAGCACCTCCTTTAATGTCAATCCGGGAAGACGTGAGGATGGTATGAAGACCTCGAGCAAGTGGAGGCACAAGTGAGTGAGTGAGAAGCACACTAACATGCACACACATACACACACACGCGCACACACGGCAAGACAAAGAGTGAGAAGCAATGGAGTTCTTAGATTACTTTCAAAAAGCTCTTACAAGTTCATTTCAATTACAATCCAACCTCAAAAATGAGCTCTCTAGCTCCTTTTATAGTTTTTGACTAGCTTTGGCCCTATTCAGACCTAGTGTCCGGCCTAGTTAAAAATTAGGTTCCAGGGCTTATTAGAGGGCTCAAACGAGATCTAAAAAATATGAAAATTGGCAGGTAGATACTTCTAAAGCTCCTCAAGCTGAAGGACTCCTTGGCTTGCACAAAATGGAGCTACAAAAATACTAAATGATATTTACAATGGTTTTTAGTGATGAAAATCACTATTTGTGTAGGGATTTCCTCTACTGATTTGTCATACACCTCTTTGAGCTCCCTACTTGCTCTTTCTTCTTGTGTGCTCAACTCCTTGATGTCTTGAAAAATTAGATGGCCTACTTGCCAGATCTTCTTTGACTGCCATGTCTGCTTGTGCTGTCCCTTCGCTCTGACTCTCTTCGTCTTGTGGCTCCTTCGGTTCCCTGACTGCTGCCAACACCCCCCCCACTCTCGCGTCTGTCGCCCCTGACAGACCCTTGTCTAGAGGATTTTTGAACATAATATTGGACGACATCGGAGGCTAGGTGGTGTTCTTCAAGTCGTAAGCCGCGTGCTAGATCTGTGAGCAAATCATCCCAATTCACAGGTCCGGGAACATCTGGATGAGGCACCCTCAATTGTTCTGAGTGAATAGTTCTCTCCACAGCAAATAATTGGAGGAGATGTGATGGTCTGGGTATAAAGATTTCGGAGTGATATTCCCAGAATCCTGTGATGAACATCTCCTCAAATGTCTGTTTAAAGCAGGCTGGGAGGTACTTGATTCTGGCGTGCCAAGCATATATTACTTCAATTGATGGGGTGGTACTCATATCGTACACCAGATCTTGGTTTCCTGTCACGAAGCCTGCTCCTGAGAAGTGGGGGTCCTTAATGTTCTTAAACATCCTGAAAGTGATCAGCATTAATTCAAATATTTTCATACACATCTGGGCCATCACATCGGGATTATTGCGTAGCCGAATGCTCCAGTGACGGATTGTAGAAATCATGTAGTTCACCGTGGGGGGTCCTCGTGGAGGTGCTAGATAAACGTAATTTAACCATTTTGTGCAGGCTTTGATGTCTCTGACGGCAATAGTGAATTCAGGCCAGGTGCGTCTTCGAAGAACTGGAACGTAACAAGGATTATATTTAATAAACAACGGCATATTATTCCAGGTTCGGACCATTTCAGGATATGTTTCCAAAAGCCTGATCCTCCAGGTGGGTTGATGGATGGACCCACGCTTAGCACTTTTCGATATATCATCCGGACCAAATTGTGTAGCAAATGTGGGAGGCTTGCCGTATCGTCGTTGAATCTCGGCGTTGTAATCGGCCAAAAGTATGCAGTAAGGCACATATTGGTCATTATTGGTGCCGATCCATCTATGATGAGACATGCTTATGAAATATTCTGACTTTATGACAGTTTCTTCTAGGTTCGCTAGTGATTGGATCTGAATGGCCACCCGTTCTTCGTGTGTGTTCGCTGTCTTTTCCAGTGTCTGAAGCCACTCGGGTGCTTCCACTTCGAAGGTGTCTAGTCCCTCTGAGGTTCGTTGCCCGCCTGGCATTGGCATAGGAACATACGGTTCTTCGTACGAATCATCTACCTCAATAGGGACCAACTCTTCTGGCTCTGGTTCTACTACTGGAGAGGGCTGCCTCTCGTATGTCAGTACCCTCTTTTGTAATTCTGCCACCTGCTCAGTTAAGGCCTTTACCTCGTCTGAGGTAGAGGTTGATGGGACACTCTTCGGTTGTTCTTCCTGTTCCTTAAGTCTGCTCCGTAGTGTGTCACGTTCTCTTTCCAAGTCATCATGGGCTTCTAGGAGATCTGCATAGCTTTCCAAAATGGTTTTCATCGTCTCCGAGGGAACTGCTTTGAACTGCTCTGGATCTATCTCGTGGGGAGAGCCTTCCATTGCCGCTTCCAGATTCTCTTCATTTTGTTTCTGCAGTCTCTTGTTCTCTTCAAGTGCCGTGGCCATATGTTTCCTGAGTAACGCCAAGTTACGTCTGACTCGTAGGTTATCGGCCTGGTATACTTCGAGCAAAGCTTCTAGTTGTTTGACGCCTGATTCTGTCGATGGTTGGGGTGCCTCCAATAGTGTTTGGTGAGCCTGCTCAAGCATTGTATAATGTTGATTCACATCTGCATTTTCCTCTTCCAGCATTTTAAATTGCCTTTGTAAGTTCTGGTGATTTGTTGTCAGTTGTTGATACCGGCCGTCCAGAGCTCTGTACTCATTTTGAAGCTGATATACACATTGATTTAATGCTAGAAATATACTATTTACATTAAATGATGCAGGGAGGGGTGAAGATGCAGGGGGAATGGGGGCGGGAAAGGGAGTTGTGAATGATGTGGATGCAAGTGGAGATGTGGGTGGAGGGGGTATGGGAGATGGAGGTGGCATGGGGGGAGGGAGCGGTGCAGTGGCAGGAGATGTTTCCATAGTGTCAAATGTTTGAGTGACCGTGTAGATGGGGATCGTGGGTGGGGTGGATGTGACGTTAGTGAAGAGAGTGGTGAAAGTGGGCATGGTGACTCCCCCGAATTGGATTCCCGGAGAGAGTGGAATTCCCATGACGATTGTGGTGGTAGTGGACGTGGTGGTGATAGTGTCATGTGGTGGAGTGAGTTGTGTAGTGAGAGGTGGGGATGGTGGTGACAGTGGTGCTTCTTGATGTTCGTCTGCTTGCGTTGTATCTCCTGGTGCTGATACGTTGATATGAATTTGTTTCCCGGACCTCATGGGACGGGCGGGAACTCTTTTCTCAAATCGGTGAATGTAGGCCATTGCCTCATGAATGGCCTCATCCAATCCTACTGCATCGGCGTGTAGGTTTATGGAGTCGATGAACATGTCATCCACGCCTTCCTCTGCCAGCAATTGGTTCATGAGTTTCTTGCCTGCTTCCAGTGACATTTTATGTTGTTCTTGAACTACCTGCATGGTTCGATATAGTCTTTTTATTTGAGCCGAATACGCAGGGGCACTTGCTAACTCTGAAAGTTTGTCATACTCTTGTTCCTCGTAGGCTTCTTCCTCTTGTTCGGTCTCTTGTTCCTCGACGCCGACTTCTACAACTTGCGGTTGGGTGGGGGCTGACGTTGTTGTATGGGTTTGTGGTTCCTAAGCTCGCTCTGTTTCCGTTTCGAGATTAGAGTCATAGATTAGTCTAGCCACTTCTTCATCAGTGAGATCATTGAGAGTAAAGCCCTGTGGAAATTCCAAATCTGATGGGACGGGTGGAAACACCAGATTGGGTCCCTCTATACTTGGTCTTGGTAGTCGAATGGTGAATGGTCTAATGCGTCGTGTCTGGGGAGGGGTAATTTCTGGTGTAGTGGTGGCTCCCCTTGGTTGAGCGCAGGGTAATTGGACTCCCCCTCTCATCTTCTTTGATGGAGGACCTGCAGCTGATAGCCTTCTCTGGAATTCCTGGGCCCGGGACCATACGAGTGCCCGCTGAATAGGCACGTCATAGGCTAGACATCGATAGATTATCTTGGTCAGAGCACAACATCCGTGAAGTACATTTTTTTGCTTCTTGTTCCACCGTTGATGGGCTAGGTGAATCTGATCTATGATCCAATGTGGTACGTTGATAGGGAGGCTTTCTGTCTCTACCAAATACAAGCTAAACCATATCTTCTTTGGGGGCATGGTGAATCTTTCCTGGGCGAGGAAAGCAAAATGCTGCATGACGGTCCGTAGGTGAAGAGCGATGGTCGGTGTCATCGCTACCATATCCTTCAGCTTATTGAGATCTTTATGTTTCATTCTGCTTGGAACCATTGTTTCCTTTTCAGTAGGAATGTGCATACCATACATGCCCAATGCTTCTCGTACTAGGTTGAGGGTCAGTTTGAATCTTTTAAGTTCGTGCCCCGGCAACAGTGAGGGTAACACAAAGGTGCTGTCGCCTCCCTTGGCCCTGCTCGGAGTGATGGTACTGATAAGATAAGAACAACGTAAGAAATCCGGCTTTGGTAAGTGGGCCCTGAAATAACTGTCCAAGCCAGCTTTGGTCCATACTGAACGCATGACTTCGGCATTTTGATAGCTCTCAAACTCGCGCGTGAAAAAATGGTAGCGTCCCCATTTACCATTAAACTCCAATTCAGCTTCCCAAAAATAGGTTCCATCACCCAACGGTCCTGCCACATCACTGAACCAATGAGCGTGTTTGCCCACTTGAGAGGTGTGCCCCTGGGGAGGATCCTGAACTGGGAGTACATGCACAGCTTGAAGTTCTTGCGGTCTTTCGGTAAGATGTGGTTCGAGGAGGAGTGTTTCTATATCCACAATCTGTGCGCTGGATCCGGCGTGAGAACTGGCACCTCCGGCTTCTGCCATGGCCCTGCTTGCTTGTTGGTTCTATGAGAATATAGAACCAGGTGTTAACATTGTAATGGACAGAATAAACCCGTTGTTGTCCCTGTTACAACATTAACATGAGGTAGATGATGAGTCAGTGGTTAGTCAGTGCACGATGACAGTGTGTGTAGTTAATGCCTGGATAGTCCTAGGAGCTAGATGGAAAGATGCACTGTCTGACTAATGCAGTTAGTAAGTGGAGATGAATTCACAGATTGGGGTCGGGGGGTTTATTACAAGTCTTCGGTTGCCAAACACCATGGATGGCTTTTGGTCTTGGTTTTGTGGAGACTCGGGAGGGTTGCATGAGTAATTCTGCTGGGAGTTGTTGTGTCATTGGGACCCATCTACAAGTGAGTCTGTGCGTGCTTCTAGGTGGCAGTGTGTTCGAGTGTATCAGACAAGAGTGGGTAGCGACTGCTTGACCGAGTGAACCCTGTCGTGTATGATGTGAATTGTGTGGGGTTAGTTGAGCCCGCAAGCAAGCCTTAGGCACCCAAATTTGTCTTGATTGCAGGTCAGCCTTCATCGACTTCTTGGGTACCCAAATGGATTTCACTTTCTCAACAGAGGTTTTAGGAGTCCTCTTATTAGCATCAAGTCGTTGATTACTAATAGGAAGTTGAGACCGTTGTTGCCGCTTAGTTACAGCCGGCAGCTCGTCTTTCCGCACCCACATTTGTTGTTGGTGCATGACAATCATCAATTGAAGGATTATGAAGGAATGCAGTCAAGGAGTCAAGAGGAGAATAAATTCAGAAGGTTGAAGGAAGGATATTTTTCAGGATTCCAAAGATGTGTACACATATGTACATTAGCTGACTTATACTTTTGTCTTGTCATACACTTGTACATATTCATCTATAAATATGTTGGAAAATGTCGGGCAAATAGAGCAGAAGAAGATTAGAGAATAGGGAGAGAGAAATTAGTGTCATTAGACACATTGAAAGTGAGTGAATCATCCATCCTCACTTGTATGTAAATTTTCTGAAGAAATCGAGAAACTTGCGCCCGATGTTTAGCAGTCTGCTCCTTCTGTGTTTAATCTTTTGAGAAATCCTTCTGCACGTGTCTAAGTCCATAGCTAATCTATCTATGGCTAGAATTTGAGAGGTTAATTGAAATCAGGCTGAGAGAATTTTGATTAGGAACATTCATATGTAAGAATGTTCTAAGAGTCGTAAAATCTGGCGCACATTTCATCTTCAATGAAATGATCATTGCTCAGTCCACAGTGTAAAGTTTTACACAAGTGAGGGCTTAAAATCTAAGTTGGAAGGTAAGCCATCTATGGCTAAAAGATCTTGATCAAATGGGATTTACTTTGGGAGAACCAGTGCTAAGAAGTTGCAGGTGTCAAAGTCGCCATTGCAGAGAAGCTCTTTCAGGCATAGGTAAAGTGTTTCACACATTTCTCAGTGTGTACTCAATCTTTTTGAGAGATTTAACTTGGCAAAGTTGCGCAACCTTAAGGCGAAGTGTTGTGCAAAGTTTTATCAAAAACTTTACAGGATTGATTAGTCAATGAGTGATTAATCTGCAGCAGACTTTTCTGAAGAAGCTGAATTTTTTCAGAATAATCAATTTTCTGATAAATTGGTGAAAGTTCTCTAAGTTTGGTGGATTCTAAGGTTAATCTTGATATAGAGGTGATCTAAATTCAAGGTTAACTTGTTCTTTTGGAGATTAACACTCTCCATCAGTGGTATCAGAGCAGGTTGTGTCAAAATTGAAGTGAAGGAGACTCCAACTACTGCAGAAATACAAATCTTTACATCTCGAAGGTGCAAAAGGTTAAAGTGTGAAGAAAGATTGAAGGAAGACATACAAAGAGTATCAAAAGGATCAGAAGGAGCAACATTCGAAGTAAAGGTACATTCATTATCTGTAAAGGTTAAAGTTTTGAGACTACAGGTGAAGCAAGGATGGGAGATAGTCTCCAAATTGAAAAGTTGGATAGAGAGAACTATCCAGCTTGGTCTATGAGGATGGAAGCTCATCTTATGAGCAAAGATTTGATAGCCTACATTACAGGTGAAGAAGAGAAGCCTAAATTCAGAGATCCTAGTGTTCCAACTAGGGAGGAGCTTGCAGATTTGAAGAATTGGATGAAGAAGGATGCTCAAGCAAGAAGTATCATCTACATGGCAGTCAATGACTATTTGCTTCCTCACATTAGAGGACTTGAAAGTGCATGTGACATTTGGAATGCTTTGGAAGAGCATTTCCAAAATACAACCAAATCAAGGAAAGCTTCACTATGGGCAGAGTTTACTACTTTTAAGAAGAAGGCCTCACAATCAATCTCTGATTATGTGACAAAGATGAAGGACATTGCAGACTCTCTAGGTGCAGTGGATGAAGACATTGAAGAAGACAAATTGGTAAGACAAATACTCACAGGGCTAAGAGGAGATGAGAAATGGAAGCCTTTCATTTTATCTACAGAACTTTCATTAGATCACTTTACACCTGACTTGAATCAATTGTTAGGTCATATGCTAACTTTTGAGAATGATATCAAAGGAGATGTTGATAAGAGTGCAAGTCATGCAATGTACTCTAAAGACAAGAAGAAAGCTAACAAAGGAAAGCAACAATCAGGTGAAGAAGAAGGTACTTCAAACCAAGCAAACTTCATAAGAGGAAAAGGAAGTGGCAGAAGTGGAGGAAGAGGCAGAAACAACAAAGAGAATGCAAGAGCTTGTTGGATATGTGGTAAGACCAATCATCTATCTCATGATTGTTGGCATAATAATCAAAACAATGGTAATTATCAGAACTTTAATCAAAGAGCAAGAGGTGGTAGATTTCAGAGAGGAAACTTCAGAAGTAGAGGTGGTAGGAATTCTTTTGGAAGAGGTGGTGGAAGAAACTTCCAAAGTCAATCCTATAATAACACCTACTACAACTATCCATCAGATCAAAAGGAGGACTCGACTCTCATTATGAATACATGTGAAACCTCACATGAAGACATGAGAGTGTTCTATATTGATTCAGGATGTAGTAATCATTTGAGTGGAAATATTGCTTTGATGACTGACCTAGATCATAATGCAATTAATCATACAGTTCAGACAGGTGATAATACAAAGCATAAGGTAAAGTCAATTGGTTCAGTCAAAGCTAAGGATGGGAGCACTCTTCTGAGTAAGGTTCTTTATGTTCCCACAATCCCAAAGAATTTGATCAGTGTAGGTCAAATTGTGGAAAAAGGATATGAGGTAAGGTTTACCAATGATGGAGTTTATGTGGAAGACCCTAGTCAAGGGTATAAACAAATTATTGCAGGAAAGAAAGAAGGAAGGCTTTTCACATTGAAGGTACAAGGAAATGTTGGACATGCTATGTTCACATATGGAGAGCAAAAGGTGTCAGAATTGGATCTTTGGCACAAAAGACTTGGACACTTTAATGAAAGAGGTATTAAAGAAATGATTAACAATGATTCAGTGCTTGGATTGCCTAACATTGCAGGTCAACACATGACATACAGATGTGAGGCATGTCAATTAGGTAAGGCTCATAAGCAATCCTATTCCAAGCATGGATTTATGTATTCAAAAAGACTTGAATTGGTGCATACAGATGTGTGGGGTCCTTCAAAGGACTTTAGTATAAATGGTTCAAGATATTATGTCATATATGTTGATGATGCTACCAGGTGGATCACAATTTATGTGATTAAAGGAAAGTCAGAAGTGTTTAATACATTTAAACACTATCATGCATATGCAGAAAGGATTACAGGTCAAAAATTAAAGAGACTAAGGTCAGATGGAGGGGGAGAGTATTTTTCAAATGAGTTCAATGATTATTTGTGGAATGCAGGTATAAAGAGAGAAGTTACTTGCAGGTATTCTCCTCAACAAAATGGGGTAGCAGAAAGAAGAAATAGGACTCTTGTTGAGTTTGCAAGGTCCATGATGAAAGAGAAGAATTGTCCAAATTATTTGTGGGCAGAGGCTGTAAATACAGCTACATACTTGGTCAATAGATTGCCTTGTAAAGCTTTGCAGGGCATGACACCATATGAAGCTTGGTGGGGTAAGAAACCTACCTTAGATCATTGCAGAATATTTGGATGCTTGGCATATGCATATGTGCCATCTCAATTGAGGCATAAGTTGGAGCCTAAGGCAGAAAAGTATGTTTTCATTGGCTATGATGATAAGCAAATGGGATACAGGTTGTGGAGTCCATCCACAAAGCAATTTATTGTATCCAAGGATGTTACATTTGATGAGCAAGGTACTTGGTATGCAGGTAAATATAATATACATGCAGATGATGAAGAAGTAGTGGATCAAAGAAAAGGTAAAGCAAAGATTCAATTACTTGATGAAAGTGAGAACAATGAAGTGCAGGTTGAAGTTGAAGAGAGGCCAAGGTTTGATCCAGAATGTGATGAACCAGAAACTTCAAGAAGTGCAGAAGTTAGGAGGTCATCTAGGCACAAATGGCAACCTACAAGGTATAGCTATGACACTTCATTCTTAACTACTAAAGATTATGCTTATTTGGTAAAAGCAGATGAAGACCCTTCTACATATGAAGAGGCCAAAGGGAAAAAGAATTGGGAAGATGCTATGCAAGAGGAGTATGATGCATTGATAGAGAATCAAACATGGGATTTGGTTCCTAAACCTAATAGTCAGAAGATCATTGGATGTAAGTGGGTTTACAAAACAAAGAGATTTGCAGATGGAAGTGTGTCTAGGTACAAAGCTAGACTTGTTGTGAAAGGGTATGCACAGACATATGGAGTGGACTATGATGAGACTTATAGTCCTGTGGCAAAGATGACAACCATCAGGACACTCATAGCAATTGCTGCTTGCAAAGGTTGGAAGTTATCTCAATTAGATGTAAAAAATGCTTTCTTGAATGGTTACATTTCAGATGAAGTCTACATGGAGCAACCAGATGGGTTCAAAGATCAAGTGAGTCCAAATTATGTGTGTAAGCTCAAGAGAGCTTTGTATGGGTTGAAGCAGGCCCCAAGGGCTTGGAATTATAGGCTTGTAAAATTCTTGAATGATCTTGGATTTCAAGCATCAAAGGCAGATAGTAGCTTGCTAGTCAAAGCAAGTGAAGATGGGTTCATTTATGTGTGTATTTATGTTGATGATATAATACTTACAGGAACAGATGATAAGGGAATACAAATAATCAAGAAGCAGATGGAGAAAGAGTTTAAAATCAGTGATTTGGGGAACCTATCATTCTTCTTGGGAATGGAGATCTCTTATACTCAACATGGAGTATATGTGACCCAAGAAAGGTATCTTAAAATTTTGCTAACCAAATTTAAAATGGAAGATTGCAGGGTTGCACCTACACCTTTGGAAGTGAACCATAAATTGTCTAGGTTTGGAGGAGAAGAGTTCAAAGATATGAAACTCTATCAAAGTTTGGTTGGTAGCTTGATCTATGCTACATTGACAAGGCCTGATTTATCATATGCAGTTGGTGTGCTTTCACAATTTATGCATTGTCCTAGAAAGGAACATTGGATTGCAGGACAAAGAGTACTTAGGTACATCAAGGGTACACTCAGAGAAGGGTTGTACTATGGATTTACTTCTGATACAAGAGTGAAGATATATAGTGATGCAGATTGGGCAGGTAATGTGGATGATAGAAGATCAACACATGGATACTTGTGCTATGTAGGAGACAAATTGATTTCATGGTGTTCCAAGAAGCAACATACAGTTGCTTTGTCATCTACAGAAGCAGAATATAAAGGTATGGTGGAAGCTGCAAAAGAGGTAATATGGCTAAAGACACTTTTGAAAGTTTTTGATGTGATTCAGAGTACTCCTATTATTTGTGGAGACAATATGAGTTCATTATACTTGGCAGCTAATCCTGTATTTCATGCTAGAACTAAGCATATTGAAATACAGTATCATTTTCTGAGAGAGAAGGTCATTGAGAAGGAGATTGAAGTCATACACACTCCCACAAAAGATCAAGTTGCAGATATGATGACAAAAAGTCTAGATGGACCAAAACTACAAAGATTCAAGGATATGGCTGGAGTAAAGAAGATAGAGAAGAACCTCAATTAATGATTGAGGGGGAGCTGTTGGTGCATGACAATCATCAATTGAAGGATTATGAAGGAATGCAGTCAAGGAGTCAAGAGGAGAATAAATTCAGAAGGTTGAAGGAAGGATATTTTTCAGGATTCCAAAGATGTGTACACATATGTACATTAGCTGACTTATACTTTTGTCTTGTCATACACTTGTACATATTCATCTATAAATATGTTGGAAAATGTCGGGCAAATAGAGCAGAAGAAGATTAGAGAATAGGGAGAGAGAAATTAGTGTCATTAGACACATTGAAAGTGAGTGAATCATCCATCCTCACTTGTATGTAAATTTTCTGAAGAAATCGAGAAACTTGCGCCCGATGTTTAGCAGTCTGCTCCTTCTGTGTTTAATCTTTTGAGAAATCCTTCTGCACGTGTCTAAGTCCATAGCTAATCTATCTATGGCTAGAATTTGAGAGGTTAATTGAAATGAGGCTGAGAGAATTTTGATTAGGAACATTCATATGTAAGAATGTTCTAAGAGTCGTAAAATCTGGCGCACATTTCATCTTCAATGAAATGATCATTGCTCAGTCCACAGTGTAAAGTTTTACACAAGTGAGGGCTTAAAATCTAAGTTGGAAGGTAAGCCATCTATGGCTAAAAGATCTTGATCAAACGGGATTTACTTTGGGAGAACCAGTGCTAAGAAGTTGCAGGTGTCAAAGTCACCATTGCAGAGAAGCTCTTTCAGGCATAGGTAAAGTGTTTCACACATTTCTCAGTGTGTACTCAATCTTTTTGAGAGATTTAACTTGGCAAAGTTGCGCAACCTTAAGGCAAAGTGTTGTGCAAAGTTTTATCAAAAACTTTACAGGATTGATTAGTCAATGAGTGATTAATCTGCAGCAGACTTTTCTGAAGAAGCTGAATTTTTTCAGAATAATCAATTTTCTGATAAATTGGTGAAAGTTCTCTAAGTTTGGTGGATTCTAAGGTTAATCTTGATATAGAGGTGATCTAAATTCAAGGTTAACTTGTTCTTTTGGAGATTAACACTCTCCATCATTTGTTTCATCGGCTGAGTTGTTCTACTTTGCGCGTTCTTTTGGTCTCTCGCCCGGAGAGTCTTCAGTGATTGATCTGCCCTTAGTTGCTGCCTCCTTCTGGCCTTTGGAAAAGAAGGGAGTTCCATTGTGGTTCTGACTCCTTTTTTGAGATCTTCATTCTTCTCCATCACATAGCCTTGGACAAGAACAGCATGGTCAACTTCATGTGCACCCCTAGAGGGACCAGGAGTCCGTGTCTTTTCTAGTTCCTTGAGTGCTCCATTATTTAACTCAATTGTAATTCTAGTTTGATTCACCCACACCTGAAGAAGTCCACTTCTTAGGTTTAAGTTGACTGCTTGGTCATAAATCCAGTCTTGACCCAAGACAAGGGGTTCAGTGAGGTCCTCATCTTGACATACTAGCACTTTAACTGTCATTGCCTCATCATGAATATAGAGGGGAAGTTCCACCTCGCCCATGCAAGGGGTTTCCACACCTCCCAATCCTATGAGATATGCTTCCACAGGATTGACAGTTAATTGCAACTCTTGACAGTAAGACAATTTAACAGCACTAGTGGCTGCACCTGAGTCAATCAAGGCTCTTACAGTCCTTGCACTCTTTCCTTGTCCTATATCTAAGGTTATGAAAGGACGTCGATCAGTTATCCTCTGTGAGCTAACACCGGAAACTTCACACATAGCCACGTCATATCCTTGATCTGCATATGCGTCTTGCCTAGGGTGCTCTCTACCTTGTCTTCTTAATTTCATTCTTCGTATGCGCTCTAGGGCTTCTGCTTGAGCTTCCTCTCGAATTCGCTTTTCTTCCTCTTTGCATTTCTTAGCAGTATTGAGTCGACTTAGCATTTCCTCTGTGAGAGGTTCCTGATACAACTTGACTCTGCACCCACTAATGTGACTTGGAAGAACATCGCCTTCTAATGTGGCTAGTTGCACTGCTCCACTTGTTGAGATTCTGTTAATGATCATGGGTCCGTAGCCTCTCTTCTCCAGTTTCCTTGCATGTTGCTTCAGTGTGTAGACTAAAACTAAGTCGCCTGCCTTTAACCCCTTATCCTTAACGTGGGCATCAAAGTATGCCTTCTGTCGTTTCTTTGCTGCATATATCCCTGCAGCTGCCCTCAGTCTTGTTTCTCCTAGTCGTTCCAGGTCAAAAAGTCTAGAGGATAGTTCATGACCCGTCCATTCGTGCTCTTGTGCTACTTTCAATGTAGGTATCAAAAAGTCTAAAGGTAGCACAACATTTTGGCCAAATACCATCTGAAAGGGGGTGGCTTGGAGTACCGTTTTATAGGCGACTCGGTATGCCCAAACAGCATGGTGTAGCTGTTTGTCCCAATCAGAGCGCTTATTGTTCACTAATTTCATCAATACGTTGCATAAGATCTTGTTGGTGCTCTCAGCCTGGCCATTTGCTTGAGGGTGATAGGGGGCAGATTTCTTATGAACTACCAAGAATTCTTGGAGCAGATTTTCAATAACTTCATTCAAGAAGTGAGTGCCTCTATCACTAACTAGCTCTATAGGTAGCCCATATCTTGTGAATACATTTTTAAACAAGAATTTAGCAGTTGTTAGAGCATCGTTCTTCGTTGTGGCTTTTACCTCTACCCACTTAGTTAGATAGTCTGTTGCAACAATGATATATTCTGCATGGGAACCCTTAGCTGGGGGATTAATAGGACCTACGAAGTCTATTCCCCACTTAGAGAATGCACGTCCACCCATCATAGGTTTCAGTGGCATCTCATCTTTACATATAGGATATTGAGTTCTCTGACAGACATCACATCGTTTCACATAGGTATGTGCATCCATGTGAAGGGTCGGCCACCAGAAGCCCGCAAATAGTATTGCCTTGATCACCCGATCTGGTCCAAAGTGTCCTCCTGCTACACCTTGGTGAGCAGTTTCCAAGATCTTGAGATATTCACTTTCATGGACACATAGCCTCAGGTAACCATCTTTACCACGCTTGTATAGATTATCACCAATGAGTGAGTAATCCTGGGCTTCTTGTTCTAAACTCCTTTTCCTAGCCAGAGTCATGTCTGGAGGGAATGTTTTCGTCCTCAGGAAGGATACTAGTGGTTCACTCCAATCTGGCACTACGGACACTTGATAAAGAGTTGCGTGTTCCACAGGTGGTTTAGTGCAACAGATTGAGCATTCCTTGCACAACCTTTGGACATCAGCTTCCATAGTTGGCCAATGTACTCCGAGTCTCCTTAGTGTCTGTAAGGTTCGTTGCTTTGAGTAGTGTTGCTCTAACGCACCTACATGTGCTAAATGCAACCATTTATTGTACTCATCCTCTTCCACACAACAAGCCAAGATTCCTTGATCTGTGTGCTTGTACATGCTTCCTGCCATGATGTGGTACTTTTGGGCTTTCACAACCTCTCTATTTTGTGTGTTTACTACTGGCACCAATGGCTTAGCCCACTGCGGCACCACTTCCAAATTAAACAAGTAAGCATCAGGAAGATCATCTGATACTCCTTGTGGGGCTTCTCCAGATGTGAGCCTAGAGATATGATCTGCTCTCAAATGAGTCTTCCCTTTCCTTACCACAACCTCAAAATCGTATTCCATTAGCAAGAGAGACCATCTTACTAATCTTCCTGTATTGCATGGCTTGTTTACGAGGTATAACAATGCTTGGTGATCAGTAAAAAATTTAAACTTATCTGCAAGCAAATAGTGTCTGAATTTCTTGACTGCATATACCATGCCTAAGCCTTCTCTCTCTGTAGTGGTATAATTTCGTTCAGCTGCATTCAATTGTCTAGTGGCATAGGCAATTGGAAGATCCATATTACCTTCACCAGTAGGTTGTGCAAGCACACATCCAATGGCATAATTGGATGCATCCACATGAACATGGAAAGGCTTATTCCAATCCGGTGTTGTTAAGATTGGTGCTGAACATAATCGCCGTTTAAGCTCATTGAAGGAATTCTCACATTCCTCAGTCCACTCAAAGTTTGTCAAAAGTCCGTACATGGGCTTTGCAATGACAGCATACATGTGAATGAACCGACGGTAGTAACCACAATGTCCCATGAAAGCTTGTACTTCCTTGACATTCCTTGGCCTAGGTAGCTCTGCTATGGCTCTCACTTTCTCTTCATCAGTAGATATGCCATTCTTTGACACTATGTGTCCTAGGATCTTGCCTTGCCTGACCATAAAAACGCACTTTTCTGGGTTCAGGCAGACTTGATACTCTCTACATTTGTCAAAGATTTGTCTGAGTTCAGGAATATGAGTTTGTCTAATGTTGGAATGAGCACAAAGATCATCAACATAGACTTCTAAGTTTTTCCTCAGGAACTCCTTAAATACATGGCACATTAGTCTCTGGAAGGTAGCTGGTGCATTGGTAAGCCCAAATGGCATTACACGAAAGGCAAATATACCCCACTCTGTGGCAAAAGCTGTTTTATGCTGATCTTCTGGAGCTATGGCTACTTGATTGTAGCCCGAAAATCCATCAAGGAAGCTGTACACTTCCTTGCCTGCTACTCTTTCTAAGAGATGTTCTGTGATGGGAAGCGGATAGTTATCTCGAATTGTGGCTGCATTGACCTTCTTCAAGTTAATGCATACGCGCAGCTTTCCATTTTTCTTGGGCACCACTACGATGAGGGATACCCACTCAGTGTGCTCAATTTCATAGATAAATCCAGCTTCAACCAGTCTATCTATCTCCTCTTTAATCTTGGCAGCGTAATTATCGTTATATGTATAGGGCTTTTGCTTAGAGGGTTTAGCATCTGAGGTCATGGGGATAGTGTGTGAGCATATGTCTGGGTCAACACCCTTCAAATCCTTGTAACTCCAAGCGAATACATCTCGGTATTCTCTTAGCAAGGCTATTAACGAATGCTCTTCTTCCTCTGTTAGGTCATGGCCTATGTATGTGCATCTCTCCTCTCCTTCTTCTAGGGCCACTACTATTTTCTTGGTGGTTTCTTTGTTATCATAGGCCTCTCCTGATTGTGCCTCTCGTTTAGGCATTCTTATCATGACTCTCCTGTCGTCTATCTCGTACTTCTTAAAATTTTCCGGGACCTCAAACAAAGATTCTTCCTCTTCTGGGGAGACTTGTCTCTTCTTTCGTTTCTTTCCTTCTTCATTCGGGGTCACATGTGTGGCTAATCTTACATCATTTGTAAGCTCTCCATGCCTCTGGGGTTGAAATTCTACTGCATGGAAGTATTCTTCATCTGATGCAAAAGGTGGGTCCATAATGATCGACTCTAGATCGGAGTCACTTGCATCCTCAAATGCATCAGGGCTAGGTTCGCATTCTTCTAGAACTGCCTCTCCCATGATTGGCTCTATGGAGAAGACTGAAATGTCATAGCCATCCTCATCACAGTGAGGTGTCCATTGTTCCTCATTGATGGCTACATCCATTGTTGCTAGGATTTCTGGCCAGCCATGGGGTTCAAATTCCTCATCAGGAAAGACTACAGGTGCATAGGCTGGGTCTTGAATTGATCTATGGTTTTCTTTTGCACCTACCTCTCTGGCTTTCTCTCTCTTTTCTTCGTCTACTGCTACTTTGCACATCCATAAGTGGGTGTCTTCATGCATCCAAGAGGATCCTGACCCAATGGAATGCACAGACTTAGTCTCATCTTTGGCTCTATGGATGGGATTCCATTGAATAGGTGGTACATCTCTATGAGAGTAATCCTTAAGATTGACTTTGGTCATAACACCTAAGTGCTGCAGGTACAAGGAGTTGGTTCCCCAATCTTGTACCACTTGCAACTATCGCATAAAAGGTCGTCCCAAGATCATTTCATAGGCATGGTTCTTGCTAAAATCACATATGGCAAAGGTATGCTCGAACTCGACACCACAGGTGGTGAGAGTTATTCCTTCTAGCAATCCTAAGGGTCGCTCAATATGACCATCGGCCATCTGCAATTTCATTCTCGTTGGCCTGAGTGCAGGCTTGCCCCAACGCTTCCATAGGGAAGTAGTGGCAATTGCAACTCCTCCGCCTGAGTCCAAAATTGCCTTGGTGGTGTACTCCTGGTAGGTAATGGGAAGATAGGTGTTCCCTTCTTCACCTTCACACATATCTCCTATCTTATCCAAGGGTATTTCTGGCACTGTCCTTTGGGATCCTACCTGGGAACGAGGTTTTGCTATCTCTGGTACTTGTTTGGCGACATGTTTCCATAATTCAGGTCTAACCTTGAGTAGCTCTTCTAACTTGAGATTGCACTGCACTTTAGTGTTCTTCACTACCTCTGTGTTCCTAGGTATGACCGAATCTTCGTTTCTTACCATGACTGTGGGTGCTCTCATACAAGTGGTCTTTGCTTCCCATGGGCCTGTGAAATGGGGTAGTTCTTGTAAAGAATTAGATTCTTTCTTGAGATTGGGTACTCTCCTGCTCCTCATAAATGGATGGGATGTCTTGTGGGAATTGGTCATGTGCATCATCCACAAGTTCAATGGGAGGAGGGACTTCACTTTCTTTAGCCCATTTGTCTTCTTGAATTTCGCGTAGGAATTCTGGTGTGAACCGATTCATAGAAGATGATGTGTCTGGCTCCATAGAGTTAGGCACATAGGCTTCAGGCACATAGGCTTTCTGAGCAGGAGTGCTTACTCTTTCACTTGCCTTGCCCTTGTATTGAGAGGCTGGTTCCTTTTCTGATTGTGCAATCAGCTTCTCTATTCTTTCTAGGGAGGGGGGGTTGTCTGGTTCAGTGGAATTGGGCACATAAGCTTTCGATGGGGGATGGGTCATGTTTTTGCTTGCGTTATCTCTTTCTTGATTTTCTTCTTCCTTGGCGGATCTTGCAATTATGCCCTCTAACTTCTCTAGAAGTCCATCCAAGTGTAATTGCGTCTTGGTTGAGCCCAAGTAATTGAAAAGGCGGCTGGCTTCAAACATAGTCTGAGCCAATGCGACCATTTTCGCGCAAAGCTTGGTTCTTTCTATCTCTAGGTTAGCTCTAGGGTAGCACTTGTCATGATCCGTGACATTTGGCCCTTCTTGGATTCTGGCCTGATATGCTTTAAGCATCATGTCTATGTCTTCAGGGGTGGGGTCAGCTAATATTGATCCTACTCTAGGGGGTGGTGGAATCGTATGAGGTGGGTTGGAAGGTGGCGGGTCGGATGGCGATGGGAATGGTGATGGTGGGGTAGTGTGAGAGGGAGTTTGAGATGTGAGTTCAGTTATCCTGGCTTTGGTTTCTCTTATGCTTTCCTCAAGTCCACTCATCTTTTTAGCCCATTGTCTTTTCATTCTTTCCCGACTATCTTTCCACGCTCTACTCCTTTTCTTTGTCACGCTCTCGGTTTCACTAGCCTCTGGGTTCTTATCCTGGTTTACCCCTTGGTTCTGCTGCAATGCCTGAGCTCTAGTCACTACCTGTACTGGTGCAGTGGACGTCACACTTCCTGTGGAGTCTACCACCAACCCAATAACGTTAATAGGAGTGATTTTTGGCATATTATTAGGGTTCTTAGGGCAGTCTCGTAAGAGATGCTCCTTTCCACATTCTTGGCAAAAGCCCTGAATTGTCACTGACTGGGGTTGTGTAGGTGGACGTAAGGGACAATCACGAATGAGGTGATCTCCCTGACATCTGTAGCATGGTCCTCTAGGGAATGGGGGTCTTACCTGCCTAGGTTGAGGCTTAGGATTGGGGCTCGTATACATGACGTTTGAGTAATCTGACTCCCAACTAGGTTCATTTGGCTCCTCATTGTAGTAGGACTCACCATGTTCAGGAGATTGCATGTAGTAAGCATGGGGACTATCGACATGTGTAGAATCAAAGCTATGGTCACTGGGGTCACTTTCAGAAAGCAATGGTGTCACAGGGACTATAGCTCTATTCAGGTTTTCTTCTGCTGCTGCATATTTTACTGGGATCACATGAGCTGGGGCAGGGGGCTGTTGTGCTAACACAGGCTGAGGCCTTTGGTGGTTTTGGTATGGTTGCTGATAAGGTTGTTGTGGCCTGCCGTATGGCTGTGGAGGGTACGGGTTCTGGTATCTTCCCTGCTGAGGGTATGGCTGAGGGTAGGGTTGCCTAACCGCTTGCTTATTGTATGGGCAGTCTTGCGCGGTGTGATTGGTGTACCTTCGTTCTATGGTGCAGTACTGGCTACTAGGATTTACTTGGGGTTGAGCCATAATGGGACATACGTTCGCCATGTGGTCGCCGCCACAAGTATAGCATCTTTTCACCGGGGCAAATCTCGGAATTTGTTTGCTAGAGACACCTAGTTTCTGAGCAACTTTCTCTGCAAGTTCCTCAATCGATGTGGATTGCGTGGAAGAGAGGCTAGAGGCACTATCTGAATCTTTGTATATCTTGGAAAGCTCTAACTCCTCCCCTAGGTTATCCTCAATGTCAATACACATGCGTACACACTCTTCTATGGTCCTAGGGTCCTTCAAGTACACATATGATCTTAATTTGGTACTTAGCAATCCATCCAAGAATAATGCCACTTGCTTAGCTGGTGTGGGTAGCTCAGGGACAGGGCATCTTTCAAGATATTGCCTAAATCTCCTTCCTGCAAGTCTCACAGTCTCTTGAGGGGTTTGCTGAGCTGTGAATCAGTGAGGAGGTATTATGTCTTATGCCACTCTTAGAGAATTCAATAATGAAAGCCTCTAGGAGTTGGTCTATGCTCCTGAACTGTCTCTCGTTTAGTGGTTGAAACCATGTCAGGGCAGTGTTCCTAAGGGTTAGACCAAAGGCATTGTACTGCGTGAATAGATCCTCCACTTGTTCAGCTCTCAAGACTTGCCTAAACTCAGCCACATGATCATATGGATCTCCAATGCCATCAAAGTAGTTCTTCATGGACTTAACTAGCTGAGTCGGTCTCAAAGTCCTTGTGTGCTCTCTAGGTCGTGGTAGAGGGAACTCATCCGCATTTCTTTGATTCCTGTGAGCTCTAAGCATCTCAGGTTCTACTCTATTCGTTTCCTTCCTCGTTCTTTCTCTGCCCCCTGAGGTGGCAAAGCTTACTTCTGGCCTATCTCTATGTCTGTCTCTTTGAGTTCCGTGAGCGTGGGAGGTTCCAGCTCCTGGGTGACCAAAGGACACGTTCGATCTTGGTTGGGGGAAAACAAATTCACCCTTCCAAGTGTAAGCATGCCTATCATTTTCCGTAACCACAAAGATCCTCTTCGAAGCGTGATCTAAGTAGGTCACTCTGCCTGGGCTATCAGGATCCTTAAACTCATAGATCATGATTGTTCCTATATCAGTTGGCTGATCATATTTATACCTCCAAAAGGCTTCGTCAGTTTCTCGATTGAGGAGCAAATCTATGCTCTTATTATCCTGGGGAATCCACTCTGGTGTGATAATCCTAGTGAGAACCGATTTGCCTCGAGGGGTTCTAGGTTCTGTACCCATGTTTCCTTGCTCTAGGTCCCCTAAGTCCGCTTCTAAGATCACATTTCCAAATTCGTCCGTCCTATCTGGGTGACTGGTGATTACGTATATGGTTCCTTCTTTGTCCAAGTATGCTTCGTTTTCAAACTTGACAGTTGGGCGCTCTAGTCCAATGGATTGATCAGGATTCTTAATCTGTACCACAGATCTTCCTAGGCCGTCCTCATAGATGCTGGCACCTAATCGGTTGGTCCTAAGGTATTCCAACTGCGTTTTGTATGGGCCTTCTACCCTGTGCAAGTATGGCACTCCTGAACTTCCCGTAGGTCTGTCCATGCCTTGAGACATCTCTGATTCACTGGTATCAGAGCTAGGGTAATGCGAGTGGTGACTCAACTGCTGGGCCCAAGACCTCGCAGTATGATTGACACTAGCCTCCGAAGACCTAAGGCTTTGTCTATCTCTTACTAGGTGTCTTCCTGATCTAAGGTTCATATGCCTAACTGATTAACCCAATTTGTCCCAGGTACAACCACGTTTCTGAGTTCTTTGTATCAATTACTTAATTCCCTTTTTATGTTGATTATCGTGTTTATACTCTTGTCTGATATCACGTCGTTAGGAATACTTGAGTTTAATTTCGCACTTTAGTTTGGTCGTTTCACGTTAGGTTCTTTTCCTTTAAGGTTGTCGTCCACACACACAGGTTATCTCTTGACTTGAACTTGGTTTCTTAGATAGTCTTTGATTTATCTCTTGCCTATCGTTGCCTGGAATTACTTCTAACACTACCTGCACTTAGCCTGAACTAAGAATTGACAGAGGGTGTCGCGGGTTTTCCAACCTTGAGTTCCTTTCCTTGTGTTGTTGCCCTGGTGTGCCCAGGACGCGCGTTCCCAAGCCTGCACTTACTCTTGCTTTGCGTACCCTTCGATGCTCTCAAAGGACCTGTAAAAGGCCCACCGTTAGCTCAAGACTTAAATTCAAAAGACAGAACCAATCACTTTCATTCATGTAATACTTCACCAATTTGCACTATGAAATTCTTTTTTTTTTTTTTTTTTTTTTTGGACACAACTCTAGAGATCCCTGAATTTTGTTCCCCCTAGGTATGGTCTACTTCAAAATACCCTATCTAATATTCCTGATCTTAATTTAACGGCAAACGGATTTCGTATGAGAAAGTTATGCCCGTTCAGGGTTTTGGGGCTAAAACAGGATTAAACTAGGTTAACAGGCAAACAGGAATTCTCGGGTTACTTAGTTCATGCCCTCGTAATGCAATACTACACCCTAGTGTTTGTCCCACACTTGGCCAAAATTTAGACCAATATTTTTGCCTTAAAAATTTGACCTAATTTGCCCTTCTAACGTGTTCGCAAAGTCTGTCGGTCGCGATTGACAGGTCAGTCGCGATCGACGTGTCGATCGCGATTGACAGGTCCGTCGTGGCTGTCAGTCGCGATTGACTGGTCAGTCGCGATTGACACGTGGCCAAAAATTCAGTCAATCGTGGTCAAACAGTCGTTGACTCTGTCGATCGTGGTCAATCGGTCGTTGACTCTGTCGGTCGCGATTGACAGAGCCGTCGTGGGCTGTCGATCGCGATTGACTGGTCGGTCGCGAGGGTCTGTCCGTCGTGGTCAAACAGTCGTTGACTGTGTCGGTCGCGATTGACAGAGCCGTCGTGGGCTGTCAGTCGCGATTGATGAGTCGATCGCGATTGATGGCTCGATCGCGATTGACACGTGTCATGCGTATGGTCTGTCGATCGTGGTCAATCGGTCGTTGACTCTGTCGGTCGCGATTGACAGAGCCGTCGTGGGCTGTCGATCGCGATTGACTGGTAAAAATTCTAAGCACATTTTTGGGAAGCTCTAGGCCTGTAGATCATGGTTTTGCACTTTGTTTGGCAATGTGAGCATTTTTTCTGTCGGTCACGATTGACAGAGGTCGGCGACACACAGACAGTTACTTCGAATTCCGTACCTGCGCAGAGTGCTGGGGACGATGATGCGGCCTGTACCTGCAATACACCTCAAAAAACATGCAAAAACAGCACACACAATTTCGCTCTCTCGCTCTCTCTCACAAGTGAAATGAGGGAAATGAGGTGGAGAAGGTGATATGATCAAAAAACTGAAATTTCCGCGATGATGGAAATGGAGGTGGGAGATGGTGATGATGATGATGGTGATGATGGTGGTAAGGTAAGAAAGAGAAAAATAGGAAAAGTAAAGAAATTACCTACAACGCCAACGTCTCCAATCTACGTCTTACCATCACACGCTCGTCCTCAAAGCTCGATCCCCGACAACGGCGCCAAAATTTGGTGTAGCTCAGTGATGAGTAGCACCTCCTTTAATGTCAATCCAGGAAAACGTGAGGATGGTATGAAGACCTCGAGCAAGTGGAGGCACAAGTGCGTGAGTGAGAAGCACACTAACATGCACACACATACACACACACGCGCACACACGGCAAGACAAAGAGTGAGAAGCAATGGAGTTCTTAGATTACTTTCAAAAAGCTCTTACAAGTTCATTTCAATTACAATCCAACCCCAAAAATGAGCTCTCTAGCTCCTTTTATAGTTTTTGACTAGCTTTGGCCCTGTTCAGACCTAGTGTCCGGCCTAGTTAAAAATTAGGTTCCAGGGCTTATTAGAGGGCTCAAACGAGATCTAAAAAATATGAAAATTGGCAGGTAGATACTTCTAAAGCTCCTCAAGCTGAAGGACTCCTTGGCTTGCACAAAATGGAGCTACAAAAATGCGAAATGATATTTACAATGGTTTTTAGTGATGAAAATCACTATTTGTGTAGGGATTTCCTCTACTGATTTGTCATACACCTCTTTGAGCTCCGTACTTGCTCTTTCTTCTTGTGTGCTCAACTCCTTGATGTCTTGAAAAATTAGATGGCCTACTTGCCAGATCTTCTTTGACTGCCATGTCGGCTTGTGTTGTCCCTTCGCTCTGACTCTCTTCGTCTTGTGGCTCCTTCGGTTCCCTGACTGCTGCCAACAGTGGCCACTAGAAGTGGCTTAGCTAGCCATTTCTTAACAAAAAAATCATGTGGTGGATCTGGCAATTTAGCCATTAGTGCCTTGGCCCTAGTCACAAACTCTGGGAACTTTTCACTTGGACCCAATCTCAAATTTTCTAGTTCTTCTATGATGATCTTTGCAGTATTTCCATGCTGTAATTGATTTTTGAATGCATCTTTCATCAAATCCCAAGTTGTAAAATGGTTCTCAGCAAATTGGCTGAACCATTTATCTGCTAATCCTTCTAATGTGGCAGGGAAAAGTATCAAGAAAGCATCCTCCCTGCCCATTAAGCCTCTAGTCTTGCATAGTGCCAAAAATCTTCTAATATGCCTTTGAAAGAAGGAAATTTTATATTTAATCTTGAGAGTAAGGTTTCCACGTCTACCTGTCTCGCCATGCTCTTTACTGATGAGGTTGAAGATAGTGGACTAGAGGATCTTCTAACAACCTTCCTTCTTGTTTGCTTGCAGGTGACCCTCAATGTTTGGGACCGGGTTGTGGTCATGAGCTGTTCATAGTCCACTTAATATGAGACACTGGATAAGAATATTTACCTTTTGGTTAATGAAGTAGCATTGTAGTACTGTCGACACTTGATCTCTTCTACACTTTGCACTTGGTTTCTCCTAAGCTCAAATCTCCTTGGATGTCCCACCATGCGTGCCAAATTTTGTTGGGGGATTCTTGGACAAGAAGGGATTTGAGTGTTTGTAGGAGAAAAGGGAAAGAAGAAAAGAAAGATACACACTGGAAGCCTGTGTCGATTGATTATAATAAGACAAATACAAAGTGAAGCACAATGCAATCCAATGCTTCTGTGCAAAATCCCACAGAGTGCTCAATTACGAAATACCAAATACCCAAGAGACTTGTTGTTGCCGGCTTCCTTTGCACCAAACCTCCACCTTCTCCAAGCTTGCACTTGTGCACACCTTGCACCAAGCTTCCACTAAGGGGGAGGGATGGATACCTTCTATCGGCACGCGCACACTTCAATGAGACCTTAGGAGACTAGCTTAGCACTCCTCTGCACACTTCCTTGGTCACCCTCTGGCTTACACTTAGAATGGTCCAAGAATAGTCCTTGCCTTGATTTGAGTGTCGATTCACGTACGCTCCTAACTGCAAGAGTATCTTGGTGCTCACTTTGATGTCCCAAGATTTTCCTCAAAAGTGGCAGCCAACGACTCCCTATTTTGTCCTGTAGTGACTTTAGTCTAAAACAAAATTTTAATTGGGGGGCCATACTTCCACTTCTGCATACGCTGCCGCTTCACATACCTTCATATTTTCCTTTTAAGTCTTCACTTTTGCACATAAGAGAGGGTTCACTTGAACCTTCCAAAATACTTTAAAAACACTTTGAACCTTAGGGAAATTAGAGAAATACCTCTGCAACTTGCAACCCACTTTCTCCAATTTACCCTTTGTGGATAATTAATTGTGCACTACCTGTGCACTTTGACACCTGCACTTTAGCACTTTGACTTTGCACCTATTGATTTTGACCTTGATCTTGTTGACTTTGACTAGTTTGACTTTGATCTTTTGACTTTGATTGTGGTTGACTTTGACTACGGTTGACTTTGACCCATTATGACTTTTATGGGCTCAACAATAGGTACATTTGGGCCAGCTTCAGGTGGTCCTTTTGCCTGCATGATGAATGATGCGAGTGTGTACAAGATCTGCTACAAAAGATTAGCATATTAGTATGGAAATTAATCATGATCCTATTAAAGTGAGACTGCAATCCCTTTCCATAACCGATGTGTAACCTGTGTAGCCAAGTGTTGTGAGGTGGTTTATGGAATGATTTTTACAAAACTAATGCAGGTCGCTAGACACCTACATGCTTCAGATAGTGCATACATTGCTTGATGAGATTGTTATTATAAGTGATGTTGGGTTATGGTGTGTGGATTTATACAAAGTTCAGTTGTGGATGAGTTATTACAAGGGTGGAGATTAGTCGGGGTGGGAGTTATGTTAGACAACGGGTTTTCAGGAGACAGCTGGATACATTTCGGTATCCACTTCCTAAGATTTGTTGAATGGATGGTATGTTTCTGTTGAGGGACAAAAGGTGGTATTAGATGTGGTGGCATTGAGGGGTGAAGAGATTTCTGAGGGGTATATATTACATGGCTTGAGTGTTGAGCTATGATACACTGTTTGGGTACCCAAATCTGCATGGGTGTGGGTCGATTCTTAAGGTACTTCTTAGCAATCCAAATCTATCGAATGCTTGTACACATAGAAGAAGGTTCAGGAGACTTTGGATACTACCTCTGATTCTACTGAAACGTCTTCTTATCCTTGTCTGCACTGCTGCAAATTGTCGATGGTTTCTGTCCTTTTGGCACCCATATTTGTCTCGTGCTGCTTGCTCGATTATGTTAATACTGCTTTCCTCTTTGGGTTTTTTGATATTGTCGTCGGTCTAGGTTCCTCCATTGTGGTTGACTCCTTGGTGGTTGAGATTGAGAGGTCGAATGGACACTTTGCTTTGGAAAAGAAGGGAGGTCCAACACTTGCAAAACGTGCCCATTAGGAAGTGCATCGTTTTTGGTGTGCAGTCTCTAGTACACTCAAATAATCGCTTTCATGAACACACTGTCTTAAGTATCCATCTCATCCTCGTTTATATAGATTTTTGCCAATAAGTGAATAGTCTTGAGCTTCCTGCTCTAGACTGTGTTGTCGTGTTAAGGTCATCTCTTGAGGGAATGTTTTCGTCCTCAAGTACGTCACTAGGGGTTCAATCCATTTTGGTGTGAGAGACACGTGATATAACGTAGCATGTTCTATAGGTGGTCTTTCACAACAAACAGGGCATTCTTTACTCAACTTGTAGACATCTGCTTCCATAGAAGGCCAATATACTCCTAGTCTCTATAGAGTCTGCAAGGTACGATGTTTTGAATGATGTTGCTTTAATGCACCTACATGTGCTAATTGCAACCAATTCGCATGTTCAGATTCATCCACGCAACAAGACAAAATCTTTTGATTATCCTGTTTATATATACTTCCTGCTATTATTTGATATCTCTGTGACTTGGTGATTTCTCCTTCCTTGATCCTTATCCTAGGATTCTTGGTCCATATGTGAGAATAGTGACGATAGGTTTAGCCCATTCTAGTACTATCTCAAGGTTAAACAAGTATGCATCGGGTAATTCATCCACTATTCCTTGAGGAGCTTCTCCTGAAGTTAATCTTGAGAGGTGATCAACTCTAAGATGGGTTTTCCCTTTCCTCACTACTACTTCAAAGTCGTACTCAATGAGTAATAGAAACCAACGTATCAATCGTCCTCTGTTACATGGCTTATTGACTAAGTACAGTAATGCTTGATGATCTGTAAAGAATTTGAACTTGTTTGCCAACAAATAATGTCTGAATTTCTTAACTGCGTAGATCATTCCTAATCCCTCTCGTTCCGTAGTCGTGTAATTTCTTTCTACTGCGTTCAATTGTATGCTCGCATAAGCGATGGGGAGATCTATATTACCTTCATTCGTGGGTTGTGCCAACACACATCCTATGGCATAGTTGGATGCATCCAAATGCACATGGAATAAATTTGGGGTTGTCAAGATAGGTGTTGAGCACAAACGTCATTTAAGTTCATTGAATGAATTTTCACACTCATCTGTCCATTCAAACTTGGTCAAAAGAGAGTACAGAGCCTGGCTATGATTGCATACATGTGTATGAATCGTCTGTGATAACCACAATGACCCATAAATGCCTATACTTCTTTCATGTTACTTGCTCTAGGTAGATGTCCAATTACTTTCACTTTTTCCTCATCTGTAGAGATTCCATTCTTTCACACAATGTGTCCTAGAATTTTGCCTTGTTTGACCATGAAAACACACTTTTCTGGGTTCAGAAAAACTTGATATTCTCGACATTTGTCAAATACTTGCCTTGGTTCTGGGTTGTGAGTTTGCCTTATATTCGAATGTGCACATATGTCATCAACATAAACTTCCAAATTCTTATATAAGAATTCCTTAAAAACATGACACATGAGTCATTGGAAAGTGGCGGGTGCATTTTTAAGCCAAATGGCATCACATGAAATGCAAATATGCCCCATTCTGTGGCAAAAGCCGTCTTGTGTTGATCTTCTGGAGCAATGGCTACTTGATTATAGCCTGAGAAACCATCAAGAAAACTATAAACTTCCTTGCCCATAACTCTTTCCAATAAGTATTCCGTGATAGGAAGAGGATAACTGTCTGTATTTGTGGCGGCATTAAATATTTTAGGGGTTAATACACACATGCAATTTTCCATTCTTCTTGGGCACAACCACAATGGGGGATAACCATTCGGTATGCTCAATTTTGTAAATGAATCCTGCTTCTATCAAACGATCTATTTCTTCTTTAATCTTCGCAGCGTAGTTATCATTGTACGTGTATGGTTTCTGTTTCGTAGGTCTTGCATCTGGAGTCATAGGGATTCTATGGGAGCATATATCCGGGTCTACTCCTTTCAAGTCTTTGTAACTCCAAGCAAGCACATCTCTATATTTGCGCAATAGGGCAATTAACTCTTCTTCTTCTTCATTCGTCAAATCATGCCCAATGTATGTACATTTTTCTTCTTCTCCTTCTATGGCGACTATGATTTTTTAGTTTTCTCTCAATTATCGTATACTTCTCCAACGTCAGCTTTTCTTTTAGGCATTCATACCATTATTCTTCTATCTTCTATTTCATATTTCTTGAAGTTCTCCGGTACCTCAAACAAGGATTCTTCTTCCTCTGACATGGTTTCTCTCTTCTTTCTTTTCTTTCAGTCACTTTTGGCAGTCACTTGTGTGGTAACCTCACATCATTCATAATTTCTTCATGTCTCTGAGGGTGAGCTTCTACTTCATAGAAATATTCCTGTTGCTCTAAGGGTTGCCCATAATTTTTCTCATGCTATGGCATCCTTTAGTCCTCATGAGAATACCATCTTTTTGTAAATTAGGAGATGTCCATGTGAACACTCTCCTAAAACCACTTTTTGATAATTCCCCTAAGCCTAAGGTATTGAAGCCTTCTCTTGAAAAATCTCCTTTTTGAGCAAACATAAAGAAAGCCCACGTAGAAATCTCACGCGCTCTCTCTCTCTAGGTAGTTAGCTTTTTGAAATTCCCATATCACAAAAGATTCTCTTTTTGATTTAGCACATGTGGTCTTTTGACCACATGTTTTTATTCACATATGCCTCTCTTCTCTATATAAAGAAGAGCCTCATTTGTAAAAGGGGAGGTCCCTTGGCCATGGCCTTGGCCTCCATTTTGGTAATGGAAGAAGGTGTCATTTGCTACTCTCCTGTTTCCTTGTGTGCAAGGCGATGATCTTGGTGTATGGATTTGCATGTGTGTGTGCATGGTTGGGAGGATGTTCCCCTTTGCTCCTTGTGACGTTGGCCATTGTTGCCATTGGTCCATGAGCGTGGGTGAACCTCTCCTCTCATTCTTTGCCCCAACTTGGAGAAACCTCTCACTTCCATGTGAGGCGGTTAGGGTTGTTGCTCCCCTTTTCTCAACAATTTGGCGCCGCTGCCGGGGACGTCGGCCTTTAGCCGTTGGTTTTTCCAAGTTTGCGTGTCCATACTTCGTGAGATGCACCTTGACACTTGGAGAAGGATGAATACGTGTGGCCTTCGATTGGTCAAGGGTACCTCTCATTTGTTAATTTCTGAGTAGTTTAGTTCTTTATTTCTGTTTTATGCACAAAAACACCCCCTAACTCCCTTGTCTATCTTACTCTCTTTCACATACACACTCCCACACACACAATGAGCAATCACTATCCACCTCTTCCATTTCTTGATTTTTGTGGTAGCCTGAAGCGAAGCAGAGGGATGGATGGTACCCCTTTGTCCTTCCCTCTCTTCATTTCTCAAAAAAAAAAAATTGAAAAAGAAAATTTCGAACGCTTAAGCTTCACTCACACAATAAAAAATCCTTTATGAAAAAAAAAGGCATTGGATACCTATCCCCTCTTGTCTTTTAGACAAACACACGCACTAATTTTGGGCGGTGCATTGACACATACGGCTTCCCTTGGCACGATATGTTCCTATATCTCTCTTCATTCAATGTGAGATCGGTTGCCAATTATGTATGTTGTTGGTGGGTGGTTGAGTTATTCCCTTCGATGTTGGGAAGGTGACTTTTCTCCCCCGCCTTGTCTTCAGGATCGTGGCGCGCTACTCTCCCTGTGCGTAAAGCCTGATACTCGGCATGGGGCTGAGCTATGGCACCCCTGCCTTTGTTCACCCACCCTTATGATCAAGGGTTGTGTCTTTCCCCCTTACTCTGCTCTACTCTGTAAATCTGTTCTTGAAGCTTCCCCTCCTTGGGGTCGAGCTCCACCTCTGCTCTGTGCTTGGCTATGGCGGAATGGAGCTTGGCTCCCCTTAGTCTTCCCTCATCCGTCGGTAGAATTTTGCAGAATTCTATGCCAACTCCTCTGTCGCAGTCTCTCCTGTGGCGCTCATCCAAACCCTTCTAACTATCGTGTAGGGCATATCTTCTTCACTCGAGCATTTCCCTAAGGCTGCAGCCCTGAAGCATTTTTTGTGCTATTGACAAGGGGTGAAGTCACACAAGGCTTCCCCCTTTCTACTCCTTTTACCTTGCAGGCCGAGCTCTAGGCTCTGCACCCATGGCCCATTATTTCATGGAAAACATCTTGATTAAGGCGGTCGAACCTTGGACGTTGCGATTTCTTCAACAGCTTCTGTGATCAAGATTTCCACCATCACTGCTCATATGGAGGTTAAGCTATGGATTTTCTTTGGAATTTTCATTTGTGCATGATGGCTTTGGGGATGAGCTTGTCCCCCCTGCATGCGGGCGCTTCTATGGAGGTTTATGCTTCCCTCACCGGGCAAGATAGCTAACAAGTTGTGCGCTTGCATCCTCCCTCTCGACCTTACTATGCACACAGAGACCCTGTCGACGATAGCTCGAGACATCTCTGCTGCATCATCAACCTTAACCAAGCACTTTCATAAGGCTGTAGCAGTGTTTACTGTGCTCGGGTTTCCCCGTTTTCCAAGTCACCGACTTTGCACATCTGTGGCTTCCAATCTGGGTAAGTTTCCGCATTGGCTCTCCTCGGCGTGCCTCACTTCCATGGGTTTGGATGCTGCTGTTGTGTCCCCAAAATCGTGTTGTGCATCTAGTTGGAGCTCGTCAAGCTCCCCACCCACCTCTAACAAGGAGGACCCTTGTTTCCCACTCTCCCGAGCAGCGGTGAGGTTGGGATTCGTTGAGTTTCCAACCCCTCTCATTCTGTTGCCTGTATGCAAACCCATGAGGGCTTCCCTTTTCTGACCAAACGTGCATTATGGGCTGCAATAACCATAACTGGGTGGGCCTCTTTCTCCCAGACTGATTGAAATGCCGCATCTCTGATTGCGATTTGGCTCTCAGCTAATGTAACTGAGGACTACCATGCTCATTGGAACTGTTAGTTTTGTCCAGTCTTTGCCATGGGGGATGGAGGTCTCAAGTTCATGGTGTGACACCTAACGGATTCACTCAATTGGATGAAGCCATGGAAATAGATTCTCAAAGGAACTCGGTGGTGTGTGGGTGTCCGACTACCACACACAAGGTGTCCTGCCAGTATGATAAACTCGAAATTGCCTGGGAACTCATTTTATAAGTGTCCCGCCAAACTGCCTGTCTTATGGTCTTGTAAACACTACTATGAAGCTTGTGATGAATGACTTACTCAGAATATGAAGGCCATTGGGTGTGACTATTCACCATGTTGGTTCCAATCATCTTTTTATATCCTAAATAGGTCCTACTAAATTTCAGAGTAATTGTCTGTGATTTCCACTTAATCAGGTCCACAACACCTCTAACCACTCATGAACATCACAATTGTTGTTGGTTTGACTAGTTATGGATGAAGTTTTGCAGATGTGGTGCTCTCAGTGATTATGGTGCTAGGTGAAAGGATTAAACCCTCGAAGTGTATTTGTTAACATGTCTTTTTTATGCCTACTCGACTCGCTCAGGTATGGTTGAATGGTCGAATGTCTATTCCTTTGGGCAGCAACTAAAGTATTTAAAGCTCATTTTGTCCTTTTCAAGATGACTGTCTAGAATATCTGCATGTTAGGCTTGCTTGTGCACTTCCCTATGATGAAGGACCTAGAAGAACAATGGATAGTGATGTAAAGAGTATATTGGCTCCTGGTCTTGAACGATTGATTCAATAAAGGCTATGACTTGTTAACTTCATTTGGGTTTGTGGTGTGTGCAATCCTTATTTTGGGACTAGGATTGCACGTATGCTTCGTTATGACCCTAGCTTCCTAGATGGGAACTCACTGGTGGGCACTTGTCCCCTACAAACACCTAAATCCACGCACTTCTTGTGAGACCACTCCACCAGAATGATTGATGCAAAGTTCTATATGATTGTTTGAGCCTTGATGATCAGGAGGGATGTATATTATGTTGATGCCCTTGATTATCTCACATTATGTATGGAAGTCTAAAAAAAACTATGGTTGTGTTTTCTGACAGGATGGCAGTGCTACTTGCTCGGTTTCCATTTATGCATTACCTTAAGTTATTCATATGCATGAGAAAGGTGTATGCAACAGGGGGGTGAAAAATGATGTGGATTCCCTACTTTTGCTTGATGATTTATTGTGTCAGAATATGGATTGTGTGTGCTTTCATTGTTTTGTGTTTTCATTCAAGATGTACTGATGGTTACTACGTGTGCCTCCTCTCGCAAAAATGGTAAGAAAAAGATGTGTCTTCTATCCAGGGATGATGAAGCAAGCTTAGACTCTCAAACCTCATGTGACAGCCATGCAAAAAACCGGTGTTTTTACTATTGGCATATATCTGGGGCGCCTCATTTAGATGTTCATGGAATGAAAGGGTGATTCTCATCCTAGCATCTATTTACATTAGGATGGCCCTCTGTATATCATGACAACAATTTATATGAATGTGAGATTGGGTGCATAATGCTTTGGCTTCAAGATGTTTTATTCTTCAAAGAAAATTTATCGATGCATATAGGGTGTGCAATCTTTGTTGGAGATGGCTGAAGTTCAAATTTGAGGGCTTATCTTTGATATTCTCTCACATTGTATGTATGTTTTCATTTTAATTGATGTCCCTAATTCTTTCCTAAGTGTTACAGGGTCAAACAAAGGGTGTAGATGGCCCTCTAACTCACAAGGTCTGCTACAAGACAATCTAACAGTTTAAGTGTGCAGGGGCTGCTCACTTTGAGATACTTGATATATGTCACAGGTTTGACAGGATATGATACACTGATATTTTGAGTTCTAGTAGGGGACTGTGTCCACTAATCATCTTATGGAAATTTTCTTGGATGATTTAAGTTTGGAGCCACACTTGAGCACCAAGGAATACTTTTTGATATGAACAAAGACCTTGTCCTCTATCAAGTTTGGGATGCTAGTGTCTCAATGATTTACTTGTTGTTTGGTTTCAAGTGCCATACATGTTTTCAATGATATATGAAGTTGCAGGTTTTTGATGCCCCACCCAGGAGAGAGAATTTTTTTACTACTCTGTTGTTTAGAACTCAACTAGCCTGAAGACATCCTCTTCTCTTGGATTTCTGAAGTTGCTAACTCCTAGGAAACTTGGCTATGTGTAATTGTGTCTCATCAATGATTCTAGAGCTTTACTATTCTTTTTTCATGAGCCATACAACTTAAATACTTAAGTGTAAGCATGCATTATTTAAAAAGATATTTTCAGGAGAACATGCACATAGGGGATTGAAAGTTTCCATAACTGAACTAGTGTGAAAATTCTGAATGAGGGTTTGTTTTTTGCTAGGGAAGTGACTCTCTAAGTTTAAGGCTTAAATTCATTACAAATCAACACATTTAGACCTTCGGCATATTCTTCTTACATCCTATGTATGATTTGCTACCATGCCTTGCAGGAAGAGAGTTGGATAAGTTGTTTGAATTTCATGAATGCTGGTAAAATGATAGGACTCATAAAGTTGCACTATTGTCTATTGATTTTATGAGCACAGAACACTCATGTTAAATTGCAAGCTTGATTGACTAGAAGCTTAGTATAAATGATGGCGGGACCATAGGCTACATTCATCTCATGCTTTACATTGCAAAATGTCCCACTCTCACTTGAAAATAACAGAATATGGAATCATTGAGACATAAGGGATAGACACTCATGGTCTTGATAAGGGCTCCTTGTTTTGGGACTATGGTTTTTCTTTTCTTTGCAGGAGCAAGACGGTTTTTCATGCAGACTTCTCTCTAATAGAGCAAGTCTTGTGGCAATGAATGCCCCCTGAAGTGGAAACTAAAAATGGAATTAACATTTTTTTTGGCTGCTTCTTTTCAAAAATCAGTCTACTTGTTGTGTATGTTTAATTTTCAGGTATTGGAGCTTTTAAGTGAAGGCACATGGGAAGGAGGCTGGGCTGACTGCCCCCCAAGGGGATTGTGTCGCTCAGCATTGCAGGCCTGAAAGACTTGAAGACTTACAAATTTGGATACATGCTGGGCTGACTGCCCCCCAAGGGGATTGTGTCGCTCAGCATTGCTGGATTAGAGATTTGAAGGTTTGCAGCCTTGCAAAATTCAGATTGGAACTGCTGCATATTTGAAGAGTTGAAGACTCCAAACTTGGACCAGTTCGGCATTATATACTTCTCTCTTAGCTTTGTTGGGGACGACAAAGTCTAGAAGGAGGAGGGTGTTGCTCTAAGGGTTGCCCATAATTTTTCTCATGCTATGGCATCCTTTAGTCCTCATGAGAATACCATCTTTTTGTAAATTAGGAGATGTCCATGTGAACACTCTCCTAAAACCACTTTTTGATAATTCCCCTAAGCCTAAGGTATTGAAGCCTTCTCTTGAAAAATCTCCTTTTTGAGCAAACATAAAGAAAGCCCACGTAGAAATCTCACTAGCTTTTTGAAATTCCCATATCACAAAAGATTCTCTTTTTGATTTAGCACATGTGGTCTTTTGACCACATGTTTTTATTCACATATGCCTCTCTTCTCTATATAAAGAAGAGCCTCATTTGTAAAAGGGGAGGTCCCTTCGCCATGGCCTTGGCCTCCATTTTGGTAATGGAAGAAGGTGTCATTTGCTACTCTCCTGTTTCCTTGTGTGCAAGGCGATGATCTTGGTGTATGGATTTTCATGTGTGTGTGCATGGTTGGGAGGATGTTCCCCTTTGCTCCTTGTGACGTTCGCCATTGTTGCCATTGGTCCATGAGCGTGGGTGAACCTCTCCTCTCATTCTTTGCCCCAACTTGGAGAAACCTCTCACTTCCATGTGAGGCGGTTAGGGTTGTTGCTCCCCTTTTCTCTCCTCATCTGATGCAAAGGGAGGGTCCATAATGATTGACTCTAGATCAAAGTCACTTGCATCCTCAAATGCATCAGTGCTAGGTTCACATTCTTCTATAAGGAAATCACACATGATTGGCTCTATGGTGAAGACTGAAATGTCATAACCATCCTCGTCACAGTGGGGTGTCCATTGTTCTTCATTGATGGCTACATCCATTGTTGCTAATATTTCTGTCCAACCATGAGGCTTGAATTCTTCGTCTGGAAATACTATAGGTGCGTAAGCTAGGTCTTGAAGGGTTCGTGGATGTTGTTTTGAACCTAAAGTTCTAGCTTCTAACCGTTTTTCCTCTTGTTTGGCTACTTTACATATCCATAGATGAGTATCCTTGTACAACAACCATGAGGGGTCTGATTCCAATGAGTGTACCGATTCTGTTTCCTCTTGTGTCTTATGGATGGTATTCCATTGTATTGGGGGTACATCTCGATGGGAATAGTCTTTAAGATTGACTTTAGTAGTCACTCCTAAATGTTGCAAGTACAAAGAATTAGTTCCCCAATCTTGTACAATTTGCAACTGACGCATGAATGGTCGTCCTAAAATCATCTCGTAAGCATGATTTTTCCCAAAATCACAAATGGCAAAAGTATGTGGTTGTTGAGTAGGTGTTTGTAACAGGAGGAGTTTATGATCATTCTAGAGCTTTCAATATTCTTCATTGATTTTATCGTAATCCTCTAGTAGTCGTGCATGATCTTCTAACAATATTTGCATGGATTCAGAGGGTACAACTTTAAATCGGCTGGGACTGAGGGGTTCATCAGGTCTATTCAAAGATGCTTCTAGATTCTCACGATTCTATTCCTGTAATCACTGATTCTCCTCCTTAACAGCTGCGAGGTGGCATCTTAAGAGTCCCATATTTCTAGTGAGCATGGCATTCCTTATGGTCTGAGTCTGTAACAGATTCTCTATATCCGTGAGTGCTTCCTTAGTCTTTTGTTCGCTCTCTAGCTCTAAGGCATGATAAGCTTCTTGTAGCTCTTGATATCGTGCATTGAGGGAAGCATTCTCGATGGTTAAAGAATTCAACTCAGCCTGTAACTATGTAGTGGTGTGTTGCAATGCTTAGTATCTGCTGCCGAGAGATGCAAATTCATCTCTAACTTATGTCATACAAGAAAACATTTGTTGGAATGCAGTGTGGATCGTGGATGACAATATCAATGGTGCAATGAGTGATGATGATGTGAGTGTGGGTGTTGATGCAGTGAGAAGGGGAAAGGGGGATGGGAAGGTGGGTGTAGTGATCACAATGGAGAAGTGCAATGTGCCTAAATGTGGTGGGGAAACAGATGAGGTGAGTGGTGGTGCAGTGGATGGTGAAATGTCCATGTCACTGGACGTGGCATCGAGTGCAGTGACGATAAATAGTGGAGTGATGGTGGGTGTGTGAGTGGGTGTGAACATAGGATTTAAAAAGGTGGACGAATAAATTACATATTGAGTCTCGTGAATTTCTTGGTGGACAGGGGAGGATAAAGGGGATATGATTGGGCGGGGAGGTGACACTAGTGAGAAGGTCATCGGGGGTGGAAATGGGAACATAGGCCTTGGAGAGATGGGAAATGAAGGAAAGGATGGAGTGAGGAATGGATTGGTGGGAATGGTGGGAGCTATATGGGGAAGGTTAGGTGGAATGGTTTCAGGAAGAGTTGGGGGTGTTGAGGCAATGATGGCTTCTGCAAGAGTACTTGCTATAAACATGGACGGTCGAGGTGAGGTGGGGTGTATTGGGGAAACTCGATGTACCGGAGGTGAAGGAGGAGCAGGTGGTGTGGTGGGGGTTTCGACTATGGTTGTGGATGTTATAGTGGAAGAATGAGGCGGGGAGTCGATGACGATGGTCCCTTCTTCTGGTTGGGTTTCTGTCGTGGTTTCAAGGATGAGTCAATCTTCCTTTGCTTGGTGGGAAGATTGGGCATCTATGGGTACGCAGATATACTAACTTGGCTTTGACCATTAAATGGATACGTCAAGGTTCAAACTTCTGTAGTGGCTTCCTCTTGAAATAATGGAGGGCTTCGACAGTTCCCACGGATTTGAATAACTCCTTGAAACCTTGAATGAAGGATTCTTCAAAACCTCCACTAGCGAGTTCTTGCTTGAGAATTGCTTGACTTTGCTCCTCAGATAATTGTCTACGTGCCTAAACTGCTTGCATATTGCGTTATAATTTCTAGATTGCCAAAGTGTAGATGTGTCGATCTCATGAGTACTCATATCACCTTGGGCTTCGGTTTGCTGCTCTTGCTCTTCATTCTGCATATCCTCTTGAGAGTTGTGGCTATCCTGACTGGCTTTGTCATTGCCATCATCATCATTGATCACTATCCTATCTTCATCTGAACTGGAGACTTCTTCTTGTTGATAGTTGGGGGGCATGATGGAGAGTGTTAATCTCCAAAAGAACAACCTACTCTTGAATTTAGAACACCTCTATATCAAGAGTAAGTCAAAACCTTCACCAAATTAGAAGTTCAATCTCCAAATTATCAAAAGTTGAAAAATTATGTGAAGAAGATAAAACACAGAAAGTCTGCTGCACAATTTCTTCTCATTGACCTATCAAACATGTAAAGTTTTCTATGAAATTTTGTATGGAGTGTCGCCTAGAAGTTGCACACCTCCTCCAAGTTAAAGTTCTTCAAAAGGTTTAGTATAACTTGAGAAATCAACTTCACAAGTTACCTATGTTCAAATCTTCACTTCTGAGAAGTCGATTTGACACCCCTAACTTCTTAACTTTGGTTCTCACAATGTTGAACCCGTTTTACCAAATCCTTTTGGCTGTAGATAGCTTATCTCTCAACTTAGATTTTGAGCTATCATATGTGTAAAACTTTACACTGTGCACTGAGCACTACTCAATTCATTGGACTCAAAATCTGCGCCTGTTTCAGAGGACTGTGAACACTCATCACATATGAATGTTCCTACACACAATTCTCCTAGCCTGTTTACAATTAAACTCTGAAACTCAAGTCATAGATTCATTAACTATGAACTTAGATATCCTCAAAAGGATTTCACAAATGATCTACCACAGATGGAGCAAACGCAGAAACATCGGGCGCAATATTTCTGTCATTACTGAAGAAGACTACAACTGAAATTGAGAGAGAGACTTCAACTCACTTCTTATGTGTCTAATGACTTTTACCATCTCATTTCTCTACTCCTATGCTCATACAAAGTCTCTCCTTGTCTTCTCACTATACCCCGACATTTTCCAAAAGTATTTATAGGCAATTATGTACAAACTTTTATCAAAGCATAAGTATATGTAACCTATGTCTTAACTAATGTACATATGTGTACATGTCCTTCACTCTTGTGAATGTATCCTTCTTCTTTGCTTCAAATCTTCAATTGGTGATTGGTCTGCACCAACAGCTCCCCCTCAATCATCAATTGAGATTTCTCTTTTCTTCTTTATTCCTACCATGTCTTTAAACTTTTGTAGCTTTGGTCCATCCAAGCTCTTTGTAAGCATATCAGCTATCTGATCTTTAGTTGAAGTATGTATGACTTCAATCTCTTTATCCATCACTTTCTCTCTTAGAAAGTGATACTGAATCTCAATGTGTTTGGTCCTGGCATGAAAAACAAGATTAGCAGCTAAATATAATGAACTCATGTTATCTCCATATATAATTGGTATCCCATGCACAATATCAAAACTCTTCATCAATGTCTTGAGCCAAATCACTTCCTTTGCAGCTTCAACCATGCCTTTATATTCAGCTTTTGTAGAAGACAAAGCAACTGTATGTTGCTTCTTGGACCACCATGAGATAAGTTTATCTCCCACATAACACATGTATCCAAAAGTTGACCTTCTATCATCTGGATTACCTGCCCAATCTGCATCACTATAGATCTTGATGTTTGTAGATTCTGATGTAAACCCATAATACAAACCCTCATTGAGTGTACCCTTAATGTACCTCAACACTCTTTGTCCTACAATCCAATGTTCTTTCCTTGGGCAATGCATGAATTGAGACAAAACCCCTACTGCATATGATAAATCAGGTCTAGTTAAAGTAGCATAGATAAGACTACCAACCAAACTCTGATATTGTCTCATGTCCTTGAATTCTTCACCTCCAAACTTACTCAATCTGTGATTCACCTCCATTGGTGTAGGTGCTACCCTGCAATCATCCATTTTAAACTTGATTAACAAGTTCTTCAAATACCTTTCTTGGGTCTCAAATACTCCATGTTGAGTATATGTAATCTCCATGCCCAAGAAGTATGACAAGTCTCCCAAGTCACTTATTTTGAACTCCTTTTCCATTTGCTTCTTGAGTCTTTGTATTCCTTCTTCATCTGTACCTGTAAGAATTATATCATCAACATATATGCACATGTATATGAAACCATTATCACTTGCTTTGACAAGCAAGCTACTATCTGCTTTAGACACCTGAAATCCAAGTTCTTTCAAGAACTTTACAAGTCTATAATTCCATGCCCTTGGGGCCTGCTTCAAGCCATACAAAGCTCTCTTGAGCTTGCACACATGATCTGGATACCTTTTATCTCTGAACCCTTGAGGTTGCTCCATGAACACATCATCTGAAATATAACCATTCAAAAAAGCATTTTTCACATCAAGTTGACATAACTTCCAACCTTTACATGCAGCAATAGCTATAAGTGTCCTGATGGTTGTCATCTTTGCCACAGGACTATAAGTCTCATCATAGTCAACACCATAAGTCTGAGCAAACCCTTTGACAACAAGTCTAGCTTTGTATCTAGACACACTTCCATCTGCAAACCTCTTGGTCTTGTAAACCCACTTGCATCCAATGATTTTCTGACTATTTGGCTTTGGAACCAAATCCCAAGTTTGATTCTCCAATAGTGCATCATATTCTTCCTGCATAGCTTTCTCCCATTTTTCCTTACCTTTTGCCTCTTCATATGTAGAAGGGTCTTCATCTGTTTTCATCATATAAGCATAATCTTTTGTGGCCAAAAATGAAGTATCATAGCTATACCTTGTAGGTTGCCATTTGTTCCTTGTAGACCTCCTAAGTTCTCCACTTCTTGAGGTTTCTGGTTCTTCATATTCAGGATCAAATCTTGGTGTTTCTTCCACTTCAACCTGCACTTCATTATTCTCTTGTTCATCAATTATCTGAATCTTTGATTTACCTTTTCTTTGGCTCACTTCTTCTTCATCACTTGTATTGATATTGATTGTACCTGCATACCAAGTACTTTGCTCATCAAATGTAACATCTTTAGAAACCATGAATTGTTTTGTAGATGGACTCCACAACCTATAACCCATCTGCTTATCATCATAACCAATGAAAACATATTTTTCAGCTTTAGGCTCCAACTTGTGCCTTAATTGTGATGGCACATATGCATATGCCACACATCCAAAAACTCTGCAATGATCCAAGGTAGGTCTCTTATCCCACCAAGCCTCATATGGTGTCATACCCTGCAAGGCTTTACATGGTAACCTATTGACCAAATAAGTAGCTGTATTTACAGCCTCAGCCCACAAATAATTAGGGCAATTTTTCTCCTTCATCATGGATCTTGCAAACTCAACAAGTGTTCTATTTCTCCTTTCTGCTACACCATTTTGTTGAGGAGAGTACCTGCAAGTAACTTCCCTTTTTATACCTGCATTCCACAAGTAATCACTAAACTCATTAGAGAAATACTCTCCCCCTCCATCTGACCTTAGTCTCTTCAACTTATGTCCTGTAATTCTTTCTGCATATGCATGATAGTGTTTAAATGTATTAAACACTTCTGACTTATCTTTGATCACATAAATAGTGATCCATCTAGTAGCATCATCAACATAAATCACATAATATCTTGACCCATTTATACTGAAATCCTTTGATGGTCCCCACACATCTGTGTGTACCAATTCAAGCTTCTCTGAGTACATAAAACCATGCTTGGAGTAAGAATTCTTATGAGCCTTACCTAATTGACATGCCTCACATTTGTATGTCATATGTTGACCTGCAACATTAGGCAATCCAAGCACTGAACCATTGTTAATCATGTCTTTAATACCTCTTTCATTGAAATGTCCAAGCCTCTTGTGCCAAAGATCTAACTCAGAGATCTTATGTCCTCCATATGTGAACATAGCATGACCAATATTGCCTTGAATCTTCAATGTAAATAATCTTCCTTCTTTCTTCCCTGAAACAATCTGTTTATACCCTTGGCTAGGGTCTTCCACATATACTCCATCATTAGTGAACCTTACTTCATATCCCTTTTCAACAATTTGTCCTACACTTGTCAAATTCTTAGGAATTGTAGGAACATACAAGACCTTACTCAACAAGGTACTACCATCCTTGGCCTTCACTGAACCAATTGACTTCACATTATGCTTTGTGTTGTCACCTGTTTGAACAACATGATTAAAAACCTTATTCTCCAATCAGTCATCAGAGATATATTACCACTCAGGTGATTACTACACCCTGAGTCAATGTAGAAGACTCTTTGATCTTCACACAAGTTGCATTCATTATCAATGTTGAATCCTCCTTTTGATCTGAAGCATAATTGTAGTAGGTGTTGTTGTATTGTTGACTTTGGAATCCTCTACCTGCATTTCTTCCAAAGTAACTCCTACCACCTCTGCCTCTGAAATTACCTCTTTGATTTCTGCCTCCTCTTCCTCTTGAATTATAGTTCTGATTATATCCACCATTACTCTGATTATTATGCCAACAATCATTAGCTAAGTGATTTGTCTTACCACAAATCCAGCAAGCTTTGCCTCCATCTTTGTTGTTCCTGCCTCTTCCTCTACCTTTGCCACCTCCTCTTCCTCTTAGGAAGTTGGCTTGACTAGTTGTACCTTCATCTTCACCTGCTTGTTGCTTTCCTTTGCTATTCTTCTTCTTGTCTTTTGAGTACATTGCATGACCTGCACTCTTGTCACCATCTCCTTTAACATCTTGCTCAAATGTTAGCATATGACCTAGCAACTGATTTAAATCAGGAGTGAAATGATCAAGTGATAATTCTGTAGACAAAATGAATGGCTTCCATTTGTCATCACCTCTTAAACCTGTAAGAATTTGCCTTACCAATTTATCCTCCTCAATGTCTTCATCAACAGCTCCTAAAGCATCTGCAATGTCTTTCATCCTTCTTACATAGTCTGAAATGGATTGAGAAGCCTTCTTCTTAAAGGTTGTAAATTCTGCCCATAAGGATGCCTTCCTTGACTTGGTAGTATTCTGGAAATGCTCCTCCAAAGCATTCCAAATATCAGTAGCACTTTCAAGACCTCGAATATGAGGTAACAAGTAATCATTGACTGCCATATATATAATGCTCCTAGCTTGAGCATCTTTCTTCATCCAATTTTTCAAGTCTGCCAACTCTTCCCTAGTTGGAACACTAGGGTCTCTGAACTCTGGCTTCTCTTCTTCTCCTGTGATGTAGGCTATTAAATCTTTGCTCATAAGATGAGCTTCCATCCTCATTGACCATGCAGGATAGTTTTCCCTATCCAATTTCTCTATCTGTAGAGAATCTCCCATCTTGTGTCAACCTGTGTATTGAAATCTTCAAGCTTTATGAACAATATATGTACCTTTACTTTGAATTAGACTCCTTTTGTCCTTCTTGATGTCGTATGGTCTCCTCCTCAGACTTTGCCTTCAACCTTTCACCTTTAGTTCTTCAAATGTTGAATTTCTTGAATCTGCAGCAGTCGAGATCCTCCTTTCCTTGATTTTGATGTCTCCTGCTCTGATACCACTGATGGAGAGTGTTAATCTCCAAAAGAACAACCTACTCTTGAATTTAGAACACCTCTATATCAAGAGTAAGTCAAAACCTTCACCAAATTAGAAGTTCAATCTCCAAATTATCAAAAGTTGAAAAATTCTGTGAAGACGATAAAACACAGAAAGTCTGCTGCACAATTTCTTCTCATTGACCTATCAAACATGTAAAGTTTTCTATGAAATTTTGTATGGAGTGTCGCCTAGAAGTTGCGCACCTCCTTCAAGTTAAAGTTCTTCAAAAGGTTTAGTATAACTTGAGAAATCAACTTCACAAGTTACCTATGTTCAAATCTTCACTTCTGAGAAGTCGATTTGACACCCCTAACTTCTTAACTTTGGTTCTCACAATGTCGAACCCGTTTTACCAAATCCTTTTGGCTGTAGATAGCTTATCTCTCAACTTAGATTTTGAGCTATCATATGTGTAAAACTTTACACTGTGCACTGAGCACTACTCAATTCATTGGACTCAAAATCTGCGCCTGTTTCAGAGGACTGTGAACACTCATCACATATGAATGTTCCTACACACAATTCTCCTAGCCTATTTACAATTAAACTCTGAAACTCAAGTCATAGATTCATTAACTATGAACTTAGATATCCTCAAAAGGATTTCACAAATGATCTACCACAGATGGAGCAAACGCAGAAACATCGGGCGCAATATTTCTGTCATTACTGAAGAAGACTACAACTGAAATTGAGAGAGAGACTTCAACTCACTTCTCATGTGTCTAATGACTTTTACCATCTCATTTCTCTACTCCTATGCTCATACAAAGTCTCTCCTTGTCTTCTCACTATACCCCGACATTTTCCAAAAGTATTTATAGGCAATTATTGATGGAGAGTGTTAATCTCCAAAAGAACAAGTTAACCTTGAATTTAGATCACCTCTATATCAAGATTAACCTTAGACTCCACCAAACTTAGAGAACTTTCACCAATTTATCAGAAAATTGATTATTCTGAAAAATTCAGCTTCTTCAGAAAAGTCTGCTGCAGATTAATCACTCATTGAGTAATCAATCCTGTAAAGTTTTTGATAAAACTTTGCACAACACTTCGCCTTAAGGTTGCGCAACTTTGCCAAGTTAAATCTCTCAAAAAGATTGAGTACACACTGAGAAATGTGTGAAACACTTTACCTATGCCTGAAGGAGCTTCTTTGCAATGGCGACTTTGACACCTGCAACTTCTTAGCACTGGTTCTCCCAAAGTAAATCCCGTTTGATCAAGATCTTTAGCCATAGATGGCTTACCTTCCAACTTAGATTTTAAGCCCTCACTTGTGTAAAACTTTACACTGTGGACTGAGCAATGATCATTTCATTGAAGATGAAATGTGCGCCAGATTTTACGACTCTTAGAACATTCTTACATATGAATGTTCCTAATCAAAATTCTCTCAGCCTGATTTCAATTAACCTCTCAAATTCTAGCCATAGATAGATTAGCTATGGACTTAGACACGTGCAGAAGGATTTCTCAAAAGATTAAACACAGAAGGAGCAGACTGCTAAACATCGGGCGCAAGTTTTTCAATTTCTTCAGAAAATTTACATACAAGTGAGGATAGATTATTCACTCACTTTCAATGTGTCTAATGACACTAATTTCTCTCTCCCTATTCTCTAATCTTCTTCTGCTCTATCTGCCCGACATTTTCCAACATATTTATATATGAATATATACAAGTGTATGACTAAACAAAGATATAAGTCAGCTAATGTACATATGTGTACATATCTTTGGATTTTCTGAACATGTCCTTCATTCAACCATCTGACTTTGTTTTCTTCTTGACTTCTTGATTTCATTCCTCCATAATTCTTCAATTGATGATTGTCATGCACCAACAATTATGTACAAACTTTTATCAAAGCATAAGTATATGTAACCTATGTCTTAACTAATGTACATATGTGTACATGTCCTTCACTCTTGTGAATGTATCCTTCTTCTTTGCTTCAAATCTTCAATTGGTGATTGGTCTGCACCAACAGGGCATAGTGCGGTAACTTGGTCGTTCATACTCTTGTGAGAAAAACTACCCTTCTAAAAATTGGAACTCGCTGGAGAATGCATCATGCATTTCGAAATCAAAGATGGTGTTAGTTGGGTCTGCCTCCAAGTTCGGTATGGGAAAAGTAAAGGCTTCCACACCAATGGTGGTGCGAATTTCTCTTGTTGTAGTAGTGTCTTCCTGAGTGGTGGTTGCTTGAGGAATTACCACACTAGTAGTTCCTTCTATGATAATGGGCCATGACAGGCACATATGTATTGGTTGTAAAGGTGGGGGGGTTCCATTGGAGACTGTTGGGGAGATTGCTGTGGTGATGGGGACTCTGGAACCTGCAAGCATGGGATAGAACCTCTCATGCATTTGTTTGCCCCTCCTTTTCTAGCTTTTTGGCGTTTTTGGTGGTTCCCTTGAATGCTTTTAAATATTCACTTGTCATAGCATGTTCGATGGGCAAATCTCTTAGTATATGATCAATGTCTACCCCTCATGATTGTATGCAAATTTTGTAAGGCACCCATTATGAGGAGAAGCCAAGCGTGCATTACCCAATTGATGGGAATCCCAACTTGCATGTTGGATGAAGGTCATATTGGACCATGTAAGGTATTGTAAGGAAAGGGAGTTATCAGGGTCCCCAATTGTGGGGTCCGGGTAGTGGGGATCAGCCTCGGCTTGGGGTCCAAGGGGGCCAACGGGTCCCCTGGCGCTGGCCCCTGGTGGCGGTCCGGGGGCAGCACCCCCAGCGTGATGGCAAAGGGAATATTCCCTTTCAGAGTCAGAAATCATTTATATTTGTTAGGTCGGTTCAACCGACCTAAGCCGTGTATGGCAATTACACGGGCGGTGGCCGCCCACGCTCTACCACCCATGTATAGCCGTACATGGAAGGCGGCCCATGATCCTATATATACATGACTTCTACACTACCTAAGACATCGAATTGAGCCAGCATACCTCTAGCTTGTATCTCCCTATCTAGAGTTGTCTAGATGACCATTTAAGCTCTACCTTGAGAGCACACGGGTGGACAATGCCATCATCTTTGTACTTGATGTTAGTAAAAAAGTGTTGAGATTCGCCTATATCTGTTATCTTCTCTGCTACTGCTCCTGTATTATATTGCATAACTATTGTCTTACATGGTATCAGAGCCATAAGGTTCGAATAGCTTGAGAAGTATCACTATTTTAGCCTACTAGCAGACTAGAATATCAGTAGATTATTCGAGTGATTACATGATGGCTTCATCATCAAAAACTGGTCTTGGTGCTTTAGCTAATGTTAATGCTGCACCTATTCGAATTTGCACATGTGCATTCATTGAAGGGAAGCTGGATGGAACGAACTATACACTCTGGAAGTTCAAAATTTCTGCAATTTTGGACTCCTATGAATTACTTGACACTGTCATGGGACCGATGGGATTGGATCTAGAGCCTATACCAGTTGAAGATCCAACAAATTCAAGGTTGATGATTCAGCGAGATCCAGATCTTCTACGAGCTTGGAAGAGGCGGAATGTTGATGCATTATGTGCAATTGTCACTAGTGTAAGCGTGTTGGCAGTAGTCAGAGGCATAGACAACACAAAAGTATGTGAAGGTGAAGCACAACGAAGTAGTGGGGAGCCAGACAGATCATTTTTCAAAGAAATATGTTTTATAAATACTTTTCAAAACTCCCAACAGTGATTTTCATCACTTTTGTACCTTATATAACATAGAACAACCACTTTTGTAATTTGTAGCTCCATTTTGTGCAAGCTGAGGAGTCCTCAAGCTTGAGGAGCTTAGGTAGAACGATCCTACCAATTTTGGTTATTTTTAGACCTCGTTTACCCTTTCAAATAGCACCTAGAACCTATTTTTTAACTATGCCGGTCACTAGATGTGAAACCGGTCAAAACTAGTCTAGAATCTATAAAAAGAGCTAGAGGGCTCATTTTTGAGGTTAGCTTGTATGAGCTAGAGTGAGCTTGAGCTTGTAATTGAGATCTTGAGTAATAGAGTCTATTTTCCTACCTTCCATTGTATCTTGCTTGTCTCTTCATTGGGTGTGTGTATGTGTGTGTGCATCTCTATGCTTCTCACCTTCACTCTCACTTCATCTCACATTCATGATCTTCATATCACTCATATCTCTTCCACGGACTGACATTAAGGAGGTGGAGTTTCTTAACGTGGTTATCACCATTGTGCTAGAGAAACACCAAATTTGGCACCGTTGTCGGGGATCGAGTCTAGGACGAATGTGTGATGGTAAGAGTATAACAAGAAGTGGCATTGGAAGGTAAAAATTTCAGCTTTTGCTGTTGTTTTTAGTTAGTTTTTTGCGTTTGTCACCTCCCCTACACTCCTTCTTCACCACCGCATCATCTTCTTCCACTCCAAAAAAATCAAAAAATTCACCATATCCACCCATTCTCCTCATTTCCCCTCATTTGTGCATGCGAGAGAGAGAGAGAGAGAGCTTTTTTGCTTGCATGTGCATGTATGTTTTTGAGTTTTCTTGCAGGTACAGTGCTCCAGAGCAGCAGCAAAGCTTCCAAAAGGTAAAAAATCAACTTTCTGTCAGAATCTGCTGTGTGTGATAGACCATCGCGATGGTCTGCCAAGTTTGGGATTTTTGCCAAGCGACCACACCACGAGGTAGGCGACACAAGCACATACACGAATCCACAAACGCATTTCAAAAATTTGCATTTTGGTGGACCATCGCAATGGGCTCACGCCATCGCGATTGCATCACACCATCGTGATTGGCTCAGGCCATCGCGACGGCTCGGTCGGACCATCGCGATGGTCTCACACCATCGTGACGGTTCACTTGAACCATCGCGATGGTCACTGACCATCGCGACAATCCCGTCGATCCCACGCCATCGCGACAACTCATCTGCCACGTATCAAGCCAGACCATCGCGACTGTCCTAGGTACGCCATCGTGACGCCTCGAAGTTGAACCATCGCGATTGGCTCAAGCCATCGTGCCCCGTAACCATCACGACGGGCTCATGCCATCGTGACGATTCTGTTGACCATTGACCGACGCCATCACGATTGCTTGCCATTTGGACCATCGCGATGCCTCACTTAGACCATCATGATTGCTCGTCGATTAGACCATTGCGACGCTTCAGTTTAGACCATCGCGATGCCTCGTGCCATCGGACCATCACGATTGTACCACGCCATCGCGACGGTTCACTTGAGCCATCGTGATGGTCCCAAACCATCGCGATTGTCCCATACCATCGCGATTGTTCACCTCAAACGCAAAAATTAGGGTTTCAATTTTTGGGCTATTTTGAGGCTATTTTGAGAAAATTTTTGAGTGATTAAGCTCATAGGAGAACCCTTAGCTCATATTTGAAGGAAAACCTAATTGTCAGTTTTTACCCCCGAGGGCCTGAACGCTCGTACCTTTTTTATCCGAAGTCCGTTTTTTGACCATATAAGGGACTAGAAAAAAACCAGGGGGCATTAAAATTTGGGCAAAGGAAGAAAGGATCTTAAAAGTGTATATATCAAAGGGCTTGATCTTCCATTTGAGAATTGTTCTAACCTTGGATTTTTACAGGTCTAGCAAGGGCTATCAAGGGCAAGCAAGGCAAGGCAGTGAAGAACACAAGGCTTGGGAAGTGCGACTTCTTTGGCATCAGAGCACTCAAAGCAACTAACTTGAGGTTGGAAGAATACTCAACCCCCTCAGTCAATTACTAGCTTAGGCTACATGGTCGCATTGTGCATTAAAGACGATAGGAACGCCTCAAGTTCAAGAGACTTAATTTTTCAAGTCCAAGACTAAAGTAAAAGTGTGCGATACGAAAACCTAAAGGAAAGAATTAAAGTCTGACAAAACGAGAACTCAAAAGTACCACGGAAAGTCGATTCCTCACGCTTACAGTAAAACAAAACAAGAACTTAAAGGAATTAAAAATAAACAAGCAATAAAGAACAAAGAAACATTGATTATCAGAGAGTGCCAAGAAGTATATTCATGAACCTTAGATCGGGCAAGCATATAGGTAAGTCAAACCGACGAAGCGTAAGATCATCAGAAGCAAGTGTAGGAACTACTACATGTTCGTGGGCTCAACAATTGAATAGCTACCCCTACGAGTTGAGCTCAGACACTAGTGAGTCGGAAATGGCTTTTAGCATGGAAAGACCAGAAGGAGGATTAAACATAGCATATCTGGAAAGATCCGAAGGACAATACAGAACTCAACTAGAATTTGTCTGAACCAACTGCTTAGGTGCTCGCATCTATGAGGATGTGTTGCGAAGACAAGTGGTTCAAATGCACAACCCTGATCAACCCATTGGATTGGAACGTCCAGTGGTGAAGTTTGAGAGAGACGCATACACAGACAAAGAGGGAACATTAATGTACATCATAAGTACTCAGCCAAATAATACCAATGAGTTTGGTGTAATTCAGTTAGAGACGGAAGCAAGAGCCCAAGGGAAAGAACGAGTAGGAGAAGAACCTAGGACACCTAGAGGGAAATCTGTACTAACAAGAGTACTAATCCCCAAGTGGATCCCTCAGGACAACAGAAGCATAGAGTTGTTTGTAAATAAGGAAACTAATGAAGCGTTTTAGAGGTACCAGATGGAACAATCTAGTGAGGTGGGCTCCATCATGATCTATGAATTCAAGGACCCAAATACACCTGGAAAGGTTGTATACCTGGACGAAACTTCAGAAGGAATGTTTGTAGTACCAGATCATGCGAGAAATACCTACACATGGAGAGGTGAGTTAGTCTTCCCTCCATCTCGAGCAAATGTAAACATAAGTCATCAGGGTGTTGGAACATCCGCAACCCATGGTAATCAAAGAGAGAAGAACAAAGAGAGACCAGAAGTGAGTTTCACTCATCCCATACAGAGAGATAGAGCCACCATAGACACCGATAGAGTGGAAGACAAAGAAAACCTAGAATACTAGGTGGTAGAGATGATTTTCCTCTACCTAGACCATGTGAACACCCCAGGGTGCTAAGACCCACTCAACTAGTAAAGTCAATGAAAAACTACTTTGATGGGACAGGACATCCCTATGACCATGTTGCGGAGTTTAAGCAAGTGCTCCGAGAAGAGCAAGTAGAAGACATGTTTACACAATACAATGCATTTGGACTAACATTAAAGAACACAACTTTAACTTGGTTCCAACCATTGCAACAAAGGCAGTTTAGAGATATCCATCACTTGTTAGAGTCATTCATCATAGAATTCTCTAAAAGTGGAATTAGGCATGATACGTCTTCATTGATTCATGGTTTCAAAGAGACCCCTCAAGAAACAGTCAGATTGGCAGGACATAGGTTTAGACAATATGTTGAGAGATGCCCAATGCAAGAGTTACCATCACAGGCCAAGCAAGTGTCATTGTTTTTAGATGGCCTCTTGAGCTCTAAACTACGCTCCTATGTGTACTTGAAGGAACCCAGAATGCTAGAGCAATGTGTAAGAATTTGTATAGACATTGAGGACAACCTTGGAGATGAGTTGGAACTCTTAAAGGTCTATAAGGACTCAGATTGTTCATCTCTAACATCCTCAAAATTGTCCAGCTCGATAGAAGACCTAGCAAAAAAAGTGGCCTAGAAATTAGGAGTCTCTAGTAAACGGATGCCTAGGTTAACAACAAACAAGCGTTGTTACACCTGTGGTGGTGATCATATGGCAAATGTGTGTCCCAATGCAACACAGTCGCAAGCCAACCCTAGTGGCCAATACTGTATGATTGAGAGAAGATACACGAATCACACGGTTCAAGACTGCCCCTACAACAAACAAGCAGTAAGATAGAACTACCCGCAAGCATACGCACAGCCACGTAGGTATCAAGGTCAATATAATGCTCAGCATCATTACTATAGGCCTCCTCAGAACTATCCTTATCAGGCTCAAAAGAGACCTCAACCTCTTTTAGCTCAGCAGCCACCCCCACCAGTTAATGTCATCTCAGTTAAATATGTTGTTGCAGAAGAAAACCTCAATAGGGCTTTACTGCTTTCATCACCCTTGATCATAGAAAGTGACCCGAACTCAAATAGTTTTGACTCTACTCATGTAGATAGTCCACCCACATATTATACAGAGTCACCAAAACATGTGGAAGCATATCAATACGATAGTCCACCATTAGAACCCAGTTGGGAGCCCGATTATGCTAATGTGATGTACACCAACCCTAATCCACGGCCCCAATTAAGACAGCAAAGACCACAGGGCCCTAGAGGACCATGCTTTAGTGTCAAGGAGATCATTTCATAAAGGATTGTCCACATCCTCCAATAGCAGGACAATCACAATACTATAACATACAAGGCTTTTGTGTTCCGAGTGTGGTAAAGAACATATCATCAAAGATTGTCCCAAGAACCCTGCTAATGCTTCAAAAGTGACACGGATTAACGTGATAGGTATTTTACACAATGCAGATGGATCCAACCCTACATACGTGACTATCCAAGCTAGAACGAGAGCCCCGGCGCTCTTACAGAATCAACAGGTTAATCCTGAGAAAATATTCGAAACCAGTGAAGTTGGAGAATCTAGTAACAAAAAGACAAAATCTTGGAAAGATTCCATAGAAAGGTTTGAGAGAAAGTGGAGTTAAAAGATAAGTGAGTTGGAAGGAAGTCTAAAGGAATCTAGAACTAAAATCCTAGAGTTGACTTCGCAAGAATCTAATCAGGAGAACCCAGCTCAAAGATCAGGATCAGTTTTAGCGGAACCCATACCAGAAATCCTAGACATGATGGCTAGATTAAAGAAAGGACCCCAAATAGCGGAAATGAGTAAGAACTACCCACGAGCAAACGTTGAAATTTAGAGAACTAAACTTTGCATGAAGATGGTAGAACTAGCACAAACAATGTTCGAAGCCTCTTGTTATCTCAATTGGAATAACATGGCAAAACCCGAATTACACTTTCAAGGACTACTGGAAAGGTTAGAATACTTGATCGATAGCAAGGAGAAGAAGAATCTGCATAGGAACCCTATTGTTTCGGAGACACAGGCAAGAAATGCACCATCATTGTCTCAAGTACGAAGCACAGAGGTTGAAGACAACCTGTCTTCCATACATAAATACTCACATGAATTTCTAGGAGAAATCCAAGAAGAGTAGTGGAGAAAAGAACAAAACACCCATCTTCCTATTCAAGAAATAGACGACTTGCAAGAGCAATTTCCCCAAGACATTCCCTCTATCTACGATGATGTACAGGAAGAACAACTGAGTGAACACACAGGTTTTGAATCTAATTCTTTGCAAGAATTACCTCAGTTCACAGGACCTTGGGAAGACAAGTCTATTAGCATGAGAGCACCCATGATAATAGTGAGGAACGAAGAATCAGTAATCCCTAGAAACACGAAAGTGATAAAGAACACCCAAGTACAATGTCATCTCACTCTAGAGGAATTGTTGAAGATTAAATCAAAATTGTGGAAGCACGTAGCAAATCAATTCCCTGAGCTTGCTACTACTCCCTCACAGATAGGATCTCACAAGAAAGTACAAGAGATACCGATAGAAAGGATTGGAGACGTAAGTGAAGGAGAGGAAGGCAACACTTATCTTCCAATAACCCATCAGGGCTACATCAGGGCCAAAGCCATCTTAGATTCAGGTGCCGGAGTAGCCATTGCCACAAACGCTTTATGGAAATGATGGGGTAAGCGAGCATTAAGACCTACCAGGATGAAGCTACAAATGGTTGATGGACATATAGAGAAACCATTAGGCTTACTAGAAGGCATTTCTCTCACCACTTCTGGTGAGGAGTTGCCCCCCGGAGATTCTCAGCGAACTTAATACTTTACGATTGTAGGTACTTGATCTTCAAGCATAGATTGCAGCTCACTCCGAGCCTCCCAGGCCAGATTCCCCATCCGAAATTCCGACCGAAGAAGAAACTGTTCTATACCAGTGGAGGAAACATACGAAGAGGCCTATGAACCACAACCAATACCAGGCGGACATGTCACGATAGAAGGCCAAGAAACTTTTGAACATCCTACACCCGCATGGCTTAAGTCTATGGAAGAACTTGGTAAAACCCACTCCGCACGTGTCGAAGCACAGCTACATGCCATTGCCATGATCGAGGAACGAATATTACAGTCACCCTATTTCACTCACCTGGCCTCTCGAAGGTACATCCCCAGCCACGAGCTTCAATATAAACCATACTTCATGTTGACCGTAGAATATCACTTGACGATTGAATAAGAGACGGGCAAGAAACCAACCCATGCAACTCAGCTTGAGCCTGACGACCTGCCATCGGAAGCACAGAAAGGTAAAAGTTTTCAACCAAATTGGCACCAGGGGCTACTACAAGAGTATCCAGAGATGATGCACACATGGGTCAAGGCACCATTGCACTTAAAGTAAAATCCATGTTGGGGTCCTATGCCATGACATCGCTCTTGGAAGGCATTCGCCATCAAGGTTCAAAATAATAAGCAGTGCCAAGAGTGGCTCAATTATCCTTACTTCACTCCATCCCATGGGCCCCCTACAGTTGGATATATGATGGCCACAATTCGCCACTAGCTCCCCCGATTACACTGCATGGACGACGTTGTAGCACACATGACTGTCAAGATATTTGATATGATGCAGATGGTTTTTAAGATATTTTGTCGTGTCAAAGCACTACATGTCAACACCCCGGGCTTTGAGCATGGCAACCAAGACTTGGCATACGATATGAGCACTACGCCATTGCTACGGGTGTGTTATGCTTGGCACTACCATATAAAGTACTTACCCACATGTTATAAGATGATTTTTGAAGAGATGTTTAGGACGGGCTTCTAGGACTACCACTCCGAAGTTTTTATCAGCAGGCCCACACATCTAGTTCAATCATTTGCTTGCGAATAACTAGTATATTCAACACACTACCAACTTCCCCTGATGAACCTCAGGCCATAGACTGGGAAAAACTAGAAATTGGTCTCGCACACGGAATTTGCACCACGGAGCACACCCTCACACATGACCTCTTGCAAAACTATATCACGTAGACCCCACAACAAGGATCTCTCAGGGACAACAAACACGAGAGGGAGGGGGGTGTTGCTCTAGCACAATGGTGAGAACCACGTTAAGAAGCTTCACCTCCTTAATGTCAATCCGCGGAAGAGGTAGGAGTGATATGAAGATCGTGAATGAGAGATGATGTGAGAGTGAAGGTGAGAAGCACAAAGATGCACACACACATACACACACACAATGAAGAGACAAGCAAGACACAATGGAAGATGGGAAAATTAGCTCTCTTACTCAAGAACACTCTTACAAGTTCAAAATAGCTCTAAGCTCACACTAGCTAACATGAACCACCCTCAAAAATGAGCTCTCTAGCTCTTTTTATAGTTTCTAGAGTAGTTTTGACCGGTTTCACATCTAGTGACCGGCCTAGTTAAAAAATAGGTCCTAGATGCTATTTGGAAGGGTAAACGATGTCTAAAAATAACGAAAATTGGTACGCGTATTCTACCTAAGCTCCTCAAGCTCGAGGACTCCTCAGCTTGCACAAAATGGAGCTATGGATTAAAAAATGGGGTTTTGTCTATATTACATATGTTACAAGAGTGATGAAAATCACTATTGGATGTTTGAAGAGGTAATAAAAACATAGTTGTTTGAAAAAATGATCCGACTGGCTCCTTGCTCCGTCTTTACATGCTTACACGTCGCCTGTGCCTCTGACTGCTTCCAACACCCCCCTCCCTCTCGCTTCTGTCGTCCTCGACAGAACCTTGTTGTGCGGTCTGCCGGATGTAGTTTTGTAGGAGGTCGTGAGCGAGGGTGTGCTCGGATACTCGAATGCCTCGGGCCAGATCAGCCTCGAGTTTCTCCCAATCGATTGGTTGCGGTTCGTCGGGTGGCGGGAGTTGATAATGCGTGGAATAAACCATTCGCTCACAGGCAAATAGTTGCAATAAATGTGTGGGCCTGCTGATGAATACCTCGGAATGGTATTCCCAAAATCCGGTGGTGAACATCTCTTCAAATGTTTGCTTGTAGCACGCCGGTAGGTATTTTATTCTACAGTGCCAGGCATAACACACCCAGAGCAATGGCGTTGTGCTCATGTCATATACTAGATCAAAGTTACCATGCTCAAATCCCGGGGTGTTTACATGCGGTGCCTTGACGCGTCGGAAGACTTTAAATATCATTTGCATCATGTCAAAAATTTTGACAGTCATATGCGCTGCGATGTCATCCATATGCTTCAGGCGAGGGAGCCAGTGACGGATTGTCGCCATCATATAGCCAACAGTGGGTAACTCGGTGGGCGGCTTGAAGTAGGGGTAATTCAACCAATCCTGACACTGCCTATTGTTTTGTACTTTGATAGCGAATGCAATCCTGGAGCGGCGTCGTGGTACTGGTCCCCAGCAAGGATTATACTTTAAATGTAAAGGCGCTTTCACCCATGTGCTCATCATTTCTGGGTACTTCTGGAGTAGATCTTTGCGCCAATCAGGTTGATGGATCTCTCCTCTTTGCGCATTTGGTGGCAAGTCCGCCGGCTCGAATTGTGTAGCATGCGTGGGTTTCATGCCGGTTTCTTTCTCTATAGCTAGCTGATATTCAGCCATTAACATGAAGTATGGTTTATACTGCAGCTCATGCCCAGATATATAGCGTCGGGGGGCCAAATGAGCAAAGAAGGGGGATTGTAAGATTCTCTCTTCAATCATGGCCATGGCATGCAACTGTGCCTCTACTCTGGCTGAATGTGTCGTTCCAAGTTCCTCAATCGTTTTCATCCACGCGGGGGTAGGAAGTTCATAGGTCATCTGGCCGTCGGCCGTGACTTGTCCGCCTGGGATGGGTATTGGCTCGTATGCTTCTTCAAACGTTTCCTCCACCGGAATGGTTATGTTCTCGTCGTCAGCTGGGATCTCCGGTGGGGAGTTAGGCCGTGGTGGTGCTTCGTATACATCTATGCGTGATTGGAGAGTGGCTACCTGGGCCCGTAATGCGTTGAGTTCTTCTAAGATTTCAAGAGCAGGGTCCACAGGTTCTGGTACTTCTGCTGCTACTTGTACTTGTTGTGGTGCCGGATCTCTGAGCTGTAGTAACTTGTGATCTTCTTTTAACTTTTGATGCTCTTCGTTCATTCGATCATAGTCCTCTAGCAATCTCATGTGATCCTCTAGCAACATCTGCATCGATTCGGAGGGGATTGCCTTGAATCTGCTAGGACTTAAGGGTTGTTCTGGATGGTCCAATGCCGCTTCCAAATTCTCTCTATTCTGCTCTTGGAGTCTCTGGTTCTCCTCTTTTGCTGCGGCTAGGTGTCTCCTGAGTAAGCCCATATTCCTGGTCAGCGTCGCGTTCCTAATTGTTTGGGCTCGAAGCAGGTTGTCCAGATCAGCAGTGGCTTCTTTTGTTTTCTCTTCACTTTCTAGCTCTAGCTTATGATATGCCTCTCTTAGTTCTTGGTAACGAGTATTTAAAGAGGCATTCTCGATTGATAATGAATTAAGCTGAGACTGTAATTCATTTGTCGTCCTCTGCAGCTGTTGATAGTTGTTGCCAAGAGATGCAAACTCATCTCGTACTTGTGACATGCATGTGAACATTTGTTGAAGTGCAGTGTCTATGGTTGGCGATAATAGTAATGGAGTGCTAAGTGAGGATGCAGTGGAAGTAGATGCAGCGGGAATGGGGAATGGGGTTGGGAAGGTGGATGCAGTGGTGATCGTGGAAAATTGTGACGTTCCTAAATATGATGGTGCTGTGAGTGGAGTGGGTGCTGGTGCGGTGGGTGGTGAGATGTCCATGTCATTGGACGTGTCAAGTGCGGTGACTGTGAAAAGCGGCGTGTATGTGGGTGGTTGTGTAGGTGTGAAGACGGGATTTACAAATGTAGAGTAATTTACAGGGGGGATGGCTGGAGCAGCTTGGTGAAAAGGGGAAATAGGGGTTATAGTGGGTTGGGGAGGTGAAACTGGTGAGAAGGTTAGTGGGGTTAGAAAGGTGAAAGGGTGTCTTAAAGGTGGGGGGAAGGATGGGAAGGATGAAGGGATGAAGGGGTTAACACGTAGGCGAGGTGGGGTGGGTGCGGGCATGGTGGCATGAATGGGCAGGGCAAAGGCTGTGGCTATGTTGCCGTAGACTGGTGTGGATGTGGGAGGAGCAGGTGGGTGTGCGGGGGATACAGGATGAGTTGGTGAAACATGAGGTGAGAGAGGAGTAGATGGTGTGGATGTTATTTCAAGGATAGTGGTAGTATGTACAACGGTAGTACGTGGTGGGGAGTCGACTAGGATAGCTTCTTCGGTGATGGATCTTTCCGGACGTAGGCGTGCATCTTGAGCCTGGTGGGATGATTGAGCACCTACCGGAACTCGAGTATATTCACCGGGCTTCGATAACAGGCAAACTCTGCGAGGGTCATATTGGGGGAGTGGCTTCCTTTGTAAATATCTCAGTGCTTCGACCGGGCCAATGGATTTGACCAGTTCTCTGAACCCTCTGATGTAAACTTCTTCAAACCCTCCGGAGATGAGTTCTTGTTCGATTATGGTCTGGCTCTCTTCTTCAGTCAATTTTTTCCGTGCCCAGACTTTCTCCATTGTACGATATAATTTCTTGATTGCCAGCGTGTAAGCTGCTGCTTCGAAAGTCTCCTCTTCATGCGTGCTGGTGTCACCTTGTGCATCGGTTTGTTGGCCTTGGCCATCTGTCTGTCCTTGTTCTTGGGAATCATGCGTGCCCTGGCTGGCTTCATCGTCACCTTCATCGTCATCGGTGGTTGTTCTTTCGTCATCAGAGCTCGACACCACTTGTCCCTGTGGCTGATCCCGCGGTGTGGTAGGGTAACTCGGCCTTTCAAATTCTTGAGAGAACATTTGTGCCTCTGAAAATTGGAACTCATTGGAGAATGCATCAGGCATTTCAAAATCGAATGTTGTGTTTATTGGTTCTGCCTCCATGTGTGGTAGTGGGAAAGAAAAGGCTTCCGCACCAATAGTGGTGGGAGCTTCTGCTGTCGTGATGGTGGGTTCTGTGGTTGTAGCTGCCTGAGGTGCAACGGTACTAGTAGTGCCTTCCATTACCACTGGTCTAGATAACCTTATTCGAATGGGTTGTACTGTGGGAGCGGCTTCTGTCGGTGATCGCTCTGGAGAGGGTTGTGGTGATGGTGACTCTGGCACTTGAAGGCAAGGAATAGTGCCTCTCATGCGCTTACCTGCCCGTGCTCTGCTGGGCTTCCTGGCTTTCTTCGTCGTTCCTTTGAATGCCTTCAGCTCTTCTCCTGTTAATGCACGTTCAATTGGCAAGTCATAAGCCAAGCACATGTAAACAATTCTTGTCAGCGCACAACATCCATTAAGCACTTTCTTTCGTTCCCATCTGTGTTGTGCCAAATACATTTGATCAATGATCCAGCTCGCCAGATCGACAATCTGAGGTCCAGTACAGGCTAGGTACAATCCAAACCATATTCTTTTATGTGGCATGGTGAATCTGTCCTGAGCGGGGAATGCAAAATGTTGCATGCATATCCGTAGCGGCTTTGACAGCTCAGGTGTAATTGCTGAGATCTCCTCCCACTTAGTGACATCCCCACGTTTCATAGGGTCTGGAACTAATCTTTCTCGATCTGTGGGCGTGTGGGTTCCATGAATCTTGATGGCAGCTCTGATTAAATCCTTCGAAAGATAAAATCTTTTGTAGGGTGGATCATCCACTAAAGATGGCAAAATAAAAGTTCCTGGGATATCCTTATTTTCTGAGGCCAGCAAAGTAGTGATTAAATAATAACACCTATAAAAGTCAGGTGGGCAGAGGATCACTGAAATACTCCGTGAAGCCGGCTCTGGCCCAAACATGAGTTAAGTCCTGAGTGTTCTGTAGGCCTTCGAACTCTCTGGAGAAGAATTGGTATTTTCCCCAAGTGCGGTCATCAAACGTCAAATTAGATTCAAATATAAAATCCGCGTCCGCTAAGGGTCCTGCAAGTCCCTGAAACCAGTGAGAGTTATGGTGTATCTTTTCTGTGTAGCCCATAGGTGGGTTATCGATCGGCATGGGCCCTGGAAATCCTTGGAATTCGGGCGGTGGAGCAGTCGGGTGGGATTCTGCTCGTAAAACAGTGAGGGGCACAGCAGCTACACTGGGGCCTGCTTCTGATGGTCCTTCGTCGGTTTGCATGATGACTGATGCGCTAACGAGAAAGATCTGCTACAAAAGATTAACACATTAGCATGGAAATTAATTATGATCCCATGAAAGTGAGACCGCAATCCCTTTCCATAACTGATGCGTAACCCGTGTAGCCAAGTGCTGTGATGTGATGGATGCAATGCTTCTTGCAGCACTAGTGCAGGTCTCTAGACACCTCCACATTTCAGATTATGCATACGTTTCTTGATGAGATGAGATTATGAGTGATGTGTGATGATGGTGGGTGAATTTTTACAAGGTTTAAAGGTTAGTGATTTAGTACAAGGTTGTATGTTAGTCGGGGGGTAGTTAGACAATGGGTTAGGGGAAGACGGTTGGACACTCTCCGGTATCCATTTCCTAAGAGTCTTTGAGTGGGTGGTGGGTTTCTGCTGAGGGGCAAAAGGTAGTATTGGGTGTGGTGGTATTGAGGGATGGAAAGATTTGTGAGGGGCATATATTACATGGCTTAAGTGTTGAGCTATGATACATGGTTTGGGTACCCAAATCTGCGTGGGTGTGGGTCTATGGGTAAGGTATTTCTTGGCGATCCAAATTTGTCGAATGCTCGGACCTGTAGAAGAAGGTCGAGGGGATGGTGGATACTGATTCTGTTTCTGCCCTGCCTTTTGCTTGTCGATCTCTGCTTGGTTGGAGTTCTTCGGTGCTTTTTGTCCTTTTGGCACCCATATTTGTCTAGAGCCGCTTCCTTTGGGTGGCCTAGACTGCTTTCCTTGTGGTGTCTTCTGATACTGCCGTCGGTCTGGGTTCCTTCGTCGTGGTTGACTCTGTTGTGGTTGAGGTTGAGAGGTCGGATGGACGCTCTGCTTTGGAAAAGAAGGGAGTTCCAACACTTGCGTGACCTGCCCATTAGGAAGTGATTCGTTCTTTAACTTTAATCTAGGCCAGTCCGCAACAAGTTTGGAAGGATGAGCACCGCAGGGTGTCGTGCTCATTTGGTCGCTGATGCAACCCACCTGACCGCTGATTGTGTCCATCTGCCCTAGCGGTTGGGTAGCTGCCCCTTCTAGTTTGCAGGAAGTCCCAGGGAAGAACTCCTGTCGTCCTTCTGATTGAAAACTGTCCATAGCCGAGCCCGAGTGGGTTGGTGTAGACGTAACATGACTGGTCTGACCAAAGATCTTCCGGTCTTCCGTCGCATGTATTTCATGGGGTCTAGGGTTACAAACCTCAATCGGAATGCCATTAGGGAAGTCAAGCGGTATCACTCGCTTCTGCTCTAAGGTTCCAATCTGTAAGGAGCCTTGTCTAAGATTTAAGTCCACTGAGTGATCGTATAGCCAATCTTGGCCAAGGATTAGGGGTTCTATCAGGTCGTCATCATGGCACACTAGTAGCTTCGCTGTCATGGTCACATCCTTAATGAGGATAGGAAGGTCCACCTCGCCCATGCAAGGGGTTTCCATGCCTCCTAGCCCTATGAGGTATGCCTCAATTGGCCGCATTTCTATTCTTGAATCCTTATAGTGGGACCATCTAATTGCACTAGTCGCAGCACCTGAGTCAATTAAAGCCCTGAGTTCTTGGCAAGGGTTGCCGTGCTCTAGCCTAACTGTAATGAATGGTCTCCTGTCCACTATGCTAGGATGAGTGGTTGACTTTACTTGACACATGGCCATGGGATATCTGGGTGATGTTTCCAGATGGTTATAATGTTCTCTCCCTAGTCCTTGTCTTCTTAGCTTCATGCGCTTAATGCGTTCTATGACTTCTGCCTGAGCTTCAGCTCGTATTCTATTTTCTTCCTCCTTACGCCTCTTTGCCATCGTGAGTCGTCTAAGCATATCCTCAGTAAGAGGTTCCTGATATAGCTTGATTCTACAGCCACTAATGTAATTAGGCATTATATCTCCTTCTAAGGTGGCTAACTGTACTGCTCCACTTGTTGAAAGTCTGTTAATGATCATAGGTCCATAACCTCGCTTTTCTAACTTCCGTGCGTGCTGTTTCAGCGTATACACTGGAACTAAATCTCCTTCTTTTAGGCCTTTATCTTTCACATGTGCATCAAAATATGCTTTCTGTCGCTTCTTCGCTGCGTATATTCCTGCTGCTGCTTTCAGCCTGGTTTCTCCTAATCGTTCCAAGTCCATTATTCTCGCTGATAATTCATGGCCGGTCCACTGATGTTCCTGTGCAACCTTAAGGGTAGGTATCAAAAAGTCCAGGGGAAGCACAGCATTCTGACCAAAAACCATCTGAAAGGGAGTTGCATTGAGTACGGTCTTGTAGGCCACTCGATATGCCCAAACAGCGTGGTGTAACTATTTGTCCCAATCTGAACGTTTGTTGTTCACGAGTTTCGTCAGTACGTTACAAAGTATCTTGTTAGTGCTTTCAGCCTGACCATTGGCCTGAGGATGATATGGTGCAGATTTCTTGTGAATCACCATAAAATCCTGTAACAAATATTCAATGACTTGGTTTAGAAAGTGAGTGCCTCGATCGCTCACTAACTCTATAGGCAATCCATATCTTGTAAAGACATTTTCAAATAAGAATTTTGCAGTCGTGTGAGCATCATTCTTTTTTGTGGCTTTTGCCTCTACCCATTTGGTTAGATAATCTGTAGCAACAATAATGTATTCCGCATGTGTACCTTTTGCAGGGGGGTTGATGGGTCCTACAAAATCTATACCCCACTTAGAAAATGCACGTCCGCCCATCATGGGTTTCAATGGCATTTCATCTCTGCGAGTAGGAAACTGAGTTCTTTGGCACACATCACATCTCTTTACATAGGTATGTGCATCCATGTGAAGAGTGGGCCACCATAATCCTGCAAAGAGAATGGCTTTGACTACCCTATCGGGTCCAAAATGACCTCCTGCAACACCTTGGTGTGCAGTCTCTAGTATGCTCAAATAATCGCTCTCATGAACACATTGTCTTAGATATCCATCTCGTCCTCTTTTGTATAGATTATCGCCAATAAGTGAATAGTCTTGAGCTTCCTGCTCTAGACTGCGTTGTCGAGCTAAGGTCATACCTTGAGGGAATGTGTTCGTCCTCAAGTATGTCACTAAAGGTTCACTCCAGTCTGGTGTGAGAGACACGTGATATAATGTAGCATGCTCTACTGGTGGTCTTTCACAGCAAACATGGCATTCTTTACACAACTTGTAGACATCTGCTTCCATCGTAGGCCAATATACTCCTAATCTATGCAGAGTCTGTAATGTCCGATGTTTCGAATGATGTTGCTTTAGTGCACCTATGTGTGCTAATTGCAACCAATTCGCATGTTCTGATTCATCTACACAACAAGCAAGAATCTTTTGATTATCCTGTTTATATATGCTTCCTGCCATTATTTGGTATCTCTGAGACTTGGTAATCTCTCCTTCTTTGATCTCTATCCTAGGATTTTTGGGTTCGTATGTCAGAATAGGGACTATAGGCTTAGCCCATTCTGGTGCTATCTCAAGGTTAAACAAGTATGCATCTGGTAGATCATCCGCTACTCCTTGAGGAGCTTCTCCTGAGGTTAATCTTGAGAGGTGGTCAGCTCTAAGATGTGTCTTTCCTTTCCTGACTACGACTTCAAACTCATACTCCATGAGTAATAGAAACGAGCGTATTAGTCGTCCTGTGTTACAGGGTTTGTTGACTAAGTACAATAGGGCTTGATGATCTGTAAAGAACTTGAATTATTGGCCAACAAGTAGTGCCTAAACTTCTTTACTGCGTAGATCATCCCTAATCCCTCTCGTTCCGTCGTGGTGTAATTTCTTTCTGCTGCGTTCAATTGTCTGCTCGCGTAAGCTATGGGGAGATCTATGTTACCTTCATTCGTGGGTTGTGCTAACACACATCCTATGGCGTAATTGGATGCATCCACATGTACATGGAATGGCTTACTCCAATCTGGGGTTGTCAATATAGGTGCTGAGCACAAGCGTCGTTTAAGTTCATTGAATGAATTTTCACATTCATCTGTCCATTCAAAATTGGTTAAAAGAGAATACAAAGGCTTGGCTATGATTGCATACATGTGTATGAATCTCCTATAATATCCGCAATGGCCCATAAATGCCTGTACCTCTTTCACATTAGTTGGTCTAGGTAATTCTGCAATTACCTTCACCTTTTCCTCATCCGTGGAGATTCCATTTTTTGACACAATGTGTCCTAGAATTTTGCCTTGCCTGACCATGAAAACGCATTTTTCTGGGTTCAAACAAACCTGATATTCTCGACATTTGTCAAATATTTGTCTTAACTCTGGGATATGCGTCTGTCTTACATTTGAATGAGCACATATGTCATCGACATAAACTTCCAAGCTCCTGCGTAAGAATTCCTTAAAAACATGACATATGAGTCGCTGGAAAGTGGCGGGTGCATTTGTTAAGCCAAATGGCATCACACGAAATGCAAATATGCCCCATTCAGTGGCAAAAGCCGTCTTGTGTTGATCTTTTGGAGCGATGGCTACTTGATTATAGCCTGAAAAACCATCAAGAAAGTTGTAAACTTCCTGGCCCGCAACTCTTTCCAATAAATGTTCCGTGATAGGAAGAGGATAACTGTCTCTAATCGTGGCGGCATTAACTTTTTTAAGGTTAATACACACACGCAATTTTCCATTCTTCTTGGGCACGACCACAATGGGGGATACCCATTCGGTATGCTCAATTTCGTAAATGAATCCTGCTTCTATCAAGCGATCTATCTCCTCTTTAATCTTCGCAGCGTAGTTATCATTATACGTGTAAGGTTTCTGTTTTGTCGGTTTTGCATCTGGAGTCATAGGGATTCTATGAGAGCATATATCTGGATCTACTCCTTTCAAGTCTTTGTAACTCCAAGCAAAAACATCTCTATACTCGCGCAATAGGGCAACTAGCTCTTCTTCTTCTTCAGTCGTCAAATCATGCCCTATATATGTGCATTTTTCTTCTTCTCCTTCGATAGCAACTATTATTTTCTTGGTTTTCTCTCGGTTATCATATACTTGTCCATCATTCACCTTTCTATTAGGCATTCGTACCATGATCCTTCTATCTTCGACTTCATATTTCTTGAAGTTCTCGGGTACTTCAAATAAAGATTCTTCTTTTTCTGACATGGTTTCTTTCTTCTTTCTTTTCTTGCCTTCACTTTTAGTAGTCACTTGAGTGGCTAGCCTTACCTCATTCGTAATTTCCTCGTGTCTCTGAGGGTGAGTCTCTACCTCGAAAAAATATTCTTCCTCTGATGCAAATGGAGAGTCCATGATAATTGATTCTAAATCAAAATCGCTTGCATCCTCAAATGCATCAGTGTTCGGTTCACACTCTTCTAAAACTGCATCGCTCATGATTGGCTCTATCGTGAAAACTGAAATGTCATAGCCATCCTCGTCACAGTGGGGTGTCAATTGTTCTTCATTGATGGCTACATCCATGGTTGCTAGGATTTCCGCCCAACCATGGGGTTCAAACTCTTCGTCTGGGAATACTACAGGTGCATATGCTGGATCTTGAAGGGTTCGTGAATGTTGTTCCGCACCTAAGGTTCTTGCTTCTAATCATTCTTCCTCTTGTTTGGCTACTTTACACATCCATAAATGGGTATCCTCATGCAACCAAGAAGGATCTGATTCTAATGAGTGCACGGATTCCGTCTCTACTGGTGTCTTATGGATGGTATTCCATTGTATTGGGGGTACATCTCTGTGTGAATAGTCTTTAAGATTGACTTTGGTAGTCACTCCTAAATGTTGCAAGTACAAAGAATTAGTTCCCCAATCTTGTACAATTTGCAACTGACGCATGAAGGGTCGTCCCAATATCATCTCATAAGCACGATTTTTCGCAAAGTCACAAATGGCAAAGGTATGCTCAAATTCTACACCACAAGTGGTGAGAGATATGCCTTCTAGTAAGCCTAATGGTTTTTCTATGTGTCCATCAGCCATTTGTAGTTTCATCCTGGTGGGTCTGAGTGCTGGCTTACCCCAACGTTTCCACAAAGCGGTGGTAGCGATGGCTACTCCGGCTCCTGAATCTAAGATGGCTTTCGTGGTGTAGCCCTGATGGGTTATTGGAAGATATGTGTTACCTTCCTCTCCTTCGCTTACGTCTCCAATCTTTTCCACGGGTATCTCTGGTACCTTCTTATGTGATCCTATCTGAGAGGGTGTGGTAGCAAGCTCAGGGAATTGATTTGCTACGTGCTTCCACAATTCTGGTTTTACCTTTAACAATTCCTCTAGAGTGAGATTACACTGTACTTTAGTGTTCTTGATCACTTCCGTGTTCCTAGGGATCACTGATTCTTCATTCCTCACTATTATCGTGGGTGCTCTCATACTAATAGACTTTGCTTCCCAAGGTCCTGTGAACTGAGGTAATTCTTGTAAAGAATTAGATTCAAATCCTGTGGGTTCACTTAGTTGTTCCACCTCTACCTCATCGTATATAGAGGGGATGTCTTGGGGAAATTGTTCCTGCAAGTCGTCTATTTCTTGAATAGGAGGATGAGTTCCTTGTTCTTTTCTCCATTTCTCTTCTTGTATTTCTCTCAAAAATTCATGTGAGTACCTATGTATGGAAGATAGGTTATCTTGACTTTCTGTATTGGGTACTTGAGACAGGGATGGTGCATTCCTTTCCTGTGTCTCTGAGACAACAGGGTTCCTATGCTGATCCTTTTTCTCTTTGCTTTCTATCAAGTGTTCTAGCCTCTCCATTAGTCCTTGAAAGTGTAATTCCGGTTTTGCCATGTTATTCCAATTAAGATATCTAGAGGCTTCGAACAAAGCTTGTGCTAACTCTACCATCTTCATGCAAAGTTTAGTTCTCTCAATTTCTAGATCAGCTCGAGGGTAGTTTTTACTCATTTCAGTTACTTGAGGTCCCTCTTTTATTCTAGCCTGATATGCACGAAACATCATGTCTAGATCTTCTGGTATGGGTTCCGCCAAAACTGATCCTGATTTTTGAGCTGGAATTTCTTGGTTTAATTCTTGTGAAGTCAATTCTTGTATTTTGGCTCTAGATTCCTTCAAACTTCCTTCCAACTCACTTATCTTTTTACTCCATTTTCTCTTGATTCTTTCTCTAGAATCTTTCCAAGATTTTGTCTTTTTACTGCTAGATTCTGCAACTTCACTAGTTCCGGCTACTTTCTCTTGATTAAGTTGTTGGTTTTGTAAGAGCGCCTGGGCTCTGGTTATAGCTTGGATAGGCACGTATGTAGGGTTAGATCCATCTGCGGTGTTTACAATACCTATCACGTTGATCGGTGTCACATTTGAAGTGTTAACTGGGTTCTTAGGACAATCTTTGATTACGTGCTCTTTGCCACAATCGGCACAAAAGCCTTGTATGCTATAGTACTGTGATTGCCTTGCTATTGGGGGATGTGGACAATCCTTTATGAAGTGATCTCCTTGGCACCTAAAGCATGGTCCTCTAGGGCCCTGTGGTCTCTGTTGTCTCAATTGGGGCCGCGGGTTTGGGTTTGCGTACATCACATTAGCATAGTCTGGCTCCCAACTAGGTTCCATTGGTGGACTATCATAATGATACGTCTCCACATGTTCTGGTGACTCCGTGTAATAAGCGGGTGGACTAGTTACATGAGTAGAGTCAAAAATGTTTGAGTTCGGGTCACTTTCTGTGATCAAGGGTGAAGAAGGCACTAAGGCCCTACTTAGGTTCTCTTCTGCAGCAGCGTATTTGACTGAGATGACATTCGCTGGTGGGGGTGGCTGCTGAGCTAAAACGGGTTGAGGTCTCTGTTGAGCCTGGTATGGGTAGTTCTGAGGAGGCCTATAGTAATAAGGCTGAGCATTGTATTGGCCTTGATACCTACCTGGCTGCTGGTATGTTTGCGGGTAGTTCTGTCTCACGGTTTGTTTGTTGTATGGGCATTCCTGAGCCATATGATTCGTGTATCTTCTCTCAATTGTACAATATTGGCCACTAGGATTGGCTTGAGGTTGTGGTGCATTGGGACATACGTTTGCCAAATGATTTCCACCACAAGTGTAACAACGTACATTAGTTGGTAGCTTGGGCACCTGTTTACTAGAAACTCCTAGTTTTTGGGCCACTTTTTCTGCTAGGTCCTCTATCAAGCTAGACAATTTTGTGGATGCTAGAGAAGAACAATCTGAGTCCTTATAGACCTTTGAGAGTTCTAATTCATCTCCTAGGTTGTCCTCGATGTCTATACATATTCTTACACACTCCTCTAGCGTTCTGGGTTCTTTTAGGTACACATAGGAGCGTAGTTTAGCGCTCAACAACCCATCTAGGAACAGTGATACTTGTTTGGCTTGTGAGGGTAGCTCTTGCATTGGACATCGTTCGACATATTGTCTGAATCTACGTCTTGCCAGTCTAACTGTTTCCTGAGGGGTTTGTTTAAAGCTATGAATCAACGAAGACGTGTCATGTCTAATCCCACTTTTAGAGAATTCAGTGATGAATGACTCTAAAAAGTGATGGATGTCTCTAAATTGCCTTTGTTGCAATGGTTGGAACCAAGTTAAAGCGGTATTCTTTAACGTTAGTCCAAATGCATTGTATTGCGTGAACATGTCCTCGACCTGTTCTGCTCTTAGTACTTGCTTGAATTCTGCGACATGGTCATAGGGATCTCCTGTCCCATCAAAATAATTTTTCATTGATTTTACTAACTGAGTGGGTCTCAATGTTCTTGCGTGTTCGCGTGGTCTTGGTAGAGGAAAATCATCTCTACCACCTGGTATTCCATGATCTCTTTGTCTATCCGCTCTATTAGTGTTCGTGGTTGTTCTATCTCTCCCTATGGGATGATTAAAGCTTACTTCGGGTCCCTCTTTATTTCCTTCTCTTTGATGTCCATGGGCTGAGGATGTTCCTGCCCCTTGTTGACTTGTATTCATGTTTGTTCTAGATGGAGGGAATACCAATTCACCTCTCCATGTGTATGTGTTTTTAGCGCGGTCAGGCACCACAAAGACTCTTTCTGAAGTCTCATCCAGGTATACAACCTTTCCAAGTGTATCTGGGTCCTTGAATTCATAAATTGTAATGATGCCTAACTCACCATGGTGTTCCTTTCTGTACCTCCAAAAGGCTTCATCTGTCTCTTTATTTACAAACAACTCGGTGCTCCTGTTATCTTGAGGGATCCACTCTGGGATGAGTACTCTTGTTAATACGGATTTCCCTCTAGGTGTTCTTGGTTCTTCTAACGGTTCTTTTCCTTGAAATTTCGCTTCCGTCTCTAATTGAATTGTGCCAAACTCATTAGTATCGTTTGGCTGCGTACTTAAGATGTACATCATTCCTTCCTTGTCTATGTACGCGTCTCTCTCGAATTTCACCACTGGTCTTTCCAATCCAATGGGTTGATCAGGGTTGTGCATTTGCACCACTTGCCTTCGCAAACCATCCTCATAGATGCGAGCACCTAAGCGGTTGGTTCGGAGAAACTCTAATTGCGTTCTATAGGGTCCTTCAGGTTTTTCTAAATATGCTACATTAGACCCTCCTTCTGGTCTGTCTGTGCTAAATGCCATTTCTGAATCACTTGATTCTGAGCTCAACTCATAGGGATAATTACTATTCAATTGCTGAGCCCACGATCGTGCAGTAGTTCTTACACTTGCCTCTGATGATCTAAGGCTTCGTCGGTCTGACTTACCTATGTGTCTCCCTGATCTAAGGTTCATTAATTTTCTTCCTTGCACACTCAATTACACACTTAGATCGTAAATGGTTCTTTGTTATTACTTTCTTGATTATTTTTAATTTTTCTTTGGATTCTTGTCTTAATATATGCGTCAGGAATTCGACTTTCCGTTATAATTTTGAGTTCTCGTTCTGTCAGACTTAGGTTCTTTCCTTTAGGTTTTCGTCACACACACCTTTACTTGTAGTCTTAAACTTGAAAGAATTAAGTATCTTGAACTTGAGGCGTTCCTATCGTCTTTAATCCACAACACTACCATTTAGCCTAAGCTAAGAATTGACTGAGGGGGTTGAGTAATCTTCCAACCTCAAGTCAGCTTTTCTGGTTGCTCTGATGCCCAAGAAGCCGCGCTTCCCAAGCTTTATGCCCTTCACTGCCTTGCCTTGGTTGCCTTTGATTGCCCTTGCTAGACCTGGAGAAATCCAATATTAGACCAATTCACAGTTGGATGATCAAGCACTTGAGTATATACACCTTTTAAGTCCCTTCCCTTCTGCCCAAAATTTCAATACTTGCCCCCTGGCTTCCTAGTCCCAAACTAGGTGAACCTCAAAATAGCTTATCCAAAAATAGATGTATTCTTTATGAAAAAAACAGTTGAGGTCACGTAGTACTCGTCATGAGCTTTCTAACGAGCTATTAAGCTCAAAAAACGGACTTCGGATGAAAAAGTTATGAGCGTTCAGGCCCTGGGGGGTAAAAACTGACAATCAGGTTTTCCTTCAAATATGAGCTAAGGGGTCTCCTATGAGTCTAATGGTCCAAAAATTTCTCAAAAATACCCCCGAAATTGGTCAAAAATTGGAACCCTAAATTTGCGATGGGGTGCACAATCGCGATGGTCTGGGACCGTCGCGATGGTCCAAGCGAACCGTCGCGATGGCGTGGAATTTGGACAATCGCGATGGTGCGACAAGGTGAACCGTCGCGATGGCCCGAAGTGAACGATCGCGATGGCGTGAGAATGGACCGTCGCGATGGTCCAGTAGTGAGCGATCGCGATGGCGTGAGGTCGAACCGTCGCGATGGCGTGATGAGGCGGACAATCGCGATGACGCGGGTCAACGGTCAAAGGTGGACAATCGCGATGGTCTGAAGTGACCCGTCGCGATGGTCACAAGTGCGATGGCGTGAGCCAATCGCGATGGTCCGATTTTGGGCTGTCGCGATGGTCCAAAAAATGAACCGTCGCGATGGTCTATCTTGACACGTGGCACTGTCGTGGCGATGGCATGGGCCAATCGCGATGGTCCGGGGTCAGCTGAACAATCGCGATGGTCCAAGTGGACTGTCGCGATGGCTCAAGTGAACCGTCGCGATGGTCCGAGACCGTCGCGATGGTTCGGCCGAGCCGTCGCGATGGCGTGAGCCTATCGCGATGGTGCGACACAATCGCGATGGTCCGAGCCAATCGCGATGGTCCACCAAAGTATGAATTTTTGAGATGCGCCTGTGGATTCGTAGATGCGCAAGGGTCGCTTACCTCGTGGTGCGGTCGCCTACCAAGAATTCCGAAGGTTGCAGACCATCGCGATGGTTCGCCACACTCGGCAGATCTTTGACAGAGAGTAAAATTTTACCTTTTCCAAGCTTTCCTGATGCACTGGAGCTCTGTACCTGCAAGAAAACTCAAGAAAACACAAGCACACACAAGCACAAAAGTTCTCTCTCGCTCTCTCGCATGCACAAATGAGGGGAAATGAGGTGAATGGGTGGATATGGTGAATTTTCTGATTTTTTTGGAGATGAAGATGATGATGCGATGATGAAGATGGAGTATGGGGAAGGTGAAAAACACTAAAAACTAAGTAAAAACAACAACAAAAACTGAAATTTTTACCTTCCAACGCCACTTCTTGCTATACTCTTACCATCACACATTCGTCCTAGACTCGATCCCCGGCAACGGCGCCAAATTTGGTGTTGCTCTAGCACAATGGTGAGAACCACGTTAAGAAGCTTCACCTCCTTAATGTCAATCCGCGGAAGAGGTAGGAGTGATATGAAGATCGTGAATGAGAGATGATGTGAGAGTGAAGGTGAGAAGCACAAAGATGCACACACACATACACACACACAATGAAGAGACAAGCAAGACACAATGGAAGATGGGAAAATTAGCTCTCTTACTCAAGAACACTCTTACAAGTTCAAAATAGCTCTAAGCTCACACTAACTAACATGAACCACCCTCAAAAATGAGCTCTCTAGCTCTTTTTATAGTTTCTAGACTAGTTTTGACCGGTTTCACATCTAGTGACCGGCCTAGTTAAAAAATAGGTCCTAGATGCTATTTGGAAGGGTAAACGATGTCTAAAAATAACGAAAATTGGTACGCGTATTCTACCTAAGCTCCTCAAGCTCGAGGACTCCTCGGCTTGCACAAAATGGAGCTATGGATTACAAAATGGGGTTTTGTCTATATTACATATGTTACAAGAGTGATGAAAATCACTGTTGGATGTTTGAAGAGGTAATAAAAACATAGTTGTTTGAAAAAATGATCCGACTGGCTCCCTACTCCGTCTTTACATGCTTCCACGTCGTCTGTGCCTCTGACTGCTTCCAACAGGGGGTGTTGGCAGTAGCCAAAGGCACAGACGCAGAGGAAGCATGTGAAGGTGGCCTACAAAGAGTCTTGGGGAGCCGTGGAATCTATTTTTTCCAAAAAAATATGTTTTACAGTGCTTTTTCAAAACCCCATACAGTGATTTTCATCACTTTTGTAACATATATATCATAGAAGGACCCATTTTTGTAATTAGTAGCTCCATTTTATGGAAGCGGAGGAGTCCTCAAGCTTGAAAAGCTTAGGTAGAACAAGCATACCAATTCTGGCTATTTTTAGATCTCGTTTAGACCTCCAAATAGTTTCTAGAACCTACTTTTAAACTATGATGGACATTAGATGTGAAATCGGTCAAAATTAGTCTAGAATCTATAAATAGAGCTAGAAAGCTCATTTTTTAGGTTAGCTAGTGTTGGTTAGTATGAGCTTTGAGCCAACTTGAGCTTGTAATAATGATCTTCAGCAATAGAGTCTATTTCCTATCGTGTGTCTTACTTGTCTCTTACATGTGTGTGTGTATGTGTGTGTGTATCTCCATGCTTCTCACCTTCACTCTCACTACATCTTGCATTCACGATCTTCATATCACTCCTATTTCTTCCGTGGATTGACATTAAGGAGGTGGAGCTTCTTAATGTGGTGCTTACCATTGTGCTAGAGCAACACCACTATACATGTCAGAGAAATGAAAAGGTGATACATGTTTTCTAGGATCATCACATGTTGAGCTTGATATCGCAACACTCCCCCTCAAGCTCAATGCCATGTCCTCTAATCCATGCATCTTCCAAAACTTCTTTAGCTTTTTGGCTCCAAGTGCTTTAGTCAAAATATCAACAACTTGCTAATCTGTTCTCACATAAACAAGATCAATATCACCTGCTAATACCTTCTATCTGATGAAGTGATAATGTACCTCTATATGCTTTGTTCTCGCATGAAAAACAGGATTCCATGCCAACTCTATGTTGCTACGATTATCACAATAGATTGTGATAGGCTTTTGCACTTCCACACCTAAATCTACAAGTAGCATCTCTAGCCATGACGCCTCACATGCTGCCATTGCATCACCTCTATACTCAGCCTCTGTACTCGATAAAGCAACATGGGTTGCTTCTTGCTACTCCATGTAATAGCGGCACTCCCAAGTGAGAATAGAAAGCTACTAGTAGATCTTCTATCTGGAATGCCACCAGCCCAATCTACATCATAGTATCCATGAATCTGCAAATCTACACCAACTTCATAAAACAATGCATAATCCAAAGTAGCACTCACATAACGCAGAGTGCACCTCAGAGCATCTAAATGTGGCTTCCTAGGAACCTGCATAAATTGACTTTCAACTCCAACAGTGTAGCTAAGATAAGGCCTCGTAATTGTGAGATATATCAAACTTTCCATAATTTTCTTGTACATAGTAGCATTTTCCAATGCTTCACCTGATGTAGTATCTAACTCCAAATTCAGATCTAATGGCATAGAAACTAGCTTACAATCAGCCATACCATACTTTTGTAGCATATTCAAGGCATATTGCCTTTGCGACATCCATACACCTATTTCTATACGTATAAACTCAATGCCCAATAAATAGCACAACACACCAAGATCTTTCATGTCAAACTCATGTATAACAATTTGCTTTGCCTCTTTAATGCTTTCTTCATTATCACCACCTATAATCAAGTCATCAACATAAATCGTCACAATTGTGATGCCATCATCACCCTTCCTTGCATATAGTGAATGATCTGCATCACACATGGAAAGCCCAATGGTGGTTAAGTAATCAGCAATCCTTGCATGCCATGCACGAGGAGCTTGCTTAAGCCCATACAAAGCCTTTTGCAACCTGCAAACATATTCTGGATGCTTTGAATCTTCGTATCCTTGTGGTTGGTCCATGTATACTTCTTCCTATAATTCACCATGTAGGAAAGCATTCTTCACATCCATCTGATGCAAAGTCCAGCCTTTTGTTATAGCTAGTGCAACAAGTGTTCTGACAGTAGACATTTTAGCTATAGGGATGAATGTTTCCTCATAATCAATTCCATATTTTTATGCATATCATTTTGCTACCAATCATGCTTTGTACTTGCTTATGCTACCATCAGCATTGTGCTTTACCTTGTAAACCCACTTGCAGCCTATGGATTTCTTTCCTTGGGGCAATGGAACCAGCTTCCATGTATCATTTCCATAAAGTGCAACCATCTCCTCATCCATAGCTTTTTCCCAATCTGCATTTCCAATTGCATCTTCAAAATAAGAGGATTCAACATCTTGTATTACCTTTGTCATGTAGGCACAATGACGATTCATGTAGCTATCATATGTCAATTGTTGCAATGAATTTTGCATCCTCCTAGATCTTCTTGGTCTTGGGTCACTTCTCCTTGTATCATCTGCATGTGCCTTTCTTACTCTTGGAGTCTTCACAGAGGGCAATCCAAGTTCCTCATCAAGACTCTTTTCTCAACCGCTTGAATCTCCATCAACATCTTCAAAACCTGCACATGTTTTACTAGCAGTAGAAAGCTTTTCTTTACCTTTCTTGGATGTATTTGATGAATTTTTTGGAATGAAATTTCCACGCAATCTTCCACTCCATGGATTTGATTTGGAAATATTGCTTGGTGATGCCTCCACTCCACTCAAAACTTGAGATTCTGCACTCAATTTTTCAGCATTTTCTTTGTCATTTGATTCAAGATTAAGCCCATCTTTGGCATCTGCATAGAAGCTTGACATTTCATCAAATACCATATCTCTTCTCACCTTTACCTATCATGTGAGTGTGTTATAACATTTATATCCCTTTTCTTCAAGGGAGTATCCAATGAAGATACATTTTTTTGCTTTTGGATCAAGCTTCGTCCTCAACTCATCTAGAACATGTACATATGCAATATAGCCAAATCCTTTCATATGTGATAAATTTGGCTTTTTACCTATAAACTTCTCTTTAGGTGTAACTTGATGTACAACAGCAATCCAAGTTCTGTTCATAATATATACAACAATATACACAGTTTCTGCCCAATAACAATGATGCATATTCTTCTCAGCCATCAAGGCTCTTGCTATTTTTGCAATATGTCTATTTTTTCATTCAGCAATACCATTTTGTTGTGGTATGTACCTGCATGAAAACTAACGTCGAATTCCATGACTTTTAAGAAAGTTGTTGAACTCATTTGACATGTATTCACCTCCTCCATCAGATCTTAATGTTTGAATATACTTCCTTGTCTGCTTTTCCACCATAGCTATAAAATTCTGGAAGTGAGTGAACATCTCACTCTTCTCTTTCATGAAATATACCCATACTTTTCGTGTATGGTCATCAATAAAAGTAACATAAAATCTACAAACACCCATAGATGTTGTCATTCTAGCACAATGGAAAGTACCAACGTGAGGAGATACACCTCATAAATGTCAACCTGCAAAGACATGAGGACTACTATGAAGACTGTGAGAAAGTGAAGGCACAAGTGCGTGAGTGAAAGCACACAAGCATGCACACACATACACACACATGTGCACAAGGTAAGAGAAAAGAGAGGAAAAATGGAAAGCTTCTATTACAAAATATCTCTCTTACAAAGCTGAATCTCTAGCAAGCTAACCTAAAACAATGAGCTCTCTAGCTCTTTTTTTAGTTTTTTCAGTGGTTTTGGCCCTGTCCAGACCTAGCATTTGGCCTACTTAGAAATTAGGTTCCAGAGCTTATTTGAGGGCTCAAATGGAGTCTAAAAATTGTGAAAATTGGTGGGATGATACTTCTAATCCTCCTGAAGCTCAAGGACTCCTTGACTTGAACAAAATGGAGTTGGAAAAATGTGAAATGATATTCACAATGGTTTTTAGTGATAAAAATCACTATTTTTATAGGGATTTCTTTTGAAAATTTGACATGTGCTTCTTGGCACTCCCTACATGCTCCCTCCTCTTGTGTGTCCACTTCTTTGATGTGCTTCCACTCTTGATGCTTGACCTTGAGTGCCAACAGATGTGGTCTTTGTAGGACCCCAAACATCTGTATGTACTATTTCTAGCACATTCTCAATAACATGCTTATCATCCGAAAATGATGCTCTTGACTGTTTACCAAATTGACATGCTGCATATACCTTTGCATTTTTGCAACCTTGAAATTTGGTAGTCCATTGAAATCTCCTTTGATTGCATCAATTTTAGCCTTTGCAGATTTTCATGTCCAATTTGTTTGTGCCAAATCTCTATATCAGCAATAACTCATGCACCTTTTGCAAACATGGTAGCATTCATTTCAAGAATTTTCACATTTTAGGTGAACATCCTACCCACTTTGTTTCCTTCGGCAATCAATTTTCCATCTTGTTTGTACTCTTCTACATATAACCCATCGACATTGAGTCTAACTTGTAATCCCTGGTCAACCATTTGTCCAACGAAAACAAGATTCTTTGGTATATTTGGAGCATGTAGCACATGAGTAGCATAAGGGATTGACCAGGAACCTTTGTCATTCCTTCATTGTTGTACAACAATGAACTAAAGAATTTTGAGCTCACATTGGAATCAGTAAGAGATGCACTCAACATGCACAGCACACATGTTCCTTTGGAAAAAGAAGTCTTCGTATTGGACAACATGAAGGATAGGAAGATTTTGATGCTAAAAGATATGGCTACACTGATATTTAATAGTTCCATACCTCTTCACCTATGCATGAAGCAATTTGCATTTCTAGGTCAATTCCACTTCACTAAGCCACAAAAAAGAATTTGATTCAGTCTCTATCTGGCTGAGACATACCCACAAACCATCAAGCTTCTCGTGTGCATCATTGAACAGTTATATGAAGCTAACAAGAGGTGATTCAGGAAGCCAATCTTGAATTGATGTTGTGCCATTATGTGCATTATTTGTAGTTGTTTATCATATGATGTGCCCATCGAGCACGCTTTTATCTAGTCCCAACTACAACTTTTTAAAGGTCGTTGAGCTTTAGCTCATCAATCTAAAAGAACGAGGGGCACTATCCCATGTGTCCAACCACGCAAAGTTGTCTCGGCCCCAAAATTATCATCAATACGAGAGGGTATTGTGCCCCCATTCACTATTAGAATCCCTTGATCTGGGTCTAAAGGGCCTTCACAAATGGCACCCTCTGCTCCATCTATACTATTGGAGTTTGAATTCGCCTCCACTAGAGACGTCTAAGGGATGGAAACATTCAAATTTGAGTATTTCCTACAGATGACTCAAATTTTAGACATCGAATTCTTTTCAAACATCAGGGGTCATGGCACCACCACATGAAGAATGGGACAATCAAGAGAAGCCCAACATGTACATTGGGAAGATGACCAACAAAGAACACTTTTGTAGCAATTGGAGCAACCGAAGGGTGAAGAAGAAGAAGTACATGCTGAAGCTCTAGCCTATGCCTCACAACTCCATCAATTATATCAACTTATGGAGAATGTTTGATCCCAACAAATAATTTTTTAATAGGTCAAGAGAGTACCCATGGCCCAACTCTTTGAAGAGGTCCGTGTAGATTCTCAATTTAATGAATCTCTACAAATGCTCTCAAAAACATGTGGCATAGTGGAGGCCATAAGGTACACATTGCAAAGACCTCAAGCCACATACAATCCACATAGATTACAAACCCGACCATGGCCAAGAAAAAGCATTCAAATACCCATCACTACCATGGCCATAGTGGCTACAACACCCAAAATGAGACTATCACTGTAGTTTTCACAACCCAAGACGAGATGGTTTCCCAAGCAACCAACACTACTAGGCCAAATCCCCCGATATCCTTGCTAAGAACTCGTGGCACTGAAATAACTATCATCCATGAAGAGACATCCGAGCCAATTCATCCAACACCTAACTATAATAAATACTACCACTCCTATCAAACACATATTCACCTTTTGCAGCCCGACTTCCATTTCATCTCTCTTTTCTTCTTTTGACAATCCATTGTACCATACCACCATCCAAACAATAGGGTCTTTCATGGATCCCGCTATTTTGACACCCTACTTCCAGTAGCTTGGTGATAGGAAAATGTGCACATGGCATTACTAAGAAGGCATCTAGCAGCTACACAGGAAGAGAACCGATGCTGCAAGTACAGAATAGAATTTAGTAGTTTTTATAGAGAACACACCAGGTGCCCCTATACACCCATCCAAAGTCTAGGTATTTCCACGTGAAAATATTTGTACCATCCTAGAAGATTATGCAAACTTATTGGAGGCACACGATAAATTATCAAAGGAATTGACACAACTATAGCAAAAAAGTGAGCCAAGACTTAAAGCTGCTCTGAGTCCAATCCAATCATCAACTCCACAAGCATTGATCTCCGCCACAGTGACGGCCGTATTAGAATTGCAAACTCAACTACTACAGTACAAATGACCTCCATCTCCACCAGAGGCTCCTGAAGAAGAGGAAATGGTACATATCTCGGATGAACAAAGTTTTGAAGATGACTATGAGCCTCAACCAGTTCTTGAAGGTAGAGTCACTGAAGAGGGACAAGAAACATTTGAAGATTTGTGCCCTCCATGGCTTAAATAAGTAGAGGATATCAGAGAGACTTACAAAAATTGCACAATGGTTCAGAGGCAAACCATGAGAGTTATAGAAGAAACTGCAATGGAATTAACCTACTTCCAGAATTCGGCACATCGATGGTTGATCACTACCTCTGAACTCTAGTACCAACCATATTTTGTGATTTTGGTTGATCATAATGTAGAAATTCAGAGAGTCATGGGTAAAAACCCCCACTTTTGCTACACAGTTCCATCCAAAGGCCTTACCACTGGCAACACGAAAAGGCACTATTTTTCAACCAACTTGGCAGGAAACTCTCTTGGAAACTTACCTTGAAATGTTTGCACACATGGAACAATGCACCTCTACATCTCACTCTACAATCCATTTCATGGACCAGTACCAAGGTGCAAATCATGGAAAGCCTTTGCCATCAAGGTACAAAATAATGCATAGTGCAAGGAGTGGGTCAATTATCCATACATCACGCCACCGCACAGACCACCATGGTAACTATATGTCACTCGATCCCTCGGTTGAAGCCTATGCCAAATGTCGTTGTGCAAATGATGTTGAAAATTCTTGACATGATGCAAATCATATTCAAAACATTTCTCAATACACAAGCCCCACAAGTTGCCCTCCTTGGCTTTAGAAATGACAACTATCATCTCATGTATGACATGAGCATGATGCACAACATGCGGGTGGCTTATACTTTGCATGCTTGCATCATATATGTCCGAGCATGCTATAAACTTTCAAAGACATGTTTACTATAGGTTTTTGGGAATATCATTCTGAAGTATTCACGCCTAAACCAACACATCTAGTTCAATTATTAGCATGCAAAAATTCAATGTATTCTGAATATTACATGAATCCACACCTAGATATTCCTAGTGCCATTAATTGGGATGCATTTCAATTTTGATATGGCAAAAGGATTTAGACTATGTGAACATGAACTAGCAATAGATGTCCTCCAGCACTACATTGACCATCCTATCGAACAAGGATCTATCATGGATGGTAGATGCTAGAGAGGGGGGACTGTTAGAAGTGTCAAAAAACAAAAAGACCAAAGAAAGGGGTGAAAAGGAGCAAGGCGATGGAACCATCATGTAGATCAGACAAAGAATAGGCCTAATCAATTTTTCATAAATTATTTTCAATCGAGTGATTTTCATCACTACACTAGAATTTCAAATATCATTTTTGATAGCTTTAGCTCCATTTTGTTAACATCTGGGAGTCCTTGAGCTTGAGGAGAATTATCTATGTACCAATTACATAATTTTTAGATCATGTTTGAGCCCTCAAATAAGCCTGGGAACCTTATTTTTAACTAGGCCGGATACTAGGTCTCGATAGGGCCAAAGATAATGAAAAACTAAAACAAGAGCTAGACATCTCATTTGGAGGTTGGCTTAGTAGAGATTGAAGCTTTTGTGATATAGACTTTCATAATTGAAAGCACTCCATTGTTCCTCTCTTTGTTCTTGCCTTGTGTGCATGTATGTGTGTATGTATGTGCATGCTTGTGTGCTTCTCATGCACTCACTTGTGCACTTCGATTGCTCATGGTTGTCATACCACCCTCATGTATTCAAAGATTGAAAATTATTAGGTGGATCCCGTCACATTGGTGCTTGCCATTGTGCTAGAGTGACAATGGTTCCTTCTAGTAATCTTAAAAATTAAATAAATAACATCTCTTTTTCAGGACACTAAACTTTCAAAGTACAACACTAGTGTTAAGGTTCCTTCGTTATTCTATATACAAGGTTCCAATTTAATTGAAGTTTAATGGTTTGACAAAAATGGATTCCTAGAGTTCCTGACTAGGGTTTTTCAATAGAATTTATAGGACTTCATATGGCTAGGCTTATCAACATTCAATTAGTGGTTTTATTTTACATAGTAAGGGTTTAAAACTTGGGTTTCTAAAGGCTCAAGGTAAGTTTCCAAGGGTAAAAATTTCGTTTTGAGGGGTTAAAACTTAGGGTTTGTGGGTTTAGGAGTTAGTTTTCAAGGATCAACTCTAATGTTTTGAATGGGTTTCAGCTACTAACTAATTAGGTACTAAAGGATAAAGGTTTCTAGGGTGTCCTTCTTGATTAAGCTTACATATACATGTGTATCTAGGTTTCCTTTGTTTATACACATGGGATTTTTGAAGGTTTAGAAAGGATTAAAAGGAATGGGATCTTTATGCAAGTTTGTGTCACACTTTTCTAGGATTTTCTTTGGTCTAAACTCAATCAATTGTACCCTTGAAAACATTTTCATCATGCAATCAATCAATTCAATCAAATACTTGAACAAATGCACTCTTTTCTTCCTCCTGCAAAAAAACCCATTAGATCATGATTAGTAAAAGCATAAAAGATAAAATTTTGAAAAAATCATACATAAAATCCGAGAGGGATTTGATTTTGATATCCACCCCCACTAAAAGTGCACATTGTCTCGATGCGCCAACCTACAAATTCAAACACAAGCATATCAAGATTCTTTTGAATTTTTTTATGTTTTTCTTTTTGAAATTGAAACAAGATTTGTAAATGCAAATGCAACTTCTAAGCAAACTAAGGATTATTTTAAAGTACATAATTCATGATTGGTTAACTCATTTGGTCAGCATACTACCTTCGAAAATAAGTTAAACTACACCTATAGAAATTATTTAGACTTTCTAGCAAGAATCTTTCTATTGACTGTCGCAAAGCCAATTGTTCTTTTATATAAATGTTCCAATGTTTTGCTCCTCCACACCTATCAAAAAATACAACTAGCTCCACTATTGCATAGCTCCACCTTGTCTATCCCATATAGTAAATCTTAGAAGTGGCCTCCAGAACACATCTAAGTCATGAAAACTATTTTTATCCTTTTTTAATTTATTTTTCTTTACAACAACCGTTAATGTATTTCTTTTTATTTATTCTTTTTACTTCTCAACATTTTTGTTAAAGGGGAAAGACTTAACCCCTAATTAGAGCAGAGGATCTAGATATAAGCACTAGATTCTAGATCTAGAATTTCAAGCGATTCTATGTACTGTTGATACACGAAAACTGTGTTTCTATGAGATAAAATTATCATATCAAAGTGCAACAGTGTTCAAGCAAAAGTACTGCTTGTAGTGTTTTTGCAGTGTGTGAATTGTTGCAAAAATGGCAAACACAAATGGAATGAGTCAGCTTATGAGTGATAAGCTGGACAAGAACAACTTCCATGCTTGGAGATTTAGAATGATGAATTTCTTGATGGGAAAAGGCTACTGGAAGTACATCGAAGGAGAGAACAAAAATGCTCTGCAGTTATCGAAGAGGAATCAAACTACAGAATAGTTAAGAGCATATGAAGAATGGAATCAAGGAGCACAAAAGGTAATGTATTGGCTATCTGTTAGCATAGACAATAGCATGATTGGGCACATACAAGATTCCAATACTCTGAAAGAGGCTTCAAACAATTTGTTCAGATTGTATGAGACCAATACAAAGGCACAAAAATTGCAATTCAAGAAGGAGCTGCATACAATGGAGAAAAAGGGCATGTTAGTAAGTGACTACACCCTGAAAATCAAAAGCATATGTGACTCACTTGCATCTATTGGTGTGAATATAGATGATGATGATGATAAGGTGGAAGTATGTCTTTGTGGTTTAGGAGTTGCATATAAGCAGTTCAGAACGTCTATTCAGATCAGGGAAAATATTTTGAATTTTGCTGATCTCGTGTCCATGTTGATTATTGAAGGAAAGAAGCTTGGTGAGGTTTTTCATTTCTCTGACATGTATACTCCTCACACCGGTATATGTTAGGGATACTTCATTGAGCTTACTAGATTTATCTATCGAGAGTGATGGCACATTTGTTTCTTGCCAGCTCACGCATTCGCATACATTAGGATTTTCACCATGTACTTTTTTTTATATATGGCACTTGTTGTATTGTTGTTTTTAGGTCATTCTTGTACATTCTTATACATTCCTTTTATCTAATAGAAGAAGAAGAAGAAGATTATTCTTCAATATGGCCTCAATTTATGTGTGTGCTTCTTTTTTATTGTAAGAGTGTCTGTGAGCTCTCTTCCTTATCTCCTTCCTAGTGACAACCTTCATCAACATTTAGATTTTGATTTACCTCCATGGGTGTATCTGCAACCTTTGTATTTTCTATATTGAATTTGGTAAGCATATCTCCAATGTACTTTCTCTGAGTTAGGAACATGCCTTTTTTTGTATATATCACTTCCAAATCTAGGAAGTTTGTGAGTAATCCAAGTTCACTGATCTTGAACTCTTCCTTCATTTAAGCTTTGATCCTTTAGATTCCATCTACATCACTTCTTGTAATGATTATATCATCCACATATACACAAAGGTATATGACCTTTGAGTGGTTCCTCTTCATGAAGAGCAAAGGATGTGCCTTGCGTCATAAATCCGTTATCCTACAAATAAGTGACTAACCTATGATTCCAAGCTCTAGGAGTTTGTTTCAAGCCATACAAGGCTTTCGTCAACTTGCATACATATTCTAGACATGACTGATCTTCAAAGCTAGGAGGTTGAGCCATGTATACCTCCTCTGAGATCCAACCATTTAGAAAAGCACTTTTAACATCCATTTGATAAATATCCCAATTCTTGGAAGATGCTACACTCATGAGGACTCTAATTGTAGGCATCTTTGCCACAGGTGAGAAGGTTTCTTGATAATCAATGCCTTGGGTTTGTGCAAACCCTTTGGCTACAAGCCTTGCTTTGTACTTGTCAATTGAGCCATCAAAATTCTTCTTTACTTTGTAAATCCACCCTGAACAAAATAGACACACATATACACTCACATGCATATACATTTATATGCATACATATATATACACACATATATATATACACACATACACATATACATATAGATACTTACACAATCATAAACACACATAGACACATGCATATGCACACATACATACACTCATATGCATACATTCACACTCATGCATAGACATGCATATGCATACATACATACACACATATACATACATACATACACACATATACACACATATACATACATACATACATACATACATACACACAGATACAACAAGAACCTTCTATTAGTTGATATGCATTGTCCTAGATGCCATTGATGTTGATGAGATAATGGCATCAAGACAATATAGTATCATTTCTTGATGCATTATCTTGATGCCATTGACCTTTGATTGATCAAAATCTGATTGTGTAGCAAATAAAGATACTAGATATTAATAATGCGATTATTTATATACATACATTCATATGTACATATTTATACATACACATATTCAAATATACACAAATATACATTTTGAAATATAAATACACATACAAAACTATAAATGTATAATGTATGTATGTGTGTGTATGTATGTATGTGTAAATGTATGTATATATGTATGTATGTATATATGTATGTATGTATATATGTATGTTTAAGTGTGTGTGTGTGTGTATATATATATACATATATATATATATATATATATATATATATATATATATATATATATATATATATATATATATATATATATATATATATATATATATATATATATATATATATATGTGTGTGTGTGTGTGTGTGTGCATGCATGTATGTTTGTATGTATGCATGTGTATGTGTATGCATGTGTGTGTGTGTATGTATGTATGTATGTGTAAGTATTTGTATGTATATGTAAGTGTATGTATGTATGTGTAAGTGTATGTATATGTGTATGTGTATGCATGTATGTGTGTGTATGTGTAAGTATGTATGTATGTGTAAGTGTATGTATGTGTGTCTATTATGCATGTTTATACATTCAAAGTTTTTTAATATTCTTATCTTTTTTTTGTTTGAGATTAAAATAGCAAGAGATATTGTATGGTAGAACAAAATAAGAGAAGACCTAACATACCACCTAAGACGTGGCAATTTTGTTTCACACAGTCACTTTTTTTGTTTCCTCAATAGAAGGTATAAAAATTAATAGTTTATATTAATATGACTTATAATTCTTATATATTTTGTAAATGTTTTATATTTTATCTATGTATTTTTGTTTAATTAAATAAACGCAAGCTGTTTCCAAGAAGAGAGTTGAGTCAGTTCATACATCACAAATAGGCCAAATGGGCCATCATGGTTTTGTAGCTATATTTGTATGTATATATATTATTGAAAACATATTTTTTATTTGAGTTAAAACACTAATCATTAATCTTTTTTATTTATTTAAATGCAGCAAAAGGATTATAATCGATGTCCTATGAAAAAGGAAATCGATTTTGTTACACATTGTGGATATCAATGTCTAAGTGAGTATATGCAAGATCATCCAAATGCTTTTGTTAGTATTACTAAATTTCATATAATTATTTTACTTTTATTGATATTTTATATTTTTTATTTACTTATGTTTGTTATATGTAATACAAGAGTATTATGGAGAGGCAGATATGGATGAGGTGGAGAGATAGACACAGCTAAGATGATCTGGATCGTCACAGAGTGCTCACACCTCTACACATGATGCCACTACAGATACATCAGATCATGCGGATGATTGTGATGATGAGGCTGATCATGATGATGATCATGATGATTAGGACTTACATGATGATGTGGATGATGATGATCAAGAGGATTGATATATTACATTGGATATATATTTTACATTGATATAAATATTTTTTATATCTATATAAAATATTTTATATTTTATATCTATATATTTGTATAGACATTGAGGATAATTTAGGAGATGAATTGGAACTTTCAAAGGTCTACAAAGACTCAGATAACTCCTCCCAATCATCCTCAAAACATTCTAGCTCAATAGAAGACCTAGCTGAGAAAGTGGCCCAGAAACTAGGAGTTTCTAGCAAATAGATGCCCAAGTTAACAACCAACAAACGTTGTTACACCTGTGGTGGTGAGCATATGGCAAATGTGTGTCCCAATGTAACATAACCTCAAACCAACACTAGTGGCATATATTGCACAATTGAAAGATAGTGCACAAATCACACGGCAAAAGATTGCCCGTACAACAAACAAGTAGTCCGACATAACTACCCATAAGCATACCCTCAACAAGGTAGGTATCAAGATCAGTACAATGCTCAACATCATTACTACAGACTCCCACAGAACTACCCTTATCAGAATCAACAGAGACCACAACCAGTCTTAGCTCAGTAGTCACCCCCTCCAGCCAATGTAATTTCAATAAAATATGTTGTTGCAAAAGAGAACCTCAGTAAGGCGTTAGTGCCTTCTTCACCCCTGATCACTGAAAGTGATCCCAATTCTAATAGTTTTGACTGCACACATGTAGACAACCCACCCGCATACTACATGGAGTCTCTAGAACACATGGAAGCATATCAATATATGTGTTTTGTTGTTTCAGAGGTGATAACCTCTGAATCTGAACTTTTGCTCTTCAGCAAACTTCAATAACTTTTTCTTGGCTATGTAAAAAGATAAAGAACACCTCAATCGGAGGTGTGTAGCTCAAGATATGCACAAAAAAAGAACCAGCTATCAATTTCACTTTCACCTGCAACACTATTGCTTTGTATTTTGTAGTTTCGATGACCTTGCAAGTTAAATCATCTCATTCCGATTTTTAAAACTCAACTTATAGCAAAACATTGACCTACTATCCAAGTGATTGTAGATTTATCTTCTACGTCAGTCCTTTTTCAAATTTTTGGTAGTCTAAAAATCCAATGCAGGTTCTGCGCCCCTTCTGTGAAGTTGTAACCCTTTGTATTAGCTACACACAGAACTTTAAAACGCATCAATCCAAGCTTCCTAACTCGAGTTATGACCAAAATACTAAACTGTTGCTGAGAGATGCCGACCTGCACTTTCACCTCTTGTTACCTAAGCTTTCATCGGAGCTTCTTGCATGCCAACCTTCAACATGTTGTGATACCAATGAAGGGCTTCGGTATGCAGAACAAGAGGAGCAAGGAGGAGATGTATGGAGAGAGAAGAGAGGAGAAACGCGCACAGATGTGTGGGAGCCTCGAAACCCACATAATGATCTCTCTTGAGGCAATACTCTATATATGATGTATATACATGAATATAGGGGTAAGGTCAAATGATCCTTAAATCCCCACTAATCTAGAGATGCAAGGGTGAGCAATTGTCTAATCCCTTATCAGAAACACCAATACATGCAAAAAGTGTGACAAAATCAAAGAGACGAGGGATCAAATACTCAAGATTTCCACCTCAACGAGTAATCTCCATGTTGACATTCAAGGTCAAGCACAAGGTACAAGACTGCATCAAAGAAGTGGACACACAAGAAGAGGGAGCCTGTGGGAAGCTCCAAAAAGCACATGTCAAATTTTCAGAAGAAATCCCTATAAAAACAGTGATTTTTATCACTAAAGATCATTGTAAATACCATTTCACATTTTGCAACTCCATTTTGTTCAAGCCAAGGAGTCCTCGAGCTTGACGAGTATTAGAAGTACCATCCTACAAATTTTCATAATTTTAGACTCAGTTTGAGCCCCCAAATAAGCCCTGGAACCTAATTTTTAACTACGTCAGACACTAGGTCTGGACAGGGCCAAAGCTACTCAAAAAACTATAAAAAGAGTTGGAGAGCTCATTTTTTGATGGAGAGTGTTAATCTCCAAAAGAATAACCTATTCTTGTGATTAGAGCACCTCTATACCAAGAATAAGTCAAAAACTTTCCATTCTTTAGAGGATCAACTTCTAATTATCAAAAGATGAACAAATCTGTGAAGAAGATGATACACAGAAAAGTCTGCTGCACTATTTCCTTACATTGACTTATCAAACGTGTAAAGTTTTTGATGAAACTTTGTACGAATCATCTCCTAGAGATTGCGCAACTATTCCAAGTTGAATTACTCCAAAAGATTAAGTATAACTTGAGAAATTGATTTCACAAGTTACCTATGTCAGAAACTGTCATCCAAAACAGTCGACTTTACACCTGTAACTTTTAAGACTTGGTTCTCCTTGAATAGAACCCGTTTTACAAAATGCTTTTAGACATAAGTAGCTTATCTTCTAACTTAAAGATTAAGCCCTCACTCATGCAAAACTTTAAACTGTGCTAGGAGAAATGATCAAAACATTGACTTCGAAATATGCGCCTGTTTTAGGAACCTATGAATACACTTCACATATGAATGTTCCTACACTTAATTCACTCAGCCTGATTACAATTGGAAGCTGAAACTTTGCACAGAGGTCAAGCAACTCTCAACTTAGACTTGTACAAAAGCATTCCACAATTGATCTATTGTAGAAGGAGAACACGCAGAAACATCGGGCGCAAAATTTTTCATTTACTCAGAGAAAAAACAACTGAGTGATGAGAGCAAACTCAAAAACACTTTCCTCTATCTCTTGACTTCTATCTCCCTCATTCTTGACATCTGACTATTGTCACATATGCTCTCATACATGCCCCGACTTTTCTCAAGGTATTTATAGATAATTTGTACATAATTCTTACTGAACAAAAGATCTAAGTCATCTATGACTATGCTAATGTACATATGTGTACACTTCTCTTGTCATCTGATTGTAATCTTCTTCCACACTTTAGGAATTAATTCTTCCTTCATCATTTGATCTTCCAAGCCTTCAATTGGTGATTGGTCTGCACCAACAGCTCCCCCTCAATCATCAATTGAGGTCTTCTCTGTCTTCTTGATACTTGCCATGTCTTTGAACCTTTGTAACTTAGGTCCATCCAGACTCTTTGTCATCATATCTGCCACTTGTTCTTTTGTTGGAGTATACATCACTTCAATCTCTTTATCTAGTACCTTTTCCCTCAAGAAATGATACTGAATCTCTATATGCTTAGTCCTGGCATGAAAAACAGGGTTAGCTGCCAAATACAAAGAACTCATATTGTCTCCAAAAATTATTGGAGTACTATGATCAAACTCAAAACTCTTCATCAAGGTCTTCAACCATATCACTTCTTTTGCAGCTTCTACCATTCCCTTATACTCAGCTTCTGTGGATGATAAAGCAACTGTGTGTTGCTTCTTTGAACACCAAGACACTAACTTGTCTCCAACATAACATAGATATCCATGAGTAGACCTTCTATCATCTGAGTCACCTGCCCAATCTGCATCACTAAACACTTTGATTCTTGTGTCAGAAGTGAAACCATAATACAAACCTTCACTTAGGGTTCCTTTGATATATCTGAGTACCCTTTGGGCTGCAATCCAATGAGTCTTCTTTGGACAATGCATGAATTGTGACAACACACCTACTGCATATGATAGATCTGGCCTTGTCAAGGTAGCATAGATTAGACTACCTACCAAACTCTGATATTTCTTCATGTCATTGAACTCTTCACCTCCATACCTGCTTAATTTATGATTTACCTCCAATGGTGTAGTTGAGGTCCTGCTATCTTCCATGTTAAACTTGACTAGAAGATTCTTCAAGTATCTCTCTTGTGAAACATATACTCCATGTTGAGTATACACAATCTGCATTCCTAAAAAATAAGATAAGTTTCCCAAGTCACTTATCTTAAACTCCTTCTCTATTTGCTTCTTGAGTTCATTGATTCCTTGAGCATCTGTTCCTGTAATAATAATATCATCAACATAAATGCACATGTAAATGTATCCATTTTCACTTGCCTTCACTAGCAAGCTACTATCTGCCTTTGATGCTTGAAAACCACATTCATTCAAGAATTTGACCAATCTGTAATTCCAAGCTCTTGGGGCTTGCTTCAACCCATATAAAGCTCTCTTGAGCTTACACACATAATCTGATCCAATTGACTCCATGAAGCCTTCTGGTTGCTCCATATATACTTCATCTGCAATGTATCCATTAAGAAATGCATTCTTCACATCCAATTGTGATAATTTCCATCCTTTGCAAGCAGCAATAGCAATCAATGTCCTAATTGTAGACATCTTAGCAACAGGACTAAAGGTTTCATCATAATCTATCCCATAAGTTTGGGCATAACCTTTGACCACAAGTCTAGCTTTATATCTAGACACCTTACCATCTGCAAACCTCTTTGTTTTATATACCCACTTGCATCCAATGACTTTCTGATTCTTTGGTCTTGGTACTAATTCCCAAGTTTCATTTTCAAGTAGAGCATCATACTCTTCTTGCATTGCCTTCTCCCAATTCTGTTTACCTTTGGCTTCTTCATAAGTAGTTGGATCTTCTTCTGTTTTCACAATGTAGGCATAATCTTTTGTTGTTAGGAAAGATGTATCATAACTATACCTTATAGGCTCTTTCCTTTCTCTTGTAGATCTTCTGATTTCTGCACTTCTTGAAGTTTCAGCCTCATTTGATTCTGGATCAAATCTTGGCCCTTCTTCTACATGATCCTGCACTCTACATCTAGAGTCAACTTCATCAACAATTTCTTCACATACTTTTACCTTTGCCTTTCCTTTCCTTTGAATTTCTTCAACACCTGTATACTCATTTGGTGATCCTGTATACCATATGTTTTGCTCATCAAATGTTACATCTTTAGTAACAAGAAATTGCTTTGTGGATGGACTCCACAACCTATAACCCATCTGTCTATCATCATATCCAATAAAAACATACTTCTCTGCTTTTGGTTCTAGCTTATGTCTTAATTGTGAAGGAACATAAGCATATGCAATACATCCAAATACTTTACAATGATCAAGACTAGGCTTCTTACCCCACCATGCTTCATAAGGGGTTCCTCCATCCAAAGCTTTGCAAGGCAACCTATTCACAAGGTATGTTGCAGTATTAATGGCCTCTGCCCATAAATAATTTGGACAATTCTTTTCCTTCATCATGGCTCTTGCAAATTCTACAAGAGTCCTATTCCTCCTTTCTGCTACTCCATTCTGTTGAGGGGAGTACCTGCAAGTTACTTCTCTTTTGATACCTGCATTCCACAAATAATCATCAAACTCTTTTGAGAAATACTCTCCCCCTCCATCTGATCTTAACCTCTTTAGCTTTTGTCCTGTGATCCTTTCTGCATAAGCATGAAAGTGTTTGAATGTCTTGAAGACTTCTGATTTGTCCTTGATTACATACAAAGTAATCCACCTGGTTGCATCATCAACAAACAACACATAATATCTGGATCCATTTATGCTATAGTCCCTTGAGGGACCCCATACATCTGTATGAACCAATTCAAGCATGTTTGAATACTTGTACCCTGATTTGTTATAAGAACTTTTATGTGCTTTACCTAATTGACAAGCTTCACACTTGTACACCATATGTTGCCCTTCAATGTTTGGCAATCCAAGCACCACCTGATTCTTTGACATCTCCTTTATAGCTCTCTCATTGAAATGACCTAGCCTTTTATGCCATAGGTCTAATTCAGACATCTTTTGACCTCCATAGGTAAACAATGCATGTCCCACATTACCTTGGACTTTGAGAGTAAACAATCTTCCTTCCTTTTTACCTACAATTATGTTTCTATATCCCTGATTTGGATCTTGTACATAGACACCATCATTTGTAAATCTTACCTCATATCCTTTCTCCACAATTTGCCCTACACTTATCAGATTTTTAGGAATAGTTGGAACATAAAGTACCTTGCTCAGAAGTGTACTTCCACTCTTTGTCTTAACTGATCCAATGCTCTCCACTTTATGTTTGGTATTGTCACCTGTTTGAACTGTATGTCCATTCACCCTTGCTTCCATATCAGTCATCAAGGATAGATTCCCACTCAGATGGTTGCTGCACCCTGAGTCAATATAGAACACTCTTTGATCTTCTCCCATTGATTCATGAGTTGCATTCAGGATAAGAGTCATGTCATCCTTCTGATCTGATGCATAATTGTAATAATTATTGTTGTAGGACTGAGATTGGAAGTTTCTTCCACCTCCTCTACCATATGATGTCCTACCACCTCTTCCTCTGAAATTGCCTCTTTGGTTTCTGCCTCCTCTACCTCTTTGACTATAATTCTGATTGTTGTATCCTCCACTTTGATTATTATACCAACAATCATTTGCCAAATGATTTGTTCTGCCACAAATCCAACAAGCTTTAGCATTATCTTTGTTCTTACCTCCTCTTCCTTTACCTCTGAAATTTGTCTTCCCTTTTGTGAAGTTGGCTTGATTTGAATTCCCTTCATCATCATTTGATTGCTTTCCCTTGCCATTCTTTTTCTTGTCTTTGGAGTACATAGCTTGACTTGTACTTCTATCATTGTCTCCTTTAAGATCCTGCTCAAAGGTTAGCATGTGTCCTAGCAATTGATTAAGATCAGGAGTAAAGTGATCAAGTGACAATTCTATGGACAAGATAAAAGGCTTCCACTTCTCATCACCTCTTAGACCTGTAAGTATTTGTCTTACCAACTTTTCTTCTTCAATATCTTCATCCACTGCTCCCAAGCTATCTGCAATATCTTTCATCCTTGCCACATAATCTGAAATTGATTGTGAGCTCTTCTTCTTGAAGGTTGTGAACTCAGCCCATAGTGAGGACTTCCTTGACTTAGTTGTATTTTGGAAATGCTCTTCCAAAGCATTCCAAACATCTGTGGCACTTTCTAAACCTCTGATGTGAGGTAGAAGGTAATCATTTACAGCCATGTAGATGATACTCCTTGCTTGAGCATCCTTTCTCATCCAAGTCTTCAACATTGCAAGTTCTTCCCTAGTAGGAATACTTGGATCTGCAAACTCTGGTTTTTCTTCATCTCCTGTAATAAATGATATAAGATCTTTGCTCATGAGGTGTGCTTCCATCCTCATGGACCATGCTGGATAATTCTCCCTATCTAGCTTATCAATCTGCAAGCTTTCTCCCATCTTGTATCCACCTGTGTATTGAAACTTCAAGCTTTACAAACAATGTATGTACCTTTACTTCGAATTGAACTCCTTTTGCCTTTCTTGATGTCAATTTGTCTTCTCCTCGAGCTTTGACTCCAAGCTTTCACTTCTTAGTCCTTCAAGTGTTGAATCTCTTGAATCTGCAGCAGTCGGGATCCTTCTTTCTTCAAATTGATGTCTCCTGCTCTGATACCACTGATGGAGAGTGTTAATCTCCAAAAGAATAACCTATTCTTGTGATTAGAGCACCTCTATACCAAGAATAAGTCAAAAACTTTCCACTCTTTAGAGGATCAACTTCTAATTATCAAAAGATGAACAAATCTGTGAAGAAGATGATACACAGAAAAGTCTGCTGCACTATTTCCTTACATTGACTTATCAAACGTGTAAAGTTTTTTATGAAACTTTGTACGAATCATCTCCTAGAGATTGCGCAACTATTCCAAGTTGAATTACTCCAAAAGATTAAGTATAACTTGAGAAATTGATTTCACAAGTTACCTATGTCAGAAACTGTCATCCAAAACAGTCGACTTTACACCTGTAACTTTTAAGACTTGGTTCTCCTTGAATAGAACCCGTTTTACAAAATGCTTTTAGACATAAGTAGCTTATCTTCTAACTTAAAGATTAAGCCCTCACTCATGCAAAACTTTAAACTGTGCTAGGAGAAATGATCAAAACATTGACTTCGAAATATGCGCCTGTTTTAGGAACCTATGAATACACTTCACATATGAATGTTCCTACACTTAATTCACTCAGCCTGATTACAATTGGAAGCTGAAACTTTGCACAGAGGTCAAGCAACTCTCAACTTAGACTTGTACAAAAGCATTCCACAATTGATCTACTGTAGAAGGAGAACACGCAGAAACATCGGGCGCAAAATTTTTCATTTACTCAGAGAAAAAACAACTGAGTGATGAGAGCAAACTCAAAAACACTTTCCTCTATCTCTTGACTTCTATCTCCCTCATTCTTGACATCTGACTATTGTCACATATGCTCTCATACATGCCCCGACTTTTCTCAAGGTATTTATAGATAATTTGTACATAATTCTTACTGAACAAAAGATCTAAGTCATCTATGACTATGCTAATGTACATATGTGTACACTTCTCTTGTCATCTGATTGTAATCTTCTTCCACACTTTAGGAATTAATTCTTCCTTCATCATTTGATCTTCCAAGCCTTCAATTGGTGATTGGTCTGCACCAACATTTTTTAGGTTGGCTTGTTGGAGATTGAAGCTTTGTAAGAGAGTTCTTTTGTAATAGAAAGCTTTCCATTGTTCCTCTTTTTGTTCTTATCTTGTGCATGTGTGTGTGTATGTTTGAGCATGTTTGTGTGCATCGCACTCACACACTTGTGCATTCACTTGCTCATAGTCTTCATAACAGTCCTCACATCTCTACGGATTGACAATTTATGAGGTGGATCTCCTCATTTTGGTACTTACCATTCTGCTAGAGTGACACCAAATTTGGTGTCCTTGTTGGGGAGAGAGCTACGAGGATGAGAGTGTGATGGTAAGACGTAGAATAGTGACATTGGAAGGTAAAAAATAGTCATTTTTAGTTCAGTTTCTGAGTTTTTCTCCACCTTCATTGTCATCATCACCATCTTCTCTCATATTCGTCGTCGCCTAAAATTTTTGTTCATCGACTGTACATTCACTTCGTTTTCATTTGTGGAAACACTGAAGAAATACTCTTGAAATACTCTCAATATACCAAAATCTGAGTGAAGTATCGTGTGGGCTACAACGAGTTGCAATAGGTATCACGAGTGTGGTATCATGATATTACATATATATTTTTCATCTATAGGCACATAAGGGTGAGAAGGAGGGCATAAAGAACACATATTTGCAAAAATTATTAAATTTGGACTTCAAAAAGTCTAAGCATTCTGACTAGTTGAGTTCAGGTATCGCGACACCAGAATTCATGTGTGTCGCGATACTTCATGAGTATGGTGTATCATCTCCCCATGTATCGCATATCACCAAGTTGAGTATCATGTATCGCATATTGTGAATACACAAGTACCGTGTCGTGAAATATTTGGTATCATGTATCGTCAGATCGTGTTTCGTGATACCTCACAGGTATCATGTACCGCGAAGGTTAGTATCGTATCATGAAGCTGTAAGTATCGCATATTGTGTGACCTCCAATATCGTATTGTGAAAATCTGATATCATGTATTGTGCACCCTCTTGTATCGTGTTTTTTTTTAAACCAAGTATCATATCGTATCTCCGGTGTATCGTGTATTGTCTGGTTGAGGTATCCTGTATCGTGTTGGAGCTAGGTATCGTATCATGAAATTCCAAGTATCACCAACATTAAGTATTGTATCGTCACAACTGATATCGTGTATCATCCAAGGACAAGTATCATGTATCGTTTGCTCTTAACTATTATTGTTACTTACTAAGTATCGTGTATCGTGGGATCTTGTTTCCCTGTTTTGATCCCCAGGAGCCTGATTTAACATAACTTTTTCATCCAAAATCCATTTTTTGAGCTTTGTAGTGTGTTGGAAAGCTCCTTTTGAATCTACATAGCCTCGACTATTTTTGGTAAAAATAGTGTGTTGATTTTTAGATAGGCTAAAATTAGTTGATCTTCAAGTGGGATTAGGAAGCCAAGGGGGCTCCAAAGGATTTAGATCAGTACAAAGGGGAAAATTAGAACTAGTAGACAAAGCTTATGAACCAGAAATCTAGTAGACACATAGGCGGGGATAGACAAAGCATTAGATCATTTGAAGCTAGTGTCAACCATATAGCCAAATATTGGGCTCAACAACTCAATGATTATCACTACTTGCACCATTCAAAGATGAGTGACTCAGAAATTTCTTATAACATGGAGAGACCCACAAGTAGCTCATGCACTGCCTATTTACAGACTCCAGAAGGTCCCTATAAAACACAATTGGAATATATCATGACCAACCAATTAGGTGCATGCATCTATGAGGATGGTCTAAGGTGATCAGTTGTCCAACTCAAAAATCCAGATAAACCCAACATGCCCCAAGCTTCATGTGCTTTAGTTATATGCTCATAACTTACACCCATAACAATGCCACATAATGAATCTACATCAAGTATGAAGAAGATCTCAATCAGGCTGGATAATCACTCGAGGATTTGATGGATCTCCCATCAAAATCGGCTTTGGACCATGGCCTCTTGGCCCCATGACATTATCCAACAACTCATAAGAGTCAAAAATTGTAGAAATTTTGAACTTCGAGTGTGTGATTTGTTCGATCAAGCTTCCTTTCAATCAATGCAGGTGGAGGAATGTGAACTAGTGCAACAATAACACTAGTAGATGCACCAACACTAGAAGATGGACCCATCACTCACACACTATGGTGATAACAAAAATATACTTGCAAGCTCAAAAAGTACTTCTCTCTACTAACATATACCTAATCACTCTAATACCATGTAAGAAAGTAGTTACATAAGACAACACATGAGCAATAGCACAGTAGATAATAAATATAGTGGAATTTCAAAAATTTGCTACTAGCAACAAGTACAAAGATGAGGGCATTATCCACCCATGCACTCTCAAGATAGAGTTTAAATGTTGATCTAGACAACTCTAGATAGAGAGTTACAAGGTAGACGTATGCTCAATCAATTTCATATCTAGGTAGTGCAAAATTCATATATATATATATATATATATATATATATATATATATATATATATATATATATATATATATATATATATATATATATATATATATATATATATATATATATATATAGTGGGTGGTACGACATGGGCAGACACTATCGACATAATCTCCATACACAGCTTAGCTTGGTTCAACCAACCTAATAAATATGAATGATTTTTTAGTCAAATAGGGAATATTCCCCTTGCCCAATGTGAGGGGTGTTGCCCCTAGACCCACACTAGGGGGACCGCTAGTCCTCTATGACCTCCCTAGCTCAGGGGACCGCTAACCCCATTGGGCCCATTAGCTAAGGTTGTTCCCTACTACCTTGGACCCTGTAATTGGGGATCCTAGTGACTCACTTTCCTTAATACCTTAGATGATCAAATTTGACCTTCATTCGACATGCAAGTTGGGATTCCCATCAATTGGGCAATGCACGATTGGATTTTCTTCATAATGGGAGCCATACAAAATGTGCATTAGTACATACAATCATGAGGGGTAGACATTGGTCATATATTACCAATATTTTTTATGTTCTTCTCCAAGATTGGGGTAAACCATGATAATGCTTAACCATAGAGCAAGGTTCCAACGACCGTGGATGCCTTCTCAAGATATCTATCACGTTGCATATGGATGTAGAGTTTAACTTGTTGAAGGAATCTGCAAAACTTTGTATGATCACCATCGAACTTTTTTTACATGCAAATCTTGGGTTCCTTCATGAAGGATGAACTAGGTTTTTGATTTACTTGAATACTTTCTTAATTTTCCTAAAGATTCCCGTTTTATTCTTGTAACTCTTGGATAAGTGTGCCTACATGCATGAGATGTCCCATGTCTACTTGTGTTTGTCGATAAGTTAGGGCCTCCACTTTTTGTTGGCGATTCAAAAGCGATTTCATGATTTTTTCAGTTGTCTTCTTCATGATGATTGGTCTTGGCTAGAAGCTAGTCTTGCAAAAATGTCAAGGGAGCACTAGATTGTGACCTCTCACTAGAGTTGAACAAGATTTTGGATGATATTTATTGCAAGATCATTATACATGGGAAATAATACAAGAATATAGAACTCTTACAAGAAGTCCCATAACCGAGGACTGATAGGTATGGATAATGGACTAGAAAGATACAAGAGATCCCACAACTTGATATCATAGGTATGAAATAAGATACTGGAGTTGCAAGAACTACAATGAGGGAGATGAAGTAGGTACAATAAATAGTTGGACATGATCTCATACTACGACAAGACGGGTGTCCACAATACTAGACTAAATAGGATGAGAACCAAGAACAAAATGAGAACTCAAACCAAAACTTGGAAAGTACTTACTTAGAGATCTTGACTCCTTGAATTCCCAAGATTGGCATTTGCAAGATTGAGGATGTATGTAGCCAAGCCCTCCTCATATAGCTATTCAAGCGTGGTTGTGGATTGATGATGTCATGATATCAACAATCCAAAACAGGACCCTCGATGTTAGAATCAAGTAGTTAGATAGTCGATCTTAGAGTTTTTGGCATGTTTTGCATGTGGCTGAAGGATTAATTTCCCTAAATTCTAAACCAATCATGAGATATAGAAAGTCACATGGAATGTGAGGTTCATAATGGTTTCCTTTGTGTCCATCACACAATATTCATGCAATGTATCCCTTGTAGCACCCTTGTGTTGTAGTGTGCCTTCCTTGTGTTGTTCCTTCCCCACTTTATCTTTGGTTGATTGTTCCTCTCTTCTTGTTGTTCTCGATGTCTATCATTTGCTATAACTATGACAAAGGATTCCAATAGTAGATTTTCATTGTCCTTCACTAATGGTATTGAAGTTCTATTTTAATCGTTCGCATTTTTTACTTCTAGTCTCTGTCTCTATGTTTGTGTGAGTTGTGTTAGTTGAGAGATCCACCATTGTTGAATTGCATATAATGTGCATTAAAAAACGAACCCCTTCAAGGACCGTGTGTGATTGCGTGTCCTATCCCCTTACATCCCAACAAACTTGAACCCTAGACCTTTCTCGAAAGCTTCTAGGGCATTATCGCTAGAGCACATCCCCTTGATTTAGACTACGTAACCTTCTCTCAATCGCATCATGTTGTGTGATACAATTCAAAATATTCTGGAAAAAGAAGTGATACATTTTCTTTCGAGTAAGGCATTCGGCTTACATTTTGTACGCGAACTGTTGGACTAATCTCATATGATCCTTACATTCCGCAAAGCAATGACATACGACATCTTGGAGGCTTGACAATGGCTGAAAGGACGAATTGGTAATCTTTGCAGACCCTAAGTTAACAGATTTCCACGATATCAGCTTATATTTACCAGCATCATCGGCGATTTACCTACAAAGTACTGCCTGTGGGGGAGAGAGAGAGAAAGACAATGTGACAGAAAGTATTTCACATTATCTGTCTTGAGACATTGCATTATTGCGACAAAATAACGCAGTCCAGAATCCGAATGTGACTGTTGAGCGAGTAATCTAGTGATGTCCGCCATGACCTCCATGGTGACCCCCAGGACCGCCGTGGTGACCACCAGGACCACCATGGTGACCTCCGTGCCCACCGGGGCCGCCATGTCCGCCAGGACCGCCGTGACCTCCTGGACCTCCATGTCCGCCGTGACAGCCAGGACCGCCATGGCCGCCATGGCCGCCATGACCTCCATGTCCACCAGGACCGCCACCATGTCCACCAGATCCACCATGGCAAGGCCCGCCACCGTGCCCTCCGTGTCCTCCACCTCCCCCTCCTCCATGACCGCCGTGCATCTTTCCCTTCGTCCTACTGATGAGGATCCTTTCTTCCCCAGAAGCTAAGCCTTGCTGCTACTCCTAAGTCTGTCGAGAAGATGGAATATAATGCTGTGGCGTGCCTCAACGTCTTTATATGGAAGGAAGCGATGCCGATTCTCATGAGTCATGCCCAGCATTGATCATTTTGACGCGCCAAGATCACGCTTCTGGACTTGTTTTCCATACGAGAACGAATTAGGATGCGTCCACGCGCAGAATTAGCATCCCGAGTCATTACGCTTCCCTCAAGGCCGACCACCGATACACCCCACGTGTCAACAGTGAGAATTCGCGAGATATCCTTCTCCCTCACTTTACAAGCCAGTGTTTTATTTTGACGGTTTACCATGCCCTTCAATTTCGAAGGCTATCTACAAATTTTACCTGCATTTCATATGTTTAATGTATTTTTTATGAATATTTTGACCTTTTTTTACGGTTAAAAATGGCCTAAACGGGCAATACAGCCATCAAAAATCAACATTGTTTATAGCTACAGCCTACAAAGTACTACCTGAGTGAGAGAGAGAGACAGAGAGAGAACCCAATGTCACAGAAACTATTTCACATTATCTATCTTGAGAAATTCCATTCTTGCGAATACAATACAGCATCTGGATAGTAAGTATATTTCACAGTTGTGATAGTCTTCACAACAGAGGATGTAGAGCAAAAGCAGTAGCGACAAAATGACGCAGTTCAGAATCTGAATGTGAATCCGAATGTGACAGTTGAACGAGCAATCTAATGATGTCCGCCATGACCTCCATGCCATCGTGGTGACCACCGTGGTAACCACCAAGACCAACATTTATGACCTCCATGCCCATTGGGGCTGCCATGTCCTCTAGGGCTTCCATGTTCATGAGGGCCTCCATGACCATCAGGGCTGCCATGACCTTCGGGACGTCAATGTCATCCAATCAAAAGGTAATTGGTCCCAAATGGGTATATAAAGTTAAAAGAAACTCAGATGGATCAGTTTGCACGTACAAGGCAAGATTAGTTGCCAAAGGATGCTCACAAACTCATGGTATAGACGATGAGAAAACATTCTCACCAGATGCAAAGATGACTACAATCAGAACATTGATAAGTGTAGCTACTTCAAGAAATTGGAGACTCCTCCAACTAGATGTAAAAAATGCATTCCTAAATGGCTGGATAAGTGAAGAGGTATACATGTCACAATCACGAGATTTTGAAAACCCTAATCATATATCTTATGTTTGCAAACTTAAGAAAACATCGTATGGATTGAAACAAGCTAGTTGGTTACATACCTTCAAGATCAGGGGTTCAAACCTAGCAACTCAGATCCTTCTTTACTCATCAAAAGGGATCACAAGGAGGTTATCTATTTATGTGTATATATAGATGATATTATTGTGACAGGTGACGATCTCAATGGCATTCAAAGGATTAAGACACAAATGCAAGAGGAGTTCAAAATCAGTGACTTAGGTGAGTTCACATATTTCCTAGCTATGCAAGTGATTTATATAGATGAAGGGATGTATCTAACTCAGAAAAGATACATTCAAACCACAGACTAAGTGTTTATGAAGGTGAGCAGACTCATGATCCTAAAGATTATGAAAGCTTAGTTGGTAGCTTGATATATGCTACTCACACAAGACCAGACATGTCATATAGTGTGGGAGTGCTTAGTCTGTTCATGCACTCACCTAGAAGGCTCATGTCCTCACCTAGAAGGCTCATGTACTCACCTAGAAGGCCACACATGGATGTTGCAAAGAGAGTACTCAAGTACCTCAAAGGGACACTTAATGAAGGTATCTATTATCCCTACTCTTCATATTTGGATATTAAAATCTATTCAGATGCATATTGGACAGGAGCAAAGGATGATAGAGGAAGTACCTCTAGATACTTCACGTTTGCAGGTTCAAAATTGGTGTCATGGAGTTCCAAGAAGAAACCAACAATTGCTTTATCTTCAACTGAAGCAGAATATAGAGATCTAATTATTGCAACTCAAGAAGCAATATGGTTGAAGGAGTTGTACTCAAACTTGGGACTTATAAGTCCCAAACCTCACCTACTTGGGGATAATGTAAGTTCCATGCATCTAACTGCAAATCCAATTTTTCATGCAAAGACAAAGCACATAGATTTCCATTACCAATTTGTAAACATAACCGCTATATCAATGGCCACATGGACGTACATAAGCGGTATCCACAGAAACATACAAGGTGTGTATGTGCTCAATATATTGAGTAAAATGACACTAAAAGGCTAAATGCTCAGCCCAAAAACTAGTCAACAACACCTACAATTGTTTGTCAACTCGGATGTTTTATGCTCAAAAATCTACATAAATTTGCAACGGCTGCTCCCATCAAAATTGAAAATATTTCAAGAAACCTATAGTTTTATGAGTGTGTCTGAAAACACAGCTCCAAAGGTTGATATCTATTGTCGAAGAAGTACAAAGAATACTCTTTTTGGTTTTCTTGGACATGTGTGAAGAGAACTATGTGCAAAAGTACTCCAAAATGGCTCCAAAAGACACCCCAAAAATGCTTTAGAAACAAGTTTTGAAAGCAAAGAATGAAGCTTTGAGGGACCAAATCATGTTCAAGCTAATGTTAACCTTAGTCTTTCCCCTTCTTCAGACACCACAAGAGTGTAGCTTAATAGTGGCAAGAGATCGCCACAGTTAAGTGCACTCCGGGGGGAACAATACTAGGATGGGTGACCTCTTGGGAAGCACCGAGAACCTCTATCTTCCTTGATCGTTGATGTCCTCCCTCGCACGCAGCCAATGGCACCAAACAGTGACTTCGGTGACTCGGATGACAAGGTATGCCAAAGCCTATGCCTTGGTCGTTGCCTTAGTCGTAAACCTTGGAGAAAGTCGAAGGGGGGGGGGGGGGGGGTTTGCTCGCTTGCTCTGATACTAGTGAAGTATTTCGATGGCGATGCACCATAGTGCGCTCTCCTTCTCGAGAGCTACATGATAATATCCTCAGGGTAGAAAATTGAGCTTCTAGGGCCGCACACAGTACTCCGCACAGAGCCTGTAGAATACACAGGAAAAACACAGTACATAGGGAGCACTTAGACATACTTCTTAGGTATTACAAATGCAGTCGAACTTACAGTCTGTGGCTCACCAGGCCACTATATGTTTTTATTAAAGAATATATACAAAGAAGTGTCTGGTGGCCATCTGGCCTTTCACATGGACATTAAGGGTAGCATCATTTGGATGGTGCCATATATGAACCTTGAAGAATAGCACTTATGTGCACATTATTTCTTTGTATTAATTGGTTGATCACGTATGATCATTTCTTCTAAGGTTCAAGGTATTTAACTTTTTAAAAGGAAAGAGTAAAAGGCCTAAAAGCCACGAGCTAGAAGTGGTTGAGATTGATTCTCAATCAATCAATCAAGAAGTAGAACATTCCAAACCTTTCCAAGCTTCTCCAACTTCTTTCAATGAGGAGCCTAAACTGATCGTGACCCCTTGCATCACTCCATAGCTCAAAAGCTCACAATCCAAATGCTAAACAATTACCAAATTATTCCAAGACTTTTTGCCATTTATTTTAAATGATGAATAATTGACAACTAACTTAATCACTGCCAACTAATTTGATAACTTGAAAGGCCACACTCTAGATGGTAAATGAAGACCATTTGGTTTGATGATTGAAAATCTTGCATCCCGAGCAATTGAGAATGATGATATATTTCTCCGATGAATTGAGACTTGAACAAATTGAGCTACGGTATTTTCTTCGATGAATGATGATATTCCTGCATTGAATAATGTACAGAATGATTCGTCTGTAATGGTTTTTTGCACTAAGTGAATGAATTTTTGCACTAAGTGAATGAATTTTTGCATTTCTGCTCATTAAGCGAATTAATTTTTGCACTGAAAGGAACGGCAAGCATCTTAACAATGGCATATGTTTATTATCTGATGGATCTTTTGACCGACAAGCAGTGAATTCAATGGCAACCATTGACGAGTCAAGAGAGAGAGAGAGCCAATGTTACAGAAAACTATTTAACATTATCTGTCTTGAGACATTGCATTATTGCGAATCAGTACACCTTCTGCGTAGTAAGTATATTCCACAGCTGTGATATGTGATAGTCTTCACAACAGAGGATGTAGAGCACAAGCAGTGGCGACAAAATAACGCAGTCCAGTATCCGAAAGCGACTGTTGAACGAGCAATCTAGTGATGTCGGCCATGACCTCCATGGTGACCCCCAGGACCACCGTGGTGACCACCAGGACCACCATGGTGACCTCCGTGCCCACCGGGGCCGCCATGTCCGCCAGGGCCGCCGTGTCCTCCTGGACCTCCATGTCCGCGGTGACAGCCAGGACCGCCATGACCTCCATGTCCACCAGGACCGCCACCAGGTCCACCATGGCCATGCCCGCCACCATGCCCACCACCGTGCCCTCCGTGTCCTCCACCTCCCCCTCCTCCATGACCTCCGTGACCACCTGGACCTCCGTGCATCTTTCCCTTCGTCCTACTGATGAGGATCCTTTCTTCCCTAGAAGCTAAGCGTTGCTGCTACTCCTGTAATTGATAGAAATGCTGTTATGTCTGTCGAGAAGATGGAATATAATGCTGTGGCGTGTCTCAACCTCTTTATATGGAAGGAAGCGATGCCAATTCTCATGAGTCATGCCCAGGATTGATCATTTTGACGCGCCAAGATCACGCATCACAAGTCATTACGCGTCTCTCAAGACCGACCACCGACACACCACGCGTGTCAACAGTGAGAATTTCTCAGAGATCCTTCTCTCTCACTTCACAACTACAAAGTACTGCGTGAGTGAGAGAGAGAGCCCAATGTTACAGAAACTATTTCACATTATCTGTGAGAAATTGCGTTATTGCGAACAATGTTGATTTTTGACGTCAAAAATTAACTAAAATGGTAATATACAAGTATGAAGTTGTATTAACCTACAAAATTGAAGGGCAAAGCTGCTTGTCAAAATACAACAGTGTCGAATACAATACAGCTTTTGCATAGTAAGTATATTTCACAGCTGTGATAGTCTTCACAACATAGGATGTAGATCAAAAGCAGTGGTGATAAAATAATGCAAGCCAGAATCCGAATGTGACTATTGAATGAGCAATCTAGTGATGACCTCCATGTTGCCGTGGTGACCACCACGACCACCATTTATGACCTCCGTTCCCATCAGGGCAGCCATGTCCGCCAGGGCCTCCATGACTGCCAAGGCTGTCATGACCTTCAGGACCTCCAATGTCACCGAATCAAAAGGTACTTTGTTGCAAGTGGGTATTTAAAGTTAAAAGAAATTCAGAAGGATCAGTTTGCAAGTACAAGGAAAGATTAATTGCCAAAGGATGCTCACAAACTCATGGTATAGACTATGAGGAAACATTCTCACCAGTTACAAAGATGACTACAATCAGAACATTGATAAGTGTAGCTATTGTAAGAAATTGGAGACTCCTTCAACTTGATGTAAAAAATGCATTCCTAAGTGGTTGGATAAGTGAAGAGGTATACATGTCACAACCACAACACTACAAGGAATACGGGCATATATCGACGGTTAAGGCGACACAATTTCATCGCTATAAAATTGCAAAATGTATCGTAATGAGCGTTGCGCGTGGACCATCGATTAAACGACGAGCCAAACGATGTTTTTTGCGACTTGTGGCATGACGAGGTCTGCGACGCTCGCATAGAGCGTCGCTAACACGACGGTTTTAAAAAGTGTCGCATAAGCGACGCTTCTTTACGTCGCATAAGCGACGTTTTTTGGCGTCGCATAAGTGACGCTTAAACATGTCGCTTATGCGACGATAACTTGACGTGTAGCATGGCTTACACGACGGTTTGTTGACGGAAAAAAATTAGAATGTTGGAGGCTCTTCGATCGGCATTTTCACGCATTTGATCGAAGAGCTCTCCAACGTTCGCAATTGCGCTGCGCTTACGAGCTGAAGCAAGTATATGCAGAATTGTTGTTTTGCCTAAGCTCTCTCTTATTGTCTCCCTCTGTCTCTGTTTCTCTCTTTCTACATCTTTCTCTCTTTGAATTCTCTATCTCTCTCTCTCTCTCTCTCTCTCTCTCTTTATTGCAGGTTATTCAAGAAGCTAACCAAGCAAAAAGTATGGCTAACTATTGTAAGTACAATTTCTATTCTTTGTATATCATTTGAATTGTGTTATTTTCATTAGATAGCATACTCACACTTATTGATATGCACTTATACACTTATACATGATGAAGATGCACTCACACATATACACATATACACATATACACATGCACATACACATACATATATACACACAGATGCATGTGCACATACACTTAGACATACACATATATACACATGCATATGCACAAACATTTGTACAACCACATAAAAAGACTTACATGCATGCATTATTGCATATATATATATATATATATATATATATATATATATATATATATATATATATATATATATATATATATATATATATATATATATATATATATATATATATATATATATATATATATATATATATACACACACATATACACACATTAACATATACGCAAATACATGTATATGCACATCCACATGCATGCATATTCACATGCATGCACATGGATGCAAATGGAAATGCATCCACATACACATGCATGTTTCATACATATACACATGCATATACATACATTATACACATATATACACATATATACACATATATATGCACATACGTACACACACATAACATACACAGATATACACATAGAGTTACACATATACATGCACATACATATACACACATATACACATGCACATACACATACTCATACACACATATACACTTACACATGCACATGCACATACATACATATACACACACATACACATGCACATACATACATATACACACAGAGAAGAATGCTGAATCTAAAGCTTACTTGGAATCCTGGGCTTGGTTTTATTTTACAGACGTCCTTATGCATGAATAGTAGCCACAGAATGCCTTCATTCATAAAAAATGTTATTATGAAATTATTATTGTAATTAATACACATGTAGCATATGATCTCATTACATAAATTTGTAATTAACGTTCTCCAACAAACTTTAAAATTACTCTTACAAGTCTCATTGCCAGTGGAGTGCTTTTGTCATGGGAGCTGGACGTAAGACCAAAACATACAAAGGCCTTCATTCACCTTCCTCTAGGGCTAGTCGTCCTCCTTCATCATCGCTCCCATTCTTGAACCTTCCGACGAAGGAGCTTACTGCTGTGATTTTTGGTTGTGACCATGCGACTTACAATGAATGCATCACACAGCTTCTGTTTGGTATACTTTATCTATCCTTTTAGTTTCTATCACAGATATAGGTCTCTCCCTTTAAACCATAATGCATCATATCATGGTTTGGATTTCTCATTTTGAGATTCCACTGTGCTTTCGATAGTATGTTTTTCCATGTCCTCGTCATATGGACACCATTTCCTTCTGTGCCCTTATCTCTCTCTCTCTCTCTCTCTCTCTCTCTCTCTCTCTCTCTCTCTCTCTCTCTCTCTCTCTCCCTCCACATATTACTGCATGTTCATGTGTGTGCATGTTTTTGGTATGGCTTTCGTGCGAACCCAGAGAAGAATGTTGAATCTAAAGCTTACTTGGAATCCTGGGCTTGGATTTATTTTACGGACGTCCTTATGCATGCATGAACAGTAGCTTGATCATTAGCTTTTGTGCATGTCTAGGCCTTCGAGCTTCTCATATCAGCTATGTAAAGAATGTCCGACCAAGGGTGCCACTATTTTTGTTTAATTACATTGATAAAAAGTTGCATGGTATTTTTGAGGCAGACAGCTATGGAGAGATGAACATCAATCCATATGCCTCGACTGATGGGAAGCAAAAGACACAGTTTCCAGCTCAGGTTCTTTGCTTAGATTTAATAATCCCTGATATTACATTAGGTCACTGTCTGAGGCGTAATGAGGTTTTGTTTACATGTAGGCACGCGTACGGTTGAGATGTCAGTGTGCACCATTGACAGAAAGCATATACAAGGGAGCATTAGCAGCGAATTATGTGAATTATGCACAGGAGAAAATCCTATTTGAGTTAAATCATGTGCAGACAGATAAGCTTATATCTCTTTTCATGAGAAACTCGTTGAGTGTCAGTAGACAGGTTGTGGGTTTACAACATGGGTCCATGTCAGGGGACAAAGGAGAATATGTTGATGGTTGCATACAAAGGCCTTCATTCTCCTTCCTCTGGGGCTAGCCGTCCTCCTTCATCACCACTCCTGGTGCCTTAATTATTGTAGGCCTGGGAGTAGGAGAGTCACAATACATATTTAACATTTGAAGTTAATGTTTTAGCAGCCAAAAATGATTTTCTAAAATCAAATGGCTTGAAAGGATGCCATCCTGAGATAATTTCAGTAAAGCTTGACCTCCTTGGGTAGATATTAACTGATGACTTAAATCCAGCAATTCAAAAATCTCAGCCTTCTCTCTTGCTCTCTCTCTCTCTCTCTCTCTCGTTCTCTTCTTGCTCTCTCTCTCTCTCTCTCTCTCTCTCTCTCTCTCTCTCGTTCTCTTCTTGCTCTCGCGTGTTAAATTTGTGCCGGGAGAAATCGAACTTTTTTTTATGTGTGTGTATGTGTCTATGTGTGTGTATGTGTCTTTGTGTGTATGTGTATGCATGTATGTATGCATGTGTATATGTGTGTATGCATCATTATGTGTGTATGTGTCTATGTGTGTATGTTTGTGTGTGTGTATGTGTATGTGTTGCAAAAAAAAATGCATGATTTCTTCAAGTTTAAAATATTATTTTATGAACTAAATAAAAAAAAGGGGCTAAGAAACATTTTGATGATGGTATGTAACTCTATCATGGTCTTATAAACTGGTAACATTCCAAGTGTGAAACAGTGAAGATGTCTCTGAATCTGCAGTGCTATCCTTGCTGGATCAGTTTTCCTCTTTATTGTGTTCAAAGAAATGGCAAGAATGGATTTGTGATCTATGCCTTTCAAAGATGTGCTGGAGCATCTTAGAAGGGTCTCCTAGAAAATGAGAAGGGAAAACAAATCATGATGATCGAACTTCCTAGAGTTTTCTTTGTTTTGTCTTACCTCAAAAACCAATTATGTTTTAACAACATTACATTAAAATCAAAACTATAAGAAGAGATCATAATTGTCAAAGATTACCTTTAGCAATTCAATGGGATTACTCTTTGTTGGTGCAGACTGGCGAAATGCATAACTATAAGCTGGTTCAATCAATGATGTCATGGCCAGTACACCAACAGGCTCTGAACCAAGGCCAAGACTCTACGGATCCTTTGATTTCTAGTCTGCCTCTTCGATGTTCTCCAAAACTTCATAATTGAATTGTATTACATGATTGTCTGTTCATGTCTGAACAGAACCATCATATGCTAAATACACTTCCCTGAACCCATACATACATTTTTGAAAAAGTTCTCCAGGCCCCTCAGCTCCATACCCTTTTCTAGGTTTTCGGGAAGACACTAAATGATAAAGGAATTCTTTGGAGGTTAAACCATCTAAAAAGCAAGAATGAATTATTGCCAAACCATCATGAAAGTAAAAAAAAAAAAAACAACTCCTCTCCGTTTACAGACTGTAAACCTAAGCATGAACACTGTTGTATCAAGTTTGACAATGATCCTTTGCTTCCAGCCCTTATCATTGCCATCATGGAATTGGATGGACAGCTATGCCTCTCAATAACGGTTGGTATTTCCCCAAGAACACGTTGAAATTCACAAATTGCTGATCTTCTAGCATTGATTTCTTCAACTAAGCTAAGAAAATTTTCTTGGTGAACATAGTGAAGGATATCACTATGACATGGATTGATAAAAGTTCTTGGAATGAGTTACTCTTTTCCTGACAAGACTAATCGGATCTGCCTTTCCAAAGTGAGAACTCTCTGAGAAGACAATCTGCCATCATCGACAGCAATATGAACTTCTTCAAGAAGTTTTTTATATGTTCTGATTTCATCTGTTAAGTACATGTCTTTCAAGCCAACACTGAACCCTGTTTGGAAAAGCCATTCATGCAAAACATTTTGAAGGCATGTTAGGAATTGAAGAGCAGTTTCAGTCCCTTTTTTATAGCAAAGACTTGGGACAATTCCCGTATGGCAATCTGTTAACCATTTATTGCCAACAGGACACTGCATTATCTCACTGTCATGCACAACTACACTGCCTAAATATGTGTACTCTACACCAGGGGGAAAGGTCATATTTAAGACCTGTATCCCTATGTGAACGCATGTGATGTGTGTGAATGCATCATTATATGTGTATGTGTGTATGCATCTGTATGTGTGTATGCATGTGTATGTGTGTGAATGCATCATTATGTGTGTATGTGTGTATGTGTGTATGTGTGTGTATATGTGTGTGTATGTGTGTGCGCGTCTATGTGTATGTGTGTGTGTCTATGAGTGTGTATCTGTTTATGTGTGTGTATGTGTCTATGTGTCTATGTGTGTGTGTATGTGTCTATGTGTGTATGCATGTATGTATGCATGTGTGTGTATGTGTGTGTATGCATATGTGTGTGTATGCATTATGTATGTGTATGTATGCATGTGCATTATGTATGTGTATGTATGCATGTGCATTATGTATGCATATGCATTATGTATGTGTATGTATGCATGTGCATTATGTATGCATATGTGTGTCTATGCATGTAAGTATGTATGTATGTATGCATATGCATATGCATTATGTATGCATATGCATATGCATTATGTATGCATATGTATGCATGTATGTGTATGTGTGTGCATGTCTCTCTATGTGTGTGTGTATGCATATATGTCTGTGTATGTGTGTATGTGTGTGTATGTGTGTGTATGTGTGTGTATGTGTATGTATGTGTGTGTATGTGTGTGTATGTGTGTATGTGTGTGTATGTGTATGTGTATATGTGTGTGCATGTGTATGCATTATGTATGTGTATGTCTGCATGTGCATTATGTATGCATATGTGTGTGTATGCATATATGTGTGTGTGCATGTATATGTGTGTGTGTGTATGCATGTATATGTGTGTGTATGCAACATTATGTGTGTATGTGTGTATATGTGTGTGTATTTGTGTGTGTATGTGTGTGTCTATGTGTGTATATGTGTGTGTATGCATATGTATGTGTGTGTAAATGTGTGTGTGTGCGCATAGTCTTTCTCTTTGCATCTCTCTCTCTCTCTCTCTCCTCCCTCCTTCTCTCTCTCGTTCTGTTGCTGTCGTCCAGATCTCGGCACAAATATGCCAGGAGAATTCGAAATTTTCTTTTAACATTCCAGAGTGTCGCTTATGGGATGCTCTGGAAAGGACGACGCATATGCGTCACTATCCAGTTTTCCCATGTCGCAAATAATGTCGCTAGGCAACGACACTACTTGTGATGCAGAGATTTAGCGTCGCATAAGCGATGCAGGCATCGCTTATGCGACGTATCCCCTTCAAAAAATAAAAATAAAAAACATCACCGTCGCTTATGCGACGCTAGCATCGCATAAGTGACGGTGCTCGTTTTTTTTTTCAATTCGGGGGCCTCGCTACACCCCCCTATTTCTTGTAGTGCAAGGTTTTGAAAACCCTAATCATACATCTTATGTTTGCAAACTTAAGAAAGCATTGTATGGATTGAAAGAAGCTCCTAGAACTTGGAATTACATATTGGTTACATACCTTCAAGATCAAGGGTTCAAACCTAGCAACTCAGATCCTTCTTTATTCATAAAAAAGGACCACAATGAGGTTATCTATCTGATGACCAAGGCACTTGATGGGATAAAGCTTTCTAGATTCAAAGCTATGGGAGGTATTGAACCTATCAGAGAATGAAGACTCAAGCATACTTTAGCTTGGGGGGAGTTTTTGGAACATCAAGCTTGGATTATGCTTGAGGTGGATATGCTCTACATCAAATCCATCATTTGCATGGTGCCATATATGTACCTTGAAGAATAGCACTTATGTGCATATTATTTCTTTGTATTAATTGGTTGATCACTTGTGATCATTTCTTGTAAGGTTCAAGGTATTTACCTTTGTAAAAGGAAAAAGTAAAAGGCCTAAAAGCCAAGAGTTAGAAGTGGTTGAGATTGATTCTCAGTCAATCAATCAAGAAGTAGATATGACTTTAGCTTTCTCTATTCCTAGATTGTAGGAAAAGATTCCAATCAATCTAAACTACCTACAAACCCACCTAAAGTCCGAATTCAAATTCATGAAGAAAAGATGTGATCAAATCCTCAAGAGTCTATATAAAGACTCCAAAACATTTTTACATTACATAGAGGGTTGATTTGAAGCAATAAATATACTCTTTGATCATTGCTTGGGGCCACTTCAATTCTCTGCTCCTTCTTTATTAGACTCAGTCAACTTGCAGAGGTTGACGCTCTCTCTATAGAGCCCCAAATCCATTGTTTAAGCATTCATTGAAAATGTACAAAACTATCATTTATGTGTAAAAACTTTCAAGTCATTTGGTCTCGTAATTGCAGAGAAATTAGAGTTTTACAATCTTGGGGTCATTGTCTGCACATCCATCATGAAAAATCAGGATGACATCTAATCAGTGCTAAGGTGATTTCTCCTTCATTGGTTGATATAAATTAGGGCTTTTATGCATTTTAGCAAGCAAACCCTATGTATGACACTCCCTTAAAGAGGAATTTTTCCAATTGTAACTGTACTGGCTGCTCTCATTGTTTAAAGTCATAACTTCCATCCATTTTTAGAAGGTTTTTGTGAGCTAGTCAAGGTGCAAGTTATCTATTTTTCATCAACTTGTTTTTGTTGAAGTACCTATTGGGTTTTATTGCACTAACCACAAGCCTGCAAGGTCTACTTAACATATCCAAAGAGCTAGGGTTGGTCCTATGTTGATTTGTTAGACTAACTTCACCACTTGACAACTCAACATTCTAAGCCTCTCCAAGCTTCTCCAACTTCTTTCAATGAAGAGCCTAACCTGATGGTGGGCAGTTGCATCACCCGATAGCTTGGAAGCTCACAACCAAATGCTAAAGGACGCTCACAACCAAATGCCAAAGGACTCCCAAATTATTCGAATATTTTTTTCTTTAATTTTAAATGATGAATAACTGACAACTAACTTAATCACTCCCAACTAATTTGATCACTTGAAAGCCCGCACTCTCAGATGTTAAATGAAGACCAATTGGTTTGATGATTGAAAATCTTGGATCCCGAGCAATTGAGAATGATGATATGTTTCTTTGATGAATTGAGACTTGAACAACTGAGCCACGATATTTTCTTCGATGAATGATGATATTCCTGCATGGAATAATATACAGAATGATTCGTCTGTAATGGTTTATTAATCTTATCAGTGAGTCTCCGCGAATGGATTGTATGATCCATGATGAGGAGAACGAAGTCTCAGACATTGAATTTCTCAGAACTCCTTTGGTCTGTTAACAGATTTCCACGATCAGCTTGAATTTACCAGCATCATCCGCGATTTAGCTACAAGGAATGGTGTGCGCGCATGCGTATGAGAGAGAGAGAGAGAGAGAGAGAGAGAGAGAGAGAGAGAGAGAGAGAGAGAGAGACCAATGTTACAGAGACTATTTCACATTCTCTGTATTTCACATAATGGTAGAGAAAGTATTTCATTATCTGATGGATCTTTTGATCGAGAAGCAGTGAATTCAAGGGCAACCATTGACGAGCCTGATGAGTAGGAAATTGCCATTCCCTAAGTTAACAGATTTCCACGATATCAGCTTGAATTTACCAGCATCATAGGTGATTTAGCTACAAAGTATTGCATCTCTGTGTGTGTGTGTGTGTGTGTGTGAGAGAGAGAGAGAGAGAGAGAGAGAGAGAGAGAGAGAGAGAGAGAGAGAGAGAGAGAGAGAGAGAGAGAGAGAGAGAGAGAGCCCAATGTTACAGAAAACTATTTCACATTATCTGTATTGAGACATTGCATTATTGCGAATACAGTACAGCTTCTGCGTAGTAAGTATATTTCACAGCTGTGATTGTCTTCACGACGGAGGATGTAGAGCAAACTCAGTGGCGGCAAAATGACGCAGTCCAGAATCCGAATCCGACTGTTGAACGAGCAATCTAGTGATGTCCGCCATGACCTCCATGGTGACCCCCAGGACCGCCGTGGTGACCACCAGGACCACCGTGGTGACCACCAGGACCACCATGGTGACCTCCGTGCCCACCGGGGCCGCCATGTCCACCAGGGCCGCCATGTCCGCCAGGGCCTCCATGACCGCCAGGGCCGCCGTGTGCTCCGGGACCTCCATGTCCGCCGTGACAGCCAGGACCGCCATGGCTGCCATGGCCGCCATGACCTCCATGTCCACCAGGACCGCCACCATGTCCGCCAGGACCGCCACCATGTCCACCAGGTCCACCATGGCCATGCCCGCCACCATGCCCACCACCGTGCCCACCACCGTGCCCTCCGTGTCCTCCACCTCCACCTCCGCCTCCCCCTCCTCCATGACCTCCGTGACTACCTGGACCTCCGTTCATCTTTCCCTTCGTCCTACTGATGACGATCCTTTCTTCCCTAAAAGCTAAGCCTTGCTGCTACTGCTGTAATTGATAGGAATGCTGTTATGTCTGTCGAGAAGATGGAATACAATGCTGTGGCGTGTCTCAACCTCTTTATATGGAAGGAAGCGATGTCAATTCTCATGGGTCATACCCACGATTGATCATTTTGACGTACCCAATGCACCAAGATCAGATTGTTTGACTTCTTTCCACAGGACAACGAATAGGATGCGTCCACGCGGACAATGAGAGCGTGAACTCCAAGTCATTAGGCCTCTCATGACACTCTCGATACATCACCGACACACCACGCGTGTCAACAGTGGGAATTTGCGAAAGATCTTTCTCTCTCACCTTGTACAGCTAACACTGATCACCGACACACCTCTGGTGTCGTGACTCGTCACTCCGAATCTCCACTACCTACCCCTCTCTCTCTCTCTCTCTCTCTCGGATTCCTACACCGTTCACATGGGGGCGATGAACTTTGCACCGCGTAATAAGGGTGTGAAAGGGAGTGAGAATCAAGGCCTAAAATTGACAAGCACACCTAAAATTTCTTATGACATGCATTTTTGGTGATTGTCTTTCATGTGATATTTTTTTCTTCAAATTTGTCCTTGTCAAATGACATACAGTCTTCGAAAATGATAGGCAACTCAAATGAGCTTAAATTCATCGCTATGATAAACGTATACCAATCCGAATCTCGACAAATCCCAAATTCATTCTTAAATTCATACCTATGATAATGTCTCTTTTTGCTATCATATTCTCATCTTTGCTATGAACTCAAACTCAAGATGAAATTATAAACACACATAGATAATGGCCTTGATCTTTCTATCGAGCCATGTCCAATCAAATTATATAAGTTACTTGACTGTTAGAAGAAGCATTTTTTGAAGGGAAATTATTTGAAAAATGTCAAAAACTTGTAGAGATATTTATACAAATGATGTAAAAATGAAGAAGACTCTTCCTCATGTAAATTAAAATCATATGTATTTTTTCTAGAATTTTCGGAAGCTCTTTGGTAGCATATTTTTAGATTAGAAGGGAAAAGGACCAAAATTCAAGTGTGAAAAGGGACACTTGAAAATGTATAAAAGATAATTTCCTCTATTTTGAGAGGGTTGGTTGTATTATTTTTGCTATCCAAGTAATGTGAGAGCTCTCCTGTAGAAAATCGTGTTTCTTCCTTTCATGTACTTTCTTTTGATTTGTTGAGTCTATTCTTTGTGTGTTCCATGGAATTTGTGAGCTTCAGTTGTGTATTTCTGAGTAATGTGTATGAAGAGAGGTGATTCTTAGTATATTGAGTAAGGAAGTGCAGAAGAACAAAGTTGGACAAGGAAATTCTCAATTTTCACAGAATCGCGATTGTCTCGTCTGTGTAATATAGGTACTGTTTTTTAAATTTGACTTCATAATTATGATCTACTGTGGAAATGGCACACTTTAGGGACAAAGATCATTGAAAATACTATTGTAAAACTCAAGATAATTAAAACCCTAGATATTTCTCTCCTTCTTCATAATTTCTCAGAAAAACAATCATTTAACTCTTGTTCTTGGATTCCATTAACTAGAAGGGGCTGTGGTCTTTGCATACTTTCCGGATTGACAATTTAAAAAAATGTGTAGTTGATCCTTTATGCTATAATGATTGGAGAGGACAACTCCAAAGGGTAACAACAAACATTTTTTGGCGCCGTTGTCGAGGAACAAAGCAAAAGCTTCATTGAAGTCTTGGACCTTGCTGGATCTTCCATTGTTGATGGTATTTGAACACATTGAAACGGTACTACTCTATAATCAAGAAAGAAACAATGAAAAGGTAGGTTTCTTTGCTTGTCTTTTGGGGAAAAGAAAGTATGAGTTAACCTTTTGGGATAATGAAGTTGTGAAATTCTTGCCAATTGATAGTGGCTCATACCTTTTAAGAGTAAAGTGCAGGTGTGTGGAAAAAAATTGAATCAAGATTGTTGGAAGGAAGGTAAAATGTGACTATCTTTGCATATGAAGAGTGCTTTTTGAATAAGTACCAAGCAAATTTGTTAATCTTGGAAAAGATGACATGATTGCAATAAGGAAAGACAAGTAAAGTAGCTATGTGCAAATTGATAGATCTATTTGTTTAGCCAAGGCAAAACAATAATCTTAAGAAAAAATTTATTTGCATCTTGAAAAAAAAGGTGTTTGAGTTTATCTTTGCATGAATTGATAATTATACTTCTTAAGCACATGTTTTCTTGGAAAGCTCTACTTCCAAATTGACTAAATTACAAGCATAAAAGAGTACAACCAATCATGAAACAAAAGATCAATGGATCTTGAAACAAGAAAACCCTAAGTGAAGTGTTTACCTTGATTTAGGGTTCAAAATACTAAAAAAAATTCATAAAATCTATTAAAAATCCAAACAAATTTCTTTTTCTTAGGAAATTTTGCAGGAAGATTTGTGTTGAAAAGGGGAAGGGGATTAGTGAAAGAAAAATCCAGAAACTGAAAAAAATAATAATAAAAAAAAATAGCTAGAGTAAAAGTTGATTGAATTTTTTTCAAAAAATTTATTTGAATGAGCTTGGTGGTGTATAATTGCAGGTGACAAGTGATCTGGAGTTGGTGAGGAACACTGGAGAAGACCAGAAGGGAAGAAAAGTCAAAAAATGCAAAAGCAAGATCAGAGAAAAACACAATTCTCATCACAGGATCGCGATTTTCAGTGAGATAAAGAATTTGACTTATTTGCACTATTGGGTACTCAGATAAGTGAAATTAAAAGGTTTCATAAGTTGCATGAGTAAAGGAAATCAAAATTTCAAAATTCCAGTCAGAATTGAGCATCAAGTGATTAGATTGGAGAATTGGGTACAAAATCGCGATTTTCATCAGTAGAATAAAGAGAACAAATTTTGTTGGAAAGAATAAGATTTGTGAATTAAAACCACAAAATTGCTAAGGGACAATAATCATACAGTGAGAAGCTAAAATTTTGTAAAAATTACACACAATCACAATTGTCTGAAGACTATAAAAGCCTGAAATCTCAGAAAAATGTTCATTTGAGTGAAAGAGAGAGTGAGAGGAGCTGACAGAGTCGCGATCTTTTGCAAAAACAAGCTTTTTGGACATTTCTTGATCAGACAGAAAGGTAATTTTCCTACAGCAAGTTTTTGTATAATTTCAAGTTTAACATTTTGGAAAAAGCACAAAAAACACAGAAAATTGTTAAAAAACAAGGAATCGTGACTTTCTGATTTTTGAATTTTTTGGTAGGAAGAATCATTGTTTTGACAACAGTTCTTAATTGCATGTCATTATTTTGCTAAGGTGCTTCTAGTAGAGAAGAAAAATCTTCAAAAATCAAAAACTAAAAAATCATAAGAATCTGCTCAGAATCGCGATTATGAGAACAACCTCAAAATCGCGATTCTGAACAGAAAATCATGATTCTCAGAATACGCTTTTTATAAGAAAATCGTGTGTTTAACAATTGTGAGCAATCACGATTGTCTGGGAACAAAATCGTGATAAACACGACTTCCTTCACAGGATCAGGGAAATCACGATTGTCTTCACAAAATCGTGACCAACACGACTCCCTTCCCAGGATCGTGGAAATCACGATTGTCTTCACAAAATCGTGACAAACACGAATTCCTTCACAGGATCGTGGAAATCACGATTGTCTTCACAAAATCGTGAAAAACACGATTCCCTTCACAGGATCCTGGAAATCACGATTGCCTTCACAAAATCATGGTAAACACGACTCTATTCACAGGATCGTGGGAATCACGATTGCCTTCACAAAATCTTGGTAAACACGATTCCATTCACAGGATCGTGGGAATCACGATTGCCTTCACAAAATCGTGGTAAACACGACTCTATTCACATGATCGTGGGAATCACGATTGCCTTCACAAAATTATGGTAAACACGATTCTATTCATAGGATCGTGGGAATCACGATTGCGTTCACAAAATCATGGTAAACACGATTCTATTCACAGGATCGTGGGAATCACGATTGCCTTCACAAAATTGTGGTAAACATGATTCTATTAACAGGATCGTGGGAATCACGATTGCCTTCACAAAATCGTGGTAAACACGATTCTATTCACAAAATTGTGAATAAACACGATTCTATTCACAGAATCGTGAATAAACACGATTCTATTCATAGAATCGTGAGAAAGATGACTCTATTCACAGAATCGTGAAAAAGACAATTCCCTTTCACAGAATTGTGAGAAAATCTAGAATCTTCTCAAGATCGTAGAAAAGACGATTCTATTCACAAGATCGTGGCAAACACGATTCTCTTCACAGAATCGTCAATTAGTTGGATGATTTTGAGATATGGTAATAAATTGTTCACACCTGACAAACAAGACTTAAAAAGGAAGGAGATAGAGCCAGTGATAAGAGAGTTACAAGGAAAAGATTTAGGACAAGTAGATAACATGGAAAACCTAAATGAAACAAATGAAGCCTCTAAAACTAGTGATTACAGAAATATTCTCAAGTACATGTATACAATTAGGTTTGGAACCTATGTGTATCAGGATGGGATGCATAAGTTTCTCATTAGGATGAGAAACTTAGAAGTTCCCTTAAATATAACCCCAATAGCACAACTTAAGGATGGCAGATATGAGGATAGACAGGGATGTGTATACATATTTTCACAGGATCTAGAAAACTCTAATGATTTAGAGCAATGTGCAGACAAGAGACCTTGGGAACAAAACCTAGGGCAACCAGACTTGCCAAGACAAAATGAAACTCACACTAATATTGAACAACAACAAATTAGGAGAGTACACACTTCCCCAAATCCTTTTGAAAGAGAAGCAGAAGGAATGAATGATTTTCCATTCAGAAGGAGACATCAGTGGCAAAACCATGGAAGAATGCTTAGGCCCTATCAAGTAGCTAAATGCATGAAGAATCAATATGAGGGGTATTCTGATCCTCATGCCCATGCTACAGAATTTAGACAATTAATTAGGGCAGAAGAAGTAGAAGATTACAAGGTACAATTTGAAGCATTTGGTCTAACCCTAACTGGACCTGCATTATCTTGGTTCATTCCATTGAGAACGAAAATGTATCCAGATATTGAATCTTTTCTTGAAGCCTTCATAGGGAAATTCTCAAAAACTGGAATAAAACATAGTACAACTACCCTAATACATAGTTTTAAACAACAAAAAGATGAAAATGTCAGAGAGGCAGCTAGAAGGTTCAAGCAATACATTGATAGATGTCCAAGAGAGGAGGTACCATCCATGGCAAGACAAGTACCTCTATTCATAGAAGGACTGAGAAGTGCACAATTAAGAACCTTGGTGTATTATAGGAGATGTCATGATCTAGGAGCATGTGTGAAAGAAGCAATAAACTTAGAGGATAACAGAGGACAAGATCTATTAGCATTTGATCAAGATAAAATCCCACCAGCAGAAGAATTAGCACAAGCCATTGCTAAAGCCCTAGAAGTTAGCACCAAGACAAATTTGATAAACACCAAGATAGCAACAAATAAGAAATGCTATAGCTGTGGAGAAAATCATTTGGTACAACAATGTCCTTATCAAAAACCACAACATTTGCAAGATAGAAAAACACTCAAATAATGTACATTAGAAAGAAAATGGACAAACCATACCAGAGAAGAGTGCTTCTACAATAAACAACCCATTAAAGAAAGAGAATATGTGAACCAACACAACTTACAAAGAGAATCTGGATTTGTTGAGCAACCAAGACCTGTACTTGGACAACAACCACCATTACCAACAAATGTAGTAGCAGTGGACTTGGGAAATGGGACACCAACCACCATTTCCCAAGCCTTGGACTTGGGAAATGGGAGAATTGAAATGGACACAGCCACATTCATGTACATAACTAATAATTACATGTCCAATCAGAAACCTCAATTCAAAGGGAATCAAAAGATAACTTGTCCTCATACACTAAGAATAGAAGGAGCCTATTGCAAGGATTGTGGCAGGGAACACTTAATAAAGGATTGTCCAAGAAATCCTCAAAAACAACATAACACATCTAGTAACATACCATTAAAAACAGTTAACATAATGAAGCAAGAAGAATTGAGTGACCATGATCAAGTAACTGTAAATGCTATAACAAGAGCACAAGCTAAACAACAAGAAACAACAAAGGAGACACATACACAGGAACAAAAGAAAATTCCATTTCCAAGAGAAAAGAAAAACAGACAAAAAGGAAGATGGAAAAGAAAAATGAGAATGGGTAAAAATTTGGAAGAAGAGACTATGGAACAGTCAAACAATAGCCAATCACAAAATACACAAACTCAGGAAGAGACAAAAAATTCACAAAGTCTGGAGACTCTGATAAGAGCATATAAAGGAAGAATTCAAGATGGACCAAATCCTACAGATCATGTGATGGCATATCCTATGCCAGATTTAGAGGATGAAAGGATGCAAAGATGTAAACAAATCATACAAGAAGCACAAACCAAAATGGGGGAACTAGACAATTATCAAACAATAGTTGAAGGAGCAAATGCAACAGAAACGAGGAAAACTATTGATCAGGAAGATAATTCACAAATAACCTTCCAAATCAATATAGACAAACACTGTACAATTTTATACCACACCACAATGGAGGAAATAGTAAAACAAAATCCTCACTTACAACATAATATGGAAAAGTGGGAAACAAAGTCAAAGAACCTAGATCCACAACAACAAGAATTGGAAGAATTGTTGTACATACCTATTGATAAAATAGGAGGATATTGTGAAGGCGAAGAAGGAAAATCAATCCTGAGAATACAATTTGGTGAGAATCATGCCAAGGCTATATTAGACAGTGGATCAAGAGTGGCTATCATGACTAAACAAACCTGGGAGAAATGGGGAAAAAATGAGTTAATACCCACTAAATGAGATTAGAATTTGCAAATGGACACATAGAAAAACCCCAAGGAATATGGGAAAAAGTGATTGTAGAAATATGTGGAATAGAGATAGAGCATACTTTTGCCATAGTTGAATTTCCACAATCCACTTCATATGAAATTATCCTAGAAAGACCATTTATGAGACAAATGCAAATTGTGCAAGATTGGGGTAATGATTGCCTATATCTTCAAATCAAAGGAAGGATAACTAGAGTAGATTTAAGAAATGGTCAATATTGTGATATGTCTCCTCAAGAATGGTTCAAAGTACATCAAAATCAGGAATTAAGTGAAGATCAGAATGAGACAGAATCATCAATTTGGAAATGTAATGTGATAAGGAATCTCACAGATAAGAAAAGGATGTTAAAATGAGGAGATTTTCTAAGAGAAAGGAAATCACAAGATGAAAGCTACATACCACAAAAATTTAAGGATGAAGAATTTGAGCCTTATGGTTGGAATCAGATTTTGACCACAATGGATTTGGCCAATGATGAATATGTGGGAGTGAAATTCCAAAATGAAGAAGGATATGATATCTTTCACATGGGAATACAAATGGTAAAGGTGTCAAAAACAGAGGAAGACTAGGAGGAAGGAATAATATCAAAAACTGGAAAAACACAATTCCTGGAGGAAGTGGAAGCTACAGATGCTATAAAAGACAAAATCTCAGGAACATATAAAAATAATAAGCACAAAAAAATAGAAAAAGATCAAGAAGTTGAAAAAAAATAAAAACATAAAGAAAGAAGATAAACAATTTGATGTACCTACAAACTTCAAAACCTATGAAGTAGAAGACATGTACTCCTAAAAATAAAACCAAAAAGAGAGAAGAAAAAGGGGGAGGCATATGACAATGAGGAACAAACTAAGAAAGTGATGATCACTCAAGAAGAAGGGGAAGAGAGACATATTGTCATAGCTGATGACATGAAAAATCAAGAGGAGAAAGCATTGAGGAATTTGGCTAGAAGCTATAGGGATGTGTTTGCTTACAGTTACAAGGATTTGAAAGGAATTGACCCTAACATCTCTGAACATAAGATTCCTATTACTCCTGATGCAAAACCTAGCAAACAAAGACACATTTAATGACAAATACTCTGCTCAAATAAAGGAAGAAATTGACAAGCTATTGGCCGCCAATTTCATCTATGAGATTGAGTATACAGACTGGATATCTCCTATATTTGTGGTACCTAAAAAGAATGGGAAACTCAAAGTATGTATTAACTTCAAAAAAGTTAATGCTGCAACTATAAGGGATAGCTATCCATTACCCATAACAGACCATCTTTTGGAAAGAGTTGCAAGAAAAGAGGTCTATAGTTTTTTGGATGGTTTTTCAGGATATAATCAAGTACCAATAGCTTTGGAAGACCAACATAAAACTGTTTTTTCCATAGAATGGGGAATCTATGCCTTTAGGGTTATGCCCTTTGGTTTAACTAATGCCCCAACAACTTTTCAAAGACTGATGTGTCACATATTCAAAGAATTCCTTAGAAATATAATGGAAATTTATGTGGATGATCTTTGCACTTTTTCATAAAAAAGACAAGATCATTTAAAAGATCTGGAAAATATATTCAAAAAATGTAGAACATACAGAGTATGTTTAAATCCAGAAAAAAGTGTGTTCTTTGTGAGGCAAGGGAGAATGTTAGGTCACATAGTTTCCAGAAATGGAATTTCAACAGATGAAAGAAAAATTAAGGCCATAGTGGAACTTCCAAGACCAACAAATGTAAAAGAACTTCAAACTTTCATGGGACATTGTGGGTATTATAGAAAATTTGTACACAAGTTTGCAGACATTGCAAAACCCTTGTATGCTTTGATCACAAAATTTGAGTGGACCAAAGAATGTGACCAAGCCTTTGAGACTTTAAAAACTTGTTTGGTAACAACACCAATTCTAAAAACCCCACAATGGAATAAAATTTTTCATGTTCATGTGGATGCTTCAAATCATGCTTTGGGATGTGTGTTAGCACAACCAATAGAAGGGAGCAAATTAGACTTTCCAATTGCTTATGCTAGTAGGCAATTGAATTCAGCAGAAAAAAATTATACAACCACTGAGAGGGAGGGGTTGGGAATGATATTTGTTGTGAAAAATATAGACATTATCTTTTAGCCAACAAGTTTAAATTCTTTGTGGATCACCAAGATTTACTCTATTTAGTAAACAAACCATGCCATACAGGTAGGATAGTCAGATGGTTCCTCCTGATGGAATTTGAATTTGAGGCAGTGGTCAGACAAGGAAAAACTCATTTAAGAGCAAACCACTTTAGTACCTTTGCTAACCATGGGACCATGCAGAACATTTGGAAACAACACACATCTGGTATCACAAAGTAGGAATTTTGTGCTACTAGCTGGACATTTGTATCATCTCAATCAAATGGGTATATTGGAATATTGTACTCCAGAAGATGAGCAGCAGGAGTATTTAAGAAGAGCTCATTGTTGGAATCCTTGTACTCATGCTTCCATGATAGTCACCTTAAACAATGTCAATAGGATGGGAGTACATTGGCCGAATAAGATTCAAGATGTAAAAAAATATGCTTCCAACTACTGGGAATGCCAATCCTTGCAAAATTCAAAAATTACCACTTTGTATTGGTTTCAGAAAAATCGAGATTGGAGTGCAAACATAATTAAGGATTTGGAAAGAAAGAAGAAAGGAGAGCCAATAAGAGCTAGTGCAGACTCAAGGAATTTACAAATGATTTCTGAAGAGTATCAACTGTTAGGAGATCAATTGTACAAGAAAGGGATGGATGGATATATAAGAATCTGTGTTCCTGAAAATAAGTATATGGAAATGTTAGAGATGGCACATTCTGGAGTGGCAGGAGGACATTTTTCAAGTGAAAGGACTACTAAACTCATATTATATTCTAGTTTTTGGTGGCCAACTCTATTTCATGATGCAAGAACATATGTGGGAAGATGTGACATTTGTCAAAGAGTGAGTCAACCAAATAAAAGAGACAATATGTCATTAGTACCACTGATTTCAGCAAGAACATTTAGTAAATGGGGGTTGGATTTCATTGGACCCATACATCCTCCAACAAAACAATCCCATGCTGAATATATACTAGTAGCCACAGATTACCTGACCAAATGGGAAGAGGCCAGGGCTACAAAAAGGAATGATGCTCAGACCATTGCAAGATTTCTTTATGGAAATATTATCACCAGATTTGGATTACCAATTGAATTAGTAAGTGATAGGGGACTCACTTTTTGAACCAAATAATAGAAAACATAACTGAGTATTTCATGATTAGTCATAGAAAGTCAGCCCCTTATCATCCACAAGCCAATGGATTAGCAGAAAGTACTAATAAGGTACTGTGCACTGTTTTGTCAAAAATGGTAAATACAAATAGGAATGATTGGGATTTGCAACTTAATCATGTCTTATGGGCTTATAGAGTGGCATACAAAACTGCACTTGGAACCACACCATTTAATTTGGTATATGGACAAAATGCAGTTCTGCCTTTAGAATTCCTTATTCCAACACTAAAGGTGGGTAGTCAGTACAAATGGACTGGACATGAGTTATCTGAGAGAGTGGTGGAATTGGAAAAACTTGGAGCTTCCAGACTTCAAGCAATCATGAGCATATATGCAGATAAGAGAAGGCAGAAAGCTTATCATGATGTTCATATTAAAGAAAAAGATTTGCAAATAGGAGATCTAGTTCTGGCATATACAATAAAAGAACATAAGAAAAAATTTCAGAAAAAAGGACATGGGCCTTATATTATCAATCAAATAAGTAACAGTGGAGCTATCCAATTAGCTAATATAGATGGAGAAGTCATGCAAAATTTCATAAGTGGATGCAGGGTAAAAAGGTATGATCTTCCATTAACTGTTTTTGAATGGAGAAGAATACATCAAGCTCAAAACAGAAAAAAAGAAGAGGAAATTATTAGGTATGAGGCTCAAGAAGAGGCAAAGGAAAGGATAAGAAAACTCAAGGAGATTAGAGAAGTTCTCTTGTGTGAAACACCTTTAAGAGTAAAAGAGCATTTGCCTATTATAACAATGAAGCTTCATAATGAGAAAATCAAGGTTTTGATAGATTCAGGTGCACAAGTTAATTTGATCAGTTCAGTGTTGTTGGATAAGTTTAACCTAAAAAGGACTGAGAGTAAAACATTTATCAAAACACTGGAAGGACAGATAATACAAAGCTTGTCTTCACCATCTATTAAAGTTAAGTTCAATGAAGAATATATGAAAATAGATTGTGAAGAATGGCCAGATCATATGATGACTGAGAAATTGATTTTGGGACAACCATGGCTCAGGCAAGGTAAAGTGATTTTGGATTTTGAAAATATGAAGCTTAAATTGACAATAAATGACAAAAGGTTTCTAATGTTTTTATTGAGTGAGGAAGAACAAGAAAATCAACAAGATATCTATGACTCAGATTTGGAGGGATTTACTTTTCCTCTAGAAGCTACAAAGGAACCACAAACAAAACTTCTTCATGAACAAATCCATTTTAATAAAAAACAAGAGAAAGTGGAAGAAATCAAAGGTGCTGAAAGGACAAAAGAAAGGTGGAAAGTGTGGAATAATCAGAAGCATAAAGGTATCAAGACTGAAAGGGTGTGGAGAACTAGAAAGTCCAAGCACTACTTATCAACAAAATGCAGCAACACTAAGTGGATGTGGAAACCAAAGACATCCAAGTACAGTGTGTCAAAAGAAGATTTTTATACTCCAAAAAAGGAATCAATAGGAATTAAGTATTTTTGGGTAAAAAATTCAGATCTTATTCAATGGAAAGAAAATAGGGATCAAGATACAAAAATAGTGCCAAAGCATGATGAGTCACAAATGAAGGAAAGGGCAAAATGGTCATCAGACAGACACTTTGGATTCTCATTAAAGGATTCAGAATGTTATCATAAAAAAATTATGATATCCTGGAAATTATTTCCATTTACTCTACCTCATTCTTTTTTTAGGAAAAAGAAATAGGAGGGGAAGAAAGAAAAGAGGAAATCATTATTAAATAGAAAAAAAAGAGAAAAAAAAGGAGAAAAAATAGAAAAAAAGGAAAGAAAAAAATGCAATATAAAAAAACAATAACTCTTTTGTTTACATAAGTTATATAGCACAAGCAAGATATAGGTTATAACTTGGCAGGATTAAGTAGTCACTATTTTTTTAGTCATTGTTTAATTATTTTTTCCTATAAAACTCTAAATCTTCTTAAATTTTTTTTTTCATTTTTTCTTTTTATTGTTAAGAAAAATATAAAAAAGAGAGAAGGGAAGAGAGCACTAGACATCTTGCTACACATGTGATGATTACTTCAATTGAGTTATATCTGTGATACAAATAAGGAAGTCAGGATTCATCTGAGATTTTATTTTTATTCTTTTTCATTATATCTCAAGACAAATGTGATTTCATTTATGTTTCTTGTGACTCATGTGGGTGGAGTTTTCTTTTTTGTGATGTTATATTTTCTTCAAAATGGTGAATCCAAAGGAACTGCCAATTCATGATTTCAAAGCAGACTCAGTAACTTTGTCTAGAGGACATTGGTTCTTAGACAGTGAAGCAGCAGTGGAAAAGGTGGAGCTGGAGTCTGATGAAGAACAGGAAATCACAGAAGCAGAGAAGATAGCCAAGGAACTAAAGGAAACCCTTAGTATCATTGGTCAGCACATTTTTACAGTAGGAGTTGGGGGTCACAAGTATACCATGTTGTGCCAGGAATTTTACAAATTTCAAAAAATTGCAGTCAATTATAAAAGATGGAAAGCAGTGTAATCAATCACACAGACTACTGGATGAACCTCTATTTTTTATAGACTTTGAGAGAGTATCACAGGTGATGAATAGTCTGTTGGAAGTTGGCAAAGGTAATGAAGCATATTTCAGATGTTCAGTCAAGGACAAAGAGAACAAAGAGGTGAATATTACTATAAAAGCAGAGCACATAAGGGCAGCCCTCCAGTTCTATTCAATGGGAACTAAATTGGATAACAATTTTATTAAGAAGAATAAAGCAACCTATGCAGGATATTCCAAATTTGTGGATTTCAAAGGGAAATAGAATGAAGAATATGCCATCAGAATGTTTCTTCAATATTTCTGTTTTCCAAAGCTGCCTAGATATACCATGCCACATAAGCCAGTGACACTAATTATGTTCAATAATAAGGACAAGACCAAACAATTTGGAGTGATGGATGTAACTCCCTACATCCATGATCAATTGAAGGAAGCCGCCAAACATTGGGAGCAAAGAAAGTTCATGAATGGAGCACAATTCTTAACAAGGATTATATATCATGTTTTAGGAATGGAGGATCAATTGAAATTGGCTCCAGAAGCTCAATACTTCAGAAGTTTGATGTCAGGAATTAAAAGTCCTTCTAAAATGATGTACATAAGAGAGGCAGAAGCCCATACAAGCATGAGGGGATCAGAAAGGAAAAGAAAAGGAGTATCAGAAGAAGTTATTCTAGTGAAGAAGAGAAGATTGGATCCTAGGAAGGTAGAATTGGAATAGGAGGAAGCAACAAAGGAAGAGCATGAAGCTGCTCAAAAGGAGGTACAGTCTTCAAAGGAACCTCATCCACCTCAAACAAGTAAGGAACAATTGTATACTTATCTGACTCAAGTAAACAATAAGAGGGCAATTTATGAAGCTCAATATCAGAAGATGTTAGAGAATTATTCATGCAAAGCAACAGATTGGATACAAGAAGAAGTGGAACACTATGAAGAGTTACATGATCAGATGATGGCTGCAGAAATTGAAGAGGTCTTTGTTGAAAAGGAAGTGGAATTGTTAGCATATTTTAAAGAGTTACAAGGTCCTCTTGAAACCAAAACTACAGTACTAGTGAAGAAGAAGGTCCAGAAAAAACCTGTGCAGAAGAAGAGGCTAACCAAGAAGAATAAGGGTAAGGCAGCTGAACATGTTCAGATGGAGGAAGCAGTAAAATTATCATCAGAAGAAAAGAATCTGGAGGAATCCATTGCATTAGAAGAACAAAGAATCGACAAATCAGGGGTAGCTGGTTCCTCACAGTTTTCCTCAGAATCAGAAAGTGACATTGAGAACTTTCTTTTGAAAATTTTAAATTTCTCAGTACCTAGCACACCAATAGTGACAGTACAAGCCTCTGAAAAAAGCAAAACATCAGAAGATTTGAGCCAAAAGTCACAAGAAATACAGATCCACGAAGAAGCAACAAAACAGGTTAGTCCTGGAGAAGAAAAAATGATATTAAAAGGTAAAGCAGTAATGAAGGAAGAAGAGGTTGAAGCAAGGAAAGAGTTCAGTAGTGGATTGATGCACACAAGGTTTAAAGCAATATGGACAAAACCATCTCAGCAAACCTATTTCAAACTAAATGATGAAAAGCTAGAAGTAGAAAAGGAAGCTCATATATGCAGCTCAGTACACAATAAAGAAGATAAAGATCAGATTGAGGAAGCAGAGAAAGTATTGGAAAAGGTGGATTTCAAAGAGGTTACAGAAGGGAATACATAAAAAGAAATAAATCAAAGTATAGAAGAGGTACTTCATGATCTAAATCATGTAGAAGAATCCACACATACAAGTGAACATGAAAAAGAAGAAGAATTGCATCTTATGGATATAGATGAGCAAGAGGAGGACAAAAGAAGCAGCAAATAAATGATCAGATACAGAACTTAGTGGAGAATGAACCAACCTCAAATCAGGATAACAAAGTACATGAAGAGGAAAGACCAGATACCCAAGGAAAACAACAGGAAATTGAGGAAAAGAAGGCAGAATAAATGAAAGAAGAAAAGGGCTATGAGGAGCAAAAGAATCAGGTCATAGAATATGAGGAAGAGGATGAAGAAGAGAATGAATACAGAGAGGAAAAGTAGATAGAGGTAAAGCAAGTGGAGCTAGAAGCTGGGTTAGAAAGGATACCCAAGGACATCATGTCTACTTGTAAAGTCATTATGAGCAATATAGAGCAATTCAGACCATCTAGTAGAAACATGATTATATCAGGAATGGTGGCTGAATCAGAGTTTGTGAAAGGTAGTAGAATTATTACTAAGCAAAAGAAAGAAAAGGAATAGTTAGAGGAACAACTGAGGATTGTCCAGGAAAGAAATGAGGATTTGACCAAAAAATAATCTCATTAGAAGAACTGGAGGTTCAACAACAAAACAAAATTCAATTTCTTGAAGACAAATGTGCAAAGCAGATAGAGCATAGCAGCAAAGTAGAAATGGAGCTAAAGAAAATGGAAGGAAGATTCAGAACTCTTCAAAGTTCATATCAAATTATGGTCAAAGCAAATGAAGAGATAAACAGATTATTGATGGAAGAAGGCCAAATGAAGGAAGAGAGTAAGATTGTACAAGTAACACAGGATGAAAGGGAGGAATTGAATAAAGAAATTCTAAGACTACAAGCAGAATTGAAAGAGGTCAAAGAATTGGAGAAGCAGGCGAGTGTACATGCTGCTAGCTCAATGGGAGGATACAATAAATTACATTTTGAGATAGCAAAAGAAAGAAGTGAATGGAAATTGAGTATAGAAAAAGAAAGAAGTGAGTGGAAATCAGAAAGAGAGTTATGGACATCTCAGAATCGAAGCTTAATGTTGATGGTGGAGGAGCTACAGAAAAAATTGGAAAATCCACAAAAACAGGTTGAAGAGCAGGTAGTGACCACACAAGTAGAGGAGTATGAAGGAGTTGAAGATAACGGAATTCAAAATGTTGATGAAACACAGGACAAAGTTTTGGAGGAATATTCATATGATTTTGTTCAAAAGCTTCTAACTGACAGAGAATCGAGAATGGAATTTATCAGAAAAATGCATAATGAATATGAAGAACAGATTGTGAATTTTGCTCTCAACAAAGGAATAAACCGAGACCAACACCATTGGGCAGCAGATGGTCTAGGTATACCATTTTGTATGATAGTGGAGAGTATTAAAAATTACCAGCTTGCAAGGGTAGGATTATCATCCAATAAATATTTGGAATATGAAGAGGATATCAATGTTACTAAGGAATTATTTGAAAAAGCTAATCCTAAATGGAGGAACAGGTGGTTAGATGCCAACAAGGCGTGCAGGAAAATCTGGAAAAAGGCACCTATTTAGTTAAAGATCAATCCAGCCTATTGTCCAGTAGCAAGGAGAAGGGAATGGACAGTGTTCTGGGAAAGAAGAAATGCAGGGCAGATTCCAGCAAAATGGCTGAACTTTCCAAAGGTAGCAGGACCTAAAGCAGGAACAAGGCCAACAAAGAAATATATGGTTGACACAACAGAGTCTGTTATATCTACATATAAAGATGTCAATGATCCAACTTGCATTCTATTGATTAGAGTAATGTGACTCATAATTGCATGTGTAGAAACATTTACAGATACAAATGTCAGAACTCTCAATTATATTGGGTTCAATTCACCGACTGATGCTTTACTTTTTGATCTAAGTGAAACCCTAGACAGGATTTGTTTAGTGGCTTATTACAGTAGAACAGTATTTTTGGGTAGCCATTATCTCCAGATTTTTGAGGATGCCTTTGATTATGGATTTTTTGAAAGAGAATAAATTTTTTTTGGAAATCTATCAGTAGTTACAAAGTCCAGACCTCACTGCATATGAAGCTGCATACACAGAATACCTGAAGAAAGATTTAATAGACAAACCCAGAGGCAGCTGTACAATGGAGAAAAGCTCTATTTGAGATGGTGAATAATTTGAACATTACAGAAAGAATAAGTCATGATCTATTGTCACAGGTTTATCAAAGAAAAAAGAAGTGAAGGAAGCTCTCACTACTTATCTGCAAGAATATTTTTTGTCAGGAACCAAAAAGTCTAGGAGGGGAAGAATGTTAGAAGAAGCATTTTTTGAAGGGAAATTATTTGAAAAATGTCAAAAACTTGTAGAAATATTTATACAAATGATGTAAAAATGAGGAAGACTCTTCCTCATGTAAATTAGAATCATATGTATTTTTTCTAGAATTTTTGGAAGCTCTTTGATAGCATATTTTTAGATTAGAAGGGAAAAGGACCAAAATTCAAGTGTAAAATCATGTTTCTTCCTTTCATGTACTTTCTTTTGATTTGTTGAGTCTATTCTTTGTGTGATCCATGGAATTTGTGAGCTTTAGTTGTGTATTTCTGAGTAATGTGTATGAAGAGAGGTGATTCTTAGTATATTGAGTAAGGAAGTGCAGAAGAACAAAGCTGGACAAGGAAATTCTTAGTTTTCACAGAATCACGATTGTTTCACCTGTGTGATACATGTACTGTTTTTGAAATTTGACTTCATAGTTGTGATCTACTGTGGAAATGGCACACTTTAGGCACAAAGATCATTGAAAATACTGTTGTAAAACTCAAGATAATCAAAACCCTAGATATTTCTCTCCTTCTTCATAATTTCTCAGAAAAACAGTCATTTAACTCTTGTTCTTGGATTCCATTTACTAGAAGGGGCTGTGATCTTTGCATACTTCCCAGATTGACAAATTAAAGATGTGTAGTTGATCCTTTATGCTATCATGATTGGAGAGGACAACTCCAAAGGGTAACAACAAACATTGACTCTCTTCCATTTATCTGCCTTCTACTACCCAATGACTAAATGCACTTAGAGCTCCACTCTAGGTCTCACACCCATGATGTTCATGCTTAAAACGATGCTTATAACTTGTAGTGTTTATAATACACATCAAAATTTAAGTGCATGCTATTGTGCCATAATCATAAAGTTACTCACACTTAGATTATACTTTGGTCTAATTCTTCATGGTACGTATATAATGCTATGGTACGTATATAATGCCATGAGATCTAGAAAAAATAACCATAGCACCAAAAAAAGGCATTTCAAGCATGTGGCATATAAGCCATTAACAAAGTCTCAAACTTTACCAGCCTATGCCATACAAATAATCAATGATGCTTTTTCACTCCAAAACTTGCAAAAGTAAAACTCTTTACCAACATTCTTCTCTTTATATATTCTTCTCATTTCATTTATTTACAAATGCTAAAATTACCATGAAATCTATAAATAGTCTACAATACAAACATATACAAAAAATAAAAACATAAGAGTATCATTAAACCAAATGATTATAAACATAAGTTTGATAAATAAAGAAAGCTTATGAAAGATAATTTTAGTCAATTCAAAATACTAAAACATGAATGCTCAAAAAATGTCAAAGAGAAGCTAGAATATGTGTTCAGATTTTAGAATTCGATTACAAAACATTTTCACATTAATTTTTCCCATGCAAACACATTCTTCAAAGCATCCAGTTTCTTTTATGATACTATCAAATGCAATATTCAAGTCTAAGGTACCATCATTCTCATTCTATTCCTCTGAATCACTTTGTGCTACATGGATTTCTTCTTATGACTCTTATGAACGGGTTTATGTACCGAAACATGGTTATGTGCATGTCCCTTTGCATCAACAAAATTCAATGAATTTTCTTTAGCCATATTCAAAAATATTGTAAGATTCTTTGATCCATTTCCAAAGCTAAACATATCATTACTCAAGTATCTACGTGTAAATTTTTCAAAATTCAAGTTGATCAAAGCACCAATCGATGTTACATCAAATTCATTTCTTTGAAACTCTTGATTAAGATTATTGAGCTATGACAAAACATCAACAAGTAAGTGTATCATAAATTGAACAACAAACAAAGTAGCATGGCTATACCACTTTTTTTCATGATGTTTTCATTGCTCAATAACAATAAGCATAATTGCATAATATGGACCAATCTTTCCATGAGTTGTCCTCATGAAAGCCATTGTATAGAATGAATTTGCAATGCTTTACCATCCATAATCACAAATTTATGCATTAGTTTCCATATCTTTGCATGTCTCTTTGAAGATCTACCCAACCATGAATACACTTTATTAGCAACTCTATCCACAAAAGCAAACACATATGGATGTGATACAAAAACATATTTTGTTGCAAGGACTTTTCTATGTGCAATACAATGTATGCCCATATTGTTAGGCGTCGATGATTGAAATCATGCAACCACACTTGTTTTATGGCCAATAATGACGGATGCACCATCAGCGGCTATTGCAATGAGCTTCTTAGTAGGTAATCCACTTTCAACCAAGAAAACACTCACTACATTAATAAATTGACTTTGCATCTTCATTTTCAATGTGTAATGATTGTACAAAGCTACATCTTGTAGGACCCTTTCCTCCATCAATCAAGAAAGTATAAAGCATAGATAATTATATTCTTTTCCATAGTACGATATGTGCTTTCATCAATGTGCAAAGAATAAAAAGTACTTGCACATATATTTGCCAAAATCCTTTTCCTCAAGTAGTCTCTTAAGGCAGGCAACATATCCTTGCCAGATATTAGATTTACATATGATCCATATCATCAAATTCATGTATATTAGATGTCCCTAGATCTCTTTCCAACTGGCATTGACTTGGATACTTCTTTAATAGAAGACCCTCACATGTGCAAAAGTAAACAAGCTTCATGCATGTAATTATCCACATTTTCTCATAATGGATACTATTCTCTACATCATGCACAGAGGTCCCTTGCCTTCAATACCAATTCTTTTCTTTGTGATACAAGCATGTACTATAGCTTTATGATCAACTGTCGTTCCATGATCATCCAATGTAGACAAAACAAAGCTTTTGGAACCCCCATGGGTATAACCATTGGTCTTTTTCGCATCCTCACATTATTGGCACCTAATAACTTCTTTATTGGTCATACCCCTAGCTAGATAGGCCCAAGGATGCAAAAGGGTCCATTGATTGCACCATCTCCTATTTATCTTCTTAGATGCATGTTGAGCATGAGAAGCATGATCACTTGCAACACTTGTACTTAAACCTGTATTGCAATCCATAGCATTAGCATGATCAACCACACTTTCTATCTACATGTATATTAGATTCTTGTGCTTCTTGCAAAGAGACAACTTCTATGTTTTGGAAATCACCAAATGGTCTTTGATTTATGCCCTTCAAAAAAAAAGCATTCGTCTTGGATTGTGACTTTCTCTTTTTGGTAGGACAATGTTTCGTCTCTATTTCCATCTAGCACTTGTATCAATAACCTAACACTTAAGCCTCTAAAAATATTTTATCGTGCAACAATTATAATAGACATTTCAAAATTTTTTGTGGACCAACAAAACATACCAAAAGACCATGAAGTTATCAAAGCCATTATAAATACAAATGCAAACCAATTTTACTAAAATAAAGAATGAGAGAAAAGTTTCTGACCTTTTAGAGAACCAATGAGCAAAGTGGAAGCACTTGTAGGAGACTCACAACTTATAAGCTTGCAAGACTCATCAATGCTATGTCCATCATCTCCAAGATCTAACAAGAATAAACATATATTTCATTGTTCTTAACCTTAGAAAAACATAGATAGATCACTTTTAAATGGAGCATTTCAACCGTAGCAATGCAATGTGCAACTTGAGAGGATGTGTTGCACTGTTGTAACACAAAAGGGGCAAACTTAGGACTCAAGTGTCAAGAAGAACAAGTTGATAAAAACTTGCAACTTGATTTAATATATTCCTTCTCAGTCACTTCTGTTGAACTATGCACTACAATGTAAAACAATGTACATCAATACATTGTAGCTTTATTGTGACTCACGAGCACCAAGTAACCTCTAACCTGTAGCCTATATAGAGTCATCATCAGTGATTCACTTATCACTATTATGAGATCAATGTTGTGAAATCAACAATGCAAATTTGTACTGACCTTAGTGATGTGTGCATAGCTGCACAGGAACAACTTAAACAAGTCATGTTTTGGCCTAAAATTGACTCGTGAGTCATGATTCTTGGCATACCAATCTCTAACTCTCAAGTCCCTAAGTCCCCTCGCTTATAAATTCTCAAAATATGAGTATGTATATGATATATATAGCATTTATAATGACAACAAACCTTTCATTGGGCACCTATCAAAAGGCATGTAATTTTTATCTTTTTGTTTCATGTGACATGGAAAATTGAACCTCAAAAATTTCAATTGATAAGCAATAAAAAAGGAAGGTGTTTTGATAGGTAAACACCCCAATGAGAGGCAAAACACCTATCAAGTTTAGGCCTTGGTCGGAATACAAAAGAACACAGTTTTGCCCTCCACATATTCACATATTCTGAGTGGAAGAATGCATGGAGGTCTAATAGCAATGGGGTTTTGGTAGGGGATCTACATCTTATATGAGAGGATAGGAGTAACTGATGATGTAATGATTTGAGAGTCCTAACACAATAGATATGTTTTAATCTTTCTTTACCAAAGATGGTAATGAATCACATGAATATAGATCAGACTCTCTAGCCCCCTTTGGTAATGGATCACATGAAAAGTAGACCCTCGGATGTCTCTTCTTGCTTCAATCTCTTTGACACCAAGTCCTACACAAAATTCGTTTTTCTTTCCTTTGGATTCATCTCTATGCATGCCATGAGCAACAAACTTCAACTTATACCTATGCTTCATTCATGTTATCTACACTATTTATACCTTAATGATTAATTTTGATATACTTTTGTGAACTTAAAAGAATTACTGAAAACCCACGATGTGCAATTCACTTAAATCTTTGACAACTAGTTTTATCTATAATCTTCACAAACTAAGAACTTACCGAGCTCACCATACAAAGTAGAAAATTGATCCTCACTTACTTTCATCATAACAGAATACATAGTTCACAGTAGCATGGTGGTAGGAAACATAAACTTTAAACCTTTAAAATATTCACATAGACCTAACATTTCAGTAGTTAACTTCAATACTTGATGATGCAAACAAGATAGATCCCAATAGAGAATATGTATTATGGAATATCAAAACTTATAGTAGAATGTTTCACCATATTCCTTATGACAAGAGCTTTATTTTAGAGCTCCACTAGAACAACACATCATTAAAACCACACCAGCCACCTGTGTGTACCTTTTTGAATCTTCTCTACTTAACTGTAATGCTAGTACCTTGCATCTCTTCAAATCTCAATCATATAAGTTCCCGAATTCACAAATAAAGAAACCTTGTAACAACAAATAGATAGTTACATCTAGATGTGGGATCCCAATTGACTATTTGCCACTCTTCTCTCAACATTAAATAGTCCTTATCCCCATGCACATATAGAAGCATCTATAAGGTCCATAAACCCCTCATATGGCACTCTTAGAGAATGGGAATAACCTTCAGGTTCATGTGCTAAGGCATTGGCTCTCCTAAGCTCTAGCCCTTGACCACATAGGGTCCTTGACCTATGCAAAAAAAGTCAATGGTAGTTCACCAAGTCCTAAATAAATATGGAATATAACACTCAATCTTCCTTCTAAACATCATTGTCCTCATGTTATCAGTATTGTCCATGTGAAAGGCCAAATGGTTGTTGGATACGTTTGTATATGTTCTTTAATAAAGCACATAGTGGCCTACTGAGCCATAGACTTTGAGTTCGACTGCACACCCAAAAAATATGTGTTTATGGTCTCTGTGTATTTTGTATTTTTCGCATATTCTACAACCTCTGTGTGGAGCACTATGTGCTGCATGTGAAGCTCAATTTTCTACTACAAGGATATGTAGAGAGAGGCTCCACCAGTGGTGCATTACCATCATATTACTTCAGTAGTATCAGAGCATTCCTTATGACTAAGGTGGTGACCAAGGCATAGACCTTGGCATACCTTGTCATCTAAGTCATAGGAGTCACCATTGGCACTGTTGAACTTGCGTGAAGAAGGACCTCAATGATCAAGGAAGATGGAGGTTCCCAATACTTTCCTGGAGGTCACCCATCCTACTTTGTTCCCCTGTAGCTCACTTAACTAGTAATCTCTTGCCATTCAGATACACTCTTGCGGTGTTTGAAGAAGGGGAAAGATTAAGTTTCACATTACCTTGAACATGTTTAGGGCCCTCAAAACTTCATTCTTTGCTTTCAAAGCTCGTTTTGAAGCAATTTTGGGATGATTCTTGGAGCCATATTGGAGTACTTTCATGCATAGTTCTCTTTACAAAGTTGGCTAGTGTTTTGGCTATGAATTCAACCTTTCAGTGCCATTCTACTGCATATGTTGAGCACATACACACTATGTACGTTTTCGTGGATACTGCTTATGTGCATCCATGTGGTCATTGATATAGCGATTACAATTTTGCATAAATCCTTTGACATTGATAAAGAGGGTCATGGTAAGGTTTTCTTGATTGGGGGACACCTAGATGTTGAGGTCTCTTCACTGATGCGAGTGGGAGACTTACCCAACCTTGCCATAGGAGATGTATGTGTTAGATATGCTCAATACTCCACCCTCATGTGACCACAAATGATCCATGGTGCTCTAAGTTGTAAGGCCCCCATTATGAGGAGAAGCCATTATGAGATCCTGGACATTTGTGGAACCCTAACTTCCAAGTTAGATGAGGTCTATGTGTGACCGTTGATGTTTGTAGATGATCTTTGTGAGCCTAGCCATTAGGTTAGGTAGGGCATAAACATCCAGGCCATTGGGTTGTCATTTAAGGTGAAAATAAAGGCCTTGTGGCATCGCGCGGTTTCCCCAATAACCTTAATGGGGCCAGTGCAGAGGGGGGCTTGCCCCTTCTACGGGGGGCCTATCCCCCTGGCCTGTAGGGTCGAAACGATAGGACTTTTGATCGTGGAGATAATGTCGGATCATATATTTTATTGATTATTTTGTATCTCCCGACTACGTTTATCTATACCAAACCGCCTTGTAAAAGCTATATAAGCATGGCCGAGGTTGAGCTTTAGACAAGATTGCGCACTAGTAAGCCCTTCATCTTGATGGAACATGTTAATCTCCAAAAGAACAAGCTATTCTTGATGTTAGAGCACCTCTATATCAAGAACAACTCAAAACCTTTACCAATTTGGAGGATCAATACCAGATTATCAAAATCTTGGGCTAACTATGAAGTCACTTCTTAGAAAGTCTGCTGCACATAACTCACTCATTGATTGATCAAATGTGTAAAGTTTTTTATAAACCTTTGCACAACATGTTGCCTATAGATTGAGCATATTCTCCAAGTTAAATCATCTCAAATGATTTAGTAAATCTTGAGAAATGAATCAAACAGTTCACCTATGTCTAAAACTGTTCTCCTCTATAGTCGAGCTTGACACCTACAACTTCTAACACACAGTTATCCCAAATTAGAACCCATTTAAGAAAATGCTTTTAGAATTAGATGGCTTACCTTCCAACTTAGATTTTGACTCCTCATTTCTCCAAAAATTTACACTGTCCACTGAGAATTCACCAATTCTTTGACCATCAAGATTGCGCCTGTTTTAGAAGACACTCAACACTTCTTTACATACAAATGTTCCTACACATAATTCTCTCAACCTGATTACAATTAGGCTCTCAAACTGTAACCATAGACTCATTAACTACGGAATTAGACATCTACAAAAGGATTCTTGAAATGATAAAGCACAGAGGGAGAACACAACAAAATATCGGGCACAACTTTTTCTTCTATTCAAAAACTTTACATCTGAATGATGAGAGAGTTCTTCCTTGCTTCTCATATGTCTAATGACTATTCTAACTTCTAATTCTTGTCATCTCATCCTCTCTCATACTTGCCCCGACTTTCTACTTGTATAAATAGGCATATATGTACAAGCTCATGACCATACAAAAGGTATAAGTCAGCTAACTACAAATTAATGTACATATGTATACAAGTCTTCATTTCCTGATCATACTCTATCTTCAATCTTCAATTGTTGATCTTTTCTTCATTCTTTGCCTTCAAGCCTTTATCCAAAACATCAATTGGTGGTTGACTTGCACCAAGAGCTCCGCCTCAATCATCAATTGAGGTTTTCTCTATCTTCTTTATACCTGCCATGTCTTTGAATCTTTGTAGCTTTGGTCCATCCAAGCTTTTGGTTAGCATATCTGCAATATGATCTTTTGTTGAAGTATGTATTACTTCAATCTCCTTATCAATCACCTTCTCTCTTAAGAAGTGATATTGAATCTCAATGTCTTTAGTCCTGGCATGAAAAAGAGGGTTAACAGCTAGATACAATGAACTCATGTTATCTCCATGGATAGTGGGTATACTCTGAATGATGTCAAAACTCTTCATGAGAGTCTTCAACCATATGAATTCCTTTACAACTTCAACCATAGCTTTATACTCTACCTCTGTAGATGATAAAGCAACTGTGTGTTGCTTCTTAGAGCACCAAGAGATTAGCTTATCTCCCACATAACACAAGTATCCATAAGTTGATTTTCTATCATCAGAATTACTTGCCCAATCTGTATCACTATATATCTTGATGTTTGTATCTGATGTAAAACCATAATACAAACCTTCTTTGAGTGTACCCTTAATGTACCTCAACACTCTTTGTCCTACAACGCAATGTTCTTTCCTAGGACAATGCATGAATTGAGACAACACTCCAACTGCATATGATAAGTCAGGCCTAGTTAATGTAGCATAGATTAGACTACCAACTTGACTTTGATATAGCTTCATGTCCTTGAATTCTTCTCCTCCATATTTGCTCAATTTGTGATTCACCTCCATTGGAGTAGGTGCTACCCTGCAATCTTCCATTTTAAACTTGATCAACAAGTTCTTCAAATACGTTTCTTGAGTCATATACACTCCATGTTGAGTATATGAGATCTCCATGCCCAAGAAATATGACAAGTCTCCCAAGTCACTAATCTTGAACTCTTTCTCCATTAGCTTCTTGAGGCTTTGAATGCCCTTTTCATCTGTACTTGTAAGAATTATGTCATCAACATATATGCATATGTAAATGAACCCATCATCACTTGCTTTGACAAGCAAGCTACTATCTACTTTAGATACTTGAAAACCAAGTTCCTTTAAGAACTTAACAAGTCTATAATTCCATGCCCTTGGGGCCTGCTTCAACCCATACAAAGCTCTCTTGAGCTTGCATCCATATTTTGAATACCTTTTATCTCTAAATCCTTGTGGTTGCTCCATGAAAACATCATCTAAAATATAACCAGAATTCTTCACATCCAATTGACATAATCTCCAACCTTTACATGCAAAAATGGCTATGAGTGTCTTGATGGTTGTCATCTTTGCCACAGGACTATATGTCTCATCACAGTCTATACCATATGTCTGAGCAAACCCTTTCACAAGAAGTCTAGCTTTATACCTAGACACACTTCCGTCTGCATACCTGTTTGTTTTGTAGACCCATTTGCATCCAATGACCTTCTGACTATTTGGTTTAGGAACCAAATCCCATTTCTCATTCTCCATCAATGCATCATACTCTTCCTGCATAGCTTTCTCCCAATTTTCCTTACCTTTTGCCTCTTCATATGTAGAAGGATCTTCATCTGCTTTCACCATGTAAGCATAATCTTTAGTAGTAAAAAAAGAAGTGTCATAGCTATACCTTGTAGGTTGCCATTTGTGTCTTGATGACCTTCTGAGTTCTCCACTTCTTGAAGTTTCTGGTTCATCACATTCTGGATCAAACCTTGGCACTTATTCAACTTCAACTTGTACTTCATTGTTCTCTTCTTCATCAAATATCTGAACCTTTGATTTACCTTTCTTTTGATGCACAACTTCTTCATCACTTGTATGATTATTGATTGTACCTGCATACCAAGTACCTTGCTCATCAAATGTAACATCCTTTGATACAAGGAATTGCTTTGTGGATGGACTCCACAACCTATAACCCATCTGCTTATCATCATATCCAATGAACACATACTTTTCAGCTTTAGGTTCCAATTTATGCCTCAACTGAGATGGCACATATGCATAAGCCAAACATCCAAATACTTTGCAATGATCTAAGGTAGGTCTCTTACCCCACCATGCCTCATATGGTGTCATACCCTGCAAAGCTTTACATGGTAACCTATTAACTAGATATGTAGCTCAGCCCACAAATAATTTGGACAATTTTTCTCCTTCATCATTGATCTTGCAAACTCAACAAGAGTTCTATTTCTCCTTTCTGCTACACCATTTTGTTGAGGAGAGTGCCTGCAAGTAAGTTCTCTTTTTATACCTGCATTCCATAAGTAATCACTGAACTCATTAGAGAAATACTCTCCCCCTCCATCTGACCTCGGTCTCTTCAACTTTTGACCTGTAATTCTTTTTGCATACACGTGATAATGTTTGAATGTATTAAATACCTTTGATTTATCTTTGATCACATAGATAGTGATCCACTTGGTAGCATCATCAACATAAATTACATAATATCTTGAACCATTTATACTAAAATCCTTTGATGGTCCCCACACATTTGTGTGTACCAATTCAAGCTTCTCTGAATACATAAATCCATGCTTATTATATAATTGCTTATGAGCCTTGCCTAATTGACATGCCTCATATCTGTATGTCATATGTTGACCTGCAACATTAGGCAATCCAATCATTGAACCATTGTTAACCATATCCTTAATACCTCTTTCATTGAAATGTCCAAGCCTTTTGTGCAAGAGATCTAACTTAGAGGTCTTATGTCCTCCATAAGTGAACAAGGCATGAACAACATTACCTTGAATCTTCAATGTGAAGAGTCTACCTTCTTTCTTCCATGAAACAATTTGTTTATACCCATTGCTAGGGTCTTCCACAAAAACTCCATGATTAGTAAACCTTACTTCATAACCTTTTTCAACAATTTTCCCTACACTTAACAAATTCTTTGGAATTGTAGGAACATACAAGACCTTACTCAGAAGAGTACTTCCATCCTTGGCCTTCATTGATCCAATTGACTTCACATTGTGCTTTGTATTATCACCTGTTTGAACTACATGATTAGTTACCTTATTCTCCAAATCAGTCATCAAGGCTATATTCCCACTCAGGTGATTGCTACACCCTGAGTCAATGTAGAAGACTCTTTGGTCTTCACTTTGCTTTTCACAAGTTGCATTCATAATCAAGGTTGAATCCTCCTTCTGATCTAAAGTATAATTGTAGTAGGTATTGTTATAGGATTGACTTTGGAATCCTCTACCTACATTTCTTCCAAAGTAACCTCTACTACCTCTACCTCTGAAATTTCCTCTTTGGTTTCTACCACCTCTTCCTCTTGAATTAAAGTTCTGATTATATCCGCCATTATTCTGGGTATTATGCCAACAATCATGAGCTAAGTGATTTGTCTTACCACAAATCTAGCAAGCTTTGACTCCATCTTTATTGCTTCTGCCTATTCCTTTACCTTTCCCACCTCCTCTTCCTCTTAGGAAGTTGGCTTGGCTAGTTGTACCTTCATCTTCATTTTCTTGTTGCTTACCTTTGCTATTCTTCTTCTTATCCTTTGAATACATTGCTTGACCTGCACTCTTATCACCATCACCTTTGACATCCTGCTCAAAAGTTAGCATATGTCCTAGCAACTGATTTAAATCAGGAGTGAAATGATCTAGTGACATTTCAGTAGACAAAATGAATGGCTTCCACTTCTCATCTCCTCTCAAACCTGTGAGGATTTTCCTTACAAAATTTATCATCCTCAATATCTTCATCAACTGCTCCTAATGCATCTGCAAGGTCCATCCTTGTTACATAATCCTAAATGGATTGAGAAGCCTTCTTCTTGAATGTGGTAAACTCTGCCCACAAAGATGCCTTCCTTCACTTTGTAGTGTTTTGGAAATGCTCCTCCAAAGCATTCCATATATCACTTGCACTTTCAAGACCTCTAATATGAGGTAACAAGTAGTCATTAACTCCTATGTAGATAATGCTCCTTGCTTGAGCATCCTTCTTCATTCAAGCTTCAAATCTGAGAGTTCATCCTTAGTTGGAACACTAGGATCTTTGAATTGTGGTTTTTCTTCTTCACCTGTGATATAACCTATCAGGTCTTTGCTCATGAGATGAGCTTCCATCCTCCTTGACCAAGATGGATAGTTTTCTCTATGCAATTTCTCTATTTGAAGAGAATCTCCCATCCTTTCTTCACCTGTGTATTAAATTCTTCAAGATTTATGAGGAATAAGTGTACCGTTACTTTGAATGTACTTCCTTTTGGACTTCTTGATTGCGTCAGGCCTCCTTCTCAAGCTTTCCTTTAAAGCTTTCACCTTTTGACGCTTCAAATGTTGATTTCTGTATGACTGCACCAGTCGGGGTTCTCCTTTCTTCTATTTTGATGATTCTTGCTGTGATACCACTGATGGAGAGTGTTAATCTCCAAAAGAACAAGCTATTCTTGATGTTAGAGCACCTCCATATCAAGAACAACTCAAAATCTTTACCAATTTGGAGGATCAATACCAACTTATCAAAATCTTGAGCTAACTCTGAAGAGAGTCACTTCTCAGAAAGTTAGCTGCACATAACTCACTCATTGATTGATCAAATGTGTAAACTTTTGATAAAACTTTGCACAATGTGTTGTCTATAGATTTTGCATCTTCTGCAAGTTAAATCATCTCAAATGATTAACTAAATCTTGAGAAATGAATCAAACAGTTCACCTATGTCTAAAACTATTCTCCTCTATAGTCGAGGTTGACACCTACAACTTCTAACACATAGTTCTCCCAAACTAGAACCCATTTAAGCAAATGCTTTTCGCCATAGATGGATTACATTCTAACTTAGATTTTGACTCCTCATTTGTACAAAAATTTACACTGTGCACTGAGAACTGATCAATTCTTTGACCATTGAGATTGCACCTGTTTCAGAAGACACTCAACACTTCCTTACATACAAATGTTCCTACACATAATTCTCTCAGCGTGTTTACAATTAGGCTCTCAAACTTTAACCATAGACTCATTAACTATGGAGTTAGACATCTACAAAAGGATTCTTGAAATGATAAAGCACACAAGGAGAACACAACAAAATATTGGGTGCAACTTTTTCTTCTATTCAAAAACTTTACATCTGAATGATGAGAGAGTTCTTCCTTGCTTCTCATGTGTCTAATGACTATTCTAACTTCTAATTCTTGTCATCTCATCCTCTCTTATACTTGCCCCAACTTTTTACTTGTATATATAGGCATATATGTACAAGCTCATGACCATACAAAAGGTATAAGTGAGCTAACTACAAATTAATGTACATATGTATACAAGTCTTCATTTTCTGATCATACTCTATCTTCAATCTTCAATTGTTGAACTTTTCTTCATTCTTTGCCTTCAAGCCTTTATCCAAAACATCAATTGGTGGTTGAGTTGCACCAACTCATCTAGAGTCTATCTAGATCGCCATCTAGGCTCCACATTGGGAGTGCACGGGTGGACAACACCATCATTGTAACTCCATTATGCTCCGCAATCTAAGAATTTGAGTTCTCTATCTCTTAGTCTGCGTATATCTTTTTCTGAAGATAATTTTTAATTTACAATATTGGATTGTGAAAGTGCAGAGGAGCTTTGGAAAAAGTTATGCAATAAGTATGAAAAAGAAAAGGCATCAAATAAAGTGTACTTGGTGAGAAAGTTATATGAGTTTTGCATGAAGGACATAGAAAGTGTTGTTGTTCATCTAAGTGCTCAAGCAACCAAGAAGTCTCCAACCAAAGCTATGGATGAAGAGGAAGAGGAAGGAGTAGAGGAAGAGGAGGAAGATCACATGGAAGAGAAGCATCCAATGGAGAATGCTACAATTGTGGAAAACCGGGCCATTATGCAAGAGATTGTTGGTCCAAAGGAGGAGGCAATCAAGGACACAAAAGGAACCAAGGTAATTATGCTAGCACTTCAACAAATCTAGAAAATGAGAACTTGCTTATGATGTATGGTTCAAGTGAAAGAGTCAATTCAGATTTTACATGTGTTGCATAGCAAAGAAGAACAAAGAGGCAGAGAAAAAGAAGGGCCCTAAATTTTTTCCGAATTGGGCACTTTCTTTTTGTATTATAGCCATTTTGTAATATATTTTCCGATCTAAATGCACTAGAGGAGTCCTCTAGATGCATGCCCATAGAGATTTGTATTTTACCTTTGTAAATTAGTAGGAAATTAGCCTTTTAGTTAATAAAGTGCCGGTCTCTTGTGTGAAAGGACCATTTTTAAGGCACATGTATGTAAGTCAATTTGTGACTCTTTGTAGAGACTTTTGCCATTGTGAGAATCAAGAGCATAGAATTTTGAATTTGTGTCTTCTCCTCTCTATATCTTCTTCTTTGTGAGCTTGTATGCATGTGTGATGCTTGGAAAGAGTGCTTAGAAGTGTTGCCTATCCATGAAAGTGCTTGTTTACTATTGGTAAGGTGTGTGCGAAGTGTAGAGAGTGCTGAAGTGTAGGAACATCAATCCCATGACTTAGTATTTTGCTCATAACTTGAAGCAAAAGCATCAGAATCAAGTGAAAAGACTACCATTGGATGCGTCTTCTTGAAAGCTTCGAAATGAACCTGGTATTTGCTATATTCGGAGTTCGGAGTTGAGAGAGAAAAGCTCGATTTACTGTTGGCTATTGCTCCAAATGTCATGACACCATAACTAATCCTTGAAACTTGTTTGGAATAGATTTATGCTTGTTTGCACTTTGTGAGAGCTCATTTGCATTGACCATCTTTTGAATGCATGTCTTCATACACTCGGCTAGGTTTTGATACTCCTTGGATTGATAATTAAAGCATGAGTCCCCACTATATGCACTTGAGGGGGATCGAGGTATATTTTGAGGATAGAAGAATCTTGAGGATAAATAGTTACTCTGAATTTTGAAAGTCTGCTAACTCACATATTACTCCATCGGATGTTGTTGAGTCGGAAATTTGCTGAATTTGTATTTTCTTGCTCGGATTTTAACAGATAGTTATTTTTTTGTTAGGCGCTGATGTCGCAATAAAGAGAGTAGTTGTATTTCATTCATGAGAAGGGGGTTAGGAAGGGGAAGAAGCGTCTCCAAGAGGGAGAGCGAAAGAAACTAGAAGAGGCAAGAAGAAATCTTTCCAAGAAGAAAAAAGAAAGAAGTTTCCTCAGAGAGAACAATGCCACAAGAGAAAGAGACTCCATTCTCCTAACGGTGCAAGATAATGGTGAAACAAGAATGACAAAATCTTGATTTCAGAGGCATATTTACCTATTTCGTAATGTTTTTTCTATAGTTAGAAGTTTTAATGAACTTTTCCATCATGTAATACCTGATGTAGAAGAACTCTAATGGAGTAATTTACTCATGTACATTCAGCACAAGAATGAATCCTTGTCTATTTGAGTTATATTCATTGAAGAGAGATTTTGTCACAGTGTAACAGTGCTAAATCTGAAATATGTTGGAAGGGTATTCTTTGTGTGAAGTAGATCAGTGCTAAAGTTTGATTCTTCAGAAACAGGTAGAGATGTGTTGAATGCGAACCCCAACACATTTGGTGATCCTACTGTGCTGCGAATGAAGCAAGAAATGCATGAAGGAAACGATTTGGTAAAGTGCATTTTACAAGAGCGCAGGCAAAGGCAGCTAACGTGGAGTCATCCTCAGAATTCTATGATTGGTACGAAGCTGAGGAGGAAGCTAATTTGGAAACAGAAGAGGAACATGGAGAAACAGGTGCAGCAGAGGTAAGGTTAGTGGGCGGTATACTTGGAGCGCTATTCCTAATAGAAGCAATTGTAGGAGTAAGAAGACGACTCTAGTTTGACCCACTTGCAGGGGCGACCGGTCAAACAACTAGGCGTACACCTCAACCACAGCCAATGGTGCAACCACCTCCCAATCCCAAAGTTAAAGCAGCTCATTTCAGAGGAGGCTCTAAAGAAGATGCTGATTGCCATGTGGCTCAATTTGAGATAAAATGGACAGCTAATGGATACTCAGCTATATATGGTGATGACATTAAACTTAAGCAATTTGCTGCCACGTTGGAAGGACGAGCAATGAGCTGGTTCAGCCAATATGGTATTGCTCATTTTGCTACATATGATGCATTGAAAATAGCATTTTTGCAATGATTTAGAAAAGAGAAGACTCCTTCCGATGTGTTATGGAAATTGAGAGCTATTAGGCAAAAAACCATGTTAGTGGAAGATTATGCTCAGAAATTCAGAACCTTAATGGAACGATTGCAAGGTAATGAAAGACCTATTGACGAGATGTTGGCAGGTTATTTTCTAAAAGGATTACGAAGTACCATTAGACATGCAGTTGCAAGTGTGGATATTGTGAATGGCTTTGATGTATTAGTGTTAGCAGCTGCATGCGTGGAAAGAAGATTTGGACGGGCTAAAAAGAGACATTCTGATTCTAGTTTAGAGGCTGACTCTGATTTAGAATTGGAGTCAGACAAAGGTTCAACTGATTCTGACTCTGATACCAGTAGGGAGCAAGCATCGCAAGCATAAGGCTAAGCAAAGTAAAGAGGAAGCATGGGTTAATAAGTTAAAAAGACATGGATATTCCATTGTAGCTCCAAAGGAAAGGAGATTTTGTGATATTTGTGATAAAGACGGACATACAACAAACCAATGTTGGTACAACCCCAAGAATAGAGGGCAAAGTTCATGGCAAGAGAATAGGAATAATACTGATGTGGTAGCCAATCAGGCTATGCGTGTGCAAGGGAGAGGCAATTTTCAAAGGCAGCAGCAAGCAAGACCTCTATGGGGACATCAGGGGAATCAGCAAGGACATAACCAGCAAGGTCATCAGCAGGGGCAACCACAAAGAGTGATGCCTTGTGGATATTTTTCAGCTTCTGATCATTGGATAGGACCCAGTTGTCCATTATGGGTAAAACATAGAGAAGAAAAGGGCATACTAGTAATTTGGTATAATCAGCCCACTCAACAGGGACAACAACTACAACAAGGACAGCAGGCTACTCAAGCCAATGCTATAGTTATTGATTTACCAAAACCAGAGCGTCGAAAGGAGACAGCTCCTAGTACATCGGAAATGGTAAATGCAAAGCATGACTCTATGTGGTGTTGTGATTGTAAGCAGTGTGGGAAAGGAAAAGAAGGGGAAGTGTTGGTGGTCACAAGGTCCAAGAACAAAGGTCCTATTAATTGGAAAGAATAACAATAGGTTAGGGACAAAGTGCAAAAATAGGTTCAGCAAGAGCAGCATAAACAGGTGAAATTTATAGATTCGGCCGAGGAAGAGCAGGATGCAGGCATGGTACCATCAATAACAACCAAAAACAAGAATCCAATCAAGCAAGATGCTGATAAAGATTGGTTTGAGGTAATCATTAACTCACCATTACAGTTGTCTTTAGACCAATTATTATCCTTGGTACCAACGTTTCGGGAGAAATTATTGAAGAAGCTGATTGGTCAGCGTTCAGAGCCAGCACTTAGGTCAGTACCATCAACACGGTTTACTCATCTACTTAGATGGGCTAAACAGATCAGTGGCAAGACTGAAGAAAGCTACAGATGCTTATATAGTACCTAGGCCAGCTGTTAAGTATGCAGGAGGATTCTACATGGACAAAAGGGATATCCTGCATGTAGTGATAGAGCATCTTGAAGACATCAACGAGCAAAGGGAAGAAGGCAATGCCCATAGTCTTAATGGAGAGGGATATGAAGAACAGTATCTACACCTCGAGGGAAGTCCATTGTAATTAGGGTTTGGAGAGGAGACCTAATTCCCCAAGATGATTCGCTGATGGATGTTTATTTAATGAACGGGATGGAGCATCTTCTCAGAATGCACTCTTCATTGTGGGAAGAAGCAAATAACCCAGCCACCATCTATGAATTGCAAGATCCTGAAAACCCCACTCACATCACATATCTGGACAAGAATTAGAGGAGGTACTCTCCCTTAACGGAATTAGAAAGAGCCGGGTTGAAATATCAAAACATCCCAATGTTCTCACCTAGGGATCAAGCCACAACTTCGCAAAACCCCCAAGGAACCTATCAGGATAATTCATATCAGCATTCGGGATAGACACAACAAACGAACGTCCCAGTTAGGCCCCATGTGCAATTTGCCACACTTGGCAATAATCCGAATTATCGACCACCTACACATGTAGAACCGAGGAATAGAATGCCTGTCCATGAGAGACCACCAGTAGGAAGAGGACCACGAATACCAATAGGGCGACCAGTCTTCCTTGTGATGCTAAGACCACATGAACCTGGAAGAAGATTGAGGCCCATTCAGGTAGCCAAGTGCATGAGAAATCACTATGATGGCTCTAGTGAACCATACAACCTCATAGCTGAATTCAAGCAAGTGATAAGAGCTGAATAACTGGAAGACTTCTTGATTCAATATGAATCCTTTGGCCTAACTCTTACAGACACCGCCTTAGCTTGGTTCTAGCCCTTGGACCCTAATAACTTCCAAAACATGGAACAAGTCTATCAAGAATTGATTGAAGAATTTACTAGGTCTAGAATAAAAAACAACTCATCCTCATTAATCCATAGTTTCAAACAAGCTCCTACGGAATCGGTGAGATTGGCAGCAAGAAGATTTAAGCGATATGTGGATAGATGCCCTGTTGAAGAGAGACCCACTCAAAACAAAATGGTGTCACTGTTTTTGGAAGGATTAGTGAATGGATCATTGAGATCCTTAGTATATGTTAAAAGAGTCCAAAATTTGCAAGAATGTATGAAAGAGTGTATTGACCTAGAGGACAATCTCACGGAAGATTTGAAGATACCTCAAGGCCGTGTGAAAAGTGAGGATATCGTCAGCAGCATGTCAAACCCCAAGAACAATGTAGAGGAAATAGCTGACTTAGTGGAAAAAAAATTGAACGTTCAAGGAGAGAGGAACTACCCAAACAATCCTATGAGAGTACCCATGCTTAGAAGATGTGTGCATTGTGGAGGTGATCATCCTTCTCATTTGTGCAATAGGGGAGTAGTTCCACCACCTGCTTATGCTTACAATAGACCACCCACCCTGGGTCCTATGCATTATTGTAGCATAGAACAAAGCTACACAAATCACAACACAGAAAATTGTCCTTACAATCGGCAGCCAAGATCGGTACAACAACCCATGAGACCTTATGGATACCCTCAGAGAGATCAAGGAGGAGAAGCCTTTAAATATCCCACATATCACCAACAAGCACCAGCACCACGACTTTATGCCTACCTGTTAGTATATGATCAATGTCTACCTCTCATGATTGTATGCACATTTTGTAAGGCCCCGTTTATGAGGAGAAGCCAAGCGTGCATTACCCAATTGATGGGAATCCCAACTTGAATGTTGGATGAAGGTCATATTGGACCATGTAAGATATTATAAGGAAAGGGAGTTACCAGGGTCCCCAATTGTGGGGTCCGGGGCAGCGGTGAGCAGCCTCGGCTGGGGGGTCCAAGGGGGCCAGCGGGCCCCCTGGTGGGGGTCCGGGGGCAGCGCCCCCGGCGCGACGGTAAAGGGAATATTCCATGGAATATTCCCTATCGGAGTCAGAAATCGTTTATATTTGTTAGGTCGGTTCAACCAGTCTAAGCCGTGTATGGCAATTACGCGGGTGGTGGCCGCCCACGCTCTACCGCCCATGTATAGCCATCCATGGCAGGCCACCCATGATCCTATATATACATGACTTCTGCACTACCTAAGATACCGAGTTGAGCCAGCATACCTCTACCTTGTATCTCCCTATCTAGAGTTGTCTAGATCACCATTTAAGCTCTACCTTGAGAGCGCACGGGTGGACAACGCCATCATCTTTGTACTTGCTGCTAGTAGAAAGTTGTTGAGATTCTCCTATATCTGTTATCTTCTCTGCTATTGCTCCTGTGTTATATTGCGTAACTATTGTCTTTCACTACCAAGGGTACACTCAACCACAACCCGTGTTAGGACAACAACCACCACACCCTCAGAATGTTGTCCCAGTAAAAATGGCTCAACCAGAAGAGAACCCAGAGAGAGCAATAGTCCTAGCCATGCCATTGGCTAGTAACGAGCCTTATGACTCATCTTATGACCATAGTCAAGGAAATTATTCCGCATATGAGGGCACAATAGTTGAATACGGACAATCTTACGAGCCATATGCTTATGGTATGGAAGGACTGGATAGCTCTTACGGATATGAGCAGGATTATGTTTCATTAATGTACACAGCTCCCAGAGCACCCTTACCCTCCCAACCAATGAATAGACCACCTGCACCTAGAGGACCATGTTATAGATGTGGAGGAGATCATTTTATCAGAGAATGTACGTTACCCAACCCACCACCACCGCAGTGAATTTGAGAAGGATATTGTAGTGATTGTGGTAAAGAACATCTTTTTAGAGATTGTCCCAAGAACCCCAACAAAGTTAACTCAAATGTGCAGATCAATGTGATAGAAGTGATAGACTCATCGGGGAGTGATAAGGAGTACATGGTGCCACCAAAAGCAATAACAAGAGCTAAAGCGAGAGAAACCTTAGAAAAAATCAGAGAGAATGATCATGCCAACAAAGACTTGAACATACCCACACCTCAAGTAGTTGCAGACTCAAAAAAGTCTAGAAAAAGTATTAAAAGTAAACGGACCCAAAGATGGAAGAATCATAGAGAAAGGATGAAAGAAAAGAAAGTACGACAAAAGATGGAGGACGAGAATAACGAACTAGGCCAAGAAGAAAAACAAAAACTTGAAGGAGACAATAAGATAGAAAAGTGTAAAAAACAAGAGGCAGGATCAGTTCTAGCTGACCCTATGCCAGAAGACATAGCCATGTGGATTCAGGCATACCAGGCACGAATAAGAGCAGGACCAACCATTGAACACCATGAAAAAGAATATCCAAGAGGTGACCTAGAGAAAGAAAGATTGGAGATATGTAAGAAATTAAAATGAAGTGGCTCAACAGACCCTAGAAAAACCTGTGCAACGACTACCCAACTCAAGGATTCCCGAAAACGAATTCCAAGAGTATGTTACCCTAATGATCCCAAGAAAGGAAAAGAAGACGAGACCTGTGGTGAAAACTACTGCGAGAATAAAAGAGAAGGATCTGTTATCCCTGAAGTCGATGGGTAATGGCCTGAAGACTTGTGGGCAAGAGTCCAAGAAGACAGATGGAAGAAAGCGCAGGGAATTGAACCTCCCTTTGAGGAGTTAGAAGCATAAGGTAAATTTGAAGCATCAATACCTGAATTAAACTCAGAAGGATTGTTACAATTGGATGAAAGCAAAAATGACGAAGACAGTGTGAAGGATTTGCCAAACTACACGGGAGAATGTGAACATAATTTTGAATTATATTGCATTCCCTCAGTGAGAAGAAAAGTGCAGAACCCATCGATTCAAACATCAGACATTATACAACATCTTAAAAAAATAAAAATCCCTTGTACTCTGACATTGGAAGAACTCTTGAAGGTAAAACCACAATTGAAGGAGAAGCTAACTAGTCAATTAGAGACAAAGTCTGATGAAAATGAGATGCCAGATGGAGTTACCAAAATTAAAATCCCAGTCGATAAGGTTGGAGATTTCAGTGAGGGAGATGAAGGAAACACATGCCTCCCCATCACTTACAGAGGTTACACCACTAAAGCCATCTTAGACTCAGGAGAAGGAGTAGGAATCGCGACCTAGGAAATTTGGGAAAAATGGGGAAAACTAGCTTTAAGACCAACACAGATGAAGATTCAAATGGCAGACAGAGACACTGAACGACCCCTAGGAGTATTGGAAAAAGTAACTTTTACTATCTGCGGAGTTGAATTTGAGCACACCTTAGCAATCTGTCAATTTGAAAAGGCTAGCAATTATGAGATGATACTTGGAAGACCATTCATTAGACAGCTTAAGGTAGTGCAAGACTGGGGAAAGGACGCGGTATACTTGCAACATGAAGGAACCACGACCAGGATAAATATCCATACCTATACGTATCAAGATGTTCCCCCCTTGCAATGGAATCTGATTCATAAGGAGGAAGACGATCAATCGATTCACAGTATAGGTACGAGTGACCAAACCTGGATGAACGAAGACACTCATCTATGGATATTCGAGGCAGCTAAAAGGGAAGAAGAAAGGATGGCAGCAAAGGCAGGGAGTTGCTAGATCTGTACAAGACCCAGCTTACATGCCCCAAATATTCCTAGATGAAGAATTCGAACCTCATGGTTGGATGGAGATTCTAGCTACTGTTCCCCACTACTTCTTCACCTTGGTCATCAGAGTCAGAATCCGTTGAACCTTTGTCTGACTCCGTTTCTGAATCAGATTCAGCCTATGAACCAGAATCAGAATGTCTCTTTTTTGTCCTCCCAAACCTTCTTTCCACCCATGCAACTGCTAACACTAATACATTAAATCCATTAGCAATATCTACACTTGCCACTGCGTGTCTGATAGCACTTTGTAGTCCTTTTAGAAAGTCACTTGCTAACATCTCATCAATAGGTCTCTCGTTCCCCTGTAACCTATCCACAAGTATCCTAAATCTCTGAGCATAATCCTCAACCAGCATGGTTTTCTGTCTGATCGCTCATAATTTTCTCAAAATATCAGAAGGAGTCTTTTCCTTCCTAAATCTCTGCAAAAATGCTATTTTTAATGCATTGTATGTTGCAAAATGAGATATACCATATTGATTGAACCAGCTCATTGCTCGTCCTTCCAAGGTAGCTGCAAATTGCTGAAGCTTAACTGCATCACCATATACTGCCTGATAACCGTTTAACATCCATTTAATTTCAAACTGAGCAACATGACAATCAGCATCTTCTTTAGAGCCTCCTCTGAAATACGCTGATTTGACTTTAGGATTGGGAGGTGGTTGCGCCATTGGCTGTGTGTTGAGATTTACGCCTAGTTCTTTGACTGGTCGCCCCTACAAGTGGGTCAAACTGGAGCCGCCTTCCTACCCCTACAGTTGCTTCTATTAGGAATGCGCTCCAAGTATACCGCCCACTAACCTTGCCTCTACTGCACCTGTTTCTCCCTGTTCCTCTTCAGTTTCCAGATTTTCTTCCTCCTCGGCTTTGCACCAATCGTAAAATTCTGAGGATGACTCCACATTCGCTACTCTTGCCTGCGCTCTTGTAAAATACACTTTACCAAATCGTCTTTTTCGTTCTTTCATGCATGTCTTGCCACATCAGCAACACAGTAGGATCACCAAATGTGTTGGGGTTCGAATACAACACATCAATTACTTGACTCTGGTAAACCAAGTTCTCAACACTAGTCTGCTACACACAGAGAATTGACTTCTAGCAAATTTCAGATATATCACTGCTCTACTGAGACAGAGTATAATTTTAAAGATTATGACCTGCAATAGATAGAGTTTTATGCTTGCGCTAAATAGATTTAGGCAAAAATCATCATTACGAGTCTTCTAAAATAGGCCTTACAAGATAGAAAGAGTTCATGAGAACATTCGGGTAATACAAATAGTAAATCATTACATGATTGATTCGGCTTGGCTCAAATATGTATCTGCGCTATTACAAGAATGAAGAATCTCTCTTCTGTTTCTTCTACTTCTTCTTTCTTCTTCTGCTCCTACTTTCTTCTTCTCTCTCCTCTTTTTTTACTGGCACGAACCAAAACATAACTACTCACTTCTTGCGAAGTCGGCGCTCAAAATAACAGAAAGATAGTGCTCAGTCAGATATTATTTTGCAAAGTAAGGTTAGTCGGAACATTGTGGTGGGAAGGTCGTGCACTAGAAAAGGGAGTGTTAATGAATTTAAATATCAGTTTGGCATTCTTGAGGTGCACATTAGTTTTAATGATTATCAAGGCACGTGTAAAAGATCTTTGAGGCATGTTATGGTAATGCGGGGAAATAGGCTGCTAATGATTTTTAAAGTGACCCATACTAAAATATTATTGAATGGCATGAATTGGTACGTGAGTAAGTACGTCAAACAATTCTGTCAGTGGCAAGTAGAACATTCGCACTCGCGGTACTTGTGTTCTCAATTCTATTTTATGGCCCCGAAGGTAACGTCTCTTCTTGTGTCTACTGTGTTGGTGCCTGAACCAGAAGTCATGCATGGACGTATGAGAAAGAGAGAAGCTGTGTTGCGCAAAGAAGAAACCACAACTGAGGAAAGTAATAGCTTGCTTCAGGATGACGAGGAGGAGATATCGACACCATCAGCGACTACCAAATTTGTGCAGACTCTCATGGAACCATTTACCAACTTCAAGGTGGAAATTGATACACAGTCCACCACAAATGAGAATTGGCTCCGTAAGATCGGTTTATTTCAATTTGCTACTTTGCCATGGGCGAGATGGAGATGCTGTAAGACAATAGTTACGCAATATAACACAGGAGCAATAGCAGAGAAGATAACAGATATAGAAGAATCTCAACAATTTTCTACTAGCAGCAAGTACAAAGATGATGGCGTTGTCCACCCGTGCGCTCTCAAGGTAGAGCTTAAATGGTGATCTAGACAACTCCAGATAGGGAGATACAAGGTAGAGGTATGCTGGCTCAACTCAAAAATCTTAGGTAGTGCAGAAGTCATGTATATATAGGATCATGGGTGGCCTGCCATGGACGGCTATACATGGGCGGTAGAGCGTGGGCGGCCACCGCCCGCGTAATTGCCATACACGGCTTAGACTGGTTGAACCGACCTAACAAATATAAATGATTTCTGACTCCGACAGGGAATATTCCATGGAATATTCCCTTTACCGTCGCGCCGGGGGCGCTGCCCCCGGACCCCCACCAAGGGGCCCGCTGGCCCCCTGGGACCCCCCAGCCAGGGGGCCCGCTGGCCCTCTTGGACCCCCCAGCCGGGGCTGCTCACCGCTGCCCCGGACCCCACAATTGGGGACCCTGGTAACTCCCTTTCCTTATAATATCTTACATGGTCCAATATGACCTTCATCCAACATTCAAGTTGGGATTCCCATCAATTGGGTAATGCACACTTGGCTTCTCCTCATAAAGGGGGCCTTACAAAATGTGCATACAATCATGAGGGGTAGACATTGATCATACTCTAACACCCCCCCTCAATGTTTACCGATGATAAATCAAGTAGGTCTCGGTCCTATGCCCATCTGTTGAAGATGCTTGTTGAGCTGCTCTCTTCCAAGTGCTTTAGTGAATATGTCAGCACAATTTGCCTCTGTTGGGCAATATTCTAGCTCCACAATTTCATCTTCAATTAGCTCACGAATGTAATGGTACTGTACTTCTATGTGCTTGGTGCGAGCATGAAATACTGGGTTCTTTGCAATAGCCATACAACTTTGATTATCACACTTGAGTACAATTGGCATATTTGATGGAAAGCCTATATCTGCAAGAATTCTCCTTAACCAGACTGCCTCACAAGAAGCAAAACAAGCTGCTTTGTACTCTGCTTCAGTGGAGGAGAGTGCGAGAGTTGGTTGCTTCCTACTTACCCAAGAAAATATTCCTGAACCAAGTGAGAAACAATATCCAGAAACTGATTTTCTAGAATCACAATCTCCAGCCCAATCTGAATCACAATATCCTTGGAGTGTATCACCTGTGGTATACAAAATACCAAAATCCAAGGTTCCTACAATGTACCTTAGAATTCGCATTCCAGCATTCCAGTGACTCTCCTTAGGTTTGTTGGAAAACCTGCTTAACACTCCAACAGTATAGCAAATGTCTGGTCTAGTGTTGCACAGAAAAATAAGACTTCCAACGAGCTTCCTATACTTCTTAGCATCTACATCAGGCATGTTATCATCCATAGATAGCTTATGATTTACCTCCATAGGTGTGCTAGTTGGTTTGCAGTCCATCATTCCAAATGCCTTGAGAATTTCTTTGGAATATTTTTGTTGTGAGATGAAAATGCCATCCTTCCTTTGCCATACTTCAATTCCCAGACAAAAATGGAGTAGACCTAAGTCTGTCATTTCAAACTCAGTGCCCAAGCTGATCTGAGTTTGATTGATGAGTTCCTGATGATCTCCTGTAATGATCAAATCATCTACATATACAATGACAACAACTAGCTTGCTATCCCTTTTCGTTACATACAAGTTAGCATCAGAAGTACTTCTTTCAAAACCCATATTTTTGAAAAAATGATCAATTCGTTGGTACCAAGCCCGTGGAGCTTGCTTAAGTCCATACAAAGCTTTCTTCAACCTGCAAACTTTATTTTCTGAATTGGGCACCTCAAAACCTGGTGGTTGAGATACATATACCTCCTCCTTGAGGTGACCATTCAAAAATGCAGATTTGACATCCATTTGGAAAATAGGCCAAGACTTTTGTGCAGCTACTGCAAGTACCGTCCGAATAGTTGTCATGCGTGCTGTTGGTGCAAAAGTTTCTTGAACATCAAATCCTTCAATCTGTGAAAAACCCTGTGCAACTAATCGTGCCTTATACTTTTCTAATGTTCCATCAGCTTTATACTTAGCTTTCCAAATCCATTTAGTACCTATTACCTTCTTCTTTGGCGGCAAGTCGACTAGATCCCATGTATCATTTTTGAGTATACTATCATACTCAGACTCCATTGCCGCTCTCCAATCTGGATCATCAATGGCTTCTTCAATGGTGGTAGGTTCCTTTATCGAACCCATGATATCTGCCATTAGAGCCATGTTAACAATGTGTTCTGAGGCTCTTCTTTGCTCCTCTATTCTCTTTGATCTTCGTAATCCATCCGATGATGATTCTGGTGCATCTACATGTGGATTGTGATCATCAAAGAGCTGTTGTGCCCACTTCGGTAGTGGCTTACGCTGTGCAGCTACAATTGGTTGGCTTTTTATTGAGGAAATTTCTCCATCAGATGTTTCCTCCTCCTCAACTTTAACCTGTCTTTTGATAGGCACAAGGTGAGATATTTCTCCGTTTGATGAGATAGTAGATTTACCTTTATCTTCTACTAAGTGTGGTCGTTCATCAAACACCACATCTCGGCTGACAAAAATCTTCCTTGCCTCAGGATCCCATAACCTGTATGCTTTAGACTCTTCACTATATCCTAGGAAGACACACTTTTTGCTTTTTGAATCCAACTTTGATCTTGTTGAATCAGGAATATGTGCATAATAGAAACAACCAAAAATTCTGAAATGCAAAACTGAAGGCTTTTTACCAGAATATGCTTCTTGAGGAGTCATCCCCTTCAGAGCTTTTGTGTAGCTTCGATTGAGGATGTAGACTGCTGTATTGACTGCTTCTGCCCAGAATGAATCAGGCATGTCTTGAGCCTTTAACATACAACGAGCCATTTCAACTACTGTCCTGTTCCTGCGCTCAACAACGCCATTTTGTTGAGGTGTATGAGCTGTGGTAAGTTGCCTTTTCACACCATGCTCCTTACAGTAATTGTTGAATTCTGTTGACAAGAATTCACCTCCTCTATCTGTTCTAAATTTCTTCAGTTTCCTTCCTGATTCACTTTCTACATACTTATGCCACGCTTTAAATTTTTCAAAAGCATCAGCCTTCTCTCGAATGAAATAAACCCACATCTTTCTACTATAATCGTCGACTAACAGCAAGAAGTAGAAAGATCCTCCTAAAGCAGGTGTAGACATTTTACCGCAGAGATCAGCATGTACCAACTCTAGAGGAGCTTGAGATCGATTGCTGGTCTCTCTTGGAAATGCCTTTCGTTGTTGCTTGCCCATCATACAAGCTTCACAAGGTTCCTGCAACTCTGAAAATGCAGGCAAATGAGCAACCATCCCTGTTCGTTTCATCTCCTTCAAAACTGATGAATCCATGATTTCCGCACCACTCTTATTGAAGTGAACTTCGAGTCCACGATCTGTTATTGCAGAAACTGACAACAAATTTCTTTTGAGTGTAGGTACATAGAGAACATCGGATAACTTTTTCTCAACACCTGGAGAAGTGATAAAAGAGATGGTTCCAGTTCCTTCAGCTGGACACTTGGAGTCGTTTCCCACCACTACATTGATGGATTCCCGTAGAGGCACTAGGGAACTATACCAATCCTTTTTACTAGTCATATGGCGAGAAGCTCCACTATCTAAAATCCATGGCTCATCAACACGAGCTTGAGCAGATGAACATACCTCTTCAATAGCTACCCAAAGTTCCAGCTCTGTGTTGTTTGCAGACTCTTTGTTCTTCCATGATGATTTTACAGTCCCATTCCGTTCATCAGCTTGCTTCTTTCTGCAATCCTTGATGGCATGGCCTTTCTTTTCACAATAGAAGCAACTTCCTGTGAACTTTTTCTTCTTTGGCTTCTTCTTTGATCCCTCTGAAGAGCCTTTACCTTTTGCATTTGCTGAGAATGCAGCATCAGTTGTACTTTGCCGATTCTTCAGCCGCATCTCTTCTTCTAAAAGCATGGCACAAAACTCTTCAAATGTAAGAGGAGTTGGCCTTACCTGAGTGTTAAGGGCTGTTACTAATCCATCATACTTTGCTGGAAGAACACGTACAGATCTTCGAGCTAGCTCTTCTGGTGTTATAACAACACCAACTGCAGCCAATTGATCTTGAAGATGCTTTATCCGTTTGATAAAATCTTCAGCCTTTTCAGAATCAGAATGCTTTTCATTTGCCAACTGATTTTCTAAATTCTGTATCCTAGTGTGGTTCTTGGTCTCATATTGTCGAGCCAATATGCCCCAAGCCTCATGTGCTTTAGTAGTATGTTGAACTAAAGTAAGCACAGAATCACTTACACTAGTGACAATCGCACATAATGCATCAGCATTCCGCCTCTTCCAAGCTCGTAGAAGATCTGGATCTGGCTGAATCATCAATCTTGAATTTGCTGGATCTTCAACTGGTATAGGCTCTGGATCCAATCCCATCGGTCCCATGACAGTGTCAAGTAATTCATAGGAGTCCAAAATTGCAGAAATTTTGAACTTCCAGAGTGTATAGTTGGTTCCATCCAGCTTCCCTTCAGTGAATGCAGGTGGACGAATTCGAATAGGTGCAGCATTAACATTAGGTGAAGCACCAAGACTAGTGTTCGACGATGAAGCCATCATGTAATCACTCGAATAATCTACTGATATTCTAGTCTGCTAGTAGGCTAAAATAATGATACTTCTCAAGCTATTCGAACCTTACAGCTCTGATACCATGTAAGACAATAGTTACGCAATATAACACAGGAGCAATAGCAGAGAAGATAACAGATATAGAAGAATCTCAACAATTTTCTACTAGCAGCAAGTACAAAGATGATGGCGTTGTCCACCCGTGCGCTCTCAAGGTAGAGCTTAAATGGTGATCTAGACAACTCCAGATAGGGAGATACAAGGTAGAGGTATGCTGGCTCAACTCAAAAATCTTAGGTAGTGCAGAAGTCATGTATATATAGGATCATGGGTGGCCTGCCATGGACGGCTATACATGGGCGGTAGAGCGTGGGCGGCCACCGCCCGCGTAATTGCCATACACGGCTTAGACTGGTTGAACCGACCTAACAAATATAAATGATTTCTGACTCCGACAGGGAATATTCCATGGAATATTCCCTTTACCGTCGCACCGGGGGCCGCTGGCCCCCTGGGACCCCCCAGCCAGGGGGCCCGCTGGCCCTCTTGGACCCCCCAGCCGGGGCTGCTCACCGCTGCCCCGGACCCCACAATTGGGGACCCTGGTAACTCCCTTTCCTTATAATATCTTACATGGTCCAATATGACCTTCATCCAACATTCAAGTTGGGATTCCCATCAATTGGGTAATGCACACTTGGCTTCTCCTCATAAAGGGGGCCTTACAAAATGTGCATACAATCATGAGGGGTAGACATTGATCATACTCTAACAGATGCAACTATTATGCAAAGAGTCTGATGGAGATCCTCAGAAAAACAAAAGGTCAGCTGGCATTACAGGTAAAATTTTCACCTGAACTAGTTGCAAAAATATTTAAGTTACCTATTTACAACGATGTGGTCATTCCGAAGTGTTATGAGGACGTCTTGAAGAAAGACTTTGGGTCCAGGGAAGGGGGACGACAATATTATATGATGTAGAATGCAGGTTATGTTCGAAGGGAGCACTTAAAATGGTACTTGGAGAGGTTGTGTTTCATCATCAAATATGATTACATGTCCAAAGAAAATTTTGCACCTTTGGCTTATGCAGAGGCAAGTGGACAGGTCAGTTGGGCTCATTGGTTGCATGATCACATGCACAATGAGATATAGGGATAGGCGTAAAACACAATCGAATAGTAGGATGTTAGCATATTTGGTGGCATTGTTCGAGTTTGTGCAGCTGGTGGACAGTCAGAAGTTGTCATGGCCAAAGGAGATAAACATTCATGGCAACGAGCTGATGGGTAAAATTCAGGAACAGCTAGCTATGAGAGAGGTGGACAGACCTTTAGAGACGTGTAAGGATCTTCTGAAAGCAGGTTATACTGTACAAGAATTGGAGCCGGTTATGTAGATAATTCAAACTGATGTAGGAAAAGCAGTGATAAAGGAGGATAATCTCTTGCAGGTGGTAGATGAGGATGAGCACCCAAAAGTACTAGGAAAGGTTTTTAAGTTGTCTAAAAAGAGAAGATTGGAAGAACAATTTGCAGTCAGTAGGGGATAAGTTGCGAGAGGATGTTATGCACCAATCAGTAAGGAATACAGGGTATGATGTACTAGGAATGAAGGAAAGATTGCAGGAAATTTCTAATTTTTTAGTCTTGAAAGATGAGAAATTAACTAGGTACGAACAGACAAAGGTATCTATTAACATGGAGGATTATCAGTCTTTACAGAGACAGGTTGAAACACTTCAGGAAGAATTGAATAAGAAGGCATAAACATTAGAGAAATATGTTCAACAAAGAAAAATGCAACAAGTAATAGAGTTGTCTAGAATAAAGCGGTCCATGCAGGAATTTGAAGAATGGAAGAGGTCTATACAAGAACAAATTCAAAAAGAGATGATGGATTTTTCAGCACTTAATGCTACTCTGTAGAATGAACAAGTGATTCTTCACTCTAGGATGCAGGTATTACAGGTGCTAGAGAAGCAGATGTCAAAAAACGAAGATGTGGAGCTGGATGCAGTATTAATGATAGGGTCAGATATTGGATTATTAAAGCAGTAGCTGCATAAGTATATTCAAGATATTTTGGACTGTGTTTCAGAGTCGTTGGCAAAGTATGTTCAGGATTCAGAATGAGCAGGTGCAGGCATGCTTTGTGTCAAAGTATGAAAAAGATTTACTCCATATTATTGAAAAACAAGAGAAGCAAATTGAAGAACATGCACAAATAATTAGAGAGTTACAAGAACAGATGTTACAGAAGAATCTAGAAGAAAAGGTGGATATGATAATTGAAAAGCAACAATTCATTATTTACAGGGACTTTCAAGAAAAGCAGGATTGTTTTGAGGAGGATTTCAATATGCTATAGAGTCGAAAGGTTGGAGAAGTGGAAGTTGAAGAACTTAAGCAGTCAATGCAGATGATATTATTTGATCAAGGGATTGTAAATTCGAGTTAGATTTTTGTTAAAAATCCCCCATCAAGCAGTGCCAGGTGTTGAGGGTAGAGGAATTTTGAAGATATATAGTTAATTTTAGTTCTGAAACTCTGCTAATTTGGAGAATACTCAATCAGATTGTTGCTGAATCAGATTTCTTCTAACTCGGATGTTGCTTATTCGGATTTTTAATAGACAATTATATTTTAATTGAGCGCGGACTTCGCAAGAAGTGAGTAGTTATGTTTTTGTTCACGCGAGTAAAAAAAGAGGAGAGAGAAGAAGAAAGCAGGAGTGGAAGAAGAAAGAAGAAGTAGAAGAAACACAAGAGAGATTCTTCATTCTTGTAATAGCACAGATACATGTTTGAGCCAAGCCGAATCAATCATGTAATGATTTACTGTTTGTATTACCCGAATGCTCTCATGAACTCTTTCTATCTTGTAAGGCCTATTTTAGAAGACTCGTAATGATGATTTTTGCCTAAAGCTATTCAGCGCAAGCGTAAAACTCTATCTATTGCGGGTCATAATCTTTAAAATTATACTTTGTCTTAGCAGAGTAGTGATAGATCTGAAAATTTCTAGAAGTCAATTCTCTGTGTGTAGCAGACTAGTGCTGAGAACTTGGTTTACGAGAGTCAAGTAGTTGATGTGTTGTATTCGAACCCCAACAATACCAAAGAAAGTGATTGCTGCCCAACCGGCGAGAATGGGGATATGGATTCCCAAATCATATGCACCAATGACGATCATCAAAGGCAAACCATCAAGAACCAAGAAGGATCAGTACGACAGGAAAACTAACAATCAAGAAATCGGTAACTACTTGAATGCTCAGAAATAGAGATACGCAACAAAAACAAGTCAACGATTCGAAGGGCTGGCAAAGCGGAAGTATGACTTGAGAACTACACCATGCCCCAGAAACAATGGAGAAACAGTCTGCCACAGAAGAATAAAGCAGATCTGGATGCCCAAAGGCAAAACAATCTGTATGCATCGGCCAAAGATTTCAATTCGCACACATCTTGAGTTGCAAGAGTCCCGAGCATGCATAATAGGGCCACATTACAAGGCCATGCATTCGGCACCTAATTATTCTTCTACTGGATAGTGAAGCACATTTCCCTCTTAGGGAATAGGAGAGCACTTGTATAATAATCTCAAGGAAAATAACTAACGGTACAATAAAAGCTTCGGCTAGGTACTAACGCTTTTGTTTTCTTTCAGAAAGAAATAGAAAAAATATGTATGTATGAAGAAAAATCCCAGGTACTACCTTTCTCACACCCACGGGAAAGGGATGACACACGTCACTCGGAGAGTTGCCAAATTCACGAAGGATAAGTAAAGGATACCTCATGATACCAGCCTTATATTGATTATTGGTATGTATTGAGTGCAGATGGCATCTTCAAATTCTGAAGCTATGCAAGAGGAAGAGGTCCTTCTTCTTCCCTTGGAATCGATTTCTAAAGCGAGAGGTCATTGGTTCCTTGAAGATCAGCCTGTGGCAAATCTTCTTTTCATGGCCACCATCAAGATTATGGAAAGGGATCACTACTTACCAATCATGTCACAAGATTTTCAAACCATAATACAGGGATTACCGTGCATCACGGGTGTTTGGATAAGAGCAAGAATTGATGCATTTCTATGACTTCTGATATATTTACCAGATTTTCAGAGATGCACACAAGTTATGAACACACTGCAGCCCGCAACGGATAAGCCATCAATCCCGAAAGCTAAAGTGCTCAATAAAATAGGTACATGGAAAACAATTCGATTCACTCATGAAGTCATCAATAAAGCTTTTGGATGGAGTCAGGATGGTCTCATTAATGTCAAAGATGAATGTCATGATGCAAAAAAGAAAACATTTCTAGAAATCAACACGACGGATATAGAAGAATCGATTAGATTGGTACATCAACATTTTTGTTTTCCCAGCATGAATAGATATACAACGCCTCAGAAAATTGTAGTCCAATTGCTCTCCCATGCGATGAGGCAAGTTGGAAATCAAGTAAATCTTACTCCATATATTCAAGACCGCCTATTCAAAGCTAAGAAGAAATGGAGTCAGAAGAAATTTTTGAATGGAAGTTCGGCATTGACTTTGCTAATCTATGAGGCTCTTGAGATGAAAGAATGTTTACGTTTGATGCCAAACTCCACAGAAATGGCAAAATATGTATATTCAGCTACTGTTCCAAAGAAAAAGAAAACAGTTACCTCCAAAGAAGAAGTGGGAACAAGTTCCAAGAAACCAATGAGAGGGACTAAGCACGCTAGAGACAAAGCGGCGCAAGAAACACCACAATCCAAGCGGGCACATCCATTACCAAAGATCCCTCTGACACAATTGCCCATCACAAAAAGAGATCTTTCAGCAGCACTAGAAGAAATGCACACGTACATGCGGGGTCAAATAAACCTCAATGTCCAAGGACATCAATATAGATAGGAAAGACGAGGGCAACAACAAAAGGACAAAGAATATACTCCAGAACTCGCTGCCAGGTATAAAGAATTGGGACTGGAGGATTCAAGTTCTAATGAGGGATCTAGCCCTAAGAAGGACACCTTGGACACTGACATAAGAATAGAAACAAATAATGAGGAATGGACAGAGATAAACCAGGTTGAAGTCACACCCGACAATCAACAATCACATATATAGAACCAGGAAGAATCCACTAAAAAAACACACCTCATTCAATTGAACGAAAAGTCACAAATCAGCATAAAGGAAGCCTCAATCACACATAAAGATGCGGTGCCATCCATAAAAGAAGAAATACAAACCAACGTGGAAAAAGAAAGGTGTTTACAACAAAATAGGGAACAAATTGTGATTGAGATCTGATGACACGCCCCAAGGTAAGACAAAAGGTAAGGAGGTTGATCCAAAAATACAACTTCATATTCGGCAGCCCCACGACACAACATTGCATGTGGCACAAGGAAAAGATGTTACCACAGGTGAAGAACCTAGCATCCGGAAAACATGGTTAGATGTGGATGTTACTCAACTAAAACCAATAGTCAAACAGATGATACAAACGGCCATGGATACGCAACAGCAAATGATGGAAACAGATGCAGATTATGACAAAGCCATGCGAGAAAAGAATCAATTTCAAGTGACAAGTGAACAGTTATCTGCGCAGCTGATCCAGGCTCAACAAATGGTTTTCGCAAAAGAGACGAAAATAATAGAAGTCAGAGGCCAATGCACTACATTGATGGAGAACCACAAGCTCCAGGAACAACTGATGGAGCTACAAAGACAACATGAAGCAAGTGAAGTGGACAAAGAGAGAATGAAGGCTAGAAGCAACTTGTTAGAAATGCAGCTCAAAGTATATATGGAGGAAAATGATAATTTACGCAACAAAAATAAAGAACTGTTGAAGGCACTGCTATATGACCAACCAATAGAGAAACAAGAGGCAACCACAACTGACCAGAAGGAGTTGAAAGATCAGATTGCAAAATATGAAAAACTATTGAAACAAGAGCAAGCACTAAAAGAAGAATGGGAACAAAGATGTATACATGACACAAATGAGCTCAAGAAACAACTAAAAGCTGCTGAAGAGAAACTCCTAGTAATCTATAATGAAGATGCGGATCAAATAGCAGAAATTGGCAATGATCTTCTCGTGGCTAAAGACGCGCTCTAGGAAACCCTTCAAGAAGTTAAAGAAAAGACTGAGCGTATTGTCCAATTGGAAGCTCAAGTAGAACAAAAAGCAAACATCGGGACACAAGTAGAGCCACAACCAGAGAACCCTACTAACAAGGTAGAGGTATGTCCTCTATCTCCCCTGATCTATCATTCTCCAATAAAAGAGCAGATGGCGGAACCATGTGATGATCATCCCATTCCATATACTGCAGAAATAGGTCAGAAGGAACGGGCACTATTGGTGTCCCGATTGACAGAAAATTTTGAAAATGAAGTTGTCAAAGTCATGAAAGAAGCCAAAATAAAAGGAAAAGACTTGGATACAATAATGAAGCCTTTCAATATTCCGTATGGGCTATTAAAAGAGAAAACACGACAATATATAAAGAAGATCACACAAAAGGATCCAGATGAGCAGCACTTCAAAGACAATACATTCAATTACACTCAAGAAGAATTTGAAGCTGCACAACCTTTATGGAGAAGGAAATTTTCGGAGAAAAATCCTACTTTGCGGGTGCACTGGCAGGCAGCACCATATTTATTACAGGTAAATCCTTCTTTTAGCCCAACACCACGTCGTAGAGAAGCATGCAAATTTTTGCATATGCAAAAGACTGGTGTGCTCAATAAACATTGGTTAAATTATCCTTTGCTTCCAAGTCCACCTCACAATTACTTACCGACTGAGGATTACATGGTGAAAACCATTGAATTTTGGCTACATTGATATGCAACACTACCTGATCTAACTATCAAGATGACTAATAAAATCCTCAGCATGATACTTACAGTTTTGAAAGTGTTCAAACACGCACCATATACATTTTTAAATTTCATCAGTATTAACCAGGGCATAGATATCCATATTTTTTATCTATCTATTATGCCCAGTCGCCCAAAAATCATGGCGTATTATTCAAGGCTCATGTTCTTACAAAGCCCATATATGCAAACCTTTGAGGAAGCCTTTTTTACCAGATTTTTTTGAAATTGATTCCGAGATTTTCTTAAAAATGTCAACAAATCTAAATGCTAGAATGGTGGCATATGAATTGAGCTTCTTCGCAGATCATAGACATCCACCACATGATGGTGTGAAAACTGAACAATGGAAGCAATTATTGATACATGACGCTAATCTACTTAATGAGACAGAGCAAAAGGTTTACAGAAAATACTCCCGTCGCATTTCCAAAGCCTATAGGGGATGATAGAGTTCAGGAGGGGGGCAGTGTTGAGGGAGAGTCCAGCAAAAAGAAGAGAAGAAGAAGACCAAGAAAGAAGCTTCACTAAAGGTATTATATCTGAAGACATATCTCTGCAGGAAGCCTCGCAGGGGCACACAACCACCATCTCTGCACAGAGCCCCGCAGAGGCATACAACGGGGGAAGGCACGTAAGCGACAAGGGTGGATCAAGGCCAAGAAGTATTCATGAAGAAGTGCAAGAAGATATTTGGTAGATCTTGATCCTTAAGAAGGTCCTTCAACATCTGGGTCTTCGGGAGGTCCAGATCGAAGGCTGAAGGTCCACACCCTCATACCTTCCACTGGTTGCATGCATGGCAGCCCAACTTAACACAGCAACCCAGATTTAAAAGGAGCGATTGGAAAATGATCCATGGGTTGTGTATGGTTAAAAGAAAAGAAGAGGCCATGACCAATGCAACAGGTAGTGAGTTATGATATGTTCCTTGACCGCTGGTAAAACTATATCATTACAACTTCCATCGAAGCGGGCAGTGGTCGATTACAGGCATAGAATTAGAGAGACGAAGTGAAGCCTATCAAGGGATGACAGAGACAAAGAGGGGGAGAGTGTTGCAGAGCAAAGAATAGCAAAGAGGCAGAGAAAAAGAAGGGCCCTAAAATTTTTCCGAATTGGGCACTTTCTTTTTGTATTATAGCCATTTTGCAATATATTTTCTGATATAAATGCACTAGAGGAGTCCTCTAGATGCATACCCATTGAGATTTGTATTTTACCTTTGTAAATTAGTAGGAAATTAGCCTTTTAGTTAATAAAGTGCCGGTCTCTTGTGTGAAAGGGCCATTTTTAGGGCACATGTATATAAGTTAATTTGTGACTTTTTGTAGATACTTTTGCCATTGTGAGAATCAAGAGCACATAATTTCAAATTTGTGTCTTCTCCTCTCTGTATCTTCTTCTTTGTGAGATTGTGTGCATGTTTGAGGCTTGGAAAGAGTCCTTAGAAGTGTTGTCTTTCCATGAAAGTGCTTGTTTACTGTTGGTAAGGTGGATACCTCTTCTCGAGAGCTTTGTTAAACATAAAAGTGTTAAACGTAAAAGTGTTAAATGTATTAAAATGTATATCTTAAACGTATCTCTTAGATTGTAACGTCTCTGACTAGCCGAAAGTCGTTACCAGACCAACGTGGGTTCTTGGGAGTGGTAGGGGTCTAGAGGCCCTGTACTTATTTCCCAAATCTTCGTCACAACAACAAAAGCACTAATACGCGTCTTAGCTCAGTTACTAGCATTAACTGGACAATACTTGATTTCTATGTTCCTGGGTACCGGACTTCTTCAGACTAACCTGCTATTGGAACAGAGCAGTAGTTTGATCTTCAGACTCAACAGTATGTAGTAAATCAACCAGAGCGAACACTATAACTGACAGATTCATCTGTCACAACACTTTACAGCGATCTTCAAATAAAGGTTCACATTTACTGGAGGTACTAATTCTTCCTCGTATTCGGAGTCAACAGATAATAACACCGAACACCATGAATCCAGTAAAACAAACAGAACATACTTCAACAACGTTTCAAGTACCTATTCAACTCACACAGTAATGTCGCCACTCAGATTGACTTATAGTACTTAACAATCTGAAGAACACACAACAACGCAACACGACGATAGTAATCAGACACACAATCCGTTACTCAAACACTCGTTACGGTGAACTATAGTATATGCAGACGATGCAGAGCATACTCAACACCAACAGTACTCAAGACTTCACAACAGTGTAAACAATACTCTCACAAATATTCAGGCGATCAATCTGGCAATTCCAGAAAAAACGTCTCTGACTATTCTCTTTACATTGCTTTATATAGATTTTACAGGATGCGCGTACCAACTTTTTGTGCGTATTTCAAAAAACTCCATTACATCTGGCATCTGTTACATCTGTCCCACTCCGGCGGCCACTAATAGCTTCAAAATGAACCTATTATTCACTATATTCGGAGTTTAGAGCTGAGAGAAAAGCTCGATTTATTGTTGTCTACTGCTCCAAATGTCGTGACACCATAACTGATCCTTGAAACTTGTTTGGAATAGATTTATGCTTGTTTGCACTTTGTGAGAGTTCATTTGCATTGACCATCTTTTGAATGCATGTCTTCATACACTCGGCTAGGTTTTGATACTCCTTGGATTGATAATTAAAGCGTGAGTCCCCACTATATGCACTTGAGGGGGATCAAGGTATAGTCTCTTTCTCCACAAGTCCCTAAGTCAGTACTTAGGTACAACATGGTACATTGATAGTGGTTGTAGCAACCATATGAGTTGCAATAAAGTTGTTTTCTTTAATTTAAATTCACCCATCACTCAAGGAAATGTAGAGACAGGGGATGACACTGAGCACAAGATTACACATGTGGGAGATGTTGCATTGAATGTTTCTCAAAGCTCCAAGGTGTTGAAGGATGTGTTGCATGTGCCAACCATCACAAAGAACTTGGTTTCGGTAGTTCAAATGGTTGAAAGAGGTTGTGAGGTGAGGTTCAATGAGGGAGGATGTTTTGTTGAAGACCCCATGCAGTACTACAAGCTCATAGCAAAAGGAAAGAAGCAATGAAGACTCTTCATCATGGATGTAAAGCCATCAACCCCTCACACTCTCTACTTGTCAATTGGAAATAAATAGATTACAGAAATCGGCTTATGGCATAAAAGAATTGGGCACATAAAATTACAAAGGATGAAGGACATGCAAAGGAAGGGCTTGGTGAGTGGTCTACCTGATCTTACATCTCAGAATATGCACCATTTGTGCCATGCTTGTCAATTAGGAAAACAAAGCAGATTGCCATTCAAGAAGGGAACACATGTGAGCAATGAAGTGTTGAATCTCATACACAGAGATGTATGGGGAACTACAAGGGAGCCATCCATTGGAGGCAATAGATATGTTTTCACATTTATAGATGATCATTCAAGGTTTGTTTGGATGTATTACATGAAGTCAAAGTCAGAGGTGTTTTACCACTTCAAGAGGTTCAAAAACCTAGTGGAGAAGGAAACATGGAAGTATATAAAGATTCTAAGATCAGATGGAGGGGGAGAGTATTTTTCAAATGAATTTTCAGATTTTTTACATGAACATGGAATCGAAAGGCAATTCACTTGTAGGTATACACCTCTATTAAATGGGGTGGTAGAAAGAAAGAATAGATACATAGCAGAAGTAGCTAGATCTTTGTTAAATGAAATGAATGTTCCTAACTCTTATTGGGCTGATCCAACAAATATAGCCATATAAATTTTGAATAGGTGTCCAAACTCAGGAGTACATGGAGTTACACCTTAAGAAGCTTGGTGTGGTATGAAACCCAACCTTTTACATCTCAAAGTATTTGGTTGTGTGTGTTATGTTCACATACCTCAAGAATTGAGACAGAAGTTAGACCCGAAGGCAGATAGGTGTATATTTCTTGGATATTATTCAGAGCAAAAGGGTTTTAGATGCTATAATCCTTGGACCAAAGATCTTAAGGTAACTAGGGATGTAATATTTGATTAGTTGCTGCCTTGATATGGTAGCAAAGATGTGTTACAGGTTGACGATGCATATGAAGTCGAGAAGAAGTTCAAAGAGCAAAAAAAAAACATGGAGATAAGTGGTCCAACCACTTCAAGCACACCATCAGAGGAGAGTACTACATCATCTTGGCATGGAAGGACAAGGAATGAAGCTCATTTAAGTGAAGGAAGTAGCAAAGGAAAGGAAAAGGCAAATGACGAAGACCATCGATGGGTAGACATGGAATCTACAAGTGATGAAGATATGGAAAAATCAGAAACTCTAGGATTTAAAGCATCTAAACCAAGGAGGAGGAGATTCCTACCACCTAATGGTGAGGTAAGGTCATCCAAAATACCCTGTTCAAAGGTTAATTTATGATTCATTCATTGCAAGACACTATGCCTACATGAGTCAAGTTATAGCTTGTGAAGAACCTAACTTCTCTGAAGAAGCAAATAAGCATAGGGAATGGATTGAAGCCATGGAGGAGGAAGTCAAAGCACTTGAAGAAAATGATACTTGGTCATTGGTGCCAAGAACAAAGGACATGAAAGTCATTGGCTACAAATCGGTGTACAAGGTAAAGAGGCATGCAGATGGGAGCATCTCTAGGTATAAAGCAAGGCTGGTTGCCAAAGGTTTTGCTCAAACCTGTGGCATAGAATTTGAGGAAACATTCAATCTAGTAGCTAAGATGTCCACCATAAGAACTTTGATTGCAATTTCAACCTCAAAAGATTGGAAGATGTACCGGTTGGATGTGAAGAATGCTTTCATAAATGGAGAGCTTGAAGAGGTAGTCTTCATGGACCAGCCCCAAGGCTTTGAAGATGAGAGGTTTCCACATCATGTATGCAAGCGAAAGAAGGCCACAATTAGAGTCATGCAGACCCGTCACTCTTTGTGAAGAAGGAAGGTAGCAAAATTGTTTTCATTTGTATATATGTTGATGATTTGATCATTACAGGGGATGATGAAGCCAACATCAAGGACATAAAGAGGAAGCTTGGATGTGAGTTTAAAATCTCAGATTTAGGGATTTTAAGGTACTCCATTGGGATTGAAGTACTATATAAAGAGGAAGGTATATACTTGATGCAAAGGAAATACATTCTTGATCTTTTGAAGAAGTTTGGCTTGTGTGATTGCAAGCCCATTTCAAATCCATTAGAAGTAAATGTTAAACTAAGTGCTCATGAAGTTGACGAAGTGAAGGATGTGACCATGTATAGGTCTATAATTGGTTCTCTCTTGTATGCTACTATGACAAGACCTGATATTGCACATGTAGTTGGAGCGTTATCTCATTTTTTGCAAGCACCACGAGTACCTCATCTTGTTGCAGCCAAAAGGGTACTTAGGTACCTCAAAGGATCAGTGAAAGAAGGTCTATATTATCCATTTGATGATGGATTAAATGTACAAGCTTATTTTGATGCTGATTGGGCAGGTTCCAAAGATGACAGGAGGAGCACTAGTGGATATGTTATCATGCTAGGGAAGAAGACCATCTCATGGATGTCAAAGAAACAACCAAACGTGGCTCTTTCATCGATCAAATCTGAGTATAGAGGCTTAGCACAAGTCTCATGTGAGCTTATGTGGCTCAAGAAGTTGTTTGTTGATCTTGATTTGCACGTTAAGCAAGTACCTATTTTTTGTGACAACATAAGTAGCATATGCTTGGCTCAAAATCGAGTGTTCCATGCAAGGTCGAAGCATATAGAAGTGCAATAGCACTTTATTCGAGAGAAGATCATGTCAAAGGATGTCAAGGTGGGACATGTAAATACAAAGGAACAATATGCAGATATGCTTACCAAAGCATTGGATGGAGTAAAGCTACAACACTTCAAGGCATGCATTGGAATGAAGGACCTAGGCATTGAGACTTGAGGGGGACTGTTGAAAATTAAGTCTCAATCATGCAAAAAGGTTCAACCACATTTTTTGCAAGTGGACCAATAAAAAAAAGAGGACCCAAAGTCATGGAATAAAGTTAGAAGCTCCACCAAACTCAATCAAATTCAAATCTCATTAAATCAGCCACCAAAAAGTGCACCTACACTGATTGGTGGGTGGTAGCTAGATTATAAAACTCTATATAAGCATCATCACGCCTTTGTTTCTTGAGTTGTATGCATTCCAGGAGTTTCCAACTTATTTTAGTGAAGTCATAAAATCCAGCAAGCAACCCCCTTGCTTGCTTACCTCATTTTCTCATGATTTTGCTCCTCTCTATCTAGAGGTGTAGTTAGGCTTTTCCAAATCTGATTGTACCAAATTGCAGAGCATTTTTTTCTCTCTCATTCTACTCATTTTCATTTATTTCAAGCTCCATTTGGTCTCTCCAATTGTGCCCTGAACCTTGCCAAAGTTTCAAGTTATTTGGCCTAGTGAGTTGTGAGAAATTGCCAACTTTGTGAAGGTATATCTCTGCACATAGGCAGAGAGTGTTGCAAACAGGTAGCCTGTTTTGCAGAGGGTGGTTCTCCCAGCTCGAATATCCATTTGGGATGATTTAAATCTTGTTGGGTAGCTCTTATAGTCTACTAGAAGTTTGCAAAATTGCATTTTAAGTCTCTGTACTGGTGTAGAGAAAATTTCAGAAAAGTGAGCATATATCACTGCTTGTGGACCTAGTGGAGGGCAACCATCTTCCATTTTTGCATTAGGGTGTTAGAATCATCCCCCATCATTTATGATCCTTTACTTGAAAAAAAATTCTTGTGCATTTCTTTGAGTGAAAGGATTGAATTTACCAAGTTACATTAAGAACTTGGTGCTTGCCTTAGTAAGTCTAATCCTTAGTTGAAAGGATCATTTGAATGTCGAATTCCTACTTCTTTATAAATTTATTAAATATTTCTGAATCAACAACACTTTATCTTGAAGTGTTCCATAATTTAAATAAGATACGTCTTTGTCCTATTTAAAAAAGAAGATCCTAGAAGATACTTAACTCATATCTTTTTACTTACTTGATCTTGAAGTATTCCGAGATCATGCTTTTATTCTCCTTGAAGTTAAAATTCTCCCTTGAAGTTTTAATCCGCTTGAATATCAAATCTAACTTCAATACTCATTCTAGGACAAAAAGATAATTATCAATCAACAGTCTGATGTCCCATACCATCTTTCCTACATCAATCTAAGGATAAAATCTGGTGTCCCATACTAGCCTATTTTATATTCATATTGACGTGTGAGTGATACTTATCCTAAAGTCTAAACACATATTTATAGAGTACCTTCTCACTTAAATTTTTTAAAATAATTTTAAGGTATTACATCTTACTTGATATTCTAGCTTTTGATTCCTTCACACAATCGTTTCACGATCTCGTGCTTTTACTTTGGAAACTTGAAAACCTTTTGATGGAACATCCATCCTTCTTTGCTAGCTAAAAACTAATTATGGTTTCAAGTTCTTAAATTGATCAAATTCAATTCCAATTGGTTATACCTCACCGGTTTCTAACGACAAGAGCTTTTCACTTCTTGTCTTTAGATTCCTTTTTTACTAAAGCGTTAGCTACCCGGACTGGGACATTACTAGAATCTCTCTATTGCTTAACTCTAAACATCAACTAATGATTTTGGATTTCACCTTTAAGAAACCCTTTAAAGGATAGGTAAACTTTACATTGTACCTTCTATAGACTTGATTACCATTGTTAAGGTTGTCGACTATATACTTGGAACATTTTACTCTAAGAGACTAACAATTAGGACTACCACTTGCTAGAGAGATGACTCTCCTCCCAACCTTATGCTCTATATATAGCTGATCAAATCAACAAGGACCAAAAATATAACTAGAGTCCACAAGAGCATGCAGAATCTCCACCACTCCTTTAGTACCTTCCACTAGAGTCCACTAGTGGTAGGTGTACTCGCCACTTGAGTTAAGTCTCACTGGACTCAACTTAAATCATGTTAACTTGAGTTAGAAGGCCCTAGAGCTCCTTGGGCAAAACTCTCTGCCCATGCTCCCCATGGGGATTGAACCCCAGGACCTCCTCCTTCACAAGAGACTTCACCAATAGGCTAAGTGGATTACTTGTTTAAGAGAGGACATGAACTTATGCTTAAGTCTAGTCTTGAGATCTTTGGCCATACACATGAGTGACCAAACGATGTCCAATTTCAGATCTATTCGGACCAGCTAGACCCTTAGATCATAGACTTTATCTATTACCAGATTCATGGAAAATCCATGATTGGCACTTAGAGTGGAGATGCATATAATGTTCATGATTTTTACGAAGGCTAGAATCAGCAATGTGGCAGGAGCAATAACAAGGAAAATAATGCTCAATAGAATAAGAGTAGAAGTAAATCAAGGAAGTGGGATATCAAATACCATTATTGTCATAAGAAAGGACACATGAAAAAAGATTGCTATGCATTAAAGAATGCTAAAGGTAAAGAACAAAATGTTGATGAGCATGTTAGATAGCTATCTACACCATCTACTTTGATTGTGAAGATTGAAGAAATTAACACTATTTTTTATGATGTTGATGTGTTGACACTCGAAAGTACTATGTGTCACGAGGAAGGAGATAAGGAAGAAAGCTCACACACACACCCTCACAATCAAAGAGAAGTACACACAAAAATTGAGGCAGGAAAAATGATGATGGTCTTCTTCTATTACATAAAAGGAATGTACAAGAATGACCTAAAAACAATAGTACAACAAGTGCAATATATAAAGTCCATAAGGAAAAACCTAATGTCTGCAAATGAGTGAGCTGGAAAGAACACAAATATGCCATCACTCTCAATAGATAAATCTAGTAAATCTCAATAAAGTATTTCTGACATATACCAATGTGACCACTATACATATCATAGAAATGAAAAACTGATACGTGTCATCCTGGATCATCACATCTTGAGTTTGATATCTCAACACCCCCCCTCAAGCTTAAGGTCATATCCTCTAATCCAAGCATCTTCTAAAACTTCTTCAGTTTCTTTGCTCCAAGTGCTTTAGTGAAAATATCAGCAACTTGCTTATCTGTTCTCACATAGAGAAGATCAATATCACCTAATAATACCTTCTCTTTGATGAAGTGATAATGTACCTCAATATGCTTTGTTCTAGCATGCAAAACAAGATTCTGTGCTAACTATATGCTGCTAAGATTATCACAATAGATGGTGATAGGCTTTTGCACTTCTACCCCTCAATCTGCAAGTAGCATCTCTAGCCATGATGCCTCACATGTTGCCATTGCAAAACCTCTATACTCAGCCTCTCTACTCATCAAAGCAATAGTGGGTTGCTTCTCCACGTAATAGCTGCACTCCCAAGTGAGTCTAGAAAACCACTAGTAGATCTTCTATTTAGAATGCTACTAGCCCAATCTACATCAGTGTATCCATGAACCCGTAAATCTATATAAACTTCATAAAACAATGCATAATACAAAGTAGCACTCACATGATGTAGAGTGTGCCTCAAAGCATCCAAATGTGGCTTCTTGGGAACCTCCATAAATTGACTTTCAAGTCCAAAAGCGTAGCTTAGATTAGGCCTTGTAATTGTGAGATATATCAAGCTTCCCATAATTTTTCCTGTACATAGTAGCATTTTCCAAATCTTCACCTGATGTAGTATCCAACTTCAAATTCTGATCTAATGGCATAGAAATTGCCTTACAATCAGCCATACCATACTTTTGCAGCATACTCAAGGCATATTGCCTTTGTGACATCCATATACGTGTTTCTGTATGTATAAACTCAATGTCCAAGAAGTAGCACAACACACCAAGATCTTTCATGTCAAATTCCTACATAAGAAGTTGTTTTACCTCTTTAATGCTTTCTTCATTATCACCACCTACAATCAAGTCATCAACCCTTCCTTGCATATAGTGAATTATCTGCGTCACACATAGAAAACCCAATGGTGGTTAAGTAGTCAGTAATCCTTGCATGTCAAGCACGAGCAGCTTGCTTAAGCCCATAGAAAGCCTTTTGCAACCTGCAAACATATTCTGGGTGCTTTGAATCTTCATATCCTTGTGGCTAGTCCATATATACTTCTTCCTGTAACTCACCATGTAGGAAAGCATTCTTCACATCCATGTGATGTAAAGTCCATCCTTTTGCTATAGCTAATGCAAGAACTGTTCTGACAATAGTCATTTTAGCTACAGGCAGAATGTTTCCTCATAATCAATGCCATATGTTTGTGCATATCCTTTTGCTACCAATCATGCTTTGTTTTGGGCTCACCTAGAGTGAAGACAATTGAAATCAGATTCTTCTTTGATGTGAGTATGCCAAAGTAACCAGAAAAAGGAGAGGGGATGGTTTCCACAAGCCCGGGGTGGGGGCGAATAACAAAAGAACACACTAGCTCATAATCTTCAACTACAAAGGGAAATACTCAAAGTTATTTGGTGAGGCCAATGACTACTTAAAATGAGCAATCAGAGGTCCATCTGGGTGACCCTTCTTGTCAAATAGAGAGCCAATATCCCCCTGGAAAGGACTCTGCAAAATCACTGCCACAATTAAGGAGAATAGGAGGGGTAGCCCAAAAAAGCCTAAACCCCATGAAAATAGGGAATTGCAAGCCACACACAGTCAAAATTTCTTCGAACTACCCCGTAAGCCAACAGAGAGTTGTTGGAGCCAATCTTGACACCACAGCAAACCCGAATCGGAAGGGAGTCGAGCCATAGAGGTTGGGAGTGTGAGGTCCTACCCGAATCATGCTCAATTAGTAGCAACGTTACTCAGCAGGGGATCTCCAGCACACATTTTGCCCCACAAGAACTCCTCCCGACAGATGATGAAGGGTTGGGAAGGCCACAGAATAAGGTATTAGCGGGGCAGAAATGGTGCATAGTGCAAAGATCACCCCGCTGTGGTGCCTGAACTTATAGTAATGGCTACAAAAGACAAAAACTCACAAAAACAGAGAGGCCAATTCTAATCCACATAATGCAATAACACCTTTGGGTGAGAAAAGGATCGACACATCTGTAAAGATGGAGAAACGCAACCACCAATTCCAAAATGGGACAAATGTTACAAACATGCAACTTTCAGAAGAAGACATGTACTGATATTCATCTTGTTCAAACGTAAAGTATTGAAAGGCACAAGAATTTTATGCAGATGCTTCAGCTCAAAGCCGGAGAGCAAGAGTGTAGCTCAACCTCTACAACCATAGCTAGATACTCATGGGAGAAAACAAGGGCCTTGAATTCCATGAAGAAAAAAGTAGCAAGACGTTGACTCCTCGTGCATGAGGAGGTTGCCACCGGAAGGTCCCTCACCTTGCATACACCTTCACCATGCAAATGTAGAAACGACATGCCACCAGCAAAGAGCTTTGCGTGTGAAGAAACTCTTACCGCATGATGAAAGGATGGCCAGGTGCCACGATGTTGGCACGGACATTCCTCCAAGACAAGTAAGACGCATAATGAAGCTCGTGAGCCAGACTCATTTGAGAGGCAAGAGGAAGAGAGGGAGAAGGGTGAGGAAAGCATTGCTTCGATCCTCCTCGAGGTCATAGAAATGAAGGGAAGCCATGGCTTACCCCCATCGAGCAGGTCTGTCAAGTAGAAGGAGCCCAAAGAGGTTCTGCTCCACCAGGGTATGAATGAGAGGGGAAGGAAGGTACCTTCCTGTGGAGAATGAGTTCTTCTATGCGCAACCGAAGTGTGTAGTTAGCCCTTGTATGTCCAACACTTGAACAAACACCTGTCCACACAGATATGCTAAAGAATTGATCTTCACTCTCGGATAGATAACTCTTTGAATATATATCCTTTGGGAAAGATATTTGGTACAGAGAAAGTAGACACAAATAGCTTTCCCACAAGATAAAAAACAAGTAATTTGGATGAGTTTTGATCAGGAAACTCAACTCACCAAGATAGACCACCTGTACACACAAGTACACTATAAAACTAGACTTTACTATCTGACAGATATCTCACAGAATATAAATGATCTCAATGAGATATTTGGGACAGTGAACGTAAATGCCAAGAGCTTTCCAACAAAACAAAAATCATGCAATTTGGATATGTTTTGGTTAGGAAACTTAACCGACCAAAATAGACTACCTATCTACACAGGTATACTGAAAAACTGGACTTCACGCTTTCACTGATATCTCACAAATTACATAAGATTTCAAAGAGATATTTGATATGCATAAGTGCACGTGATAATCTTTCCAATGAATGTTTAAACACACAAAATGGTTACATATGCACTGAGATGTGAACTCTGCAACAGAGCTGTGTACAAACTGACGTGCGGCTGGAAGGAGTCTAAGGGAAGCCAAAATGACAAAATGGCCATATCCGACTACTGGGAGCTATTGCCTCTTCCTCTCCTTTTTTTGAATGTGCTCCCACTTCACTTTTATAACCAATGAGCATGTGAAGAAGTTTGTGCCTTCTTCTTAACTCACCACTTTCTCCACTACATGCTACTAACTACAAGGAAAGATATTGTATCTCTTACTCATCATGAATTTTGACTAGAATTTTTCTTTTATTATTTTTTCCTTTTTTTCTCCACTTTTTCTTTATCTTTATATTTGGTTAATTTATCCAAGCATGGCTCATATGAAAATGAGCTTGTACATTTATCTTCAACACTCCCCCTCAAGCTCAGTTGGGAGTTATCTTCATCCATGTCCTTCAAATTTATCGCATCCTTGAAACCTTTGAGTTTAGAAGCATCCAAGAACTTTGTAAACATATCTGCAACTTGCTCTTTGGTTCTGATGAACTTTACCTCCACATCTTTGCTCAACACCTTCTCCCTTACATAGTGGTAGTGGACCTCTATGTGCTTGCTCCTTGCATGAAACATAGGATTGCTTGCCAAGTAAATACTTGACATGTTATCACCGTATATAGGGATGGTTCCAACTTGCACTCCAAGATCAGCTAAAAGCTTTTTAATCCACATTGCTTCACATGTGGCAAAAGCTAATCCTCTATATTCAGCCTCCATAGATGAAAGTGCAACAGTAGGTTGTTTCTTTGAGCTCCATGTGATAGGTTTGCTTCCTATCATGAACACATAACCTGAGGTTGATCTTCTATCTTCCTTTGAACCTGCCCAATCAGCATCACTAAAGCCTTTGACCTGTAGTTCTTCATCAAACTTGTAAAACAAAGCATGATTAACTGTATGTTTTATGTATCTCAACACTCTCTTGGCTGAATTTAAGTGTTCACTTGTCGGGGCTTGCATAAACTGAGAAAGTACACCAACAACATAAGACAAATCAGGTCTTGTAATGTTAGCATAGATCAATGATCCTACAATGCTTCTGTATGTCGTTACATCTTCCAATGGTTCTCCATCATTTGAACAAATCTTTGTATTTGTGTCCATGGGTTGAGTGAGTGGTTTGCATTCACTCATTCCAAATCTGAAAAGAACATCCAACAAGTACTTCTTTTGCATCAAGTAGATGCCACTCTTTCCATAAACAACTTCAATTCCTAAAAAATATTTCAGCTCTCCAAGATCTGAAATTTTAAACTCCTTACCAAGCTTCCTTTTGATATCTTTAATCCCTGTAACATCATTTCCTGTTATGATGAGATCATCGACGTATATGCAAATATATACCTCTCTATTTTCTTCCTTCTTCATGTACAATGAAGGATCTGCACTACTTGGGTTGTATCCACACTTACTTAGATACTCTACCAATCTCTGATTCCATGCTCTTGGTGCTTGCTTCAAGCCATAAAGTGCCTTCTTCAACCTGCAAACAAAATCTGGATGGTTTTCATCTTCAAATCCAACCGGTTGACTCTGTATACCTCTTCTTGTAGTTCTCCATTGAGAAAGGCATTTTTGATGTCGAGTTGATATAATGGCCATCTCCTTGAAGCACCAATTGCTATTAAGGTTCTGATAGTTCCCATCTTTGCAACAGGGCTGAAAACTTCATCATAATCTATGCCTTGTGTTTGTTTAAATCCTTTGGCAACTAATCTAGCTTTATATCTAGCTAGTGAACCATCAGCATTCCTCTTTACTTTAAACACCCATTTGTTTGGAACAATCTTCATACCTTCTTTCTTTGGCACTAGCTCCCATGTGTGATTATCTTTGAGAGCTTTGATCTCCTCTTTCATAGCTTGCTTCCATTCCTTTTGTGTGCAAGCTTCTTCATATGTCTCAGGCTCTTTGTCTTTGATAACCTGCATCATGTATGCAAAATGTGTCGCCATAAAACTATCATAACTCAACCTTTGAGTTGGATACCTTGTCCTTGAAGATCTTCTTTCATTGCCTTTAGAGAGTTGCTTCTTTAACCTATTTAGCTTTACCATCGGAGTGATTACCTCTTCATATTCTTCTTCACTTGCATCTACTACTTGATTGTTGAACTTCTCTTTGATTTGTTCCTACATAATCATCACAATCTTCTTCAAGAATCTTTTCCTTTCCTTTATCTTCATACCATGGTCTTAGTTCATCAAAGACCACATCTCGCGAGACTCTTAATTCCTTTGTTCTAGGGTTGTAACACTTGTATCCTTTTTGCTCCGTCGAGTAGCCAATGAAAATGCATTTTTCTGATCTTGGTTCCATCTTTGCTCTAACTTCTTGTGGAATATGAACAAAGCAAACACATCCAAATACTTTGAGGTGTGTAACCTAAGGTTTCTTACCGGAATATACCTCTTCTAGAGTCAAGTGATGTATTCCCGATGTTTGTGCACCTATTCATCAAGTAAATGGCGGTTGTGGTAGCTTCAGCCCAATAGTACAATGGTACCTTCATCTCGTTGAGCATGCATCTTGCAATTTCAGAAATTTGCCTATTTTTCCTCTCAGCTACTCCATTTTGTTGTGGTGTATACCTACAAGTGAATTGCCTTTTGATCCCATTCTCTTGTAGAAAATCTGAAAATTCTTTGGAGAAGTATTCTCCTCCACCATCGGACCTTAAGGTTTTGATAGACCTTCCTGTTTCCTTTTCAACTTCAGCTTTGAATCTTTTGAATATAGATAACACCTCTGATTTTTGCTTCATACAAAACATCCATACCTTTCTTGAGTGATCATCAATGAAGGTGACAAAAAATCTATTACCAGCCATTGATGCCTCTTGGGTTGGTCCCCATACATCCGTATGTATCAAGTCCAAGACATTTGGAGCCACATAATTGCTCCTTTTGAATGGCTGCCTCGTTTGCTTTCCTAGTTGACAAGCTTCACATAACTCATGTAGTCCAATGCTATTAAATTTTGGAAGACCTCTTACCACTTCATGTTTGCTCATGTCCTTCAGCTTTGGAATGTTGATGTGTCCTATTCTTTTGTGCCATAAGTCCAGCTCTGAAATCTTCTTGTTCCCACATTGAATGTACATGACCTTTCCATGTGGATGTTGGACATCCAAAGTGAACATTCTTGCTTCTCTTCTACCTCGAGCAATGACCTTGAAGCCTTCCTTTGGATTCTTTATGAAGCACCCATTCTCATTGAATATGACATGATAACCCTTCTCTACCATTTGTCCTACTGAAATCAAGTTCTTTGAAATTGTAGGAACATGAAGAACATTAGATAGTACCTTTGCTCTGCTTGTATCTCCAAGCCTTATATCTCCAATGTGTTCAATCATGTGTTGAGTATCATCACCTGTTTCAACACATCCTTTTGCACTTGGTACCTGTAGATTAGTGAACAAACTTCCTTGGCATGACATATGGTTACTACAACCTGAATCAATGTACCATTTTTTGTCATCTTCACAAGAGCTTCTATACTCATGTCTCATTGCAAGTAGTGTGTCCTTGCTTCCTTCACTTGAGGTGCTTGCATAGTTGCTTTGGTTCCCTCCATTTGGTCTTCCATTCTTCAACCAACAATCACTAGCATAGTGTCCTACTTTATCACAATGATAGCATGTTATACCTTTATGAGAATTGTAGGAGCTTCGACCTCTTCCTCTACTTCTACCTTGACCTCTTCCTTGTGTGTTGGCATTTGATGCATCCTTGTTGTCTTCCAAATTGTTTTGATTGTAGTTGGAGTGGTTGTGACCTCTTCCTTTTCCTCTTGAGCCTCCTCTTGAGTTTCTTCCTTTACCTCTACCTGCATATAACATTTGGTTGTGGCTGTCCTTTCCTTTGGGACCACCGAAGTTAAGCTCTTCTGTGACAAGATGAGGGATTAGTTGTTCAAAACCTGGATATACATCTTTCAAGTTAATGGAAGTTATAAAAGGCTTCCATCTTTCATCTTCTCTCAAGCCATTGAGACTATAACACACAAGATCTTGGTCTTCAACCGTTGTGCCAATAGAAGCTAAAACATCGCTTAGCTCCTTAATCTTCAAACTATATTAAGCTATGGATTGACTCGAACTTTTCTTGATTGTGTTCAACTCATTCTTGAGTTGAAGTTTCCTAGCTTTGGTATTTGTTGAATAAATCCTTTCAATAGCTTCCCAAGCATCCTTAGCTTTCTCTAGATGTTGAATATGACCTACCATGGCATAATTAATGACTTGCAAAATGAGGAACATGACTCTCCTATTCCTGTCTTCCCATTCTTTTGCTTGCCTCCTTTGGACTTCAGTGGCCATTGCTTGATTGATTTGAGGTTGAGCATCATCGCCGCTCACAATACCCCGTAAGCCTTTGCCCATTAGGTAGTTGGTCATTCTAAACCTCCACACGGGATAGTTATCCTTGTCCAACTTCTCTACTTGTTGACCCAAGTCAGCCATTGAAGAGTATCAAAGACTTTGAGAGTTACCTCGAATACTTATAGTCCTTTGCTCTTGTGTTTGTGAAGCTCCCTCTTGTTTTGTAGTTCCTCTTTTGCTTTGCTTCAACTCCAGCTCTGATGATGAAGCTTCAGCACCAAGTTCGCTCTGATACCAACTGTGGAGAATTTCTCCTATGCGCAACGGAAGTGTGTAGTGAGCCCTTGTATGTCCAGCACTTGGACAAACATCTGTCCAAACAGATATGCTAAAGAACTGAGCTTCACTCTCGGACTGATGACTCTCTAAATATATATCCTTTGAGAAAGATATTTGGTACATAGAAAGTAGACACAAATAGCTTTCCAACAAGATAAAAAACAAGTAATTTGGATGAGTTTTGATTAGGAAACTCAACTCACCAAGATAGACCACCTGCACACATAAGTACACTATAAAACTAGACTTTACTATCTGATAGATATCTCACAGAATGTAAATGATCTCAATGAGATATTTGGAACAATGAAAGTAGATGCCAAGATCTTTCCAACAAGACAAAAATCATGCATTTTGTATATGTTTTGGTTGGGAAACCTAACTGACCAAAATAGACTACCTATCTACACAGGTATACTGAAAAACTGGACTTCACTCTTTCACTGATATCTCACAAACTACATAATATTTCAAAGAGATATTTGATATCAGAAAGTACACGAGATAAAATTTCCAATGAATGTTTAAACACACAAAATGGTTACTTATGCACTCAGATATGAGCTCTGCAACAGAGCTATGTACAAACTGACGTGCGGCTGGAAGGAGTCTAAGGGAAGCCAAAATGACAAAACGGCCAGATCCGACTACTAGGAGCTCTTGCCTCTTTCTCTCTTTGTTTTGAATGTGCTCCCACTTCATTTTTATAACCAATGAGCATGTGAAGAAGTTTGTGCCTTCTTCTTAACTCACCACTTTCTCCACTACATGCTACTAACTACAAGGAAAGATATTGTATCTCTTACTCATCATGAATTTTGACTAGACTTTTTCTTTTATTATTTTTTCCTTTTTTTCTCCACTTTTTCTTTATCTTTATATTTGGTAAATTTATCCAAGCATAGATCATATGAAAATAAGCTTGTACATTTATCTTCAACACTTCCCCACCAACCTCATCGCTATTGAATATAGGAAAGAGACATGGGGTAGATCGTAATATCCGGATCATGCACCTTAAAGATGAATACCTCCCCTCTTGCCCAACATTTTCCAAAATGCATACGTGTGTCAACATTCTAGGGAGTCAAACCTCACAAGGCCTCATTCATCGAAGTGTCATGTTAGCGTTTGGAGAGAGCATTTCACAGGCAAAACACAAAAATACCATTATTTTAGGGATATTTCTTGAAGTAAGATGAGAGGAAGGAGGGAAAACGAAAAGAAAATCTACCTCTCCCCCCAGCCCAAGACAAACACCCACTTTAAGAAATGAAAGGGATGTTGGAGGATAAACACTCCTATGTGCACAACAAAAGCAAATGAACCCTCCTAGGATCTTGAAATGTTTCAGACATAGGCTCTGTATTTTCTGAGTTTCTCTGAGTATATGCAGAGAAGGAAAATGAAATTTTGCAGGCTTAAACTAGACTTTAAGAGCTTTCAAATGAGAGTAAAATCACTCCATTTGGATACTGGATGATGCCTCAACCAGCTGCAACAAAACAGATAACTTGATCTCTTCACAGAGTATGAGCTAACTAGACAGACACTGTTGTGGACATTTCTCTGCACATGTGTAGGCAATGAAACTGAGACTTATACCAGACAAAGTAGAACTTTAAAAGCTTTCCAACAAGACAAAAATCATTGCAAATGGATTCCGGATGAAGGAGAAACAACAATTACAAAATAGGGGGTCTGCCAAGATTATCTAGGGAGAAAGAGTATGAAAAAGTGAAATCTCTGCAAAATATGCAGAGAACAGCTAGTAGGGGGTGTGCTTAAGCAAGGGGGCAGCTTGGGCACGTATTTCCACGACTCTAAGTCATAATACAACTCATTAGAGGTTTTAAAGACCACATACTAACCTCTTTAACCAATCAAAAGCATATACATGTCAAAAGTGAGGTCCAATCACATCAAGAGGTGAGCTAAATCTTCTCTAATCAACTTCTTTCCATTATGGGCATAATTGGATGCCTCCAACTCGTGGAAATCAGCCTCCTTTGATTGTGGATGATGTGGAAGGTTCAATTTGGGGCATGTTCCCACACTCTTGAGCTTGAAAAACTTTCAACACTCCCCCTCAAGCTCAAGTCTTTTCCTTTGTTGCTTCAGCCTATGTCTCTTATGTTGATAGCTTCCTTGAATCCTCCAAGCTTTGTACCTTCAAGAAACTTTGTCATCATGTCTGCAACCTGCATTTTAGTGTTCACATACCTTATATCTAGCTCTTTTTCCATCACCTTTTCTCTAACGAAGTGGTAATGAACCTCTATGTGCTTGCTCCTTGCATGAAACATGGGATTGTTAGCTAGATAGATGCTTGAAATGTTGTCTCCATAAAGAGGAAACTCCTCCACTTCTACTTCCAAGTCCTTAAGTAGCTTCTTAAGCCATAATAGCTCACATGTAGCCAATGCTAAACCTCTGTACTCAGCCTCTGTGGATGAAAGAGCAACAGTGGGTTGCTTCTTAGAGCTCGAAGAGATCACTTTTGTACCTATCATGAAAACATAACCCGATGTACTCCTTCGATCATCCTTGCTACCTGCCCAATCAGCATCACTATATCCTTTGACACTTAGATCAGCATCATATGAGTAAAATAGACCTTTTTTGATGGTGTGCTTGATGTAACGAAGCACGTTTCTTGCCGCCATGAGATGATCATGAGTAGGTGCATGCAAAAATTGAGAGAGAACACCTATTACATATGCAAGATCAGGTCTAGTGAATGTAGCATAAATTAATGAACCAATTATGCTTCTATATAGTGTAATATCTTGTATAGCCTCTCCTTGACCTGCAACCAACTTTGTATTGGGCTCCATGGGTTGAGAAAGTGGCTTACAACCACTCATACCAGACCTGTATAGCACATCCAACAAGTATTTTCTTTAAATCAAGAAGATGCCATTGTGTGCATAGATTACCTCTATTCCCAAGAAGTACTTTAGTGTTCCAAGATCAGATATCTTGAACTCCTTTCGTAGCTTTGATTTGATATCTTTAATACCTGCAATATCACTTTGTGTGATGATCAAATCGTCCACATAGATGCATATGTATACCGACTTGTCTCCTTGCTTCTTAATGTAAAGTGATGGATTTGCAACACTTTCTTTGTATCCACAACTTGATAAATAATCCACTAATCTCTGATTCTAGGCCCTTGGGGCTTGCTTTAGTCCATATAATGCTTTCCTTAGCTTGCAAACATAATTTGGGTACCTCATACTAGCAAATCCTTGAGGTTGGCTCATGTAGACTACTTCTTCAAGCTCTCCATTGAGGAAGGCATTCTTCACATCCAACTGATATAAGCTCCATTTCCTTGATGTGGCCACTGCAATCAAAGTCCTAATTGTTGGAATCTTGGCTACGGGGCTGAAAGTTTCATCATAATCTATCTCGTAGCTTTGGGAGAAGCCTTTCGCCACCAACCTTGCTTTGTACCTAGCAATGGAACCATTTGAATTTCTTTTAATTTTGTAAACCCACTTATTACCTATCACCTTCATGCCTTCTTGAGCTGGTACCAAGCTCCAAGTATGGTTCTCATTAAGTGCTTTGAGCTCTTCCTTCATTGCCTCTTCCCATTCCTTGCAACCCTTAGCTTCTTCATAACTAGTTGGTTCTTTATCCTTGATTACCTGAGTCATGTATGCATAATTCTTTGCAATGAAATTATCATATGTTAACCTTTGTACTGGATATCTTACTCTTGAAGACCTTCTTTCCCTTCCTTTGGGTGTGGTTGCAATCTTCTTTCTTTGTTTTTCCACTCCTGGAGTTTGAATTTCTTCTATCTCTTCATCTTCCAACATGCTCTCGTCCACATAGCTTCCTTCTTCAACTGAAATCTTCTCTTTGCCTTTGAATTTGCTTTCTTCAGAGCTGGTCTCTCTTTTCCTAAGCCTTCCACTCCATGGTGAGGGTGTCCTTGTGTTGCATGAGTTGCTTGGACCACTTAAATCCTTGCTTTCTTGAACTCTATCATCATTCTTCAAATCTATCTCACCTATGTCTTCAACCTGCAATGGACTCATGCATGCATACCAAGGCTTCAACTCATCAAAGACAACATCCCTACTTAGTCTTCAGCTCCTTGGTGATGGGATTATAGCATTTATACCCCTTTTGTTCCATAGAATATCCCAAAAAAATACACCTTTCAGATTTGGCATCTAACTTTGACCTCAACTCTTGAGGTACATGTACATATCATATACAACCAAAGACTCTAAGATGTGAAATGCAAGGTTTTCTTCCACTCCATGCTTCCTCAGGGGTTAGATGATGTATACCTGATGTAGGACATCTATTCATGATGTATGTGGCTGTATATGTAGCCTCTCCCCAATAACAATGCGGCATATTCATTTCGTTGAGCATACACCTTGCTACCTCATGTGTCTGTTCTTTCTCTCTGCTACCCCATTTTGTTGAGGGGTATACCTGCATGTAAATTGTCTTTTGATGCCATTAACTTGTAAAAATTCAAAAAATTCATGGGATAAATACTCTCCCCCTCCATCGGATCTCAAAGTTTTGATAAACTCGCCAAATTCGTTCTCCACCTTTGCTTTGAATTTCTTGAAGTAGTGGAACACATCTGATTTGTTTCTAATGCAATACAACCACACTTTCCTTGAAAAGTCATCAATGAAGGTTACAAAATACCTATTTCCAGCAAGGGATGCTTCTCTTGTTGGGCCCCAAACATCCGTGTGAATGAGGTCTAAAACATTTGCACTTACATAGGTACTCTTCTTGAAGGGCAGCCTTGATTGTTTTCCTTGTTGGCAAGCTACACAAATTTCATGCAACATTTTAGATGTAAAATTTGGTAGACCTCTTACCAAGCTCCTCCTTTGCATGTCCTTGAGCTTTGGTAGGTTGATGTGACCTATTCGTTTGTGCCATAGATCCAAATCTGCTATCCTCTTATCCCCATATGTGACATACATTGAATGGTGTGGCTGATTTATGTCCATTGTGAACATTCTCCCTTGCTTCTTTCCTTTTGCTATGAGCTTGAAACCTGCCCTTGGATCCTCAACAAAACATCCTCTTTTATTGAATCTAACTTGATAGCCTTTTTCTACCATTTGGCCTACCAAAATCAAGTTTTTGGTAATAGTAGGGACATGTAATACCTCTGATAAGCACTTTGCTCTTTGATTTCCTTCCAAACTGATATCTCCCACATGTTGAATGGTATGCTCTGAGTTATCACCTGTTTCCACATGCCCTTGATGCTTTCGGACCTGAAAATTACTAAAAAGATCCTTTCGACATGACATATGATTGCTACATCCACTGTCTACATACCATACATCTTCACTAGCTTGAGTTGTATCTTCACCATACCTCATGGCAAGTAAATAATCATTCCCTTGGCTGGATGATGTGTTTTCATAATTACCTTGCCCTCTATAATTGTTGTTGTTTCTTTGATTCCCTTGTCTTTGAGCTCTATGATAGCATTCATTTGCAAAATGACCAGGCTTACCACATACAAAGCATCCATTTGAAGTGGGTTGTCCTCTTCCACAAAATCTTGCACCTCTTCCTCTATTTGTGGCTCTTCCACCTCTTTGACCTGCATTTTCTTGTTGTCCTTGACCTCCTTGGTTGCTTTGATATCTTCCTCTTCCTCTTGTAGCACCTCGGTTGTGTCTTCCTCTTCCTCTACCTGCATACAACAATTGCCCTTGGCTATCCTTGGCATTATGACCACTAAGGTTCATCTCCTTTGTCACCATGAGAGTGATTAGTTGATCAAAATCAGGAAGAGAGTCCCTTACATACACTAAAGTTGTGAAAGCCCTCCATTTTTCATCATCCCTAAGTCCATTTAGGGTGTGGGCGACAAGATCGTCATCATCTAGGGCACAACCGATTGACCCTAGTGCATCTGCAAGCTCTTTAACCTTTAATATGTAATCATTAGCACCTTGAGAGGGGCTTTTCCTAAGATTATTTAGCTCATTCTTGAGCTGAATTTTTCTAGCTTTTGTGGAGGTTGAGTACAATCTCTCCAAGCACTCCCACACCTTCTTCGATGTATCCAAATCTTGAATATGCCCTACCATAGAGTTGCTAATATGCTGAGATAAAATGAAAATGACCCTTTTGTCCCTTTCATCCCACTCTCTTACTGCTCTTCTCTGGTCATTGGTTGGATTTACCTCATCTATGTAGGGTTTTGGCTCTCCACCACTCATAAGTCCCCACAAACCTTTCCCCATTAAAAAATTGCTTATTCTAAATCGCCATGGTTGGTAGTTTCCTTTCTTGAGCTTCTCAATCTGAGCATTGAGATTAGCCATGGTGCCTCCTAACTCTTTTGAACCTCCCCCTTGATGCAATGAATTTGAAAAGGATGGGTTTTACCTCAAAAAATAAAGCTACTCCTCTTGATGAAGCTTTGTCTTTGATTTGATGATGTATTTGCTTCCCTTTGTTGTTGACGTGCCCGTTCTTTGCTTCCTTCCTTCAAACTTTGATGAAGTCTTTACTTCACTTCAGTAGCTCCTTCTTCTCTCTTTGATACTCCACTTATAGCTCTGATACCACTGTTGGAGGATAAACACTCCTATGTGCACAACAAAAACAAATGAACCCTCATAGGATCCTGAATTTTTTCAGACATAGGCTCTGTATTTTCTGAGTTTCTCTGAGTATATGCAGAAACTGAATATGAAATTTTTCACTCTTAAACTAGACTTTAAGAGCTTTCAAATGAGAGTAAAATTACTCCATTTGGATACTGGATGATGCCTCAACTAGCTGCAAAAAAATAGATAACTTGATCTCTTCACAGAGTATGAGCTAACTAAACACACACTGTTCTGGAGATTTCTCTGCACATGTGTAGGCAATGAAACTGAGACTTATACCAGACAAATTAGAACTTATAAGCTTTCCAACAAGACAAAAATCATTGCAAATGGATTCCGGATGAAGGAGAAAAAACAATTACAAAATAGGGGGGTCTGCCAAAATTATCTACGGAGAAAGAGTATGAAAAAGTGAAATCTCTGCAAAATATGCAGAGAACAGCTAGTAGGGGGTGGGCTTAAGCAAGGGGGCAGCTTGGGCACGTATTTCCACGACTTTAAGTCATAATACAACTCATTAGAGGTTTTAAAGACCACATACTAACCTCTTTAACCAATCAAAAGCATATACATGTCAAAAGTGAGGTCCAATCACATCAAGAGGTGAGCTAAATCTTCTCTAATCAACTTCTTTCCATTATGGGCATAATTGGATGCCTCCAACTCGTGGAAATCAGCCTCCTTTGATTATGGATGATGTGGAAGGTTCAATTTGGGGCATGTTCCCACACTCTTGAGCTTGAAAAACTTTCAACAAGGGATGGGAGGGTGATGCCAGAGTGGGTGAGTGTGTGGGAGTGTGTATGAGTAGAAGTGAGAGAAAGAGAAGGGGGTTAGGGGGCAAATGGCCCAATGGAAGGGTGAAAGTTCCATGCAAGAACTCAAATCCTATGCAATCGAGCAAAAGAAAATTGTAGCACAATACTTTACCACACGTTCTTGAGCTCTCCAAGTGATGAAAGGCCAACCATCCCCGACAATGACACCAAATAATATTGAGGTTGTAGTGGTAGAAGACCAAAACCCTCACCACCTTGCATGGAAGCAAGAAGGAAGGCTCAAGAGTGACTCTCCTCTCATCCACCCCTACCTCCAACATATTCAAGCCATTGGCCATCAGCCCCATGCTATGCCACATGCTTGAAAACATGGAGAATAGGGAGTCAAGGATCCTAGTCCATCAGTAAAATACAATGCAACTACTCTACTCACACAAAGGAGAGACATGTCACGAGGAAGGAGATAAGGAAGAGAACTCACACACACACTCTACCTCTCAAGGAGAAGCCCACACATAGATTGAGGCAAGGAAGAATGATCTTCTTCTTCTTCTTCTATTACATAAAAAGGAATGTACAAGAATGACCTAAAAACAAGAATACAATAAGTGCAATATATAAAGATCAATACATAAGGAAAAACCTAACGTCCGCGAATGAGTGAGCTGGCAAGGAACAAATGTGCCATCACTCTCCATAGATAAATCTAATAAGGCTCAATGAAGTATCCCTGACATATACCGACGTGACCACTGTACATGTCAGAGAAACAAAAAACTGGTACGTGTCATCCTGGATCATCACATGTTGAGCTTGATATCTCAACACTCCCCCTCAAGCTCAACGCCATATCCTGTAATCCAAGCATCTCCCAAAACTTCTTCAACTTCTCAGCTCCAAGTGCTTTGGTGGAAATAGCAGCAACCTGCTCATCTGTTCTCACATAAACAAGATCAATATCACTTGCTACCTTCTCTCTAATGAAGTGATAATGTACCCCAATATACTTTTTTCTAGCATGGAAAACATGATTCTGTGCTAACTGTATGCTGCTAAGATTATTGCAATAAATAGTGATAGGCTTTCCCACTTCCACACCTAAATCTGCAAGTAATAGTTATAGCCATGATGCCTCACATGCTGCCATTGCATCACCTCTATACTTAGCCTCTGTACTCGACAAATCAATAGTGGGTTGCTTCTTGATGCTCCATGTAACAGCTGCACTCCCAAGCGAGAATAGAAAACCACTAGTAGATCTTCTATCTGGAATGCTACCAACCCAATCTCCACCGGTGTATCCATAAACGTGCAAATCTACACCAGCCTCATAAAACAATGCATAATCCAAAGTAGCACTCACATAACTTAGAGTGTGCCTCAAAGAATCCAAATGTGGCTTGCTGGGAACCTACATAAACTGACTTTCAAGTCTAACAATATAACTTAGATCAGGCGTTGTAATCGTGAGATATATAAGACTTCCCACAATTTTCTTGTACATAGTAGCATTTTCCAATGCCTCACCTGATGTAGTATCCAACTTCAAATTCTGATCTAATGGCATAGAAAGTGGCTTACAATCAGCCATACCATACTTTTGCAGCATATTCAAGACATATTGCCTTTGTGACATCCATATACCTGTTTCTGTATGTATAAACTCATTGCCCAAGAAATAGCATAGCACACCAAGATCTTTCATGTTGAATTCCTACATAAGAAGTTGCTTTACCTCTTTGATGCTTCCTTCATTATCACCACCTACAATCAGGTCATCAACATAAATAGCCACAATAGTGATGCCATCGTCCGCCTTCCTTGCATATAGTGAGTGATCTTCATCACACATAGAAAACCAAATGCTGGTTAAGTAATCAGCAATCCTTGCATGCCATGCACGAGGGGCTTGCTTCAACCCATACAAAGCCTTTTTCAACCTATAAACATATATTGGATGCTTTGAATCTTCATATCCTTGTGGCTATTCCATATATACTTCTTCCTATAACTCACCATGTAGGAAAGCATTCTTCACATCCATCTGATGCAAAGTCCATCCTTTTGTTGTAGCTAATGCAACAAGTGTTTTGACAATAGACATTTTAGCTACAGGGCTGAATGTTTCCTCATAATCAATGCCATATATCTGTGCATATCCTTTAGCTACCCATTGTGCTTTATACCTGCTTATGCTACCATTATCATCATGCTTTACCTTGTAAACCCATTTGCAGCCTATGGGTTTGTTTCCTTGTGGCAATGGAATCAGCTTCCATGTATCATTTCCATAAAGTGCAACCAAATCCTCATCCATATCTTTTTCCCAATCTGCAATTCCAATTGCATCTTCAAAGTAAGAAGGTTCAACATCTTGTATTACCTTTGTCATGTAGGCACAATGACGAGCCATATAACTGTCATAAGTCAATCGTTGCAATGAATTCCACATCCTCCCAGATCTTCTTAGTCTTGGGTCACTTCTCCTTGTATCATCTACATGTGCTTTTATTACCCCTGGAGTCTTCACAGAGGGCAATCCAAGTTCCTCATCAATACTCTTTTCTGAATTGCTTGAATCTCCATCAACGTCTTCAAAACTTGCACTTGTTTTACTACCAGAAGAAAGCTTTTCTTTACCTTTCTTGGATGTATTTGATGACTTTGCTGGACTGAAATTTCCACGAGATCTTCCACTCGATGGATTTGAGTTGGAACTATTTCTTGGTGATGCATCCGGTACACTCAAAACTTGAGATTCTGCACTTGATTTTTTAGCATTTTCTTTGTCATTTGGTTCAAGATTCAGTCCTTCTTTGGTATCTGCATAGAAGCTTGACATTTCATCAAATACCACATCTCTGCTCACCTTTATCTGTCGTGTGAGTGGGTTATAGAATTTATATCCCTTTTGCTCAAGGGAGTATCCAATGAAGACACACTTTTCTGCTTCTGGATCAAGCTTCATCCTCAATTCATCTGGAACATGTACATATGCAATATACAAAAAAACTTTTAGATGTGATAAGTTTGGCTTTTTACCTGTAAACTTCTCTTTAGGTGTAACTTGATGTATAGTAGTAGTCGAAGTTCTGTTCATGATGTATACAACATTATGCACAGCTTCTGCCCAATAACAATGAGGCATATTCTTCTCAGCCATCAAGGCTCTTGCTATTTCTGCAATATGTCTATTTTTGCGTTCAACAACGTCATTCTATTGTGGTGTGTACTTGCATGAAAACTGACGCTGAATTCCATGATTTTTTTAGAAAATTGTTGAACTCATTTGACATGTATTCACCTCCTCCATCAGATTTTAATGTTTTGAATGTACTTCCATGTCTACTTTTCCACCATAGGTTTAAAATTCTGGAAGTGAGTGAACACCTCGCTCCTCTCTTTCATGAAATATACCCATACTTTGCGTGTATGGTCATCAATGAAAGTAACATAAAACCTGCAACCGCCCATAGATGTGGTCTTTGAAGGAGCCCAAACATCTGTATGTACTAATTCTAGTACATTCTCACTAACATGCTTGTCATGTGGAAATGATGCTCTTGACTTTTTACCAAATTGACATGCTGCACATACCTTTTGCATTTCTGCAACTTTGAAATTTAGTCGTCTATGGACAATCTCCTTTGACTGCATGAATTTCAACCTTTGCAAGTTTGCATGTCCAATCCGTTTGTGCCACATCTCTATATCTGCAATAACTCCTCCACCTTTTGCAAACATGGCTGCATTCATTTCAAAAACCTTCACATTTAAGGTGAACATCCTACCCACTTTGTTTCCTTTGGCAACCAATCCTCCATCCTGCTTGTACTCTTCTACATATAATCCATCAGCATTGAACCTGACTTGTAATCCCTGGTCAACCGTTTGTCCAACAGAAACTAGATTCTTTGTTATATTTGGAACATGCAGCACATCAGCAAGATGTTTTACCTTTCCATCCTCCATCGATGGTGCTATGTTTCCTATATGCTCAATAGGATGTGATGTGTCATCACCTATTTCAACATATCCAGGAACTAGCAATTTTGGCAAAGTACTAAACCATTTCGCATGACTGGTCATGTGATTTGAAGCACCTCAATCAACATACCAGAGATTATCATTTGATTTTGAAACACTAGCAGACATCGTATTCATCATGTGATGTTGAACCATGAACAACTTCTCAGAATCATTTGCACTTGTGGATGCATAGTTATTCTACTGCCTTCTGTTATTTTGATTCTTCAACCTGCAATCACGTCCAAAGTGTCCAGGTTTACCACAATTCCAACATCCTTTACCACCATTACCTGAATCATTTCTTTGGAAATTTCTGTGGCCTCTTTGGCTCCCCGTGCCTCAAAACTGTCCTCTTCCTCCTGCATGATTCTGTTGTTGACTTTGGTCTTGGTTATTATTTCCTCTTCCACTTCCAAAACCTCTGCCTCTTCCTCTACAAGAGTAGAATACCTACTCAGAACTAGATTTTCCTCGGGAGTTTGAATCCTCACCAAGGTTTTTTTCTTCCATAATCAGCATAGGTACCAGATCAGCAAAATTTGGTTTATTTTAAGTGGTTTGTATAGAGGTTCTGAACTGCTTATATGCAGCTCCTAAACCACAAAGACACACTTCCACCTTATCATCATCATCTGCATTCATGCCAATAGATGCAAGTGACTCACATATGCTTTTGATTTTCAAGGTGTAGTCACTTACCGACATGCTCTTCTTCTCCAATGTATGCAGCTCGTTCTTGAGTTGCAATTTCCATGCCTTTATAGTGGTCTCATACAATGTGACCAAACTATTCAAAGCCTCTTTTGGAGTATTGGCATCCTATATGTGTCCAATCATGCTATCTTGTATGCTAACAGATAGCCAGTACATTACTTTCCGTGCTCCTTGATTCCATTCCTCATATGCTCTTAACTGATCTGCAGTCCGATTCCTTTCTGGTAATTGCCAAGCATTTTCATTCTCTCCTTTGATGCACTTCCAGTAGCCTTTTGCCATCAAGAAATTTGTCATTCTAAATCTCCAAGCATGGAAGTTGTTCTTGTCTAGCTTATCACTCATAAGCTGACTCATTCCATCTGTGTTTGCCATTTCTACAGCAATTCACAACACTACAAAACACTACAAGCAGCACTTCTGCTTGAACACTCTCGCACTATGATGTGATAGTTCAATCTTAGAAAACACATTTTTCATGTATCAATAGTACACAGAATCGCTTGAAATTCTGGATCTGGAACATATGAGTGTTGTTGAACACAATGCAAGTTATAGTTTCATGTGGTTTTTCTATGGGCCCCACTTACGGAGTCCGAAATGGAGGTCTACCTTCACGCCAATTTTCATAGCAAACGGAGGTCGTTTGTGAATCGCATTTTCTCCACGCCTTGTCACGTACTCTTCGTTGTTGCCTTCTCCATGAGCTCTCTACAGCCACGCTGGCTCTCATACCATGTCACGAGGAAGGAGATAAGGAAGAGAGCACTCACACATACTCTCACTCTCAAGGAGAAGCACACACACAGATTGAGGCAAGGAAGAATGATCTTCTTCTTCTTCTTCTATTACATAAAAAGGAATGTACAAGAATGACCTAAAAAACAGAATACAAGTGCAATATATAAAGATCACTACATAAGGAAAAACCTAATGTCCGCGAATGAGTGAGCTGGCAAGGAACAAATGTGCCATCACTCTCCGTAGATAAATCTAATAAGGCTCAATGAAGTATCCGTGACATATACCGGCATGACCACTATACATGTTAGAGAAACAAAAAACTAGTACGTGTCATCCTGGATCATCACATGTTGAGCTTGATATCTCAACAAGACATGCATAGGCACACACACACACCTCACTCTCACACACTCACAAAGACACAATACATAAATGTAAATAGTCTTGGAGTAAAAGAGAGAATTCTTCCATTCATAAGAGATATTACATGAGAGCACGACCACCAAAAAGCTCCCCTCTTTACAAAAATTAGCCTCTATATATAGGCTAAGCACATTTCTCAATGTGCTTCTTTGAAAAGTAAAAAAGGGAGCATGTGTGTAACTACCATATCTTTTGGCAAATATTCCTTTTGCAAGAAATATATGCATGGGATTTTCACATGTGTTCTCTCATATGTGTGCAGGAGAGGTGGGCTATTTGCAAATCTTCTCTACCATAGTATTAGAGAAATATCAAAAAGTTTCCTAAGAGGGTGTTTTTATGTGAAAACTCTAAGTAGATACAAAGAAAGGGGTATTCTTATGATCAAGGGAGGGTTCCTATGCACAATTGAAGATGTGTGCATACCCTACAACCCAACAATTATTCATCTATCTCCTCTCCAATGCTTGCAAGTTGGTCAGCCACATCCTTCATCTTGGTCACATAATCAGCTACCCTTTGCTTTGGTTGCTTTTTCAGGTTTGTAAACTCCATCCATAATTGGTTCTTCCTAGCTCTTATATTTGATGAGAAATATGAGAAAAGTACTTCCCAAGTCTCTTGGGAGGCCTTCCAATTCCTAATGTGAGGTAATAAGAAATCAGATATTGAGTTAAGTAGATAAGACCTGGCAAGATCATCCTTTGCACACCATGTGGTCAACCTTTCTTGTTCTTCCCTTGTGGGTTGATGTTTGCTCTTGAATATTGGCATTTATTCATCACTTGAGATGTACCCATATAAACTTCTTCCTTGGAGGAAGGCTTGCATACTTAGCGACCATGCTGAATAGTTGCTCCTATCCAATTTTTCAATGAAGGATGGAAATCCATCTCCCATCTTACTTTGATGTTGCTCTAATATCACTGTTGGAGGAGATGGTGGATAGTCTTCAGAGATGAAGTGGTGTTGCAAAACCTTGCTTCACACCAACCAAGAACAAGTGGGGAGAGCCTAGTAGGCCTCTTTGGCTTCCTAATGATCACAAATAATCACTTATGTGCTTTGGAACATGATCCACTAATAAATGGATCAAAATAGATGATTAGGAAGTTGATCCAAAATCATAGACTTGTTATTTTAGTCTTTGCACATGTTCACTAGAATGAACAGTGCTCTCATCCTATGAATAATTCATCGAATTCCTTTTGGTGGTATCTATTAACTTAGTTAGCTACCAATCATGAGTTATTTCACTAAACACGATGGACTACACATTGAGAATGATGCTTACAAAATCACAGGACTAGCTCGACATTTTCGGGGTGCTTCAGACTACAAACCAGAGAGTAAGAACCATGAAACTTTGTAGCTATAAAGTAGAAAGTATGTTGGTTTTATAGCACTTTGAATTAAATCAAATCATCAACCATGCACTGAGAAGAAGATCTAAGAAGATCACTATTCTGAGATAGTCAGAGCAAAGAAGTGAGGTAGAGATATGATCAAAGTATATGCATTAAATCACATAATGATACAATGTCATTGACAATGTTAAATTGCTCAATGTGAGGGTATTGAAGTGGCTATGGATTAAGCTCACTTATCACTTGAATCCCTCTCAAAAATTATCTCATAATCGGGGCATATCATGCAAGTGTTTTTGGTCTATTTTTATATTGGAGGTTGGATCCAATCTTTGAATTCAAATTCAAATACTCACCTAAAAGTAAGTCTTAAACTATAGGTCATATTCTCGGATCAATAATCTACCATCTAAATCGAGATTTGATTCCTCCTAACTCCTCGTGAAAGTAGTGCATTAAGTACAAGCACTTTTACAAAGATAAAAAGGAAATTTGAATTTTACAAGAGAGTGATCATATGTGAATACATGGAATACATGCTAATCATCCAAGCACGTAGGCTTGGATTTTCTTGCACCAACACCTCGTTGGGCAGTGTTCCCAATCTCATAAATTCTACCAATGGATCACTTCATTTTGGAATTAATGACATGTGGTAAAGGGTAGCATACTCCAATGGGGGTCTCTTCTGGCACACTAGAAAATTCTTAATCCTCTCATGTATTTCTTTGTCCATACTAGGCCAATACACTCCTAAAGGTTTCAGATTCTGCAATGTTCATTTTTTAGAATAGTGACTACCTAGCATCCTTCATGGGCTTGTTCCAACCAACTACTATGTTCATCCTCCTCGACACAACAAGCTAATACACCCTCTATATCTTGTTTGTACACACTTCCTACCAATATTTGATATTTTTGTGATTTATAATTTCATCTTTGTTCATTTTCACATTCTTATTTGTATCTCTAAAGGTTAGGATAGATACCAACTTATTTTCCCATTTAGAAACAACTTCTAAATTGAATAGATAACCCTCGAGCTATTCATCAAACACTCCTTGCGTTGACTCTCTTGAAGTGTTGTGAGAAAGATGATCCACCCTTAGGTGGGTCCTACCTTTCCTAACAACGACTTCAAAGTCCTATTCCATTAGTAAGAGGAACCATCTTACTAAGCATCTTGAATTGCAAGGTTTATCGACCATAATATAATAAAGGTTGATGATTAGTGAAAAACTTGAACTTGTTGACCAATAGATAGTGTATAAACTTCTTCATGCCATATAACATGTCTTAGCATTCTCTTTCACTTGTATAGTTTTGTTCAACTATGTTTAACTGTCTGCTAGCATATGCTATAGGAAAATCTAGATTTTCTTCACTTGTGGGTTCTGCTAGCATACATCGTATTGCATAATTGGATGCATCTACATGGACATGGAATGGTGTATTCCAATCAAGAGTGTTCACTATTGGTGATGTGCACAAATGTCTCTTCAGCTCATTGAAGGAATTTTTACATTAGTCGTTCCAGTCAAAGTTTGTCAACAGAGCGTAAAAAGGTTTAGCTATGATCGCATAAATATGGATAAACTTGTGATTATATCCATAATGGCCCATAAAGGCTTGTACCTCTTTAACATTCCTTGGACTTGAAAACTCCGCTATGGCTCTTACTTTGTCTTCATCTATTGATATTCCATTCTTAGAAACAATGTGATCTTGTAAGAAAAAACAGCATAGCGAAATAGGCCTATAGACAGAGTTGAGAGAAAAACACAGACAAAGATAGACACAGACTAAGAGATAGAGAACTCAAATTCTCAGATTGCTGAGCATAATGCAATTATAATGATGGTGCTATTGACCCGTGCGCTCCCAATGTCGAGCTTAGATGGTGATCTAGACAGACTCTAGATGAAGGGCTTACTAGTGCCCAATGCTATGTAAAGCTCAACTTGGGTCATGCTTATATAGCTTTTACAAGGGGAGTCAGTATAGATAAACACAATCGGGAGATACTTGATAGTAGGAAAAATATACAATCCGACAACATCTCCATGATTAGAAGTCATACCATCTTGGCCCAACGGGATGGGGGGATAGGCCCCTGAACCCTATAGAAGGGGGCAAGCCCTCCTCTGCACTCCCCCCATTAAGGTTCTATGGGGAAACTGCACGATGTCATAAGGTCTTTATTTTTTCCTTGAATGGCAACCCAATGGCCCAAAAGTTTATGCCCTACCTAACCTAATGGCTAGGCTCACATAGATCATCTATAACCACCAATGGTCACACATAGACCTCATCTAACTTGGAAGTTATGGTTCCACAAATGTCCGAGATCTCACAATGGCTTCTCTTCATAATGGGGGCCTTACAACTTGGACACCATGGATCATTTGTGGTCACTTGAGGGTGGCAAATTGAGAATATCTAAAACCTTCCCTTAAGGTCCACCCTGCGGTGAATTGCCTCCTTGGTCCAATCCCAAGCTTTAGAAAGTGTCAAAGAAGTTGCTCTCTCCTGCATGTGCCTGAGCATCTCTACCATCCCAAAAAAGTTTCTCTGCAATAGGTGTAACATGAACCACATCACAAAAATGGACCTAGAGAATATCACCATCTTCAACACTATCTACATCAGCTTTAGTAAGTGTATTTGCAGGTGTAATAGGACATTTCTCAACACCCTAAACAATATTCCATAGTCCTTTTGCAACCAATACATGACACATCATATAATCCCATAATGGTTAATTGGTATCATCCAACTTAACCTCAACAACCAACATACATAATACATCACTCCTTTCAGCCATGGCCATTGACTAAAATATCTTGATGCAAAAAAATGATTGTAACTCAAAAAATTGAGCAAAAATACCCTGTCAAGTTCTACTAAACCTGTAGTAGACTTTGAGACACTTATACTAGTGAACCGAAACTTGTATATGTCTTTGGCACAAAAAGACAAAATTGCTTGCATAGGTACTATGATAGTGCATTCAGAGGCTAAAACGAGCTCAAATCGCAATTTGACAGCACAAAGCAAAGATGTTTTGAACTCTTAATTGCCATGAGTATGCTTACCAAATTTCATGTGATTCTAAGACTATGATAGGAGGGGTGTTGACAATGCCCTTGATGAAGCAACGACCTGATCTGATACCAATTATTGGGGTTTGAGTTCTATAAAAGCAAAGGAGGAAGAAGAAGCTTGGAGGCCAACACACAATACTGAATGTATTATCAAGAGAATGTACAAAGATAACTAACCCATTAGGGTTGTAGGTGTATATACAAGGTGAGGGGAAAAAAACCTCTTAAAGAGGGAAAAAAGTGCCCCGCCGATCCCAATGTGTTCAAACACATCACTACCAAAATATATCAATAGCAAAGACCACATCTATGGGGGGTTGCAGGTTTTATGTTACTTTCATTGATTACCATACACGAGAAGTATGGGTATATTTCATGAAAGAGAAGAGTGAGGTGTTCAATCACTTCTAGAATTTTATGTCTATGGTGGAAAAGCAGACAGTGAAGTATATTTAAACATTAAGATCTAATGGAGGAGGTGAGTACATGTCAAATTAGTTTAGTAGCTTTCTAAAAAGTCATGGAATTCGACAATAGTTTCATGCAAGTACACACCACAATAGAATGGCATTGCTAAACAGGAAAATAAAAGTATTGAAAAAATAGCAAGAGCCTTGATGGCTCAAAAGAATATGCCTCATTGTTATTGGGTAGAAGCTTTGCACAGTTTTGTATACATCATGAATAGAACTACCACTGCTATTGTACCTCAAGTTACACCTAAAGAGAAGTTTACAAGTAAGAATCCGAACTTATCACACATGAAAGTATTTGGTTGTATTGTATATGTACATGTTCTAGATGATTTGTGGACAAAGCTTGATCCAAAAGTAGAAAAATGTATCTTCATTGGATACTCCCTTGAGCAAAACCTTCTATGTAGATGCCAAAGGACTTAATCTTGACTCAAATGACAAAGAAAATGCTAAAAAACCAAGTGCAAAATCTCAAGTCTTGAGTGGATGTGATTCATCAACAAGCAATAGTTCCAACTCAAATGCATGCAGTGGAAGATTGCATGGAAATTTTAGTCTAGCAAATTCATCAAATACATCAAAGGAAGCTATAGAAAAGCTTTCTGCTAGTAGTAAAACATCTAAAGGTTTTCAAGACATTGATGGAGATTCAAGTGGTTCAGAAAAGAGCCTTAATGAGGATCTTGGATTGCCCTCTATGAAGAATCTAAGAGTAAGAAAGGCACATGCAAATAAAACAAAGAGAAGTGATCCAAGACGAAGAAGATCGAGGAGGATGCGGAATTCAGTTTAATGATTGACGTATGACAGTAACATGGCTCGTCATTGTGCCTACATGACCAAGGTAATACAAGATACTGAACCTTCTTGTTTTGAAGATGCAATCAGAAATGCAGATTGGGAGAAAACTATGGATGAGGAGATGGTTGCACTTCTGGAAATGAAACATGGAAGTTGGTTCTACTGTTGCTAGGAAAGAAACCCATAGGTTGCAAGTGGATTTACAAAGGAAATCACAATGCCGATGGTAGCATAAGCAGGTATAAAAGCATGCTTGGTAGCAAAATTATATGCACAGATATATGGCACTGATTATGAGGAAACGTTGAATAGGGTCTTAAGCCCAACAAAACAATGATTTTATGCAACTATATGGGCCCATTTTCTCATCTCTCGTCAAGTTTTTCCTACTCTCAACTCACAAATGTCTCTGCATACATCCACTTTTTCGATCCCAAGTAGACTATTTCTCTTACTCATATATATATGTGTATATATGTATATATATATGTATGTATATGGATTGCACTCTCAAGTTTCATATCAACCTCAAAAGTCAGCCTCGGCTAGAAATCTTGGTTCCACTCAAGTCGAATTTTGTTTCAACTCCAATGTTAGCTCGACTTGGGATTCTCTTTGGGTGTCTCATTGCATCCGAATGTGATCAGAATTGTAGGAGTGCATCTAGGAGTACATAAGATGCCTTCCTTTCACCTTGCACAAAAGAAATGTACATCTTGAATGATACATCTCTAAGTACTTTATGGACTTCAAGATTGATTTTTCGTTTTGAAGATATTTCAGTTTTCGATGCTTTACAAATTCAGAGCTTGAACTGATTGTATTTTACATGAACAACACATACATGTTTCTGTATCATTTTGAATGAAGACTTATTCATAGAATGTTGTTCAATGTCGCTTTGAATCATAAACAATTGAATTAAAGAAAAAAAAAAACATAGCAGAACATTGAAGGAGATTGGACGATACTTCTTTAGGTAGAAGGCTAGTGTTTAACTTCTAAAGTATTCATTAAAATTTCCAAGCGAGCCTTACTTGTTTATGTATAATCCTAAAGAGAGAAGAGATGGAGTGAGTGTAGGGTTTGAGTGACTTGACCGAATCCTATTCTAGCATCTAGCCAAACTTGAATCCAACCTTAATTCATAGTTTTACTAAGAGTTTTTTTTTTCAACTATCGTCTCAAAGAATTCTACGCAATTTTCAAACAATTTTAAGCTTGCACACACACATACACCTCAATCTTCTAATAATAGCTTTTCATGTATCATTATTATTTCACTTCTTCACCACAGACATCAAAAAAACCAACAACATCCAATTCTCTTGCAAATTCATCAACAAGAAATAATTCCACAATGCTAAAAAAACCTTTTATCCTTTTCCTTCATCTCATCTGCATCATAAAGCCTTGCATCATAAAGGCTTTTATCCTTTTCCTTCATCTCATCTGCATAATAAAGCCTTGCAATCTTCGTTAGACAACAAAAGCATTGACTATAAAAAGAATATTGTTTGCAAAACCTAGAGAATTAAACAAATATATATATAATTCCTCAATGATTTGCGCAACGAATTTTCCTAAACCGTATGTTTTGGACTAGACGGAAAAAAACTCAAACTTCATCACATTTATATGGAAGCCATCAATCTATGAACAAGCTGCGAAATAAGCATTTGAGTATGTGTGAAGTTTACGCATTAAATCAGCCTCTTGCACTCTTTCAACGACTTGCTGCCACGTAAGAGGATAATGTAATGATGTATTTGTTCTTTGACTGTTTATTGTCTTCAATGTCCAGCAATTGTCAACTTCAAATTTTATATATATATATATATATATATATATATATATATATATATATATATATATATAGCTTTTGCTAGTATCTTATAGACAATCACCAAAGCACATAACTACACGTACTCAACATTCATACCCATCACACGGAATACCAATTCATCATTCGAGCGAGATTGTTCAAACATCTCGACACACTTTTCACTCAGAGCTCACAACCTGCTGAGAATTGTCCAAAGATATTTTGTACACTTCACGTTGTATATATGATGAACCTAAAGCAACGAAAATGATGAATTTTGATGAACCATTGTGAGAGAATATAATTTAGGAACATTGGGATGTCATCCCGACATTTCAAGAAATATCTACCTATATACATAGGCCACTTCAGATAGATGTATATTATAGAGTAATGAACCAAATGTGATGAAAATTAATGTGATGCAAAGAAACATAGAACTTTACCTATAACAATTTAAATCTCATCAAAAGAGTTAGTATACAGAGAGAAATCAATGACCAAAGTTGACTGAAAAATGAGACAAAGACCTGTAGTAGTAGTTGAAGTGAACTCCAAGAAATGACTTGAAAGATGAATCTGTATTGAACATAAAGTACATGGAAATAGTTTCTCTGACTCAAAGGATCACTATCTAGAAAGTGTAGGAGTATTTACCCAAAAAGAATCAAAACCTCTCACAAGCATTAAAACTATAAATTCAACGGATCAAAGTGAAAGTAGTCAAAAGAAAAAGAAAAAGAAAGCAGTGAAACAAGCAGAGGAGGAATCATTGTTTGAAGTACCAAAGAATTTCAAGAAATATGAAGTTGAGGACCAGAAAATTTTGGTATGAATGCCTAAGAGAGAGGCCATCACAGGAGAAGCATATGATAACAAAGAAAAGACCAAAAGAATTGAAGTAACCATTGAAGAGAACAAAGAGTGATGTACATACATAGGAGAAGACCTAAGTGCAGAAGAAGAAGTAGAGCTTGTAGCCTTATTAAGGGAATATAGGGATGTGTTTGTGTGGACCTATAGAGACATGAAGGGGGTAGATCCGGAAATATGCTCTCATATGATGCCCATGATGATGCCAAGCCCACCAAATAGAAGCCCTACATCTATAATGACACTTATGCAGCCAAAATAAAAGAAGAAATCCATAGATTGATTGAAGTTGGATTTATCTATGAGATTGAGCATATTGAATGGGCATCCCCCATTGTTGTGGTGCCCAAAAACAACAAAAGATTATAGGTGTGTATTAACCTTAAAAACATTAATGCTGCTACAATCAATGATAACTATCCGCTTTTGATCACTGAAAGTTTCTTAGAGCATGTTGCAGGAAAGGATGTTTATAGCTTCCTTGATGGATTCTCATGTTACAACCAAGTAGCCATTGCCCCAAAAGATCAACAAAATGGCCTACATCACAGAGTGGGGAATCTTTGCATTTCATGTGATGCCATTTGGGCTCACTAATGCACCTACAACATTCCAAAGACTCATGTGTCATGTGGAAGATTTATGTGCTCATTCCCAAGAAAGAAGAAACCATATCCTGGAGCTTAGACAGATCTTCAACAAGTGTAGAGAATATCAAGTTTGTCTGAACCAAAAAAGTGTGTGTTCATGGTACGTCAAGGTAAGATCTGTTAGATATGCTCAATAATCCACCCTCAAGTGACCACAAATGACCCATGGTGCTTTACGTTGTAAGGCCCCCATTATGAGGATAAGCCATTCTAAGAGCCCATACATTTGTGGAACCCTAACTTCTAAGTTAATAGAGTTCTATGATGGTTATAGATGATCTATGTGAGCCTAGCCATTAAGTTAGCTAGGGCATAAACTTTTGGGCCATTGGGTTTCCATTCAAGGAAAAAATAAATGTCACGAGGAAGGAGATAAGGAAGAGAGCTCACACACACGCTCTCACTCTCAAGGAGAAGCACACACACAGATTGAGGCAAGGAAGAATGATCTTCTTCTTCTTCTTCTATTACATAAAAGGAATGTACAAGAATGACCTAAAAAACAAGAATACAACAAGTGCAATATATAAAGATCAGTCTATAAGGAAAAACCTAATGTCCGCGAATGAGTGAGCTGGCAAGAAACAAATGTGTCATCACTCTCGATATAAATCTAATAAAGCTCAATGAAGTATCCCTGACATAGACCGGCGTCACCACTATACATGTTAGAGAAATGAAAAACTACGTGTCATCCTGGATCATCACATGGTGATCTTGATATCTCAACAATCCCCCTCAAGCTCGACGCCATATCGTGTAATCCAAACATCTCCCGAAACTTCTTCAACTTCTAAGCTCCAAGTGCTTGTTGGAGTTAGACGTCTGCGGAAGCACGCGAACAGCACAAGGAAGAAGAAGAAGCTTGGAGCACAACACACAATACTTAATGTATTACTAGATAATGTACAAAGATAAGTAGCCCATTAGGGCAATAGGCGTATATACAAGCGGGGGGAAAAAACCTCCTAAAGAGGGAAAAAAGTGCCCCGGTGTTCCTAGTGTGTTCACACACATCACTACCTAAATATATCAACAAATCCCCCCTGGGAGTGATGCGGTGAACAAGAAGCTGGCACTCATGTATAAGGAAGTGCCAAGCTATGTGGAAATCACTCCACAAAAGGAAGTAAGCCCAAAGATTTGCGGAAAGCTTCAAACTTCTCCCTAGGCACAGCCTTCGTGAAAAGGTCTGCAATGTTCTCCTGTGTGGGCACATATGCCAAGCTGATCTCCCCAGCAGAGAACCTCTCCCTGACATAACGATAATGCACCTCAATGTGCTTAGTGCGAGCATGGAACATAGGGTTCCTTGCAACTGCCAATGCGCCCTGACTGTCAGTGAAGATGGTGGTGGCAAAAGACTGACCAACACCCAAATCAGCCATAAGGCGTCTGAGCCACACACACTCAACAGTAGCTGTGAAAGCTGCCCTATAATCAGCCTCACAACTAGAAGTGGCCACAGTAGGCTGCTTCTTGCTCAACCAAGATATACATGAGCTACCAAGCATGAAGCAAAAACCACTGGTGGACACACGAGTGTCATAGCAACCAGCCCAATCTGAGTCAGAAAAAGCATGCAAATCTGGCAGTAGTGATCCCCCCTTGGGATAAAACAACCCAAGTAGTCGAGTGCCACACTAGTAGCGAAAGATGCACTTAATCGCCTTCCAATGCGTGACTCCTGGGCAATGCATAAACCTGCTCATCTGTGAGACAGCAAACTGAATATCTGTCCGAGTAATGCATAAGTAAATCAAGCATCCAACAGCCTGCTGATAGAGAACAGCATCAAATGCATCTCCAGCATCATGAAGACTCAATCGTAAACCTGTCTCCATAGGAGTAGCAATAGGCTTACAGTCTTCAAGGTTAAAACACTGTAATAATGTGTCAATATATTTCGTTTGACACAAAGCCATTCCACCATCAACTTGCATAAACTGAATGCCCAAATAGTGATGCAAATGCCCCAAATCAGACATCTCAAATGAGGCATGCAAATCAGCCTTGAAATCAGCAATATGCTTAATAGGACCAGTGAGCAGCATGTCGTCAACATAGACAACAATGATCAAAAGTACATCATTAGCACGCTTAACATATAAGGTGCTTTCAATTAGACTGTACTCAAAACCATGTGCAACCAGATAGGCATGTATCTTCTCATACCAAGCACGTGGTGCTTGCTTTAAACCATATAATGCCTTCTTTAACCTGCACACCTGGTTTTCATGCCCTTTCTGCACAAAGCCACGGGGCTGAAAAACATACACTTCTTCATGCAAGTCACCATTCAGAAATGCTGTTTTAATGTCCAACTGATGTACATTCCAACCATGATGGGCTACAAGTGCACAAATTCTCCGAACAGTAATCATATGGCATGTAGGTGCAAATGTCTCATCAAAATCAATGCCTCTTTCCTGCGCATAACCCTTTGCAACAAGCCTAGCCTTATACCTGTCAACTATACCATCAGGTTTGCGCTTCAATTTGTATACCCAGTTAGTGCCAATGGCCTTCTTGCTAGGAGGCTAGTCACATAAAGACCATGTACCATTCTTCATTATAGCATCATATTTAGATTGCATAGCAGCCATCCAAATTTCTGAATTCTATGCTTCATCAAAAGAAACAGGCTCATTCTCATAACAGAGACTAGACGCAGCCATAGCATAGCAATCTGATGCAAAGGAGGCACTATGAGAGCCTGAACAAGTACGATATGACAAAGGTGCATCTAATTTGCTGTCACGCAAAGTCTGCACCAGCCATTTTGGCATAGTTTTAGCCTGCTCAATATCATCTCTCTCATCAACAAGTGCATCATGTAAATCTGCATCAAAAATGGAATGATCTGCATCATCATATGAAACTTGCAAAGGCTGAGAAGTTGCCTCATTAGGACCAGCACTAGATTCTCCACCTATAAAAAGAGGCATCAAAGTATCATACATGTCTTTGGAGCTAACAGATGTCTCCTTCGTACATGAAAGCAATGGCTAAATAGCATCTTCCACAAAGACAACATCACGGCTAACCAGAATGCATTTAGTCTGTGGATGATACAGATGATAGCCTTTACTTTCAGAACTGTACCCAACAAAAATACATTTTACTACCTTATCATCCAATTTTCTGCGATGTTGTTCAGGCACTAGTGCATATCCCAAACAACCAAAATGCACACATGAGAGCCTCAAGCCAGAAACTATGTGGTAAAGCCTGACTCTTGACCATGCACCTCACCATCTCCATGAGTGACTTGTTCTTTCGTTCAGCAACTCCATTCTGTTGAGGTGTATACGGCATTGTACACTGGTGTTTTATCCCACGTTTAGCCAGAAATGCATTAAAATTAGAAGACATATATTCCCCCCCTTGATCAAAACGGAGGGTGCCCAGTTTACATGCTGACAGATTTTCAGCCAAAACCAAGAAGTGTTTAAAGCACATGAACACTTCAAACTTTGCTTTGAGTGGATATACCCATGCATGCCTGGAAAAATCATCAATGAAAGTCACGAAGTAAACGTAATTTCCAAAAGAGGGTGACTACATAGGACCACAGACATCACTATGTACAAGCTGCAATTTCTGTGTAGCCCGAACTGAACCATCTTTTGGAAAGGAGGAACGCTGCATTTTGCCCAAAATACAGCCTTCACAAACATGTTTTCCAGGTGCCTCGAGCTTGGGCAAAGAAGACACCATATCAGATTTCTGCAGGTGTAGCAAACTAGCAAAATTCAGATGACCAAAGCGTGCATGCCAAAGCTTTGCATCTGACATAGCCTGAGAATCATGAACTACACATGCCGAATCATTAACAGATCTTTCATATTCTATGATCTTATACAGCCCACGACATAAAATGCCAGAAGTAATAATAAAATCGCCATTTGACAAATCATCAACTGTACATCTGTCATCAACAAATTTCACAACCAAGCCAATCTTGGCTAATGCAGAAATTGATAACAGATTCTTCTTGATCCCTGGCACAAATAAAGCATCTGACAAAGTGAAAGAACTACCATCAGCAGTAGTCAAAATGATCTTACCAACTCCCATGACAGGATAAGAGGAGTTGTTGGCACATGTAATAGTATTCCCTGTAGGGGCAGGCTCGAGTGAAGAGAAGAAACTGCGCTGCGAGGTAATATGTTTGGTCGCACCACTGTCAAAGTACCAAACATCTGAGTCTACTGCAGACATGCACTACTCGTGAGAAGATGGGTCAAAACTACAAATAGTAGTAAACGACCATTCTTCTTCCTGCACAAGATTAGCAAACTGTGTTTTTGAGATAGAGGCTTCTGCAACAACCATTCCAGCCTCTTTCTTCTTTGCCTCTTTTGCAGCTAGTTTTGGACAGTTCTTTATGATATGATCATTCCCTTTACAATACTTACAAAACAATTTCTGCTTTTATTATTTTTCTCATCTTTGTCTTGGTTCTTCGAATGTGCAGCATTTGTAGATTTCTGCTTACTAGTAGAAGAGCTCCATTTTCCTTTGCCCTTCTGACTAGCCAGGAAAGCTCGATTTGCAACATGCATAATGGACCTGTTTTGCCTAGACTGATCTTCCTGCAACAGAATAGAGACTAACTCCTCAATTGATAAGGCATTTGGATTGCCTTTCATCATCAATCGAAGAGTAGAAGCGAGACTCTGATATGAATCAGGAAGACCATTCAGAACGGTCTGCACAAGTGAGCTATCTGGTATAACCTCATCAGCAGAAAGCAACTGTTCCTTCAAGTCTTTGATCTTTGCAAAAAACTGTCCATAGAATCACCTTCATTCATATGCTCACTCTCCAACTGTTTCTAGAGGTAAGCAACACGAGCCTCATTCCTAGCCTTGTACAATGTGGTAAGTGTATCCCAAGCATCCTTTGCTGTTCTGCAAGAGCAAATATGAGGAATAATGGCACGTTTGAGAGACAAAGCTATCAATGCATGTGCCTGGACATCTCTACCATCCCAACGAATCTTCTCTGCAGTAGGTGCAACAGAAACAACAGCACGAACAGGAATCTATAGAATATCATCTTTGACACCATCTCCATCAGCTTCAGCACCTGTATTTGCAGTACCTGTAGTCGCAGGTGTAACAAGACGTCTTTCAACACCCTCCACAATGTTCCACGGTCCTTTTGCAACCAATACATGTCACATCATGTAAGCCCATAATGGGTAGTTGGTACCATCCATCTTATCCTCAACAGCCAACATACGGAATACATCATTGCTTTCAGCCATGGCTGGTGACTAAAATATCTTGATGCAGAAAATTGACTGTATCTCAAAAAGTTGAACGGAATTGCCTAGATGAGTTTTGCTAGAACTGTAGCAGACTTTGAGACGCTTATACTGGCAAACAGAAACTGGTATATACTTTTGGCACAAAAAGATGAAATAGCCTGCACAAGCACTGTGAGAGTGGGTTCGGAGGCCGAAACGAGCTTAGATCGCGATTTTGGCACCACAAAGCGAAGCGGTGTTGATCTCTGAAACAGCTTGAGTATGCTCACCAAATTTTGTGCGAATCTGAGACTGCAACCGGAGAGGTGTAGATGACGCCCTAGATGAAGGGGCGACCTGCTCTAATACCAATTGTTGGAGTTAGACGTCTGCGGAAGCACGCGAACAGCACAAGGAAGAAGAAGAAGCTTGGAGCACAACACACAATACTTAATGTATTACTAGATAATGTACAAAGATAAGTAGCCCATTAGGGCAATAGGCGTATATACAAGCTGGGGGAGTAAAACCTCCTAAGGAGGGAAAAAAGTACCCCGGTTGTCCTAGTGTGTTCACACACATCACTACCTAAATATATCAACAGTGCTTTGGTGAAAATATCAGCAACCTACTCATCTTTTCTCACATAAACAAGATCAATATCACCTACTAATACCTTCTCTCTTATGAAGTGATAATGTACCTCGATATGCTTTGTTCTAGCATGGAAAATAGGGTTCCGTGCTAACTATATGCTGCTAAGATTATCGCAATAGATAGTGATAGGATTTCGCACTTCCACACCTAAATCTGCAAGTAACATCTCCAGCCATGATGCCTCACATGCTGCCATTGCAGCACCTCTATACTCAGCCTCTGTACTCAACAAAGCAACAGTGGGTTGCTTCTTACTGCTCCATGTAATAGCTGCACCTCCAAGTGAGAAAAGAAAGCCACTAATAGATCTTCTATCTAGAGTACCACCAGCCCAATCTGCATCACTGTATCCATGAACCTACAAATCTACACCAGCTTCATAAAACAATGCATAATACTCACATAACATAGACTGCACCTTAGACAATCCAAATGTGACTTCCTAGGAACCTGCATAAACTAACTTTCAAGTCCAACAGTATAGCTTAAATCAGGCCTTGTAATTGTAAGATATATATGACTTCCCACAATTTTCCTGTACATAGTAGCATTTTCTAGTGCTTCACCTGATGTAGTATCCAACTTCAAATTCTGATCTAATGGCATAGAAATTGGCTTACAACCAGCCATACCATACTTTTGCAACATATTCAAGGCATATTGCCTTTGCGACAATGTTATACCTATTTCTATATGTATAAACTCAATGCCCAAGAAATAGCGCAGCACACCAAGATCTTTCATGTCAAATTCCTGCATAAGAAGTTCCTTTACCTCTTTGATGCTTTCTTCATTATCACCACCTACAATCAAGTCATCAACATAAATGGCCACAATCATGATGCTATCATCAACCTTCCTTGCATATAGTGAATGATTTGCATCACACATAGAAAACCCAATGCTGGTTAAGTAATCAGCAATCCGTGCATGCCATGCACGCAGAGCGTGCTTCAGCCCAAACAAAGCCTTTTGCAACCTGCAAACATATTCTGGATGCTTTGAATCTTCATATCCTTGTGGCTGGTCCATATATACTTCTTCTTGTAACTCACCATGTAGGAAAGCATTCTTCACATCCATCTGATGCAAAGTCCATCCTTTTGCTGTAGCTAATGCAACAAGTGTCCTAACAGTAGACATTTTAGCTACAAGGCTGAATGTTTTCTCATAATCAATGCCATATGTCTGTGCATAGCCTTTAGCTACCAATCATGCTTTTTACCTACTTATGCTACCATCAACATTAGGCTTTAGCTTGTAAACCCATTTACAGCCTATGGGTTTCTTTCCTTGCGGCAATGGAACCAGCTTCCATGTATCATTTCCATAAAGCGAAGCCATCTCCTCATCCATAGCTTTTTCCGAATCTGCAATTCCAATTGCATCTTCAAAGCAAGAAGGTTCAACATCTTGTATTACCTTTGTCATGTAAGCATAATGACGAGCCATGTAAGTATCATATGTCAATCCTTGCACTGAATTCCTCATCCTCCTATATCTTCTTGGTCCTAGGTCACTTCTCCTTGTATCATCTGCATGTGCCCTTCTTAGTCCTGGAGTCTTCACAGAGAGCAATCCAAGTTCCTCATCAAGACTCTTTTCTGAACCGCTTGAATCTCCATCAACGTCTTCAAAACCTGCACATGTTTTATGACCAGCAGAAAGCTTTTCTTTACCTTTCTTGGATGTATTTGATGAATTTGCTGGAATGAAATTTCCACATAATCTGTTGGAGATAGATGTCTACGGAAGCACGCAAACAGCACAAGGAAGAAGAAGAAGCTTGGAGCACAACACACAAGACTAAATATATTACTAGAGAATGTACAAAGATAAGTAGCCCATTAGGGCAATAGGCGTATATACAAGCCGGAGGAAAAAAACCTCCTAAAGAGGGAAAAAAGTGCCCCGGCGGTCCTAGAGTGTTCACACACATCACTACCTAAATATATCAACAAATCCCCCCTGGGAGTGATGCGGTGAACAAGGAGCTGGCACTCATGTATAAGGAAGTGCCAAGCTATGTGGAAATCACTCCACAAAAGGAAGTAAGCCCAAAGCTTTGTGGAAAGCTTCAAACTTCTCCCTAGGTAGAGCCTTCGTGAAAAGGTCTGCAATGTTCTCCTGCGTGGGCACATATGCCAAGCTGATCTCCCCAGTAGAGAAGCTCTCCCTGACATAGTGATAATGCACCTCAATGTGCTTAGTGCGAGCATGGAACACAGGGTTCCTCGCAACTGCCAATGTGCTTTGACTGTCAGTGAAGATGGTGGTGGCAGAAGACTGGCCAACACCCAAATCAGCCATAAGGCGTCTGAGCCACACACACTCAACAGTCGCAGTGAAAGCTGTCCTATACTCAGACTCACAACTGGAAGTGGCCATAGTAGGCTGCTTCTTTCTCAACCAAGATATACATGAGCTATCAAGCATGAAGCAAAAACCACTGGTGGACACACGAGTGTCATAGCAACCAGCCCAATCTGAGTCAGAAAAAGCATGCAAATCTGGCGGTAGTGATCCCCCCTTGGGATAAAACAACCCTGTTGAGCCCATAACAGTCATATTGGTCAAAGTCAACTGTAGTCAAAGTCAAAAGGTCAAAGTCAACTAGTCAAAGTCAACAAGGTCAAGGTCAAAGTCAACAAGTGCAAAGTCAAAGTGATGAGGTGCAGGTGTCAAAGTGCATAGGTAGTGCACAATTAATTGTCCACAAAGGGTAAATTGGAGAAAGTGGGTTGCAGGTTGCAGAGGTATTTTCTCTAATTTCCCTAAGGTTCAAAGTGTGTTTTAAAGTGTTTTGGAAGGTTCAGGTGAATCCCCCCCTTATGTGCAAAAGTGAAGACTTAAAAGGAAAATGTGAAGGTATGTGAAGCGGCAGCGTACGCACAGGTGAAAATATGGCCCCCCATTAAATTTTTTGGGTTTTAGTCTAAAGTCACTACAGGACAAAACAGTGAGTCGTTGGCTGCCACTTGTGAAGACAATCTTGGGACATCAAAGTGAGCACCAAGATACCATTGCAGTTAGGAGCGTACGTGATCGACACACTCAAATCAAGGCAAGGACCATTCTTGGACCAATCTTAGAGTAAGCAAGAGAAGCATAGTCTAAGTGAAGCAAGAAAGAGAAGTGCAAGGGTCACCAGTGGGCGACACAGAGAAGTGGAGTTGCAGGAGTGCATAGAGAGTGACTAAGGGATTGTGCAGAGGGTGCTAAGCTAGTCCCCCAAGGATCTCAAGGTCTCTTTGCAGTGTGCGCGTGTCGACAGAAGGTATTCATTCCTCCCCCTTAGTGGAAGCTTGGTGCAAGGTGTGCACAAGGATAAGCTTGAAGCAGGTGGAGGTCTGGTGCAAAGGAGGCCGGTGGCAAGAAAACTTTGGGATATTGGGTATTTTGTAATTGAGCACTCTGTGTGATTGTGCACACAAGTATTGGCTTGTATTTTGCTTCAAACATTGTAATTGTCTTACTGTAATCAATCGACAGAAGCTTCCAAGGTGTATTTCCTCTTCTGGTCTTTTCATTTTCTCCTACAAACCCTCAAACTCCTTCTTGTCTAAGAATCCCCCAACAAAATTTGGCACGCACGGTGGGACCTCCAAGGAGATTTGAGCTTAGGAGAACCAAGTGCAAATCATAGAAGAGATCAAGTGTCGACAGAACCACAGTGCTACTTCATCAAACAAAAGGTAAATATTCTTATCAAGTGTCTCATATTTAGTGGGCTATGAGCTGCTCATGACCGCAACCCAGTCCCAAACATTGAGGGTCACCTGCAAGCAAACAAGAAGGAAGGTTGTTAGAAGGTCCTCCAGTCCACTATCTTCAACATCATCAGTCAAGAGCATGGCGGGTCAGGTAGACTTGGAAACTTTACTCTCTAGATTAAATATAAAGTTTCCTTCTTTCAAAGGCCTAGCTCAGGAGGATCCGGATGAACACATTAGAAGGTTTTTGGCACTATGCAAGACTAGAGGCCTAATGGGTAGGGAGGATGCCTTTTTGATTCTCTTCCCTGCCACATTAGAGGGATTAGCTGATAAGTGGTTCAGCCAGTTTGCTGAAAACCATTTTACCACTTGGGATGTGATGAAAGATGCATTTAAAAATCAGTTTCAGCATGGCAACACTGCGGAGATTATCATAGCAGAGCTAGAAAATTTAAGATTGGGTCTAGGAGAAAAGTTCCCAGAGTTTGTGACTCGGGCCAAAGCACTAACGACTAAATTGCCAGATCCACCACACGATTTTTTTGTTAAGAAATGGTTGGCTAAGCCCTACCAGTGGCCACCCAATGCAAAATAAAGGAATTAGTGTTACCTACACCCTCCATAGAGGAGTTCATCAACACAGCCATACGCTTGGAGCAGATAAGGTACCAGTATGGAGCAACTTCTTCCCAACCAACATATGGTACAGAAATGGAGGATCCAGTGATCCAGCTAAGGAAGGAGCTGGAGGGCTTAAAAAGAAATAAGCCCTACAAAGAGGAGGAAAATGTTGTTGCTCAGTTGAGAAGGGAGATTGAAGCACTAAAGCTCCAAAAGGAGGAGGAGGCCCAGGCAGAGGAATTGGCTCAGCTGCGACAGGAGTTGTAGGAGCTCAAAGGAGGTGGCATCAAGAGTGGACTTTGGTGTTCCATGTGCAGCAAGCAAGGTCACATAGTAAGTGAATGTCCTCTGTTAAGTGTGACTTGCCAGTTATGCAGGAAAGTTGGTCATGAGGCCCAGGAATGCCAATCAAGGGGAATGCCTGCAACAACATACTGGACACAAGGAGGAGCCCTACCACCAGCAAATGTGATGGCAACTGCACCCAGTCAAGGTAACACTTATAACCCTAGATAGAGGGATAATTTTGGAAATGGGCCTAGAAGGCCAATTATTTGTTTCAGATGTGGAGACTGTGGGCACTATCAAAGTAGATGCACTCTCCCAGAAAATGCCCCTCCTTGCAGAAACTGCCCAGAGGCAAGAGACCACTATACAAATTGTTGTCCTAAGAATCAAGCCTCTTCATCCGGGCCCCATATTCAAATGATTTTTGTACACAAAGAAGAAGTGTTAGATCAGGTCAATGTGCCATCTCCATCTACCAGGGTGGTGCATTTAGAAGAAATTGAATCTTTTACAGTGCAGACAAGAAGCAAGGGGAAGACTCCAGTGGAAATAGGTCAAGAATCAATGATTAATGGATTAAACAGAGACAAAGGTGTGTCTGAAGAAAAAGCCACCACAAGTGCAGATATAAGGCAAAAAGAAAATTTCACAAGTACCATTGATGCCATTGAATATGCATTCAACAGGGCTCATGAGCAGTTTGATAAGTCAAATGCAGCCCATGCTCTTAAGGAATCAGAAGCTTCCAGACTGCTCAAGTCCATGAAAAAGGAGGTTAGTATTTTTGAATTAATAAAGATGGATGGGAAGTTCAGGTCAGAACTCTTGCAGATAATTGATGAAATGTCCACAACAAGTTTAGTGGCAAAGGCTGCTGTTATGCATCAAGATAAATGTTTAGGGGAAGCACCCCTCACAGATTACAAGAGCCCTCGGCTAACAGTCTCTATTAAAGGTCATGAGTTTCAAGGAGTTATTGTGGATGGTGGTTCTGGCATTAACTTGATGGCTGAATATACCATGAAAAAGATTGGACTATACCCTTCACGACCTGCCAACTTCACTGTAACAATGGCAGACCAAAGCATAGTAAGGCCTATGGGTGTGGTCCCTGGAGTTCCAGTCAAAATACAAGGTACCATCTTTAACTTGGACTTTGTTGTTTTAAGGCTGCCACAAGTAGAAGGAAGTTTCCCCCTGTTAATTGGGAGACCTTGGTTAAGGCATGCCAATGTGTTGCATGACTGGGGCAAGGACACAATGTGCGTAAAGCAGGAGGGAAAAGAGTTGAAGCAGATAATTTAATAAGAAGGACCAGACAATCAGGGAAATACTAGTATGATGCAGACAATTGGTATTTGTATTGAAGAAGAAGTGGTGGACAACCCAGAAGCAGATCTATTTGAAGGAGCAGATTTATATGAAGATGAAAACATGTTGGCTTGGCTCCATGCAGAAGACCCATCTTCGTGCTATGGAATTTTCCCAAACTCAAGTAGAGAAGAAGCATATGAAGAAAAAGAGGAAATCACTCAGGTTGAAACAGTCTTAGTCAAAGGCCATGGAAAAGAGAAGAAAAGCAAAGTCCTTAAGTGCAGTCGTGATGAAGATGCCTCAAATCATATATCAATGGCCACTGTTTTATGGATACTGGTATGGATATCATCTATTGTGTCAATTTTTATGATAGTAAGTGCAAGGCTTTACAATGATGTGGACGGAGTACCTGCAAGTCTTTGGAAACAAAAGATGCAGTATGGAGGAGATAATATTGTATTGAAGGATTTAAGGTGGGTCTATCAAAGCGTCACCATGCCCAAAAAGAAGATAAAACAAATGAAGTGCAACAAAATTGAAGGTTATAGAGGAGTTTTTCGGGGTCAACATATAAAGATCATGGCTAAAGGCCTATCATCAAGCCACATGAAGAATTATGGATCACCTAGAACCTGCAAAATTTGTCCAGGTTGTACATAGTCTTTTTTCGTCATTTTTACTTAAGTTTTTAGTAGTTTTCTTTATCCCATTCATGCTTGTTTCTTGAGTTTTTAGCAAATGTAGCAGCCATTTCATCAACTTTGCAAAAGTACAATTTTTTGGAATTTTTAGGAATTTTTTTAGAATTTTTCAAGCATTTTTTAGAATTTTTTCTAGCATTTTTCTCCTTTTCACGTGTCTTTTTCTTGCCATATTTGGGGAATAAAGGAAGCTCTCTATGGTTTTTGAGTGAAGAAACTGGCCTAACACTCTAGGAAAGTTTCTCAGAATTTTTTGAAGATTTTTTGGATTTTTTTTGCAATTTTTTTAGGTTTTTAATGTATTTTTCTTTGGTTTTTTTTATAATTAAAAAAACAAAAGGGCCCCCAGGGCATTTCCTTTTTTTTGCACAAAAAAAAAAGCCCCCCCCCCAATTTCTTTTATTTTATTTTATTTTTATTTTATTTTATTTTATTATTTATTTTATTTTCTTTTTTTTTGTTGTGTCTGAGCGTTAAAAAAAAAAATTATATATATATTTTTTAATATATAATTATTATTATTATATATTTTTTTACTTTTTATGGCTCAAAGCTTTTGGCTCTGGATTGTGCCTCGGTTGGCCGTTTTTTACAAAAATGAAGTCCTCTTCATGTTTTTTGGCACCTCTGGACTCAGTTTTTGACTTTATTTTTCCAAATTCCCACTTTTTCTTTGACTTTTGGTCCAAACCCACATGTTTTGCACACAATTACCACATGTTTTTATTTCACCACATTGGCCACATTGTCTTTTATCACCTTCCTCTCACCATATGTTTCAATATTTCCCATATGCTCCCTCTGTAGCTCTCCTGTTTGGTCATTTTTCCCCTCTCCAGACCCCATAATCCTTCTACCTATCCCTCCCTTTACACATCTGCCCAGCCAAATCCTTAACCCTCCCGAACCTATCCCTATCAACCCCATCAGCCCTTCCTTCCCCATCCTTTCTACCCTCCCATTGCAACCCTTTGCTTTTCCATGGAGTGCATAGAGAGTGACTAAGGGATTGTGCAGAGGGTGCTAAGCTAGTCCCCCAAGGAGCTCAAGGTCTCTTTGCAGTGTGCGCGTGCCGACAGAAGGTATTCATTCCTCCCCTTAGTGGAAGCTTGGTGCAAGGTGTGCACAAGGATAAGCTTGAAGCAGGTGGAGGTCTGGTGCAGAGGAGGCCCGTGGCAAGAAGACTTTGGGATATTGGGTATTTTGTAATTGAGCACTCTGTGTGATTGTGCACAGAAGTATTGGCTTGTATTTTGCTTCAAACATTGTAATTGTCTTACTGTAATCAATCGGCAGAAGCTTCCAAGGTGTATTCCTCTTCTGGTCTTTTCATTTTCTCCTACAAACCCTCAAACTCCTTCTTGTCTAAGAATCCCCCAACAAACCCAAGTAGTCGAGTACCACTTAAGTAGCGAAAGATGCGCTGAACCACCTTCCAATGCGTGACTCCTGGGCAATGCATAAACCTACTCATCTGTGAGACAGCAAACTGAATATCTGGCCGAGTAATGCATAAGTAAATCAAGCATCCAACAGCCTACTGATAGAGAACAACATCAAATGCATCTCTAGCATCATGAAGACTCAATCGTAAACATGTCTCCATAGGAGTGGCAATAGGCTTATAGTCTTCAAGGCCAAAATGCTGCAATAATGTGTCAATATATTTTGTTTGACATAAAGCCATTCCACCATCAACTTGCATAAACTGAATGCCCAAATAGTGATGCAAATGCCCCAAATCGGACATCTCAAATGAGGCATGCAAATCAGCCTTGAAATCAGCAATATGCTTCTCAATAGGACCAGTGCGCAGCATGTCGTCAACATAGACAACAATGATCAGAAGCACATCATTAGCACACTTAACATATAAGGTGCTTTCAATTGGACTGTTCTCAAAACTATGTGCAATCAGATAGGCATGTATCTTCTCATACCAAGCACGTGGTGCTTGCTTTAAACCATATAATGCCTTCTTTAACCTGCACACCTGGTTTTCATGCCCTTTCTACACAAAGCCACGTGGCTGGAAAACATACACTTCTTCATGCAAGTCACCATTCAGAAATGTTGTTTTAATGTCCAACTGATATACATTTCAACCATGATGGGCTGCAAGTGCACAAATGCTCTGAACAGTAGTCATACGGCATGTAGGTGCAAAGGTCTCATCAAAATCAATGCCTCTTTCCTACGGATAACCCTTTGCAACAAGTCTAGCCTTATACCTATCAACTGTACCATCAGGTTTATGCTTCAGCTTGTATACCCACTTAGTGCCAATGGCCTTCTTGCCAGGAGGCAAGTCACATAAAGACCATGTACCATTCTTCATTATAACATCATATTCAGATTGCATAGCAGCCATCCAATTTTCTGAATTCTATGCTTCATCAAAAGAAACAGGCTCATTCTCATCACAGAGACTAGACGCAGCCATGGCATAGCAATCTGATGCAAAGGAGGCACTATGAGAGCCTGAACAAGTATGATATGACAAAGGTGCATCTAATTTGCTGTCATGCAAAGTCTGCACCAGCCATTTTGGCATAGTTTTTGCCTGCTCAATATCACCTCTCTCATCAACAAGTGCATCATGTAAATCTGCATCAGAAATGGAATGATCTACATCAGCATATGAAACCTGCAAAGGCTGAGAAGTTGCCTCATTAGGACTAGCACTAGACTTTCCACCTGTAAAAAGAGGCATCAAATTATCATACATGTCTTTGGAGCTAACAGATGTCTCCTTAGTACATGAAAGCAATGGCTGAATAGCATCTTCCATAAAGACAACATCACGGCTAACCAGAATGCATTTAGTTTGTGGATGATACAAACGATAGCCTTTACTTTCAGAATTGTACCCAATAAAAATACATTTTTACTGCCTTATCATCCGATTTTCTGCGATGTTCTTCAGGCACTAGTGCATATGCCAAACAACCAAAAACACGCAGATGAGCAACAGATGGCTTGCAGTCATGCCAAGCCTCATATGAAGTGATAGATTGTAGTGCTTTAGTGGGACACATGTTTATGCTGCAGACATGATAGCCTCAAGCCAGAAACTATGTGGTAAATCCTGACTCTTGACCATGCACCTCGCCATCTCCATGAGTGACCTGTTCTTTCATTCAGCAACTCCATTCTGTTGAGGTGTATATGGCACAGTACACTGGTGTTTTATCCCACGTTCAGCCAGAAATGCATTAAAATCAGAAGATATATATTCCCCCCCTCGATCAGAACGGAGGGTGCCCATTTTACATTCTGATAGATTTTCAGCCAAAACCAAAAACTGTTTGAAGCACATGAACACTTCGGACTTTGCCTTCAATGGATATACCCATGCATGCCTGGAAAAATCATCGATGAAAGTCACGAAGTAAAGATAATTCCCAAAAGAAGTTGTCTACATAGGAGCACAGACATCACTATGTACAAGGTGCAATTTATGAGTAGCCCGAATTGAACCATCTTTTTAAAGGATGAACGCTGCATTTGGCCAAAATACAGCCTTCACAAACATGTTTTCTAGGTGCCTCAAGTTTGGGCAACGAGGACACCATTTCAGATTTCTGCAGGCGTAGCAAACTAGCAAAATTCAGATGACCAAAGCATGCATGCCAAAGCTTTGCATCTGACATATCCTGAGAATCATTTACTACACATGCCAAATCATTTACAGATCTTTCATAGTCTATGAGCTTATATAGCCCACGATATAAAATGCCAGAAGCAATAATCACATCGCCATTTGACAGATCATAAACTATGCACCTATCATCAACAAATTTCACAACCAAGCCAATCTTGGCTAATGCAGAAACTGATATTAGGATCTTTTTTATCCTTGGCACAAATAAAGCATCTGACAAAGTGAAAGAACTACCATCAGCAGTAGTCAAAATGATCTTACCAACTCCCATAACAGGATAAGAGGAGTTGTTGGCGCATGTAACAGTATTCCCTGTAGGTGCAGGCTCGAGTGAAGAGAAGAAACTGCGCTGCAAGGTAATATGTTTGGTTGCCCCACTGTCAAAATACCAAAGATCTGAGTCTACTACAGACATGCACTAATCATGAGAAGATGGGTCAAAAGTGCAAACAGTAGTAAACAACCATTCAAGCCTCTTTCTTCTTTGCCTCTTTTGCAGCCAGTTTTGGACAGTTCTTTATGATATGATCATTCCCTTTACAGTACTTACAAAATAATTTCTGCTTTTCTGATTTCTTCTCATCTTTATTTTCCTTCTTCGAATATGTAGAATTAGCAGATTTCTAGGACCTGCCTTATCTTGGTTCATTCCCTTAAGAAAAGAAATGTATCTAGATATTGAATCCTTTCTAGAAGCCTTCATTGGGGAATTCTCAAAGACTAGAATAAAACATAGCACAGCCACACTAATACATAGCTTTAAACAGCAAAAAGATGAAAATGTCATAGAGGGAGCTAGGAGATTCAAGCAGTACATTGACATATGTCCCAAAGAAGAAGTACCTTCCATGGCAAGACAGGTATCCCTATTCATAGAGGGATTAAGAAGTGCCCAATTAAGAACCCTAGTGTATTATAGGAGATGCCTTGACCTAGGAGCATGTGTGAAAGAGGCAATAGATTTGGAAGATAACAGAGGCCAAGACCTGTTAGCATTTGATCAATCTAGAACAAATGAAGATAAAATCCCACCAACAGAAGAATTGGCTCAAGCCATTGCTAAAGCTCTAGAAGTCAGCACTAAAACAAATTTGAGAAATACCAAGATAACAACAAATAAAAAATGCTATAATTATGGAGAAAATCATTTGGTACAACAATGTCCATATCAAAAACCACAACACCTGCAAGACAGAAAAACACTCAAATACTGTACACTAGAGAGGAAATGGACAAATCATACTAGAGAAGACTGTTTCTACAACAAACAACCCATTAGGGAGAGAGATTATGCAAGTCAAAGAGAATCTGGATATATTGAGCAACCAAGACCTGTACTTGGGCAACAACCTCCATTACCAACAAATGTGGTACCAGTTAAATACACACCAATAGAGGTAGTGAAATTCAAGAATAAGATCACCATACAAGGAAGATTATCAATGGAATGAAGGATATCAGGAAGAATGGGAAGGATATGAACTGAGAGAACCAGAACTACAAGCCCTAGATTTGGGAAATGGGAGAATTGAGATGGATACAGCCATATTCATGTTTATAACCAATAATTATATGTCCAATCAAAAACCTCAGTTCAAAGGGGGATCAAAGATAACTTGTTATAGATGAGGGGGAGAACATTTCATTAGAGACTGTCCACAACCTCCTACATTAAGAATAGAGGGAGCCTATTGTAAGGATTGTGGCAGGGAACATTTAATAAAGCATTGTCCAAGAAATCCTCAAAAACAACAAAACACATCTAATAACATACCACTGAAAACAATCAACATCATGGAGCAAGAAGAATTGAGTGACATTGACCAAGCAAATGTAAATGCTATAACAAGGGCACAAGCTAAACAACAAGAAACAACTAAAGAACAAAATGAAGGATCAATTTCAAAGGTGAAGAAAAATAGACAAAAAGGGAAATGGGAAAGGAAAAAAAGAATGGGTAAAAATTTGGAAGAGGAGAATAGGGAACAGTCAAACAGTACTCCCTCTCAAAAGACACAAACCCAGTCAGAGATAAGAAATTCACAGAGTCTAGATACCTTGATAAAAGCATACAAGGGAAGAATTCAAGAGGGACCAAGTCCTACAGATCATGTAATGGCTTATCCTATGCCAGACTTAGAACATGAAAGGATGCAAAAGTGTAAACAAATCATACAGGAAGCACAACTTAAACTGGGGGAATCAGATAATTCTCAAATAACAGTTGAGGAATCTGAGGCAATAAGAACAAGGAGAAATATTAATCAGGAAGATGATAATCCACAAATTACATTCCATGTAAATATAGATAAACAATGTACAATTTTATACCATACTACAATGGAGGAATTGGTAAAACAGAATCCTCATTTACAAAACAAAATGAAAAAATGGGAAACAATACTAGAAATTCTTCATCCACAACTACAGGAATTGGAAGAATTGTGGTATATTCCCATTGATAAGATAGGAGGATATTGTGAAGGAGAAGAGGGAACTCAACCCTAAAAATACAATTTGGTAAAAACCATGCCAAAGCTATTTTGGATAGTGGATCAGGAGTGGCCATTATGACTAAACAAACTTGGGAGAAATGGGGAAAAATGAATTAATACCCACCAAAATGAGATTGCAACTTGCAGATGGACACATAGAAAAACCCCTAGGAATATGGGAAAAAGTCATTGTGGACATATGTGGAATAGAAATAGAACATACCTTTGCCATAGTTGAATTTCCACAATCCACTTCATATGAAATTATCCTAGGAAGACCATTTATGAGACAAATGCAAATTGTGTAAGATTGGGGTAATGATTGCCTGTACCTTCAGAGTAAAGGAAGAATAACCAGAGTGAATCTAAGAAATGGGCATTATTGTGACATATCTCCTCAAGAATGGTATAAAATACATCAAAATCAAGAATTAAGTGAAGAATCAGAGATGGAAGACCAGAATGAAACTGAATCATCACTATGGAAGTGCAATATGATAAGAAACATCACAAATAGAAAAAGAAGATTGAGAAGAGAAGATTGTGTAGAAGGAAGAAAATTACAAGATGAGAGCTATGTACCACAAAAATTCAAAGATGAAGAATTTGAGCCTTATGGGTGAAACCAAATTTTGGCTACCATGGATCTGGCCAGTGATGAGTATGTAGGAGTGGAATTTCAAAATGAAGAAGGGTATGATGTTTTTCACATTGGAATAAAAATGATAAAGGTGTCAAAAACAGAGGAGGACCAGGAAGAGGAAATGATATTAAAAAAAGGGAAAACACAATATTTGGAAGAAGTAAAAGCTGAAGATGCAATAAAAGATAAAATCTCAGGCAAATATAAGAAAAACAAACACAAGGAAATAGGAGAAAACCAAGAGGAAGAGAAAAAGGAGAAAGAAACAAACAAAGATCAACAGTTTGATGTACCAGCAAATTTCAAGACTTATGAAGTAGAAGACAGACTACTTCTAAAAATAAAACCAAAGAGAGAAAAAAAGAAAGGGGAGGCTTATGACAATGAGGAACAAACTAAAAAGGTCATGATCACTCAGGAAGATGGGGAAGAAAGACATATTGTGGTAGCTGATGACATGACAAAGCAAGAAGAGGAGGCACTAAGAAATTTGGCAAGAATCTATAGGGATGTGTTTTCTTATAGCTACAAGGATTTGAAAGGTATTGATCCTAAAATCTGTGAGCATAAGATTCCTATTACACCTGATGCAAAACCTAGCAAACAGAGACATTACACATTCAATAATAAATACTCTACTAAAATAAAGGAAGAAATTGACAAATTGCTGGCTGCCAATTTCATCTATGAGATTGAGTATACAGAATGGATATCTCCTATAGTTGTGGTACCAAAGAAGAATGGGAAACTTAGGGTATGCATTAACTTGAAGAAGGTGAATGCAACAACTATAAAAGATAGTTACCCATTGCCTATAACAGATCACCTTCTAGAAAGAGTTGCAGGAAAGGAGGTTTATAGTTTTTTAGATGGTTTTTCAGGATACAATCAGGTACCAATAGCATTGGAAGACCAACATAAAATTGCCTTTTCCAGAGAATGGGGAATTTATGCTTTTAGGGTTATGCCCTTTGGGTTAACTAATGCCCCAGTAACTTTTCAGAGATTGATGTGTCATATCTTCAAAGAGTTCCTGACAGATGTAATGGAAATATATGTGGATGATCTATGTACTTTTTCATTAAAAAGACAAGATCACTTGCAAGATTTAGAAAATATATTCAAGAAATGCAGAACATACAGAGTGTGTTTAAATCCAGAAAAGTGTGTATTCTTTGTAAGACAAGGAAGAATGTTAGGTCACATAGTCTCTAAAAATGGAATTTCAACTGATGAGAAGAAAATAAAGGCCATAATAGAACTTCCAAAACCAACAAATGTAAAGGAACTTCAAACTTTCATGGGGCATTGTGGGTATTACAGAAATTTTGTACACAAGTTTGCTGACATAGCCAAACCTTTATATGCCCTAATTACAAAGTTTGAATGGACCAAGGAGTGTGATCAAGCTTTTGAAACCCTAAAAGCTTGTCTGGTTATAGCCCCAATTATGAAAACACCCCAGTGGGATAAAATTTTTCATGTCCATGTGGATGCTTCAAATTATGCTTTGGCATGTGTATTAGCACAACCAATAGAAGGGAGCAAGTTAGATTTTCCAGTAGCTTATGCTAGTAGGCAACTGAATTTAGCAGAGAAAAATTACACAACCACAGAGAGGGAAGGGTTGGGAATGATATTTGCTGTGAAAGAATATAGACATTACCTATTGGCCAACAAGTTTAAGTTCTTTATGGACCATCAAGATTTACTATATTTGGTAAATAAACCTTGTCACACTGGTAGAATAGTCATATGGTTCCTCTTACTAATGGAGTTTGAGTTTGAGGTGGTGGTCAGACAAGGAAAAACACATTTGAGAGCAGATCATTTGTCTAGAATTCAGTCTAAAGAACCTAGTTCACCTTTAGATGATGACCTGCCAGATACTTATCTGTTCAAAATAGAAAGTGTTCCTGAGTGGGCCATGACTTTAGTACCTTTGTTAACCATGGGACCTTGCAGAACATTTGGAAACAATACACACTTAGTACTACAAAGCAGAAATTTTATGTTGCTAGCCGGGCACTTGTATCACCTCAACAATACAGGCATTTTGGAATATTGTACTCCAGAAGAGGAGCAACAGGAATATCTGAGAAGAGCTCATTGTTGGAACCCTTGTACTCATGCTTCCAGAATAGTTACCGTAAGTAATCTCAATAGGATGGGAGTACATTCGCCTAATAAGATTCAAGATGTGACAAAATATATTGCTAACTCTTGGGAATGCCAATCATTGCAAAACTCAAAACTTATTACTCTATATTGGTTTCAGAAAAATCCAGAATGGAGTAAAAACATCATTGAGGAGTTGAAAAGGAAGAAGAAACACTACAACATATGAGGGGCATACCGACGCTGCATATACCGACGGTCATAGTCGGCATTGGTATAGCCCTCGGAAAATCTGACTAAGAGATACGGACGGTCAAGTGAGCGTCGGTATGACCATTTTAAATGGATCATCGGTGTGGCCCGCAGTCTTCGGTATAAGCATCGGTATGAGCGTCGGTAATTTACTGGCATCTACCAACGCGTATACTGACGTCCATGCCGGCGCCTATACCGGTGGCGAATTTTTAAACATACCGCGAACCCGAGAGCAAAACTTCACATTTCTGCGCGTGTTTGAGTACTGTCGGTCTACTGTCGAAGTTGCGCACGCAAACCTGCATTGTCTTGTGCACACACACACACACACACGGATCTCTCTCTCTACACACACACTCTCTCTCGGCTTAGATCTCACATCTTGGTAAGTGCTTCGCATACTGTTAGCATTTGTGTTTCTCTATGCTTTAGGGTTTCTAATTTCTCTTTTCGTTGATTTTGCAGAAGTTCATTGGCGTCGATTGTTTGGAACTGGACAAGAGACAAACTACATTACGCTTTGACGACAACAGTTCAAAGAGAGACATACTTGTAAGTGATTCTTTTATTCGCTATTGATAGAGAGAGAAGGGGAGAGAGAGAGAGAGAGAAAAAGAGAGAGAGAGAGAAAGAAAGAGAGAGAGAAGAGAAAGGAAGATACACATTAATTTACACATGCATACATACACACATACATGTACACACATGCATGCTTACATACACACACCTATACACACATGCATGCTCACATACACACACACATATACACATATGCATGCATACACACACACATAAATTTACACACATGCATACATACACACACATGCATGATGGGGGAAGTATCTCAACCCCTAAGCAACGACGAAGCGTGAATGACCTCCACAGGTATCCTTCTTTGACCTCTGCACACCAAAAATGCTCTTACTCAGAGCTTATGCAGAGAACTCCAGTGAGCTTTTGTAGACCTGTAGTAGACACCAAGAGCTTTCCAACAAAACAAATTTCACTTCAAATGGATGCTTACACAAGGAGAAACAATGTCTACAACATGAGCTAGTTGAATGCTCACAACTGTCAGTCAAGCAAATACCTCACTTCACTCCAGCAAGCTTTTCTCAGAGATTATACAGAGAATGAATCTCAAACTTGGGTCAACTTTAGAGGACTATAATATCTACCCAATAACACCAAAATCATAGCAAATGGATACATAGAGAAGGAGAACCAGCCCTTACAACAGAGAGCAAAATATTTCCAACAGAGCCTTCACACCAAGAGAGATATCAATCACACAACTTCACTAAAATGACTGTTGCTCCCAGATTACTCAGAGAATGATCCAGAGACTTTGTGAGCATAAACTAGACTCTAATAGCTATCCAATGAGACAAGAATTACATCAAATGGATACAATATGAGGGAGAACCAATGCTAACAACTCAGGGGTAGAGAGTTGCAACACTGCCTGCGCACACACATAGATATGCCTACTAAAAGAAAACAAACAAGCAAGCAAGGGGCTAGCTTATCACAACTCCAGCACTTAGTGCTCACTTTACATGAGCTAAAACTCCAAGAATATGGGCCAAAAGAAGTCGGGATACATGCTCCTTTTATAGTGAGAAGTGTGCCCCTAAAATCTAGGAACTACCTTTCCAAATCAGCCTCCTAACTTGGAGGACTTAATTGAGATGACTTGGGGAGTGGTTGAGTGACTTTTCTTGATTAAATCTCATGGCTTTTGGCTTCCTTTGATTGCTCCACATGTCCATAAAAGATTCCCCACGAATTTGTAGCTTGAAGCTTGACTTTTAACAATGCATACACACATACATACACACACATATATACACATATGCATACATACACATACACACACATATACACACATACATACACACACGCATATATACACACATATACACACATGCATGCATACATACACACACATATATCGGCATGCATGCATACACACATATATACACACATGCATACATACACACATATACACACATGCATGTATACATACACACACATGTATACACATGCATACACATACACACACATACACATACATGCATGCATACATACACACACGTACACACACATGCACACACATGCATGCCTACATACACACACATACACATACACACACATGTATACACATGTATACATACACACACATGTACACATGCATACATACACACACATATATACACACATGCATACATACACACATATAATCCTATTTTTATTTTGAAGTTTTTGTTTTACATCAAATATATAAAAATAGGATTAGGGTTGTAGGGTTAAATATTTAAGATTAGGGTTTTAGGGTTTTAACACCTACATAACATATATGCACACATACACATGCACATATAATACATATATACATGTATATACACATGTATACAGAAATATACATATTTTAGGTCTAGATATTTAAGATTAGGGTTTTAGGGTTTAGTATTTCAGATTTAAGTCTAAGTCTTTCTGATTAGGGTTTTAGGATTTTAATATGTAGATAACATATATACACAAACACACATATACATATAATACATACATACATACATACATGTAGATACACATGCATACAAAAATATACATATTTTAGATTTAAATCTTTAAGATTAGGGTTTTAGGGTTATAACACCTACATAACATATATGCACACATACACATACACATATAATACATATATACATGTATATACACATGTATACAAAAATATACATATTTTAGGTCTAGATATTTAAGATTAGGGTTTTAGGGTTTAGTATTTCAGATTTAAATCTAAGTCTTTCTGATTAGGGTTTTAGGATTTTAATACGTAGATAACACATATACATATAATACATACATACATGTAGATACACATGCATACAAAAATATACACATATACACAAACACACATATACATATAATACATACATACATGTAGATACACATGCATACAAAAATATACATATTTTAGATTTAAATCTTTAAGATTAGGGTTTTAGGGTTATAACACCTACATAACATACATGCACACATACACATACACATGTAATACATATATACATGTATATACACATGTATACAGAAATATACATATTTTAGGTCTAGATATTTAAGATTAGGGTTTTAGGGTTTAGTATTTCAGATTTAAGTCTAAGTCTTTTTTATTAGGGTTTTATGATTTTAATACGTAGGTAACATATATACACAAGCACACATATACATATAATACATACATACATGTAGATACACATGCATACAAAAATATACATATTTTAGATTTAAATCTTTAAGATTAGGGTTTTAGGGTTATAACACCTACATAAGATATATGCGCACATACACGCGCACATGTAATACATATATACATGTATATACACATGTATACAGAAATATACATATTTTAGGTCTACATATTTAAGATTAGGGTTTTAGGGTTTAGTATTTCAGATTTAAGTCTAAGTCTTTCTGATTAGGGTTTTAGGATTTTAATACGTAGATTACATATATACACAACACACATATACATATAATACATACATACATGTAAGTACACATGCATACAAAAATATACATATTTTAGATTTAAATCTTTAAGATTAGGGTTTTAGGTTTATAACACCTACATAAGATATATGCACACATACACATGCACATGTAATACATATATACATGTATATACACATGTATACAGAAATATACATATTTTAGGTCTACATTTAGGGTTTAGTATTTCAGATCTAGACTTTTAAGATTAGGGTTTTAATCAAATATATATAATTAAATATATAAAATTAAATATATAAAAATAGGATTTTGTAAGGAAGAAAAATTTGAATATATAAATAAATATATATATAAAATAAGATAATTATATACATAAATAAATATAAAAAGAACTAGTGTTTTAAATAATCTAATTAAATATATATAATTAAATATATAAAATTAAATATATAAAAATAGGATTACGTAAGATCATGATGGTGAAGAAGGTGTCGACGAGAGTTTCATGGACACAACAGAAATTTCACGATCAGAAGTTGATGAAGAATATGAAAACATGCGAAGATTAGCTCGTTTACCACTTTACAATGGACCAAAGATATCTGTACTATGTGCTTCACTCGCGATGCTCAATCTGCAATCCATTTATGGATAGTCAGATAATAGTGTCACTGAGTATGAGATGGTAATAGGATTACGTAAGATCATGATGGTGAAGAAGGTGTCGACGAGAGTTTCATGGACACAACAGAAATTCCACGATCAAAAGTTGATGAAGAATATGAAAACATGCGAAGATTAGCTCGTTTACCACTTTACAATGGAGCAAAGATATCTGTACTACGTGCTTCACTCGCGATGCTCAATCTGCAATCCACTTATGGATGGTCAGATAGTAGTGTCCGAATGATTGCATTCTCTTTCGGAATGAGTATGAGCATCTCCACGTATGTCCAAAGTGTGGAGCAAATAGATTTAGAGAAGACGTTATAGGCAAAGCAATCCCCGCAAAGGTTCTTCGCCACTTTCCTATCATTCCACGAATTAAGAACATGTTTAGATGCAAATCTATAGCTGAGTTAATGTCATGGCATACAAAGAGCAGGTCTACAGATAATGTAATGCGAGTGCCAGCTGACTCTGATGCTTGGAAGCACATAGATAGTAAGTGGCGAGAGTTTGCTAGTGAGCCTCGGTCCATACGTCTAGGCCTAGCTATGGATGGAGTGAATCCATTTGGATTACGTAGTTCTTCATGGAGCACATGGCCTGTATGTTTGGTCAATTACAATATCCCACCATGGTTGGCCACAAAGAAAGGTCATTTATTATTAGCTCTTATTGTACCAGGTAAGTATAAGGTAAAAAACATGGATGTATATCTTGCACCACTTGTGGAAGAACTGCGCATTTTATGGGATGGGATCACTGTGCGTGACATGTCTCAACCTATAAGAAGACAAGATTCATTCGGTAGTTGAGGAGGAAGAGATCATTGTTCGAGAAGAAGAGGTCATTGAAGAAGAGGTCATTGAAGAAGAGGTCATTGTTCGAGAAGACAAAGCAATAGATGATGATCAGAAGGAAACCAACATAGCAAGCGATTTAGAAGCCATCAATTTAGAGATAGATATTCTCGGTGCATCGGATCTTCAAGAGGATACTAGAATAGAGGACTTTTGAATAAAAGACTTGTACGTACTAATTTTTGGTTTTTTTTCGTTTATTCCCTATATTATTTTTCTTATCGCATGCTAATTATTTGAGTTCTTTTATTACAGAGCACGATGGGAGACAGTCCTCCAGTCACTCCACAGTCCATGACAGAGGAGCAGTTTTTGGAGTTCATCTCTCAGGTTCCTCCTATGTATATGGCCGCTGCATCACAGTATTGGATTGCTCGTGGTAGCACTCCTCCCGGCCTCACTCCTGGCGGCCTTACTCCTGCTGACCTCACTCCCGCTGGCCTCACTCCCGCTGGTGTCACTCCCGCTGGTGTCACTCCTGCCGATGTCACTCCTGAGGGTGGTGGTACTCCCGTAGGAGGTATGTCTCCTAGCTTTGTGACTCCACCACGACCATCTTTGCAGCCATCTCCTACTAGGTCTACTAGTAGACATGTGCGTTCGACACCTCAACGCGATACAGGGTCTGGCTCGTCTCATAGATCGAGGTCACACTCTAGAGCAGGAGGTTCTAGGAGTGGATCTACAGGTAGGGCTGGAGGCGGAGGAGGCGGTTGTTGTGGAGGCAGTGCGACGGATGTTGTGTCGCCCGCTTCTACTCCTAGGACGAGTACCTCAGATGTAGGTATGCCATGCAGTACACCACGCAGTACACCATGCAGTACACCACGTACACCTTGGGGTGCTCATGACCATGATGACTCCAAGGTGTATAGTATGCGAGATGGAGCTCTGGTGATGGATGCGGCTGGCAAAGCAATGCGTGCACGCATACGATAGCTTTTCTCCATCCAGTTTGGACACTCCATCATGCTGAAATGGAGTGAACAGGATAAAGATCGAAAGAATTATATCACACAGACGATTTACCAGGAGTTCTGACCAGCCGATGGACAGTCAATTGTTAGTTCAGAGTGGATTTTGCACACTGCACGTGAGGTCATGTCGCATCGACAATCCGAGGCTCGTGATGCATTCAGAGAAGGCTTACCAAAGCCTGTGTGGTTAGATGCTGAGGAGTGGGACATGATTCGTGATGAGCAGTAGCAGACTCCTAATCGATATCGCCAGCAGCGAAATGCCGCAGCCACACGTCTAGACACGATTGGGCCGTCACATTTGGGCAACGGCAGATATGACACGATGTGTCATGAGTTTGTAAGTACCATTTCATTTATTGAATTTATTTGTGTTAAATTTCTCATATATATTTCTCTACTCTTTTTATATTTGTTTCAGGAGCTGGCAATGGGTCATCCTCCAACACGAACGGAGGAGTCTTATGGATATAGTCATGGGTTGACTGCACTATTGCAGGACTTGGAGGGACACGGTGCGGTAGTTTCATGGGAGCGTTTGCGATGAGGTAATTAATTTATAAACTTGGTTTTTACTTGTTTGTAAAGAGTAGTTATATACTTATCTGACTCAAGGAAATAACAAAAGGGCAGTATATGAGGCCCAATATCAAAAGATGTTGGAAGCGTATTCTTGCAAGGCAACAGATTGGGTGCAGGAGGAAGTAGAGCATTATGAAGAGCTTCATGATCAGGTGATGGCAGCTGAGACAGAGGAAGTATTTGTTAAAAAGGAAGTGGAGCTATTAGCATACTTCAAAGAACTACAAGGACCTCCAGAAACAAGAACTACAGTGGTAGCAAAAAGGAAAGTTCAGAAAAAACCTATACAAAAGAAGAGGTTGACCAAGAAAAGTAAAGGGAAATCAGTAGTTGAATCTGTAACCATAACAGAGCAAGAGGAAGTGACAGTGGGAGAAAAGCAGAAGCAATCTACTATTGTAGAGGAATCCAGACTAGAAAAAACAGAAATAGTAGGATCCTCACAATTCTCCTCAGACTCTGAAAGTGATATTGAAAATTTTCTGCTAAAAAGTTTGAATTTATTAGTTCCCAGCACACCCAATGTGTTCACACAGGCCATTGGAAAAAATAAAACACCAGAAGACATGAGTGGGAAGACACAGGGAAAGCAAGTCCAGGAAGAAGCAGCAAAGCAACTCAGTCCTGAAGAAGAAAAGAGGTTGTTGAAAGGTAAAACAGTAATGATGGAGGAGGAGGTTGAAGTGAGAAAAGAGTTCAGCTGTGGATTAATAGATTCAGGATTAAAATCAATATGGACAAGACCTTCACAACAAACCTACTTCAAATTAGATGAAGGGAAAGTAGAAGCAGAAGAAAGAGCTACAGAAAAAGCTGGAAAAGCCACAAGCTCAGGAAGAAGCATAGATAGAGACTACATATACAAAAGATTATGAAGTGGGAAATGATGATAGAAATCAACATGGCAGTGAACCAGAAAATAGAAGACCAAAAGAAGAATATTCAGAGGAATTTGTCCAGAAATTGTTAACAAACAGAGAATCTAGAATGGATTTCATTAGGAAAATGCATGATGAATATGAGGACCATATTGTCACATTTGCTTTAAATAAAGGGATAAATCCTGATCAACATCATTGGGCTGCAGATGGACTGGGCATACCTTTGTGCATGATCTTGGAAAGTATAAAAAAATATCAGTTGGCAAGAGTTGGATTACCTTCAAATAAATATCTAGAGTATGAAGAAGATATCAATGTGACCAAAGAGTTATTTGAAAAGGCTAATCCAAAATCGAGGAATAGATGGTTGGATGCAAATAAAGAGTGCCGGAAATTGTTAGGAAGCACCTATTCAGTTGAAAATTAATCCAGCATACTGCCCAGTAGCAAGGAGAAGAGAGTGGACAGTTTTTTGGGAAAGGAGGACAAATCCCACCAAAATGGTTGAATTTTCCAAAGTTAGTAGGACCAAAGGCAGGAACATGGCCTACAAAAAAATATATGGTGGATACAGCTGAATCTGTCATAGCCACATACAAAGATGTTAATGACCCAGCATGTATTTTACTGATTAGAGTAATGAGACTCATTCTGGCTTGTATAGAGACGTATATAGATACAGACGTTAGAATCTTAAATTACATTCGTTTCAATTCTCCTACTTATGCTTTAGTATTTGATCTCAGTGAAACACCTGATAGAATATGTTTGATGGCATATTACAGCAGAATAATATTTTTGGGCAGTCAATATCTACAAATTTTCGAAGATGCATTTGATTATGGGTTTTATGAAAGAGATCATAGATATTTGGAAACTTGTCCGTAGTCACAAAGTCTCGACTCACTGCCTATGAAGCTGCGTACACAGAATACTTGAAAAAGGATGTAATTGATAAGCCAGAAGCTGCAGTACAGTGGAGGAAAGCACTGTTTGAAATGGTAAACAACTTGAATGTTACTGAAAGAAGAAGCCATGGCTTAGTGTCACAGGTCTGAGGGGAAGAATGTTAGAAGAAGTATTTTTTGGAGTATTTTTTATGAGAGACAATTGTAAAATGTCATAAACTTGTAAAAATATTTATGCAACTGATGTAAAAGTAAGGAAGAGTCTTCCTTATGTAGAGAAGAATCCTATGTAATTTTTCTAGAATTTTTGGAAACTCCTAGATAGCATTTTTTTTAGATTAAAGGAGGAAAGGACCAAATTTCAAGTGTGAAAAGGGACACTTGAAAATGTATAAAAGACAATTTCCTCTACTATGAGAGGGTTGGTTAATTGTATTACATGCTATCCAAGCAAATAGAGAGAGTTTCCTGCAGAAAATTGTGTTTCTTCCTTTTGTGTGGTTTCTTTGATTTGTGAGTCTATTCTATGTGTATCCATGGAGATTTGTGAGCTTCTATTGTGTGTTTTTGATGAATGTGTATGAAGAGAGTTGATTACTGATATGTTGAGTGAGAAATTGATGAAAGATGATGTTGGAGATGAAAATCGTCTATTTTCACAGAATCACGATTGTCTCGTCTGAAGGTTACAGGTATCATTTTTGAGTTTTGACTTCATGGTTGTATTTTGCTGAGAAAATAACATGCTTTAGACACCAAGATTGTGGAAAATGATGGAGATTAGCTCAAGATCATCCAAACCCTAGAAATTCCTCTTCATCTTCATTATTCTCAGAAATCCAGCCAGTTTTCTCTTATTTCTTGGATTCTATCATATGGAAGGGGTTGTGGTCTCATGTATACTTCCAGGATTGACAAAATAAAGATGTATTGTTAATTCTTTATACTAAATGATTGGAGAGGACAACTCCAAAGATCAAGAACAAACATTGACCCTCAGGGAAACTAGAAAACCAGGGTGTTCCAAAGGATTTTGAGCAATATAAGAGAACTCTGAGACTAGAAGCCAAGGCTTATGAACCTGAGATCTGGCAGACACTTAGGCAAGGATAGACAAAGTGTTAGATCATCTGAGGCTATTGTCAGCCATACAGCCAAGTCTTGGGCTCAACAGCTTAGTGGTTATCCTTACACACGAAGTTCAGAAACGAGTGACTCAGGAATGTCTTTTAGCATGGAACGACCCACACGTAGCTCACACACTGCCTATTTACAGACACCAAAAGGTCCCTATAAGACCCAATTGGAGTATATCAGGACCAACCAATTAGGTGCTCGCATCTATGAGGATGGTCTAAGAGGATCAGTGGTCCAACTCAAAAACCGTGATCAACCCTTTGGACTTGAACACCTAGTGGTCAAGTTCGAAGAGGGTGCATACCTTGATAAGGAAGGAGCCATGTATGTGGTTACCGGCCTACCAGATAGGACAGATGAGTGTGGAAACATCATTCTTGAGAATGAGATAGGAGACCTAGAGGAAGGAAACCTAGGACGAGAACCCAAGACCCCTAGAGGTAACTCAGTTTTGACCAGAGTGATTACTCCAGAATGGATTTCCCAAGACAACAAAAGCATAAAGCTATTCTTGAATAGAGAAACCGAGGAAGCCTTTTGGAGATTCAAGCCAGATCAACCTAGCCCAATAGTCACCATCTACGAGTTCAAGGATCCAGAGATACCAGGCAAATTTGTCCATCTAGATCACACGTTAGAGAAAATGTTCTTGGTAACAGAGAAGGATAGGCATGCATACACTTGGCAAGGTGAATCAATTTTCCCTCCACTAAGATCTAGTGTTTCCTATGGTCTCCAAGGAGCAGGATCATCCAAGGCTCATGAAACCCAAAGGGAAAGAACTAGAGAGAGACTAGAGGTAAGCTTTGCAAACACTGTGGGCAGAGACAGGTCACTACATGAAGGTGAAAGACCTCAAAGAGAGAGACATCGAGCACATAGGCATCAAAGAGATGAACATGATTTCCCATTGCCCAGACCCCGAGAGCACTCAAGAACCCTTAGACCTTCTCAAGTGGTCAAGGCAATGAAGAACTACTTTGATGGATTTGGAGATCCTTATGATCATGTGGACAAGTTCAAACAAGCGCTAAGAGCTGAACAAGTAGAGGACTTGTTCACCCAGTTCGAGGCATTTGGTCTGACTCTCAAGGGAACTGCCTTAGCTTGGTTTCAACCTCTAAATAGTCGCAACTATAGGGAGATAGGTCAGCTACTAGAGGAATTCATTATCGAATTTTCCAAGAGTGGTATTAGGCATAACACATCATCCTTGATCCACAGCTTTAAGCAGACACCCCAAGAAACAGTACGACTTGCAGGAAGAAGGTTTAGAAAGTACTTGGAAAGATGCCCTGTACCGGAATTACCCACCACAGCCAAACAAGTGGCCTTGTTTTTAGATGGCTTGCTAAGCACCAAGTTGAGATCATATGTGTATTTGAAAGAGCCTAGATCCATAGAAGAGTGTGTGCGGATATGTATCGACATAGAAGACAACTTGGGTGAGGATTTAGGACTATCCAAACTCTATAAGGACTCTGACAGTTCTACTAGTCATACCTCTAGAACCTCCACTGATAGATGAGATAGCTGAGCAGGTGGCCAAAAATCTAGGAGTTCAAAATAGAAAAATGCCAAGGGTCACCTCATTGAAGCGATGTTATACATGCGGAGGAGATCAGATGGCTAATGTTTGCCCAATGATGGCTCAGCCCCAAGGAAACCCTAATGCTCTATATTGCACTATTGAGAGAAAATACACGAACCATACGGCTCAAGATTGTCCCTATAACAGGCAGGCTGTTAGACAAAATCATCAACAACCTTACCAGCAGGGTAGGTATCAGAACTAGTACCAACAGCCATATTATAGGCCACAACAACAATATCAACCTCAATACCAGCAGCAATATCAGACACCAAACACGCCACAGCCAGTCCTGGGAAACCAACCACCAACTCCTGCCAATGTGATCCCAGTTAAATATACGATGGCGGAGGAGAACCCTAATAGAGCATTCGTGCCACTAACCCCATTGGTCTCAGAAAATGACTCTCACACTCATGGTTCAGACTACTTCGATGAAGATAGTCCACATGCTTATTACATAGAGTCACCTGAGCAAAGTGAGACTTCTCAGTATCAATATGAGGCACCACCTATGGAACAAAATTGGGAGCCAAAATACTCCAATGTCATGTATACGAATCCAAATATTAGGCCCCAAGTGAGACAAGTAAGACCACAAACCCCTAGAGGACCATGCTTTAGATGTCAGGGCGACCATTTCATTTGTGAATGTCCCCATCAACCAGCACTTGGACAAGGACAAAACATAACAATACAAGGCTTGTAGATTTAGAGATTGAAAGGACAAAAATGTGCATGAAAATGGTAGAAGTAGCTCAAGCTATGCTCGAGACTAGTCAAAAGTTCAATCAAACAAACTCTGTCAAACCAGATTTGCCAACTAGAAAGATTAGAGCAATTGGTAAACAAGTCGCAAGTTTCTTTACCTCTAGAGGCTCAACCTGTTGTTGAAAGAGAAAGCTCACCGCCCAGGAAAGCTTATGTTCCTAATTCCGTGGATGAGGGAACACCTCTTTCAATGCAACACTAGTCTCAAGAGTTCTTGCGGGAAATACAAGAGGAAAAATGGGCCAAGGAGAAGGGTAATCCCCCTCCTATTCCTGAGATTTATGATCTTCATGACCAATTTCTCCAAGACATTCCTTCCATTTATGGAGACCAAGGAGAGAAACAAGAAGACGAGAGATTAGATTTTGAATCTAATTCTTTACAAGAGTTGTCTCACTTCACAGGCCCATGGGAATCTGAATCTCTTTAGATCAGAGCTTCCACACTATTGGTAAGAAATGAAGACTCTGTGGTTTCAAGAAACACTAACGTCATGAAGAACACTAAGGTTTAGTGCCATCTCATGGTAGAAGAGCTACTCAAAGCAAAACCTAAGCTATGGAATCATGTGAAGGATCAGGTTCCAGAACTTGATTCCAATATGCCAAAAGTAGGCTCTAAGCAGAAAGTACCAGACATACCTCTAGACAAAATAGGGGACATGAGCGAAGGGGAAGAAGGTAATACTTATCTTCCGATCACCTATCAAGGTTACACAACCAAAGCAATCATAGATTCAAGTGCTGGTGTTGCTATTGCGACCACCTCCTTGTGGAAGCAATGGGGCAAACCCACATTAAGACAAACAAGAATGAAGCTTCAAATGGCAGATGGTCATTTTGAAAGACCTCTAGGATTGCTTGAAGGGATAACTCTAACCACTTGTGGTGTAGAGTTTGAACACACATTTGCTATATGTGACTTTGAGAAAAATAATGTCTACGAGATGATCCTAGGAAGACCCTTCCTACGACAATTGCAAATAGTACAGGATTGGGGAACCAACTCCTTGTATTTACAACACTTAGGGGTCACCACCAAGGTCAATTTGAAGGATTACACCTTCAGAGATGTACCACCCCTACAGTGGAATCCTATCCACAAAGCGAAAGAAGATTCTATCTCTGTGCATTCTGGGAGTTCACCTGATCCATCCTGGCTGCATGAAGATACTCACTTGTGGATGTGCAAGGTCGCAGTAGAAGAGGAAAAGCATCTAAAAGCAAGAGAAGAAGGAACTACTCTAGGAGATAGACCAATCAAAGACCCAGCCTATACACCAATGATATTTCCAAATGAGGAATTTGAGCCTCATGGTTGGGCAGAAATTTTAGCTACCATGGACATTGCAGTCAATGAAGAACAATGGACACCTCACTGTGATGAGGAGGGATATGATATTTCTGTGTTCATGTGTGAGCCTTTGTTGGAAGAGTGTGACCCTAGTGATGTCATAGAAGAAGAAGAGAATGACAATGATCTAGAGTCCATTGTGATGGATAGCTGCTTCGTCTCAGAGGAGCACTACCTAGAAGACGTAGGAGTATTGACTCAAAAAGAAGAAGAACCTCTAACGAGTATTAAAACTGTAAATTCAAAGGAAGGAAGCGAAGGAGGTCAAAAGAAAAAGAGAAGAAAAGCAGTGAAGCAAGAAGAGGAGGAATCATTGTTCGAGGTACCAGAAAATTTCAAGAAATATGAAGTTGAAGATCGGAAAATTTTGGTACGAATGCCTAAGAGAGAGGCCATCATAGGAGAATCATATGATAATAAAGAAAAGACCAAAAAAACTGTTGTAACCATTGAAGGGAACGAAGAACGATGTACATACATAGGAGATGACCTAAGTGCAAAAGAAGAAGCAAAGCTTGGAGCTCTATTAAGGGAATATAGGGATGTGTTTGCATGGCACTACAGAGATCTGAAGGGAGTGGATCCAAAAATTTGCTCTCATACAATCCCCATGACCGTTGAGGCCACGCCCACCAAACAAAAGCCCTACACATATAATGACACTTATGCAGCTCAAATCAAAGAGGAAATTGATAGGCTGATTGAAGCTGGATTTATCTATGAGATTGACCATACTGAATGAGTGTCCCCCATTGTAGTGGTGCCCAAGAAGAATGGAAAGCTGCGAGTGTGTATTAACCTTAAAAAAGTTAATGCTGCTACGATCAGAGATAGCTATCCGCTTCCAATCACTGAACATTTATTGGAGCGTGTTGCAGGCAAGGAAGTTTATAGCTTCCTTGATGGATTTTCAGGGTACAACCAAGTAGCCATTGCCCCAGAAGATCAACACAAGACGACTTTTGCTACTAAATGGGGAATCTTTGCATTTTGTGTAATGTCATTTGGGCTCACCAATGCACCTGCAACATTCCAAAGGCTCATGTGTCATGTCTTCAAAGAGTTCTTGCGGAAGAACTTAGAAGTATATGTGGATGATTTATGTGTTCATTCCCAAGTAAGAAGATACCACATCCCTGAGCTCAGACAAATCTTCAACAAGTGTAGAAATTATCGAGTGTGTCTGAACCCAGTGAAGTGTGTGTTCATGGTATGACAAGGTAAAATCTTAGGTCACATTGTTTCTAAAAATGGAATATCAATAGATGAGGAGAAAGTAAGAGCCATAGCAGAGTTGCCAAGGCCAAGGAACTTTAAAGAGGTGCAAGCCTTCATGGGTCATTGTGGATATTACCGCACGTTCATCCACATGTATGCCATCATTGCTAAACCTCTTTATGGATTGTGGACAAATTTTGAGTGGAACGACAAATGCGAAAATTCCTTCAATGAGCTGAAGAGACGATTGTGCTCAACACCAATACTGATCACTACTGATTGGAGTAAACCCTTCCATGTCCATGTAGATGCTTCCAATCATGCAATAGGATGTGTGCTAGCACAACCCACAAGTGAAGGAAACCTAGATTTGTCGATAGCATATGCTAGTAGGCAATTAAATGCAACTGAGCGAAATTATACCACAACGGAGAGAGAAGGCTTAGGCATGGTATATGCTGTGAAGAAGTTTAGACACTATCTATTGGCCAATAAGTTCAAGTTTTTCACTGATCATCAAGCTTTACTATATTTGGTCAATAAACCTTGCAATACAGGCCGCTTAGTAAGATGGTTCCTCTTACTAACGGAATACGATTTTGAAGTGGTTGTTAGGAAAGGTAGGACCCACCTTAGGGCGGATCATCTTTCTCGCATCACTTCAGGAGAGCCACCACAAGGAGTGTCTGAAGAACTACCTGATGCCTATTTGTTCAATTTAGAAGTTGTCCCTAAATGGGCAAATAAGTTGGTACCTGTCCTAACCTTCGGACCTGCAAATAAGAATGTACAAACAAGCAAAGAAGAAATTGTAAAATCACAAAAATATCAAATATTGGCAGGAAGTATGTACAAGCAAGATACCGAGGGCATACTAGCTTGTTGTGTCAAAGACGATGAACATACTAGTTGGTTGCAACAAGCCCATGAAGGGTTGTTAGGAAATCACTGTTGGAGAAACAATCACTAATTGGACATATATTTGAAGGTCAAAGCTTTAAAAGAAAACCACATGCCTTTGTGAAGGGACAAATTCACAAGTGTATTATATTTGTAAAGTTAGTTCACTTTAGTTCTAGAAGTTTTTTTAAAATTACGAGAATGAGAAAATCTATATAAGTTAGTTTGTATCAACTGACGCGGAGAGAGAAAAAGAGGGAAGACAATTAGAGAGTTAGTTAGAACTCATTTTGTATGACTGAGTATAGTCGGGCTTCTCTGAGCGAGAAAGCACTTGTAAGCTTCTGATTTTTCATAGTTATGACACGAACTAGTTAAAGTTCTGTGTATAAGTCATCTTCCTCCATCTCCAATGTTTTTCTTTTGTGTAATGATTTGAAAGGTTGAAGTTTTCCAAGCAAGTCGATGCCTGGCATCGAATGTATGTTGAAAGGTTGAGTTTTATGCGAGAAGTCGATGCTTGGCATCGAATCCTAGCTGATAAGTCCTTATCTTCATATATGACTTTTATCTACTGATGAAGCTTCTTAAAATCATGAGGTTTGTGGAGCAACTCGATGCCTGGCATCGAGTTTTAGCATAAATTCGATGCCTGGCATCGACTTCCCACATAAAAGTGGTCTTGTTCATGTGTATGTAAAAGAGGCTAATTCTGGTGCTAAAAAAGTGGCTGAAAAAGCTGAAAGTCGATGCCCGACATCGACTTTTGATTGCAAGTCGATGCTAGGCATCGAATTTTTATTTTTAGACAGCAAAATTTACTAAAACAGGCAAAATTTGTAGTTTTGGAAGGTCATATAGGGTCATCTTGTGAAGGCCATAACTTGAGTTCTAGAGATCCGTTTCATGCATATGATAGCTTGTTGGAAAGTTCTACTCTTCTAGTTTCAGCCTATAAAAGTCTTGGAGAAATAATATTTGAGCTAAGAGAAATTAGCAAAATACTGAAGGTATGTCATTTTTCAGTGACTAGAAAAATCTGAAGAAGTAAAGTTCTTGGTTTTGGCTATCATTTCTCAAAGTTTTGAGTGGCAATGAGTTAATGGTGACCATAGAGGTGTTCTAGTGTCACATTAATTCATTTCTTGTGGTGTTTTACACATCAACAAGTGGTATCAGAGCAAAAAGGTCCTAAAGAGCAGAAGGCGGCAAAGGTACGAGAAGTTTTGGAAAGTTTTCCATTAAAGTTTGAAAGGTGAAGCATTTGAAGACACAAGGCATCAAAAGGTTACTTCAAAAGTATCTTCATACACAAAGAACTCCAAAAGGTATTATTCTTTATCCTTTAAGCTCATAGGTTGTAGCAGAAGGAAAGGAGTATGGCAGATCATATCTCCATTGACAAACTGGACAGAGATAATTACCCCGCATGGGTAATGAGAATGGAAGCCTTACTTATGAGTAAGGATCTCATGATATATGTTACAAGTGAAGAAGAGAAGCCAGTATTTGAAGATGAAAGCCGACTAAAGAAAGAGGAACTTGATGCTTTAAAGCATTGGCAAAAGAAGGATGCAAGTGCAAAAGCTTACATCTACAATACAATCTCTGATCATTTGCTACCACACATCAGAGGATTGGAATCATCTGAAGATATATGGAATGCATTGGAGTATCATTTCCAAAGCACTACTAAAGCAAGGAAAGCAAGTCTATGGTCAGAGTTTACAACATTCAAGAAGAAGCCAAGTCAAAGTATTAGTGATTATGTCACTAAGATGAAGGATCTAGCAGATAGTCTTGGATCCATAGATGAAGATGTTGAGGATCACAGATTGATTGCTCAATTACTTGCAGGTTTGAGAGGAGATGAAAGATGGAAACCTTTTGTCTTATCAACAGAACTTTCATTAAATCATTATGTTCCAGATTTGAACCAGTTGCTTGGTTTGATGCTCACATATGAGCAAGACTTGAAGGGAGATGGAGATAAAGGACAAAGTTCTGCAATGTACATGAAGAATAAGAAGAAAGGAGATAAAGGTAAAGCAAAGGATGAAGAAGAGTCAACTTCTCAAGTTTATTATGCAAGAGGTAAAGGCACTGGTAGAGGAAGAGCAAGAGGTTTTGGAAGAGGTAGAGGTAATCAGAATAACAACAAGAAGGCTTGCTAGATCTGTGGATTGAGTAATCATTTGGCTCATGATTGTTGGCATAATCAACAAGGATCAAACCAGAATCAAAACAACAATAGCAAAGGTCGAGGTGGAAGATATCAAAGTAATTTTCAAAGAGGTAGACAAAATCCAAGAGGAGGCTATGGTAGAGGTGGAGGAAGAAGTTGGGGCCCGAATCAATCCTACAACACCACCTACTACAACTATGCAAATGACACACAGAATGAAGGTCATACATCATTGATGATGAACTCAATCAGCACATCAGATAAAGAAGATCTAAAGGTATTTTACATTGACTCTAGATGTTCTAATCATTTGTCAGGAAACATAGAATCGATGTCAGAATTGGAAAAAGGCATTTCTAGTCATAGTGTTCAAACAGGTGATAATAGAAGACATAGTGTACATTCAATTGGAAAAGTGAAATGCAAGAGTGGAATAGATTTGCTAACCAATGTTTTGTATGTTCCTACAATACCTAAAAACTTGATTAGTGTGGGACAGATAGTTGAAAAAGGTTTTCAAGTCAGGTTTACAAATGAAGGAGTATTTGTGGAAGATCCAAAGAATGGATATAATTAGATTGTCTCTGGTAAGAAAGAAGGTAGAATCTTTACTTTAAGAGTGCAAGGGAACATTGGTCAAGCTTTGCTCACACATGGTGAAGCAGTGATTACAGAACTTGATCTCTAGCATAAGAGATTAGGTCATTTCAATGAAAGAGGAATTAAAGCTATGGTTGCTAATCAGTATGTACTAGGATTACCAAATGTGCAGAGTCAACATATGGTTTATAAATGTGAAGCATGTCAAATGGGAAAAGCACACAGGTTACCATTTCAAAAGAAAGGATTCAAACATGATGGATTACTAGGGCTCATTCATACAGATGTATGGGGACATAAAAAAGAAGGATCTATCAGTGGCTCAAGGTATTATGTTCTTTTCATTGATGATGCTACAAGATGGATAAATTTATATGTCTTGAAGGAAAGATCAGAAGTGTTTGGAGCTTTCAAGCATTTTCATGCATATGCAAAGAGAGTCACAGGTCAAAAGCTTAAGAGACTGAGGTCTGATGGAGGGGGAGAATACTTCTCCCAAGAGTTCAATGATTATCTTTGGAATGCAGGTATTAAGAGAGAAATAACTTGCAGGTATACACCACAACAAAATGGTGTAGCAGAAAGAAGGAACACGACTTTGGTTGAGTTTGCTCGAGCTATGCTAAAGGAGAAGAATTGTCCAAATTATCTTTGGGTTGAGGCTGTAAATACAGCTACATATCTTGTGAATAGATTACCATGTGTAGCTCTCAATGGAATGACTCCATATGAAGCTTGGTGGGGTAAGAAACCAACACTAGATCATTGTAGAGTGTTTGGATCAATTGCATATGCTTATGTGCCATCACAACTTAGGCATAAACTTGAACCAAAGGCAGAAAAATATGTGTTCATTGGTTATGATGAAAAGCAGATGGGTTACAGGTTGTGGAATCCTTTAACCAAACAATTTCTTATTTCTAGAGATGTTACATTTGATGAACAGAAAAGTTGGTATGCAGATCAAAGTCATACAGCTGAAGAATTTGAAGAAGAGGTAAGAAGATGTGAGAAAGGAAAATCAATTGTGCAGGTAAATAGAGATGAAGACTATATGCAAGCAAGTACATCGAGAAGTGGATTAACAAGAAGGAATGAAGAAGCTCCTATGTGAAGAGATGGATAGGTATGTGCTTGAAGATGAAGAGGTGTTGCAAAATCCTTGATCTATACCAGCCAAATGAACTCCAGGAGTATATGGTGGGCCCTTTTAGCTTGCCAATGGATGTATTAGACACCCTATGTACCTTGGAAGATCACTCTCAAAAAGATAGATCAAAACAAATAAGTTGGAGTTAGCTCAGAGGTGAAAACTTGCTATTCTTGGTTCATACACCTGTCCAGTGTTTTACATAATTCTCTGAGCACAGCAGCAATTAGCTCAATTCCTCTTGGTGAAGTCTAGGCAACTTAAAGAGCTAACTTTCAAGAGTAATCTCATAAAAAATAATGAACCACACACTGAGAATGAGTTTTAACAAGTGATGATATCATCCCGATTTTCATGGGCTGCTACAGAAATAGACCAGTGAGCAGAAAAATCCACATGCCTCAAAATGTAGAAATCCAATGATTATTAAAATTTGTATGGATATACTATACAGGAAGATGAATCCAACAAGCTTTAAATCACTGAATTTGGAAAAGTAACCACTGAGAAATGGCTCTGACAAGATGAGTGAAAAAGTCGGGTACCTGACAGAGAAGTGAAGATGAACAGACCCTGTTGACTTCAAATGAACATAACTGAAGATTGCAACATCCAAATGACATGAAAATTTGTGAGCATATAGTAGACTTATAGAGATAACTTTATCAAGTTAAATCACTGAAAATGATGCACCAAGCTCAGAGAAAACATCTCTGCAAGCTGACTGAGAAAACTGAGAGTAATGGCAGTGAGTAGTACACTTCACAAGAACATGGAAAGATGAACTCAAATAATCATGAAAATGAAAGTATATTGCTTGTACAATACAATGACTTACTGATACATATGTGTGCCTTGTAATCACACCTTGATATGGCATAAAGCTCAGCTCTTGGAGGTCTTCACATAGATCTCTCTAACCACGACTAAAACTGCCATCTATTTATAGTTGAGTTTGGGAGGCTAACTTCCCTCAATCACTCTCCAATCAATCAATGATTGATTTGATTCTCTACCTACCACAAATCACGAATTTGTGGCTCCTCTTTCCATTCTTGATCAAGTGGACTCAACCACTTAAGATTCTCTTACTTTTACATTAAGTAAACTCTTCAAAAGTTACAAGAGGTAGTTCACAAGTGAACTTTACATAGTCTTCTTTTTAAAGCTTCTTCTAAGACTTTGTGAGACTCAAGCCAATACTTAGGCTTGTCATAGACTTGCTCCAACATAGGCCATTGTGCGTGTAAGAGTGCCTTGGGTATCCATATAAGTGATCGCCCTGGTTGATTTGTAGCTAATTTCTTAGGCACCCATATTTGTCGGAGATTTTTTGGTTGAGGTAGTCCTGGTTGCTTGTTTCTTGTCTTTGCGTGGTTGGCTTGCCTGAGTGGAAATTGTGTTGGCAAGGTTGGTAGTTTCTCTCCTTTTCGTACCCAGACTTGCTTCATGCCCGGAACTACTTTCTTCTTGAATTCTCTTGGTCTATTTGATGTAGCAGTTGTCATATAATGTCTCACTTTCCTTTTTGGTTGAGATGTTGTGATGGCTTTAGTCATTGTGTTAGAGGAGGAGGTGGTTAGTCTTTGAGCCTGTTCTTCCATGGTTGAGTTATGTTGGAACATAGAGCCTTTGACACATACAACATCCTTTTTGCTAAGATTACTCCTAGAAGAACTAAGAGAGTGCATGGTGCCTTGATCTGTGAGCATGTAGTTGTCTAATTCTAACGTAATACATTGTTCATGTACCCACACTTGAAGAAGTTGACTTCTTAGGTTCAAGTTGATTGCATGGTCGTAAATCCAATCTTGACCCAAGACAAGTGGCTCTGTGAGGTCCTCATCATGACACACTAGCATTTTGAATTTCATTGGAACATCTTGAAGGTAGATGGGAAGTTCCACTTCGCCCAAACAAGGGGTTTCCACACCTCCCAATCCTATGAGATATGCTTCTATGGGTGTGATGTCCAATTGCCGGTCTTGACAATATGAAAGTCTAACCGCACTAGTTGCTGCACCTGAGTCAACCAATGCTCTCACAGTCCTTACACTCTTTCCGTGTCCTACCTCTATGGTCACAAAGGGACGTCGATCGATTATGTGAGAAGTAATTATGCCTGATTTTTGGCACATGTCCATGTGATATTTTGGGGCTTTCGGGTTGACATCTAGGCCTAATCACCTTAACTTATTTCTTCTGATGCGCTCTCTAGCCTCTGCTTGTGCTTCTTCTCTAACCCTTAACTCCTCTTCTTTTCGCTTCTTAGCAGTGTTGAGTCTCATGAGCATATCCTCTGTAAGAGGCTCTTGATATAGCTTGACCCTACATCCACTAATATAGTTTGGCAAGGTATCTCCTTCTAAAGTTGCCAATTGAACCGAAGCACTAGTGGAGATTCTATTAATGATCATAGGTCCATATCTTCGTTTCTCCAATTTTTGAGCATGTTGCTTTAGTGTATAAACCAGACTAAGTCTCCCTCTTTCAATCATTTATCTTTGATGTGTGCATCAAAGTATGCCTTTTGTCTTTTCTTTGCAGCATAGATGCCTGCTGCCGCTCGTAGCCTCGTTTCACCTAAGCGTTCTAGATCAAAGATCCTAGATGACAACTCATGTCCATTCCACTTATGCTCTTGTGCCACTTTTAAGGCTGGGATTAGAAAATCTAATGGTAGCACAACATTCTGTCCGAAGACCATCTGAAATGGTGTGGCATTGAGTACCGTTTTGTATGCAACTTGGTATGCCCAAACAACATGATGAAGCTGTTTTTCCCAATTAGAGCGTTTATTATTTACTAGTTTTGTCAACACATTACATAGGATCTTATTCGTGCTCTTGGCCTATCCATTGGCTTGTGGGTGATAAGGGGCAGAATTCTTATGTATCACCATGAATTCTTGAAGGAGATTTTCAATGACCTCGTTCAAGAAGTGCGTACCTCTATCACTGACCAACTCTATTGGTAGTCCGTATCTAGTGAACACGTTCTCGAATAAAAACTTGGTCATCGTTTGAGCATCATTCTTCGTTGTGGCTTTTACTTCCACCCACTTTGTGAGGTAATCTGTGGCTACAATGATGTACTCTGCATGGGATTTTCTAGCCGGGGGGTTAATAGGACCAACAAAGTCTATACCCCACTTCGAGAATTCGCGTCCTCCCATCATTGGCCTCAAAGTCATCTCATCTTCTCTTATCGGATATTGGGCACGTTGGCATGTGTCACATTTCTTCACATAAGTATGTGCATCCATATGAAGAGTGGGCAACCAAAGTCCTGAGAATAGAATGGTCTTGATTACTCTGTCAGGCCCAAAGTGTCCACCTGCAACACCGCTGTGTGCAGTTTCTAAGACTTTCAAATAGTCTGATTCATGAACGCACAGTCTTAGGTAACCATCCTTGCCTCTTCGATATAGGTTGTCTCCTACTAAGGCATAGTCTTGAGCCTCTTGCTCCATGCTCCGTTTTCTTGCAAGAGTAGCCTCATTGGGTAATGTTCCCAATCTCATGAACTCGACCAATGGAGCACTCCATTCTGGAATTAACGATACAAAATAAAGGGTCGCATGCTCCACTGGGGGGTCTCTTTTGGCACACTGGACAATTCTTAATCCACTCATGTATTTCTTTGTCCATGCTAGACCAATACACTCCTAAACGTTTTAGGTTCTGCAATGTTGGTTGTTTAGAGTAGTGATTGTTGATGTGTAAAACACCACAAGAAATGAATTAATGTGACACTAGAACACCTCTATGGTCACCATTAACTCATTTCCACTCAAAACTTTGAGAAATGATAGCCAAAACCAAGAACTTTACTTCTTCAGATTTTTCTAGTCACTGAAAATGACATACCTTCAGTATTTTGCTAATTTCCCTTAGCTCGAATATTATTTCTCCAAGGTCTTTTATAGGCTGAAACTAGAAGAGTAGAGCTTTCCAACAAGCTATCATATGCATGAAATGGATCTCCAGAACTCAAGTTATGGCCTTCACAAGATGACCCTATATGACCTTTCAAAACTGCAAATTTTGACTGTTTTAGTAAATTTCGCTGTCTAAAAATAAAAATTCGATGCCTAGCATCGACTTGCAAACAAAAGTCGATGTCAGGCATCGACTTTGAGCTTTTTCAGCCACTTTTTCAGCACCAGAATTAGCCTCTTTTACATACACATGAACAAGACCACTTTTATGTGGGAAGTCGATGCCAGGCATCGACTTTATGCTGAAACTCGATGCCAGGCATCGAGTTGCTCCACAAACCTCATGATTTTAAGAAGCTTCATCAGTAGATAAAAGTCATATATGAAGATAACGACTTATCAGCTAGGATTCGATGCCAGGCATCGACTTCTCGCATAAAACTCAACCTTTCAACATACATTCGATGCCAGGCATCGACTTGCTTGGAAAACTTCAACCTTTCAAATCATTACACAAAAGACAAACACTGGAGATGGAGGAAGATGACTTATACACAGAACTTTAACTAGTTCTTGTCATAACTATGAAAACTCAGAAGCTTACAAGTGGTTTCTCGCTTAGAGAAGCCCGACTATACTCAGTCATACAAACTAACTTATATAGATTTTCTCATTCTCGTGATTTAAAAAAAACTTCTAGAACTAAAGTGACCTAACTTTACAAATATAATACACTTGTGAATTTGTCCCTTCACATAGGCATGTGGTTTTCTTCTAAAGCTTTGACCTTCAAATATATGTCCAATTAGTGATTGTTTCTCCAACAGCTCCCCCTCAATCACTATTTGACATTCTCTATTTCTTCATATCATCTTCTTTTCTTTTACTCCTGCCATGCTTTTGAATCTGGTGGTCTTCACACCATCCAAGCTCTTTGTCATTATATCTACTATCTGATCTTTAGTACAAATATACACCACTTCAATATCTTTCTCCATTACCTTTTCCCTCAGAAAATGATACTGTATCTCTATGTGCTTTGTCCTTGCATGAAAAAGTGGATTTGCTGCAAGATAAAGTGAACTCATATTATCTCCATGTATTATAGGTATACCTTGATCAATGCCCAAGCTTTTGAACAATGTCTGCATCCATATGACCTCCTTAGCTGCTTCCACAAGTCCTTTGTACTCAGCTTCAGTTGATGATAATGCTATTGTATGTTGTTTCTTTGAACACCAACTTACAAGCTTATCACCAATGTATATCATGTAGCCATGAGTTGATCTTCTGTCATCCTGGTTACCTACCTAGTCTGAGTCGCTGTAGGCTCTCAACTTCAAATCTGATGTAAAAAGATAATATAATCCTTCCTTTATAGTTCCTTTGATATATCTCAGAACTCTTTGACCTGCAATCCAATGTGGGTCCTTTGGACAATGCATGAATTGTGACAAAACTCCCACTGCATAACTAAGATCAGGTCTTGTTAGTGTAGCATAAATCAAACCACCCACAAGAGATTGATACTTCCTCATATCTTTGTATTCTGCACCATCATATTTACTGAGCTTGTGATTAACTTCAAGTGGAGTTGAAGCTTCTCTGCAATTTTCCATATCAAACTTCTTCAATAGATTCAGAAGATACCTTTCTTGTGATACATATATGCCATGATCTGTATAAGTGACTTCCATTCCAAGAAAGTATGATATAAGAGCAAGGTTGGACAACATGGCAGATGGATTTCCTTCATCAATTGACAAATTGGATAGAGGTAATTACTCAGCTTGGTCATTAAGAATGGAAGCTTATCTCCAATGTAGAAGTTTATATGGTTATGTGGCTGGAGATGAAGTTATGCCAAGTTTTAGGAACAAAAGTCAACCAACACAAGAAGAGCAAGAAAGATTGAGCACATGGTGCTCCAAGGATGCACTTGCAAGGTCTTATCTCCTCAACTCTATCTCAGATTTTTTGTTGCCTCACACTAGAAGTTGTAAGACATCTCAGGAAGTGTGGGATGCACTTGAAGCTTTCTTTTCTTCAAGTACCAAAGCTAGGAAGCATCAACTATGGCTGGAGTTCACAACTCTCAAGAAGGCTCCCAAACAAAATGTGACTGATTTTGTCACAAAGCTCAAGGACATAGCGGATCAGTTGGGAAGCATTGGAGAGGTAATAGATGAAGAGCAAATTGTAAGGCAGGTCATCAATGGCTTGAAGGCAGATGATAAGTGGGAAGCATTCACCACAGCTATGGATTTGTACATGGACATGCATGTACCTGATTTCAACACACTCATTGGACAACTACTTAATCAAGAGGAAAAGCTTATCAAAAATGGAGAAAGCTCTAAAGGTAATCAATCTTCAGCTTTATACACGGATAAAAGCAAGTCTAAAGATAACAAAGGAAAGGCAAAGAAATTGGATGATGAAGCAGGTACATATCAAGCTAACTATGCAGGTAGAGGAAGACATGGTAGAGGTAGAGGAAGAGGAGGTAGACAAGGCAAGGGGAGATCCCAAGACTCAAACTCATGTTCTATTTGTGGATTAACTAATCATACAACTGAAAATTGCTTTAGGAATTCTAGGAATCAAAGAGGCAGAGGATACAATAGAGGAAGTTATGGCTACTCAAGAGGAAGGTTCAACAACTACCATGGCAACTACAACAACTACAATCATTCAAACTATCAAGGAGGCTACAAAGGAAGGAGAGACTACAATAACTACACAGAAGACTCAAACAAAGAGGATTCATTATTGATCATGAACATGGCTATGCCACAAAGTAAATCTGATGAGCATGTTTTCTACATAGATTCAGGTTGTTCAAATCATGTGGCAGGAAATGTGGCACTCCTATCAGATTTAGAAGATCCAAGGAATAAGCATGAGGTACAAACAGGAGATGATACAAAACATCCTGTGGAGAAAATAGGCAATGTCAAAGCACCTGATGGAAACAGCAACCTACTCAGTAAGGTACTCTATGCCCCTACCATTACAAAGAATTTGATAAGTGTTGGGCAGATAGTAGAGAAAGGGTTGCAAGTCAGGTTCACAAAAGCAGGAGCATTTGTTGAAGATCCAAGTCAAGGATTCAGAAGAATTGCAAAAGGTGAAAAGACAGGTAGATTGTTCACATTTGAATTACAGGACACTAGAAACATTGCTCTCTTTAATTATGGTAGTCAGACACTCACAGAATTGGAAGTATGGCACAAAAGGTTAGCACATATTGGTGAAAGGTCATTAAAGCAAATCTGCAGGGACCAAAGTGTACTTGGACTTCCTAATTTGTCAAAACAACATATGATTTATAAGTGTAGTGCATGTCAATTTGGAAAGTCTCACAAGTTACCATTCATGAAGGGAGATCTCTTGGAGTTGGTTCATACAGATGTATGGGGACCTTTATTATGTTTCCTTTATTGATGATTGCAGCAGATGGACTATCCTATTCTTTATGAAACACAAAGATGAAGTTTTTTCATGTTTCAAAAGATATTTGGCTCTTGTGGAGAATCAAACAGGTAAATCACTAAAAAGGCTAAGGTCAGATGGAGGGGGAGAATACTTCTCCCATGATTTTGATTCTTTTCTTCAAGAAAGAGCAATCAAAAGAGAGGTAACTACAAGGTACACTCCTGAGCAAAATGGAGTGGCAGAAAGGAGGAATAGGACAATTGTTGAAGCTGCAAGGTCTATGTTAAATGAAAAGCATTTACCTAATTACTTATGGGCTGAGGTTGTATCTACAGCCACTTACTTAATTAACAGGTTGCCTTCAAAATCCCTTGATGGGATGACTCCATATGAGGCTTGGAATGGAAGAAGACCAAGCTTAGATCATTGTAAAATTTTTGGATGTATTGCTTTTGCTCATGTTCCTTCACAGGTTAGAGGCAAGATGGATCCAAAGGCAGAAAGGTGTGTATTTATTGGAAATGACAACAATCAAAAGGGCTACAGGCTATACAACCCTACCAACAAAGGATTCTTGGTAAGCAGAGATGTAGTTTTTGATGAGAACAATTCATGGTATGAAGATTCATGCAGGAAGATCAATTTACCATATGATCTTGAAGAAGATTTTCCAAAGCTTGGTAGAGAACAATCAAAGATTGAAGAACAAGACACCTCAGAGGATGATGAAGAATCTCACATGGAAAAGATCAAAGCATGGAAGTCTAAAGGTAAAGCAAAATTGCAGGAACTTGGACATGAGGCAGAATCATCACATCATGGCCTAAGAAGATCTATGAGGGAAAAGAAAAAACCAGAAAGGTATGGGTTTGACACCTCATTAGTAACTAAACATTCTATCTACATAGCACAGGACATAAACCAAGAGGAGCCATCATCATTTGAAGAGGCCAAAGCAAAAACAGAATGGAAGCATGCAATGAAGGAAGAGATTGAAGCACTTGAGGAAAACAACACTTGGGATTTGGTGCCCAAGACTTCATCCATGAAGGTAATAGGCTCAAGATGGGTCTATAAACTCAAGAAGAATTCTGATGGTTCCATTAACAGGTATAAGGCAAGGCTTGTAGCAA